>CM073730.1:108779424-109526299 GCA_037113605.1 Calophaca sinica
TAGTTTTCTGATAAATGCGCCGAGCATCACCCCTTTTTATTGCTTTAAGATTACCGCGTCGATGCCCGACCTGGCGGTAGTCCCTCATCGCTTTTTGACCAACATATCAGTTCGGACCTGATGTTGATCCTTCTTTATTGCTTTCCATCGACGCGTCAATACCCTACTTGGCGTCGAACCTTCCGATCAACGATGTCGATGCCCGACCTGGCGGAGATCCTTCTTTATAGTTTTTTTGATAAACGCGCAAGCGTTAATCCTCATTATTGCTTTCCGATCACCGCGTCGATTACCCGACCTGGCGGAGATCGCTTCTTTATAGTTTTTTTTTTTGATAAGCGCGCGGCGTTAATCCTCATTATTGCTTTCCGATCACCGCGTCGATGCGACCTGACGGAGATCCTTCTTTATAGTTTTTTGATAAACGCGCCAAGCGGTAATCCCTCATTATTGCTTTCTGATCACCGCGTCAGTACCCGACCTTGCGGAGATCCTTCTTTATAGTTTTCTGATAAACGCGCCAAGCGTTAATCCTTCTTTATTGCTTTTAGATTACCTCGTCAGTAGCCGTCCTGGCCGTATTCCTTCTTTATCACTTTACGATTAAACATCAAGCGTTGATCCCTCATTGTCATTCCTCACGTCAAGTTCAAGACAAAATTAGTGTATTTATCTTTAGCTCTATTTTATGACAAAAATATAATAACCATTGTTGTTTGCATTTTCTAATAAAATATAACTAAAGAGGGGCAGCTGTTATACCCCAATTTTGTCCGCTTATATTTTCATTTTTTGTTTTGTTTAGATCGTCCACCGAAATGGGGAGGTCGCGTGCATCGAGCCGAGGTCGTACGAGTCGCTGTTGGGAGATCGCGTCGAGCCGTGGAGAGGTCGTGGAGGTCGTGCCGAGTCAGGGGAGGTCGCTTGCCGAGGCGTGCCGAGCCTGGAGAAGTCGCATGCTAGTGTGGAGAGGTCGTGCGCCGAGTGTGGAGAGTTAAACTGGGAGCCGCTGTGGAGAAGTCGCGTGCCGTGTGGAGAGGTCGTCTGCCGAGGCTGTGGGGAGGTCGCGTCGAAATGAGATCGCGTCTATGGGAGAGGTCGCGCATCGAGCCGAGGTCGCCAGCCGAGTGTGGAGAGGTCGTATGACGTGGGAGATCAGATGCAGTGGGCCATTTTTAGCCCAATTGCAGTTCATTACAAGCGTTATTAAAAAAAAAAAACCTAAAATTCAAAACTAAAAAATCAAAGTCGATTTCCACACTTCACCCTTCACAAAGTCATCTGCATATCTTCACCAAAGTCCTTTGCATATCTCCTCGACCACTCTACAAACTATGTCTTCTACCTATATGTCCCCACATGCCTCTTGCTTTTTCTTCATCTCGCCAACCAAGTTTGACAAACAATGCAATTTAATCAAAAAAGGAGGAGCACCGTTGTTAAAGTTACTACTGATTGCAATTTTTTCAAACCATTGATATCATCTCAGACTTTGCACATGTTACCATCTCCTCGGCATCATTTTAGTACACACTTAGCATACAAGTTGCAACCTTAAGTGGACAAACTGAGCCCTCTGCTTTTTCTATAAATAGCAGAGAGAATAGGGGACGACGAAAAATTGCACTTAATTTCAGAATTGGATATCTCATTCTTGGTACCAATTATACACAATAATTTGAGAGAAAATTGAGAGAAAAAGAGAAGAACCAAAAAAAACGCAGAAGAAGCAAGCAGAAGAAAGAAGAAGCGTAAGAAAAAAAGGTTTCTCTTCCTCCTCCTTCACCTTCCCTTGTTCCTCCTTTCTCTCCCCACGATCTCCCTCCCCTTTGTTTTCTTCACATCTCGCACGCCCCTCCAGCCTCATACACAAGGATCTGTCAAGGTGGCCTTGGCCACAAGACTCCACCTCCAAGGAGGGCGATCCTCCCTCAGATCCCAACCTCAGGGTTCCCTCCTCTTCTTCTCCTTCTCGCCCCCTCTCTCTCTCTCTCTTTCCTCTCCTTCCCTCTCGCCTGCTTTTTTTCTTTCCTCTCTTTTGCAAATGCAGCTGCACTTTTTCTTTCTCTTTGCTTGTGTGTGTGTGTGTGTGTGTTTTAATTTAGGTTTAGTGTGTGTGTGTTCCCCTTTTTTTTATCCCCAATTCCTCTTTTCTTTCATGCTCTGCTTCTTTCAATTTCTCCTTTTATTTTTATTTTTTTATTTTTTATTTTTTTCTCTTTTGTTATTTTAAGTGGGCTGCAGCCCACTCTTTCACTTTTTATTTATTTATTGTTTTTCTTTGTTATTTTTTTAGTGGGCTTAGCCCATTCCTTTTACTCCCACTTAACTCCTTTTTTATTTGCCAAACCCTTATCTTTTTATATCATTTATTTAATAAACGTGAACATTTTTTTTTTTACTAGTCAAACTAATACAATTTCATTCAACTAAATTTTGCATACCGGTTTTGAGACCCTATTTTTCTTGAAAATCACGTGACAAAAGTCATGAAAATTAATTTATTAGTGATGATTACTTGAGATTGCTTCCCGTTTAGTCATTACAAATATCTTAATTTTCTAAATAAAAATAGGTTATTAGTGAGGACCACTCTTGATTGCTTCTTGTTTGGTCCCCATGAAAACCCATCATCTTTATAAAAATAAAATCAATCTTTTACTAGTAATGATCACTCGAGATTGCTTCCCGTTTGATCATTACGAACACCGTTAATTTTATAAACAAAATAGGTTGTTAGTGAGGACCACTCTTGATTGCTTCTTGTTTGGTCCCTACAAAACCTACCTTTTTTCCATCAAAAAATATACAATTAAAATCAACCAACACACAACCATTTTCTACCCAAGAACTACGTAGCCTTTGATTTCTCCACTGCACCCGGAGATACGTAGGAGCAGGAGCCCACTCCTGTCAAGCGCAAAAATAAACGACTTTTATTAAGTCCTCTTTTTTACCTTGGTTAATTTTTTTTTAAAATAAAAGGGAAATAAATATTTTTTTTAGAAGTTAATAAATTTTGCACAATTAGTTAGAGGTAACCTTTTTCGAAAGGATGTCGTGGGGTGCTAATACCTTCCCTACACATAATCGACTCCCGAACCCAAATCAGGTCTTAAGGACCACTTTTCTTCAAAAAAGGTTTTTCCAATATTTTTCCTTCGAAAATAAATTATTGGTGGCGGCTCCATTAAACTCGAATAAATCCCTCCGGATTTTTCGGTCGCTACAGTATGCTTACAAAAATTCCAACTATCCTCGGATGCACTTGCAAGAAGTGTCCGTGAATTAATGCCACAATGCTATATGATCATAATTGATGTAGTGACGACCGCTTCTTCCCTAACTTCTTTTCTTTAAAACTTTTCGCGGAATTACTTGGAAATACCATTCTCTCCTTTTTTCCTCTTCCACTCGAACCAATCCTTGCTAGAAGCCTAGTGTCATCTCTTTTTCTTTCTTGGTTAATTTTATTTACCTTTAGTTATTTATCCACTCATTAGTTTATTTTTGAAAATCTTTTTTTTTTCATCTTTTTAATTATCGCATTTAAAGTCTACATACCCACGTACTTGAAAATTCGCATTCGTTTTGTTTCCAAAATAAAGCGTCGAGGTATTGTGTCGTCTATACATCATTTACATCATTTAAATTTGCGCATAATCTCTACATACATATTGCGTCATCCATACATCATTTACATCATTCAAATTACTCGTAATCTCTACGTACATACATGAAATCTCATTCGTAACATTTAACATACTAGAGACATCCAATATAACATCACCCAACACATACTACTTAATATTACAACAACATCATTTTAAACAAACATTTCAATCAACACACCATCTCAAGGATGCTAAAACTCATTGGAGAAGATTTCCCTTACCTTAGATGCTTTTCTTCCAAGTTAAAGCTCTTACTCTAAGTCCACTAGTACCTAACCACCTTCAATCAACATAACATAAACTTAGAACACATTTTGGGGTCTTAAAACCCTCCCCTAGCTCTCGGCCATATGCTTCATTTTTAGGGAAAAATAGTTATTTTTATTCAACCTTGTTTAAAGTTCATTTTAAGCAAAGATGCAACACAAAGGATCACTAAGTAACATCCTTAGTTCACTTCAAAAATCCTTGAAATTTTTAGACAAGATCAAGTGGTCAAAACACAACTCTTTTAGAAAGTTTTCAACTTTAGACAGTAAAATATTTTTGAAGACACACCCTCATCTACCTTTCTAAGGATTTTAAGCTTCATGCTCATTCCTCATCACTAAGGTCCAACACAAACATATTGATCAAAACTTTGGCAAAGTTTCAAAACTTGTGAAAACACAAATCTGTACCCTAACTTTACCGATTTTATTAACATAGAAAATGACGTCGGATTTGAGCAAATGACCACTCCCTGGAAAGCCTGGAGTGTCTAGTTTTTGAAAATGAATTTTAATTTCACAATTCACTGGCCATTTGGTACAGTTTTACAAAAACATTTTCGGGTGTACAGGGAGTGATAGATTCTGTTTCCTAACTTGAAACGCATTTTAAATTATCAATACTCAACCAAATCCAGTAAAACGTGTGTGCAAAATGTAGATAAATGAGTCTCGTTTCCAGAAAATCAAGAATCAACGAAAAAGGACATCTATGGAAAACTTTATGATCGAAATACTAAACAGGTGTCAGTGCAGAAATTTCTTTGAAACAACCTACTTAAAACTATTAGTACTTAGGAGATGAAATGGACCTCTCTTTTGTGGTTTTGAGTCCCTCACCTCTTCAACAAGGAAGAGTAGAGGATGGAGCCTTTCCCTCACCTCATGAATGGCTCACAAAAACTCTTACCAAAAGAAAGTTCAAAGGAAGAAACTAGGAGGGAAAACAAGATGAGAAAAAGTGTAGAAAAATGAAAGTTTTTTTACTTGATTCAAAAGGGTACAAGAACACATGCATAAGCATGATAGAGGTTAAGATGAGATGAGTATATTACCCTCTATTTAGGGCTGAACAGTGGCAATTTTAGCAAGAGGAAGGAGGAGCTCCAAAAGTTCTTGCCTTGGCTACCCAAAATGGTGTTTGTTTGTTCTTCTCAAGTTTCCCTCACTAAACCTTTCTTTCTCTCCACTAAACCACACCACTCCAAGAAGGAAAAATGAACTGAATGAGGCTCCCTCTCTATCCCTAAGTTTCGACCAACTATACTCCAAGAGGAAGGAGGTGTTGCAGGTACACCCATTGCCCACACATCTCCTAGAAACCTAGACTAGTCTTAGTAATCATTTCCCTTCCTTTTGCCCCCTTGAGCAACCAAATTCTGAATTAAGCTAACCCTCTCATTGGGTATTAGGGGTGGTCATGACCAGGTGGGCGGAGAAAAGATCTCACTTGGATCATTAGATCCTAGCCTAGGAAGGGCTACACACCAAAAACCACCTCTTTAGCCAAAATCCAATCATTTTGGAAGCCAAATCTTCCCACCTCCCCTTGTGCCCAATTAAAATTAATCCTAACCCAACAGCTATCCTTCACGAAATTTAGGGGTTTTTCGTCCCCGTTTCATCGCACGTTCGGTTTTTTTACACGGCTCGTGTTTTACCCGTGCAGAAAATACGGTAATACAAAATTTCATTCAAAAATTATCAAACCACCACCAATAAATCTAAAATAATATATAACACTCAAATCCCAAATTTTAGAATATTCGGGTCGAATTAAAGTCTTATGTCGGGTAAAATCTTGTCAGGGCAGTCTAAAACTTGACCGACAAAAGGTGGAATTTTTAACTGAAAATTTTTACCATGGCTTAATAAATATATTAAGTCCCAATTATGATTGTATTTTTGTGAAATTCACTCACTTGATTAACAACAAAAATACGTATTAGTAGCGTAATACGCATGTTACAGAAGGCAGACGAATTTACTGACAGTGAAAAAAATGAGGGTGTCACATTACTACCCTCCAAAAAAATAATTTCGTCCTCGAAATTACGTACCTGGAAATAATTCCGGATACTGTGCCTTCATCTTTTCTTCTAGCTCCCACGTCGCATCGCCTGTCGTCTGGTTCCAGATTACCTTGACTAAGGGAATTTGCTTGCCCCTTAGCTGTTTTACCATCCGGTCTTCAATCCTTACTGGGGACACTTCAAAAGATAGGTTCTCCTTCAGTTGGATTACATCTAGTTCGATAACGTGAGATGGATCAGGGGTATACTTTCGCAATTGCGAGACGTGAAATACGTTATGAATATTGGAGAGGGACGGTGGCAAAGCCACTTGATATGCCACAGGGCCTATCCGACGGATGATTTGGTAAGTTCCAATGAACTTTGGAGTGAGCTTTTTTAGATTTAATAGCCGTACCTACCCCAGTAGTAGGTGTGACACAGAGGAATACATGTTCACCTTCCTGAAATTCAAGTGGTCGCTTCCTCCTGTCGGCGTAACTCTTCTATCGGCTTTGGGAAGTCCTCATCTTCTCTCGGATCTCCTTGACCTTCTCCGTCATCTGTTGAACGATTTCCGGGCCAACGATCATACTCTCGCCATCCTGATACCAACACAATGGCATTTGGCACTTGCGTCCGTAAAGAGCTTCGTAAGGTGCCATTCCTATACTCGCGTGGTAACTATTGTTGTAGGTAAACTCGACCAATGGCAGGAGGTCATCCCTGCTCCCACGGTTGTCTAGAACACAGGCTCTTAGTAGGTCTTCCAATGATTGGATAGTCCTCTCTATCTGACCATCAGTCTGAGGGTGATACGCAGAACTCAACCTTAGTTTCGTTCCCAAGGCTTCTTGTAGACTCTGCCAAAAATGTGATGTAAACTTTGGGTCTCGATCCGACACCATGCTTGATGGCACTCCATGCAGACGAACGATCTCAGAGATGTAGAGCTCTGTCAGCTGCGCTACCTTATAGTTAGCTCGTACAGGTAAGAAATGGGCTGACTTAGTCAGTCTATCTACAATCACCCAGATCGAGTCGAATTTCTTCTGAGTCCTTGGTAGTCCCACTACAAAATCCATTGAGGTGTTGTCCCACTTCCACTCGGGTACGTCTAATGATTGAAGCATTCCAGCGGGTCGTTGATGCTCTACCTTGGCCTTCTGGCATGTTAGGCATGATGCCGCATATTCTGCCACTTGTTTCTTCATCCCAGGCCACCAAAACTTCTGTTTCAAATCCCGATACATCTTCGTTGCTCCTGGGTGAATGCTTAGGTTACTCTTGTGCGCTTCATCCAAGATCATTCTCCTCATAGCCTCATTGGCAGGTACACAGACTCATCCGTTACATCTCAAAATATTGTCGGTACCCATACTGAATTCGGGTGCCTTACCCTGTCCAATCAATTCCTTCTTCTCCTGTAGGTGGGCGTCCGTTGCTTGCTGCTCTCGGATTTCCCCCATCAGCTCACTGGATATCACGAGCATTCCAAAGCACATCTTCTCCGGAGTTAATTCCATGGCTAAGTTCAAGTCGCGAAACTTCTCTATCAATTCCAGCTCCTTCATCATCAATCCGGCCATGTGAATACTCTTCCTGCTAAGCGCGTCGGCGACAACATTTGCCTTCCAGGGTGATACTGCAGATCAAATTCGTAGTCCTTGAGGAATTCCATGCATCGTTTTTGTCTCATGTTAAGTTCCTTTTGATCGAACAAATACTTCAGACTCTTATGATCACTGAAAACGTCGAACTTGGATCCATACAAGTAGTGTCTCCAGATCTTCAGTGCAAAAACCACAGCTGCTAGTTCCAAATCATGCGTAGGGTAGTTCCTTTCGTGAGTTTTTAGCTGTCGTGAAGCGTAAGCCACTACCTTTCTGTGTTGCATGAGCACACAACCTAACCCTTGATGTGAAGCATCGCAATAAACTTCATACGGCTCGTCCGGTTGAGGTAAGATTAGCACTGGTGATGTAGTCAAATGCTCCTTTAATAGTAGAAAACTTTCCTCGCACTTCTCAGTCCACACAAAAGGTTGGTCCTTCCTTGTCAGTTGAGTCAATGGTGCTACGATCTTCGTAAAGCCCTCGATGAATCTTCGATAGTACCTGGCCAAACCAACAAAATTACGAATCTCTGTTGCCGTCTTCGGTTGTTCCCAAGCTAATACTGTCTCTGCCTTTGCAGGGTCTACAGCAATGTAGGCTCTTGAAATCACGTGCCCTGTAACGACCCGTTTTCGGACCGCTACTAAGCTAGAACAATCCTGAATGCAAGTAGGTTTTCGAAATAGTACTCTTTGTGTCTTTTGGAAAATGCGGTAAATTTTTTTTCTTTTTATAGACAAGGCCTTTTACAAAGCACAGTCAGAGTACGAGCAACGTTTTCGAAACATGATGGAATTATAAATGCAATTGACTACTATAGCTAAACAAAGACATACACACAGGCCACCAAAAGATAATCAGTTGAAGAGTTTTTCACACCGGAAGCAATAAATGAATATGCATAAGCAAAAATATACCCTGAGTATGAAAACCCTACAATATTACTACATGAGGTACTCTCGGCAGTTACCCACGCAGGGGGCTGCTCCAAAAGTAAAACCTTGACACCTAAACAACAACTGTCACAAAGTCAACAAAATGACAGTCTGGTCACCAACCCAAAACCATAAATAAAATAGTTAAACATTCTTAACTACCCAACTACACCAATATCCTGGTAGTCCTTCTCCGTCTGGTCATTCGCAGCCTCGTCAGTTCCTCCACGCGAAGGTCTCCAACACGCTTTCTATACAAACATATCGGCTGAAAGTGGGGGTTTAACTCCAAGCCGAGGGACTCTCCATGCCTGGGTAGTCAGAAGCCATCTTCGGTGATGTCGTCGTCGCCGGGATCTCCCCCACGTCCGTCATCGCCTGGGTTACCATCATTAATTGAAGGAACCACTGGCAAGGGTCAACTTCTCATCGCAACAAGGTATAGCAATCACAAAGCAAATAAACAAACAACAGCATACACATTTATCAAGGTACAACTCCAGACTCGCTTATGACTCACCTCACGACTCATCTCATGACTTATTCTCTCTCGACACTTCGACAACTTCCGGAACAACGAACAACGCCCTTGAATTCCGGCCTTAGCCTTGAGCTCTTCCACTACTCTAGGAGATTCAAGTCGAAGTTACCCAACGCCACGACAATGGACCACGCCCCTGAACATCCAGCCGAAGCTTTGAGCTCTTCCACTACTCTAGGATATTCGGGTCGAAGTCACCCACTACACGACAATGGACAATGTCCTTGAACATCCGGCCGAAGCCTTGAGCTCTTCCACTACTCTAGGATATTCAAGTCGAAGTCACCCACTACTAGACAAGGAACGACGCCCTTGAACATCCGGCCGAAGTCTTGAGCTCTTCCACTACTCTAGGATATTCAAGTCGAAGTTCAAAAACGACACGACTAGCTCTCACACTCGATGAACAGTTCACCGCATACGATATTCAAAGAGCAATAAGCAACATTATTCGACCGCATATCAATAATTTAGAGCAAGCTTAATATGAAGAAACGCAATTCAACAATTTAAGCATTAAAAGCAGTTGCATGAAGAAACGCAATTCAACTATACAAACAACATAAACAATTCACAACATTATTCAACCGCATAGTAAATTATTGCACAGCTCAACAACAACAAACGACAATCAAATCATAGAATCCATCCCTCTGCAACTCAATGGAGTTCACAGAGAGGAACAAACAAGTGTGGGGGGTTGGGGACAGCTACCAACCACTTGCAGACAGGCCCACTAAATAATCAACATATATAAAAATAAAGCGAAGGGGTACAAGACCCTCACTTCGAACCCTTAGGTTCTCAGACTTCTTCGCGTAAACGCTTGAAATTAAATTCGTATCTAAATTTGCCCTTACACAAGGACATATAACAATAATTATAAATATGAAGCGCCCTTACCACGAACAATCGCTAACGTCGCTCCGAAATCCTCAAGTCCGCGTCGCTCGGTCTTCGGAACCACGATTCCTATCACAACGAACAACTTAGCACAATCTATAAATTCTAACTAACTTAAGCCCTCAACTTAGCCCTTTTTCTAACCAACCTCACATAAGCATTTTAAATAATTAGTTACTAGAAATAAATAAGGTTTTAAAATCAAGTACTTTTTGAAAGGGTAGCATAACACATAACAATTTTGGAATCTTAACTTACTTGAAAAGATAAAGTTTTTGAAACTAAAAAGCTTTCTTGAAAACTTTAAGCAAACACCATGCAATTAACAACTTTCATAAATCTTAAAGTCTAGAACACATTCTCATGAAATTATTTTGCATAAGGTTTCTAAGGCTTAAACATAACACATTCAAGCATTACATACATGTATACAAATTAAATCTTCTTTCCAAAAACCTTCTAGGCCTCTCGACCATAACCCCCTTTTTTTTCTAAAACAAAACTTTGCAAAAACTCATTTTTATTACTACTAACATTTTTCAAGCCAATCAACCATATTTAAGGTAAATCACATCGATTCTTATCTAAGCATCATTCGCACCCATATTTGAAACAAGTTGTAAAATATTTTTCAAATCAATTTTTTCATTTCAAAAACTCAATTCTTACAACTATTAAACCCACCAACATGTTATACATCATACAATGCATGGCTAACCATTTGAACTAAATTACAAAGTTCCCAAAACTCATTTCCAACTTTTTCAAGAATAAGTGTTTTCCCAAAATTTCTTTCAACCAACCAAAATCCCAATTTTCAAGAATCCTAAGACATTTAATACATTGCCATTTTCATGCTAAAAAAAACATGTTCATGCCAAATTAAAATAAAGGACAACCTAATCATGCTTAATTATCAATCTAGTCCTACATAAGCAAATTTTTGCATAAAACATAACCTTCACTCAAGCCAATTCATGCATACAAGTTCTAATAACCTTAAAAATAATTCTAATAACTTTGTTAAGCATCTAATACATATTTGAACATCATATCCTCAAATTCACATAGTTCAAGAATTGAAAAAAAATGCTAAAACTATCATGTTACACCTAATCAATTTAAACAACCACTAAATTCAACACATAAGCACTTCCAATAACACAATTAAACATCTAATTAGTTGATTCTTTAAGGATCACACCATTTTCCTCTTTTTCACACTTAGGGTTTTCAACCTCAAGCACCAAGAGAAATTAGAGATGTTCATCTCCTCATATTCACCATCAACTACTCAAACAACATCACAATTCAATTAAACTAAAACAACAACTTAAGCAACACAAAGGGGGGAGGGTATGGCGCTGTTTTGGCTCCATTTAGGGGTGGGAAATTCTGTTTTTCTCCCCAAATAATTGCTAAGAATAGTAGCTAAGACAAAGGGGAGGATAACCTAGCAAGAAATCAAGTTTTGGAAGCAAAAATCAAGTGTATAAAAAAGGGGGGTAAATGGCGCACAAAACAGAATTTTGGGGGAGGAAAAATCTGATTTTCTTCTTACCCAAATGGTGCAGATGATGAGGAACTATGTTGAGGTGATGATTTGGAACAAGTTTGATGAAGGAACCTTGCCCAAAAACTCAAAGAAAATGGAGGTAGCTTCAATGGAGTTTTGTCTTGTTCATGGAGAGAAAAAAGAAGAAGATGAAGGTTGTCTTTTGGGAGGAAGAAGGCGTGAGGTTGAAGCTGAAAATGGGCTGCACATAGCCTTCATTTCTTGCTTTTATAATAATAAAAATAGGCATAGTTAGTAGGAGTAGTTGAATAAAAGATTTTTTTTTTTAAAAAAAATCACACAACTAATGACACCAAGCAATTTTATGAGATGTTAAACATATCACCTAATCTTACCCATCTAATCTCACATCTCTCATGATTACCCTCTAATCTAAAGTCTTAAGATTTAAAAACACGGCGACGAGAAACCGAAAAACCGACTTATTTCTCGCCATAAAAATCCCAAAAAATTAATTCGCGCGGAATTAATTCTTCGCGTGATAATATTATTTTATAAATAATAAAAATAACAATAATCACTCAAAAATAGTCTCAACAAGTTACGATTCGATTTTCATCGAAATCGGAGTTCATTTAGAATTTTATCTGCGACGAAACTGTCCGGTGATTCGAAATGCGACGAAACTTCGTTAGAATTTTTCGATGATATTCGAACCGTGAATTAATATAAAATATTAACTCTCAAATATAATTTGATCTTGATTTAATTAATACACTTTCTTAGAGAAACAAGAAATTGCTTATTATAGCATAACTACGACAAAAATTTATTATAATAATGCTAAATAATGTATCGTAAAAATACAGGTGTTACATGCCCCAAAAATTTCACTTCTTCCGGCCAAAACTCGCACTTGGATAGGTTGGCGTAAAGCTACTTCTCACGTAGAATCTCCAAAACTTGACGCAGATGCTCTTCGTGATCTTCACGGCTCCTAGAATAGATGAGGATATCATCGATGAATACGACGACGAACTTGTCCAAAAATGGGCTGAAGATCCGATTCATGTAGTCCATGAAGATAGCAGGTGCATTCGTCACTCCGAAAGGCATCATAAGGTACTCATAATGTCCATAGCGAGTTCGGAAGGTGGTTTTCGGTATGTCCTCATCCTTCACTCTTATCTGGTGATAACCACTCTTTAAGTCGATCTTTGAGAAGACAGCGGCTCCTCAAAGTTGATCCATCAAGTCGTCGATGCGGGGAAGAGGATATCTGTTCTTGATCGTTACCTTATTAAGTTGACGGTAGTCCACGCAAAGTCTTGAGCGTCCATCCTTCTTCTTGACTAAGAGCACAGGTGCTCCCCATGGAGATACGCTTGGTCTAATGAACTTCTTCGTAGATAGATCCTCTAGTTGAGTCTTCAGTTTAGCTAATTCTGTTGGTGCCATTCTGTATGGGGCGATAGAGATTGGGCCTGTTCCCGGAATTAGTTCGATTGAAAACTTAATTTCTCTCACAGGCGGTAGTCCTGGAATGTCGTCAGGAAACACTTCTAAAAAGTCCTTCACTACAGGTACACTGTTCACATCGTTTTCCTGCTTGGCTTCTAAGTTACATAGTGAAATGTATTCCTGAGCTCCCTCTTTCAAGGAAACTCGAACTTGATTGGCAGATAAGAACTTCAGAATCTCGGGGTCAGGAAAAATCAAGATCTTTCGAGCACAGTCTAATAGGATATGGTGATAGGATAACCAATCCATTCCTAGGATCACATCCAGACTTTTCAATGGCAGACAAATCAAGTTGACAAAGAAATTTCTACTCTGAATAGTTATAGGGCAACGTAAACATGCAGTATTGGCAGTCAAGGTTTCTGCCGCAGGGGTGGTAACAATCAGGTCAAATGATAAAGAAGAAACAGGGAGACTTAGACGTTTCACACAATCCATAGAAATGAACGAATGCGTTGCACCTGAATCGAAAAGCACGGATAGAAGGTTACCGGCGATGACGCACTCTCCTTATATGAGCCCTTCTTCAGATTGGGTGGTTTCAGCTCTATCCATTGCAAATACGCGTCCTCTCGCAGTTTGCCTACCCGCCTTCACATTGTTGACTACCGGTTCAGTCTTTGGCATAGTACAGTTCCTGGACATGTGTCCCGGTTTCTTGCAGTTGAAACATAACATCTCCTTTGCTGGGCACCTGTCCATCATATGCTCCGATGACCCGCACTTGAAACATCTCTTTGCTCCACTAAAAGCGCCTGATGGTGAGCAATACAATTGCTTCTGATTGGTTCCCTAGCGTCGGGAATAAGGTTTCTTCTGTTGATGCTCCCCCTTCTGACCTTGTCCTTGATTATGATTTTGCGACCTAGTCGGCCCTCCAGAATTCCCCTTATTGATCCTCCCACTCTTCATAGTCTCTATCTATATGCACTTTTCCACCAGTGGTTGAAAACGACAGAGGCCCAACGGCAATACAGATTCCTTGATCTTATAGCGCAGACCCCCTTCGAACTTCTCGCTCATCCATTCCTCATCCACATGATTGCGAAAGAATCGAAAGTATTTGGCGAGTGATTCAAACTTAGCTGCGTACTCAGCTACAGTCATGTTTCCCTGGTACAGTCGCAGAAACTCCTTCTCCTTCTCCAGCCTTGCGCTCCTTGGAAAGTACTTGTCCAAGAACTTGGCGTGAAATACTTCCCAGTTGATCTCCTAGTGATCAGCTTCAAGCATCTGTTTGGTCCCCTTCCACCAGTATTCTGCCTCACCAAGTAACATGTAGGTTGAGTAGGTGACTCTTGCATCGTCTGGGCAATTCGTCACTTCAAAGATCTTCTCAATCTCTTGAAGCCACAGATCGACCTTCTCTGGGTCGGGATCTCCGTGAAACTTCGGGGGATTGTGCTTGCAAAATTCCACCAGACCTCTTGCTTCAGCGTTCTGCTCCTCTCGGTGTTGCTTCTGTAGATCGCGTTGAGTCTTTGCTGTAATTTGTTGTGCAACGGCTGCCGCCATGTCAGCCATGACTTGAAGGACTCTGTCCATCTCGGGATTTTCAGCTCTCTGGTTTGGAGTCGCTTGTCTAGGAGGCATGGGTTTCCTACAAGGCCTAACTGGTCGGAACCCACAGAAAAGGTAATCATCCTTAGATGTTTCACACATTGTTTCCATCAGAAACATTTCAAACAGTCACACAGAGTTCACACATCAAAACTCAATGAACCTAAACCCAGTTATTCCCGAAAGACTTGACCAGCTCTGATACCACTAATGTAACACCCAAACTTTGGGTGCTACGTGTTCTACCCAAAACAATGTGGAAAAGTATTTCATGCCGGTTTTCTTTCGAGATCAAATCACTTTAAGAGTAAAATCAGAGGTTTTTTTTTCTTTTCAAAAGACGTCTAGAAATGATGGGTACAAAACATAATGATACGAAAGCATAGTGCAATAGTCACGTAGATAAGTAAATACACCAAGTACGCTCGCAGGTGCAAAACCAAGTCTGGTGCATCCAAAACAAAACAATAGAACAGAACGAAAAGAAACATAGTTCTACACATCACCAAAAGAACGTCCAACCAAAATACCCATACCAAAACAACAATAGAACTCCAACTCACACCACATCCTAAGCTGGTTTCAGCTCTATCCATTGCAAATACGCGTCCTCTCGCAGTTTGCCTACCCGCCTTCACATTGTTGACTATCGGTTCAGTCTTTGGCATAGTGCAGTTCCTGGACATGTGTCCCGGTTTCTTGCAGTTGAAACATAACATCTCCTTTGCTGGGCATCTGTCCATCATATGCTCCGATGACCCGCACTTGAAACATCTCTTTGCTCCACTAAAAGCGCCTGATGGTGAGCAATACAATTGCTTCTGATTGGTTCCCTGGGGTCGGGAATAAGGTTTCTTCTGTTGATGCTCCCCCTTCTGACCTTGTCCTTGATTATGATTTTGCGACCTAGTCGGCCCTCCAGAATTCCCCTTATTGATCCTCCCACTCTTCATAGTCTCTATCTGTATGCACTTTTCCACCAGTGGTTGAAAACGACAGAGGCCCAACGGAAATACAGATTCCTTGATCTCATAGCACTGACCCCCTTCGAACTTCTCGCTCATCCATTCCTCATCCACATGATTACGAAAGAATCGAAAGTATTTGGCGAGTGATTCAAACTTAGCTGCGTGCTCATTTCTGATCATGTTTCCACTGATACGATCGCGAAACTCCTTCTCCTTCTCCAGCCTTGCGCTCCTTGGAAAGTACTTGTCCAAGAACTTGGCGTGAAATACTTCCCAGTTGATCTCCTAGTGATCAGCTTCAAGCATCTGTTTGGTCCCCTTCCACCAGTATTCTGCCTCACCAAGTAACATGTAGGTTGAGTAGGTGACTCTTGCATGGTCTGGGCAATTCGTCACTTCAAAGATCTTCTCAATCTCTTGAAGCCACAGATCGACCTTCTCTGGGTCGGGATCTCCGTGAAACTTCGGGGGATTGTGCTTGCAAAATTCCACCAGACCTCTTGATTCAGCGTTCTGCTCCTCTCGGTGTTGCTTCTGCAGATCGCATTGAGTCTTTGCTGCAATTTGTTGTGCAACGGCTGCCGCCATGTCAGCCATGACTTGAAGGACTCTGTCCATCTCGGGATTTTCAGCTCTCTGGTTTGGAGTCGCTTGTCTAGGAGGCATGGGTTTCCTACAAGGCCTAACCGGTCGGAACCCACAGAAAAGGTAATCATCCTTAGATGTTTCACACATTGTTTCCATCAGAAACATTTCAAACAGTCACACAGAGTTCACACATCAAAACTCAATGAACCTAAACCCAGTTATTCCCGAAAGACTCGACCAGCTCTGATACCACTAATGTAACACCCAAACTTTGGGTGCTACGTGTTCTACCCAAAACAATGTGGAAAAGTATTTCATGCCGGTTTTCTTTCGAGATCAAATCACTTTAAGAGTAAAATCAGAGGTTTTTTTTTTCTTTTCAAAAGACGTCTAGAAATGATAAGTACAAAACATAATGATACGAAAGCATAGTGCAATAGTCACATAGATAAGTAAATACACCAAGTACGCTCGCAGGTGCAAAACCAAGTCTGGTGCATCCAAAACAAAACAACAGAACAGAACGAAAAGAAACATAGTTCTACACATCACCAAAAGAACGTCCAACCAAAATACCCATACCAAAACAACAATAGAACTCCAACTCACACCACATCCTAAGCTAGTCAAACTCCTCTAAAATGCTTGCTAGGCGGAAGCCCAGCACGTCCCATGACAGACTCAGAGTCAAAACCCGTAGAGCACTCCGAAGGGTCCTCCTCCTCCTCCTCATCACTCCCGAGGTCCACCACGTCAACATATGACCATATCCACCTAGTCCTGTGAGGGAGGTCGGACAGTGGTCCTGACGAAGTAGAAGGTACAAAGGGAGAAGGATGAGTAGGGAGAGAAGCCTCCTTCGGCATACCCACAGGCACTGCCTGGGCTGCAGCATCGGTAACAACTCCGCTCGTCAGTACGGGCTCCTCAGAGACTGGGTCTGCTGTGACCGGCTGAGGTATGTATGGAATGTCCGTCACTAGAGGTGCACCATGTGGATGGGTCAATGTAACCATGGACGGTGGTATGAAGAAGTGTACGGTCCTCCTGCTAAGCTGGGTACTGGTTGCCATCCCTCCTTCGAACGTAGTCTCGACCACTAGTTCTGTGTGCACCACCCACCCGGAGTCATGGTCTATCTCCTAAGCGTCCTCGTGGTTCCCCTCGGGGAACTCAAAGGTCGTGAGACCCATGTGTCGAAGCTCGGGGTGAGCCATCTAGTACAACAATGTCCAACGTAACCATATAAAAGAAAGTGCAAGGGTAAATCTCTCGTGCACGAGTTCATCATAAGCTTCACATGAGTAAATTACTATGTAGTACAACAACATGCAATATAGTCATACTGTAAGTATCCACACGAATTCAAGTATAACACATAGGGCATGCAAGGCAGACATACAATAATTCAACAATATCATATGCATCAGGTCAGTATGTGGATGCAGTCAGCGTGATATTATTACGGCTTAATTCCTATACCAATAGGACAACAGGCAACCCGCCACAACAACTTTTGTATACCCATACCAATGGGATATGTGACACCGGGCCGACCAACGCCTCCCAGTATCCACTGCCCTCTACAACAGACCTTAAGTTCGTAACCGTCCTTTAGGCCAGGGCTAACGCGCGAATACCTTAATACTAGGAAACAACCATCTAATTTTGGGGTAGACGAGATCTTATATTTGTATGCTTACAGAAATTCCAACTATCCTCGGATGCACTTGCAAGAAGTGTCCGTGATTTAATGCCACAATGCTATATGATCATAATTGATGTAGTGACAACCGCTTCTTCCCTCACCTATTTTCTTTAAAACTTTTCGCGGAATTACTTGGAAATACCATTCTCTCCTTTTTTCCTCTTCCACTCGAACCAATCCTTGCTAGAAGCCTAGTGTCATCTCTTTTTCTTTCTTGGTTGATTTTATTTACCCTTAGTTATTTATCCACTCATTAGTTTATTTTCGAAAATCTTTTTTTTTTCCTCTTTTTAATTATCGCATTTAATGTCTACATACCCACGTACTTGAAAATTCGCATTCGTTTTGTTTCCAAAATAACGCGTCGAGGTATTGTGTCGTCCATACATCATTTACATCATTTAAATTTGCGCATAATCTCTACATACATATTGCGTCATCCATACATCATTTACATCATTCAAATTACTCGTAATCTCTACGTGCATACATGAAATCTCATTCGCAACATTTAACATACTAGAGACATCCAATATAACATCACCCAACACATACTACTTAATATTACAACAACATCATTTTAAACAAATATTTCAATCAACACCCCATCTCAAGGATGCTAAAACTCATTGGAGAAGATTTCCCTTACCTTAGATGCTTTTCTTCCAAGTTAAAGCTCTTACTCTAAGTCCACTAGTACCTAACCACCTTCAATCAACATAACATAAACTTAGAACACATTTTGGGGTCTTAAAACCCTCCCCTAGCTCTCGGCCATATGCTTCATTTTTAGGGAAAAATAGTTATTTTTATTCAACCTTGTTTAAAGTTCATTTTAAGCAAAGATGCAACACAAAGGATCACTAAGTAACATCCTTAGTTCACTTCCAAAATCCTTGAAATTTTTAGACAAGATCAAGTGGTCAAAACACAACTCTTTTAGAAAGTTTTCAACTTTAGACAGTAAAATATTTTTGAAGACACACCCTCATCTACCTTTCTAAGGATTTTAAGCTTCATGCTCATTCCTCATCACTAAGGTCCAACACAAACATTTTGATCAAAACTTTGGCAATGTTTCAAAACTTGTGAAAACACAAATCTGTACCCTAACTTTACCGATTTTATTAACATAGCAAATGACGTCGGATTTGAGCAAATGACCACTCCCTGGAAAGCTTGGAGTGTCTAGTTTCTGAAAATGAATTTTAATTTCACAATTCACGGGTCATTTGGTACAGTTTTAGAAAAACATTTTCGGGTGTACAGGGAGTGACAGATTCTGTTTCCTAACTTGAAACGCATTTTAAATTATCAATACGCAACCAAATCCAGTAAAACGTGTGTGAAAAATGTAGCGATATGAGTCTAGTTTCCAGAAAATCAAGAATCAACGGAAAAGGACATCTATGGAAAACTTTATGATCGAAATACTAAACAGGTGTCAGTGCAGAAATTTCTTTGAAATAACCTACTTAAAACTATTAGTACTTAGGAGATGAAATGGACCTCTCTTTTGTGGTTTTGAGTCCCTCACCACTTCAACAAGGAAGAGTAGAGGATGGAGGCTTTCCCCCACCTCATGAATGGCTCACAAAAACTCTTACCAAAAGAAAGTTCAAAGGAAGAAACTAGGAGGGAAAACAAGTTGAGAAAAAGTGTAGAAAAATGAAAGTTTTCTTACTTGATTCAAAAGGGTACAAGAACACCTGCATAAGCATGATAGAGGTTAAGATGAGATGAGTATATTACCCTCTATTTAGGGATGAACAGTGGCGATTTTAGCAAGAGGAAGGAGGAGCTCCAAAAGTTCTTGCCTTGGCTAGCCAAAATGGTGTTTGTTTGTTCTTCTCAAGTTTCCCTCACTAAACCTTTCTTTCTCTCCACTAAACCACACCACTCCAAGAAGGAAAAATGAACTGAATGAGGCTCCCTCTCTATCCCTAAGTTTCGACCAAGTATACTCCAAGAGGAAGGAGGTGTTGCAGGTTCACCCATTGGCCACACATCTCCTAGAAACCTAGACTAGTCTTAGTAATCATTTCCCTTCCTTTTGCCCCCTTGAGCAACCAAATTCTGAATTAAGCTAACCCTCTCATTGGGTATTAGGGGTGGTCATGACCAGGTGGGTGGAGAAAAGATCTCACTTGGATCATTAGATCCTAGCCTAGAAAGGGCTACACACCAAAAACCACCTCTTTAGCCAAAATCCAATCATTTTGGAAGCCAAATCTTCCCACCTCCCCTTGTGCCCAATTAAAATTAATCCTAACCTGTCCCAACAGCTATCCCTCACGAAATTTAGGGGTTTTTCGTCCCCGTTTCATCGCGCGTTCGGTTTTTTTACACGGCTCGTGTTTTACCCGTGCAGAAAATACGGTAATACAAAATTTCATCCAAAAATTATCAAACCACCACCAATAAATCTAAAATAATATATAACACTCAAATCCCAAATTTTAGAATATTCGGGTCGAATTAAAGTCTTATGTCGGGTAAAATCTTGTCAGGGCAGTCTAAAACTTGACCGACTAACGGTGGAATTTTTAACTGAAAATTTTTACCATGGCTTAATAAATATATTAAGTCCCAATTATGATTTTATTTTTGTGAAATTCACTCACTTGATTAACAACAAAAATATGTATTAGTAGCGTAATACGCATGTTACAGAAGGCAGACGAATTTACTGACAGTGAAAAAAATGAGGGTGTCACAGTCATTTTCTCGATTTACGAGCTAAAAAGTTTCCGTTCGGTAGTTTCTAGGCGTATAAAATACCCTATATTTTTCTACTTGCCCAAAAATTCCCAAAAAATTTCAATAAATCATAAATATTGGAAAATACTTAAATCTCAAATTTCATAAAATTTGGATCACTTTTGGGTAAGTTTCAGTTAAAAACTTACCCGATAGTCTAATTACGGCAGAATTACTACAACGTAGTAAAACTTTAAATTTAGTAATACTTACCAATCAAAATTTCCCTATTTATCTAGAATAAATTCTATCAATCAAAATGTCAACAGAAAATATTTAACAAAAAATAGATAATTAGTAAGTAAATAAACTTCAAAAATTAGTGTGTTACAGTCATCAAACTTGACATGAATGGATTCTTCCACCATCAAAATTTCTTTATTGTATATTCTAAAAGCTTTAGATCTATCAGAGTATCCCAAAAAGATTCCTTTGTTAGCTTTGGAATCAAACTTACTAAGTTGATCCTTAGTATTCAGAATATAACATATGCAGCCAAAGGTATGAAAACAAGAAATGTTTGGTTTTCTACCTTTCTACAATTCACATGGAGTCTTCTTCAAGATAGGTCTAATAAAGACTCTGTTTTGAATATAACATGTTGTGTTTACTGCTTCTGTCCAAAAATGTTTTATAATATCAGCTTCATTGATCATGGTCCTGGCCATTTCTTGAAGGGACATATTTTTCCTTTCTACAACACTATTTTGTTGTGGTGTTCTAGGAGAAGAGAAATTGTGGGAGATGCCATTTTCTACACCCAATTTTTGAAAGCTTTCATTTTCAAATTCTCCCCCACGATCACTTCTAATAGAAGAAATACAAATTCTTTTCTCATTTTGAATGATTTGTAGAAAACAGTAAATACTTTGAATGAATCATCCTTGTGGGCAAGGAATCTAACCCATGTCCATCTAGTAAAATCATCAACAATGACTAACCCATATTTCTTTCCAGTTAAAGAGGTTGTCCTTGTTGGACCAAAAAGATCAAGATGCAAAAGCTCAAGTGGTCTAGAGGTTGAAACAATATTTTCAGAATGAAAAGAAGTTTTAACTTATTTTACTCTTTGACATGCCTCACAGAGAGCATCAGATTGGAATTTAAGATTTGGTAAACCTCTAACAAGACTGTGGTTGCAGTAAGTACAATGCAAGCATTCACTGTGATCCTTTGGTTTATCAGATGCTGAATTTTCATTTTCTAAAGAAGGTTCATCTGATATATAACTAAGACCTTGAGTTGTCATTTTTCTGACACCCCAAATCATTGAAGCTTGCTTGCATCGAGTTACACTCTCTGCAAGAAACTTTTGATATAATCATTTGATTTACACTTAGGTTATCCACCAGACACTGATTTTCAATTTTCAGCTTCTGGTTCTCTACATTGAGTTTTGAGTTTTCATTGTTCAAAGCTTGAAAATCTTGTGATAATTTTGAAAATTTCTTTTTCAAATTCTTATACTCAGTGAAGAGAGTGGCAGAGTCCTTAAGAAGATCATCAAATACAAGTTGAAGTTCAGAATAAGAATCATATATTATTACCTCTTCAACTTCTTCTTCTGAGTCTAGATCAGTATTTGCCATAAGGACAAGATTGGCTTCCTCTACATTTTCATCCTCACAAGATGCTAGGTCCAGGTCTTCCCATGTAGCCATGAGACTCTTCTTCTTTCCCTTGAAAGAACTTCTTGTGAGCTTCTCCTTAAGATTAGGACATTCTGACTTAAAGTGTCCAGGCTTTTTACATTGATAGCAAACGACTTAACTCTTGTCTTTGCTTTCCTTCTTGTCTTTGACATCTTTATTCTCGAATTTCTTTTCTTCCACATTCTCTGTATTTTCCTAGATATGAACGTGAGTTCATCATCTGACCCATCATTATCTCCTTCTGAAGCTTCATCTTTTGATTCTTCTTCAGCCTGATGGGCTTTAGAAGAACTTGCTTTGTGCTTGTTGACTCTCAAAGCAATAGACTTTCTTTTCTTCACAGGTTCTTCCTCATTAAGCTCAAGTTCATGAGCTTACAGAGAACTCAAAAGATCCTCAAGACGTAAGGCATTTAAATCTTTTCCTTCTTGAATAGTAGTGACTTTGGGCCTCCACTGTTTTATCAAACTTCTCAGGATCTTTCTCAAATGGTCAGGAGTGGTGTAGCTTTTGCCAAGGGCTTGTAACCCATGAACAAGTGTTTGGAACCTTCCAAACATAGACTCAATGTTTTCGCCATCTTCCATTTTAAATAACTCATATTGGCGAACTAACATGCTAGCTTTAGTTTCTCTTACTTGGGCAGCGCCCTCATAAGAACAAGAGAATCCCAAATCTCTTTGGCAGTATCAAATTTACCACATTTATCATATTCTTTTTCTGACATGGCACATATAAGAATGAATTTAGCTTTTCGATTGATTTGATATCTCTTTTTCTGCTCATCATTCCAATTTTCTCTGGCAATAGTAACACCAGCAGCATTAGTGGGAATAATGTGCCCATTTTCAATAATATCCCATAACTCAAGTTGTTGTATCTCAAAGAAGGCTTTTATCTTATCTTTCCAGTAGTCAAATTTTTCTCCAGTAAATACAGAACGACGGTTCATGTGACCGCCTTTTACAGACATGTTCACAGTATAAGATCTCTTCTCTTAACATTGTTAAGTGGTCAACCAAGAGGCCGAGCTCTGATACTAACTGAACGTGAACACAAGAAGGGGGTTGAATTGTGTTGGAAACTTTTCGTAGACTTTAAGTTAAAAACACTTTTGAACACTTGATTTTAAATCTGTTTGTTATCGGATGCTAAAGAATGAACAGACGCTGGAAAAGAGTTTGTGAAAACTTGTTTTTCTTTGCAAGATAAAAGTAAATGTAAAGTAGTAAAGCAAGAGACACAGAGGTTTATACTAGTTCACCACCAAACTAGTAGCTACATCTAGTCCCTTTATTCCTGAAGGATTTTCCACTATAATCAACTGGTTACAAATTTCCTTAAGAATATTCTACTGTCACAAACTTGACAATACTCTTAACTTCTTAAAATGACTCAGTACGTTCGAGCCTTTGAGGAACTAAGCCTTAACTAGGCAATAAAAATTTTCACAGAGTAATTTTTCTTTTTAATACAATCAAATAACTCTCACAGAGAGGATGAAAAGATTAAGATAAAAAACAAATTGCTTTCTAAAAGATAGAATATGAGACGCTGAAGTTTAGTTCCTGGTTTCCAAAAACTTGACACGAAACTTGATTGCTCACTTGAGTAATAGTTCTTTCAGAATGTAGTTTCTAGCAACCTTTTTCAATGAATACCTTGCGGTATTTATAAGAGTCCTTGAGGATATTACCGTTGCAGTAAATTCAGCTCCAAATTATTGAGTGAGGTAATTTAAAATTCTATCCTTTTCTTTCTTTCTAGAGAATATCAGAATAGTACACATTATCGTTCTTGTACTATCTGCTTTTCACAATTGCCTTGTACGAATATGTCTTATGCTAAAGGTGTCACCTTTGATACCTCGTACATAAAATAAGCACACAAAATCAAATTCGAATACCGTTCCAGAATAGCTGAGGTAAAAGAGCAAAAATGTGACCAACACATGCTTCACTAATAGACCAGATGCTCGCTCAGAAAACAGGACGAGCGCTCGCAGCAATTGAGTAATCTATGTGTCAAAAGATAACAATACCGGATGCTCGTTATAAACAAGACGTTGGAGTGAACCAGATGCAGACACACATGGAATGTATTCTAGTTCTTATGAATTTCTTCTTCTTGCTTGAGTGAGTCATAAAACATAAATGATTTCAATACCTGCACACTCCAAGACTTATTAGAAGATAAATTGTTCACTTATAAAAACTTTGTTATCCGCAAAATTAATGAGGGTCTAAACTTCTCAATCGTTTAGGTTCCAACATACATATATTTCAACATAGCTTCTAGCATTTCGACCTTTGGATCTGATTCCCTTAGGCCTACAACATTGACTTCTTTAGTTTGGATCTCAATTGATATGCATCCCCTGTCATTTCCAGTTACTACAGTAACAAACTGAGCTTGCATTGCTATTAGAGTTTCTATCTTTTTGGTCGTTGCTTCCATTTTAGTCTTGAAAGCAGTGTTAGTATCTACTTTGTAAATTCCAACTTGCTGAGATTTCCTTCCAGTTCTCTTTCTCCTGCTGACCACTGAGCATTATTATGAGTCGTCTCTGTCATTGTATCATAGGCTGGTCTCTTTTTTCCAAAAGATCCTCCATAAGCAGATCTATAGTGCCCCTGGTTTGCATAGTAAAGCCGTTATATAGGATCTGAACCAGTTGCCATTTAATAAACCTGTGATGAAGGTAACTTCTAAGTAAGTCTTGAAATCGCTCCTAAGCCACATGCATAGATTCACCTTCATTCTGTGCGAACACAGATATATCAGCTCTTAATTTTGCAGACTTCGCTGGAGGAAAATACTTATTGAGAAATTTGCACTTCAAATCCTCCCAAGTAGCAATAGAGTTAGGAGCTATTGTATCCAACTAAAGCTGAGTCATCCCTTGCAAAGAGAACAAAAATAACCTTAATCTAATAGCTTCTGGTGTCACACCACTGCACTTAATAGTATTTTCAATCTTCTGAAATATCCTGATATGAGCATTGAGGTCTTCAGAAGGTAGCCCCACAAATTATACAAAAGATATCATAGATATCAGTGCGGTTTCAACTCGAAATTATTGGCCTGAATTGCCGGATAGTTGACGCTATTTGCCACATCAGTTGTCGGAGTGTACTCATTTAAAATGAGTTCTTCTGCCATTGTTCTTTGCTGTCTTTTCAACAGACGGGGTGTTCTTTTGATTTCAAGATCAAATTGAAGTTTAGGATGTTGAGAACATGTCTGCATACACCGAAAAGAATCAAGTAGTTAAAACAATTAATAAAAATAAGGAATTAAGACAACAATAAAACTAATAATTATGTTAATAAAGCAATAAAAATAAAAATGTCTAAAGTAACTAGAATCTTGTTGGTTTAATATCACTAAAACATTCCATGACAACGGCGCCAAAATCTTATTGTGGCTAAAGGAAAGTGCACCTAGTCGCAATTCGTAATTAGACTCCGAATGTCGAACCCATAGGGAATGCGCGAGTACTAAAGTAATAAAGATCCTATGTTTCTAGAATAACGAAGGCAGTGATTACGAGAACAAAAACAATCAATTCAGAGACAATAAAAATAAAGCAAATTTGCAGGAACAAGATAAAGTCAATTATGGGAAGCCTAGGGGAATCGGGTTCACTAATATTTAGTCCTTGAATTCACTAGTTAATTACTGTGAGTCATATTTCCTATTTGAAAGCTAATCTCCCACTCTATTATTATTAATACCCAATGATCATGCAACACTAATTGTCTTCTTCCTAATTACTACCAATGATCATGCAAGTCAATTAGTAAAAAGAGCATTAAGCAACACTGAGATGTTAATCCAATAACTGATTAGAAAAAAATAATTATTCTTGATTCGGCATAATTTGCGACTTTAATTATTCCTAGAGTATCATTAACTAATTGTGGTACGATAGCCTACAATCAATTAACACGATAAAGGGTGATTAAGCTTATTGGGATTAAAGCACTAGAAACAATGCAGTCAACATATAATAATAACTAGATAAATATCAAGAACATAGTAAAAGGTCCCAATTACCTCTAATGATGGATTTAACTACTCATGGTATTTGAAAATAACATAAAATAACAGTAACCTAAATAAGATTCCATAAGAGACATAATTAAATCTAAATCGGGACAACTTTTTGGTATGACGACAGTTTTTTTGCACGTTGTTTACGATTCTCCCTTTCTCTGGAGCTCCGACAACAAAATGGTGTGACAGGATTAGCAAAAGGTTAAAAGATTCTAAAAGTCCAAAAGTCCTTAAAAAAGGGTTGAGAATGCCTATTTATAGGCTCTACTGCGCACTACGTCAAACTGGCTTCAAGTCTACGCTTTTTGGGCTTAGGTACGACTGTACCGACTTTATACACAGTTGTACTGCACTTTGGTCTCAGTGTTGGCTCGTACTTCTGTACTAGATGCTGCCTGACTGCTTTATGTACGACCGTACTGCCTTTGAGTACAGCCATACTGGACTTTTTCTTTGGCACCAGACTGTACTGACCAAGAGGTACGCCCCTACTACTATGCGCAGTTAGGTATGACTGTATTGAGTATTAGGTATGACTGTACTGATTGTCCAGAATCACAAAAATTATTCAAATCTTGCCAGTTTCAGCTCAGTTTATGCCTTTTCCGCTTAAGGTGTTGTTTCTGATAATTCTGTAAAATGAAACACAATTGAGTACTTTTATACTTTAAATAGCACGAAATGATATGATTAAATACTCCAAAATTCCCATAACAATAAACAAAATTGGGGTTTATCAACTATTCCTGTGAGAGTGGATCTTGGAGCTAAACGGGTCGATTGTCCCCTTTTATATCCTAGGTGTAATAATTCAGTCAAAGATTATATTAAAACCACTCAAATTTGGTTTGCTTCTAATTTGGGAATCAATTTTAACAGTAATAATCAGATTTCTTTCAATCATTGGTAGGAAAATTTAATTTTGAAGGAAAAGACAGATATTGTGGAACAAGCTGCTTCTATCATCTACAACATATGGTGGGCTTGTAATGCTAGCTATTTTGAGGAGAAAGACATACATGTGTTGTTTCAGCTAGGAGGGTGGGTTCCATTCTGGAATAATACCACCGAACTTCTAGTTTGAGTGCAAATCCAAAGGAGATGTTTGCAAGGAAAGTTAAGGAACGGTGGAAGCCATCAACCTCTGATTTGTTGAAAGTAAATGTTGATGTGGCAATTTTTGAAGGTGGGCATTGGGGAAGTGGATTAATGATTAGAGACGCGGTTAGAGATGTTTTAGCGGCTACGATTTGGTTAGCGCTTGGATTTGATGATAGCGCGATGGCAGAAGCCAAAGCTATATGGTTAGGGTTATGTTTGGTAGTTGGTGTTGGAATCTAATGCAAAGGGAGTTGTGGAGTGTTTTTAGAATGGATGTTTTCCTATATAACGTCCGTTATTTTACTGCATCTTATTAACATTATGTTATTGTAAGTTTGCTATTTTTATACAATAAATATGCATTTTTTTCTGCTAATAAAGTGAATGAATTTCATCAAGATAAAATTTGAGAATTAATATTTAATATTAATTCATGGTTCAAATCTCGTCGAAAAATTCAAACGAAGTTTTGCCGTATTTTGAATCTTCGGGTAATTTTTATCAGAGATAAAATTTTAATGAATTCCAATTTCGACGAAAATCAAATAGTTGCCCGTTGTGAAAGTGTGTGATTGTTTTAAATTGGATTTGTGATTTATTGGTAAAGAATTATTCGCGGATAATTTCATAGTTGCGCGTTGAATTAATTTTTCGGTAAATTAATTTACAAGCTTAATTGGGGAGCGAACTATCGGTAACGTTGTGATTTTGCAACGCTGAGACTTATTTGACTAATGATTCAAAGGTTGGACTACGGTTGTTGAAGGAAGCATGCATGGTGAGGAAGTGATGTGTCATTAGTTTAGTGGTTTAGGACTAAATATCTCACCTAAAGCATGGTGAAGGTATGGCTTAGTGTGATGACTCTTTTTTTTTCCCCTCTTCCATGGCCAGTTCTATCTATCTAAAACGGGGGAGAAGAGAAGTTGTCTAATTTGCTAAGTGTTGGTGAAGTTGGACACTTGAAAACCTAAGCCATTTCTCCTCCATTTTCTCCTTACAAGCTGCGAGCTCTCCCTAAAAAATGCCCCCATCTTTGTGTGATTTTCCTCTCCTAATTAGTGCTAGGATTTTGAGTGTGAATGTGAGAGTCTAATTAAGAGTTTTCCTCCCTTGTCTTTAGGCCAAAATCGTGAGGGTTTTTGGGTGAGAATTTTTAATTCTTTGCTTCTAATTTTTCTTGAGTTTTTGATGATGATTTTGGGTAATCAAATGGTAGATTTTTCCTTATCCTCATGAGCCAAGTTGGCCGTGACCTAGAGAGAGATTTTGGGGAAAATTTGCTTTGAATCACTTGTTTAATTGTTGTTCTTTTTGTTGTTGTTTTTGTTGATGATTTTGGTGATGATACAAGAAGAAAAAAATGGAATTTTATCCTTCTAGGAGACCTTGTGGTCGTTACACTAAGTAGAGAAAAAGAGAAGATTTCAAGTTTTAAAAAGCTTGCTCTGTCATTGATTTTGTTGTTGTTGTTGTTGTTTAAGTGATTTTGAGAAAGTTTGGTGTAGTTTAAGCTTTGATTCAACTATGTTTTAAAGATTTAAGACAACGTAAAACCAAAACCTTAAAAAAAATCTTTGTATTTCTTAAGGAGGCGGAGTCTTAAGAAATTTTGTGACAAAATTTTAGTTTTGATCTCACTTTTGTTGTTAAAAAGATTTGAAATATGAGAAAATTTGGGTTGAAGTTGTTGTTGTCGAAACCATGAGCTTTATTAGGGTTTTAGTGTTGATTTTACAAATTTTATTTGTTTAAAATGTTAGTAGTTTAAGAACTAAGTGTTTTGGAAGTTAGATCCATGGTTTTGTTTGAAAAAGAAATGGTTTTATTTAATTTACAATGTTAAAAGTTTCTTGAGTTTAAGTTGTGAAAGTTTTGAGAAGGTTTTGAAGTTTTTAAAACATTGTTTTAAACATTATTTTAGTATTTGAAGTGTGGGTTGTAAAATAGAAAATTTTAGAGTGGTTGTGCGAGGTCGAGTTCGGGATCGTTGTTATGACATTAGCAAGGAAGGAAAGGTCTGTGGTAAGAGCATCTTCCAATATAATATATTTAGTATGTTGTGTTGGTGAATGTTAGAGTTGTTGATTGGTGTTGTGCTTTCACGATGATATGTGGTTGAAATATTTGAGATATGTTGATGAATTTTGTGTGTTATGATTCAATGGTATTGTAAATGGTGGTTGTTTTTGTGGTGAATATTGAATGTCATATTGAAGGTCATATGTGTATGTTTGTTGAATAAAATGTGGGTGATGGATTATGCTGTTGAGTTGGTTAAGTGTTTTTTGAATAAAACCTAATGGGAATTTTAGTTAAAATCAATGTAACACTTAATGTGGATTTTTCTAAAAACCCTAAATGAGTAATGGATTAATCACCTTTTCTTAAAAAGAATTAAGCGAGTGTTAGATTAATTAAAAGAAATTATTTTCAAAATAATAGTGGAATTTTTCAAATATCAAAGTTTACAACTAATAGGAGTTTTTTATAAGAACGGAGGCGCCAGGAAGTATAAATGAGGTTTCGAGTATATGATGCAGAGTTTTCTAGACTGAGTGAGTCTAGGATAAGAGATAAATATCTCATAAACTCAAGGGGAGTGATCCTGTTTTGGTGAACTAATTGTGGTGGTGCATTGTCATGCATACATAAATTTGCCGACCTGAAATAATCCTTGCGTGGATCAGTGTCGATGATCCCTGCGGGAAAAACTAAGAGATGCTGGCCTTAAGCAATCCGTGTGTGGACCAGTGCCAATGATGCCTATTGATATGGATAAGTGTGGTGATATTCCAGAATCATGTGTATTGGCATATAGATTAACCAATAGGGAATTGTGGTGCATCCTTATTGTGACTATTGTTAAGTGTTTAATGCCATGATTGCTGCAATGTGTGGATATTGTGCTATAATAGTATGATCTATTTGTATAGATGCATATTGGAACCTAAACGATTGAGAAGTTTAAACCCTCATTAATTTTGATGATAACAAAGTATCTATGTGAGAATAATTTAACTTCTCATAAGTCTTGAAGTGTGTAGGTATTAAAATCATTTTGTAAACATCACTCAAGCAAGAAGAAGAAAACTCACAAGAAGATGAATACTTTCACATATGTCTGCATCCGGTTCACTCCAAGTGTCTGGTATATGTTTACTCTAGCGAGCTTCTGGATAGCATTATAGCGAGCATCCTATGAATTCTGAGCGAGCATCTGGTTTATTAATGAAGCACGTATTGGTCATGTTTATTCTCTATGCTCTTTACCTTAGCATTTCTGGAACAAAATTTGAATTTGATTTTGTGCGCTCAATTCTATGTACAGGAATCAATGGTGACACCTTTGGGATAAGACAAAATTCGTACACTACAAATGATTGAAAAGCAGGTAGTACAAAACAGTAAGGGTTACTATTCTGAAATTTTCTGAAAAGAAAAATAAGGATGTATTTCAAATTTTATCACTCAATGATTTGGAGTTGTGTATTCCTGCAACGGTAATATCCTCAAGGATTTCTATAAATACCCAACCTCTCCATTGAAGAAGGTTACTAGAAACTATATACTGCAAAAGTTATTACGCAGTGAGCAACCAAGTTTCTGTGCCAAGTATTATTGTTGGAACCTAAACGATTGGGAAGTTTAGACCCTCATTAATTTTGATGATAACAAAATATTCACAAGAGAACAATTTATGTTCTAACAATTCTTGAAGTGTGCAGATACTAATATTACATATATTTCTAATCCACTTAAACAAGAAGGAAGAAGCTCTCAAGAGAAGGATACACTCCATGTGTCAGCATCCGGCTCATCCTAGTAAACTGTCTTCGTGAGCATCTGGAATTATCTTTTTGTGACACAAAGCTTATCCATTTGCTACGAGCATCCGACCTTCCCATTCTGAGCGAGCGTCTGAACTTCATTTTATATCACGTGATGGTCACGTAGTTGCTCTTCCTCTCAGAAGCCTCTGGAACGGATTTCGAATTTGATCTTATGCGCTCAAATTGTTGTACGAGGTATCAAAGGTGACACCTTTAGCTAAAAGATAAAAATCGTAGAAGCAATTGTGAAAAGCAAGGTAGTACAAAAACGGTAATGTGTACTACTGAGATATTCTCTAGAAAGGAAGAAAGAGACAGCTTTTTGAAATCACCTCACTCAATGGAAAGGAGCCATTTTCTTTATGCTTGGTAATATCATTTAGAACTCCTATAAATACCCCAAGGTATCCATTGAAGAAACTGCCGAAACTTTACAAGAGTATATTGCTTCATTTACTAAGAACAAGCACTGTTGCTATACACTACAAAGAGTCAATACTCTGAAAGCACTGCTTCTGTGAGCAAGCAAATTTCGAGCCAAGTCTCTGGACTACAAGAACTGAACTGCGACATTTTCTTTTAGAAAGCATTTCTATATTGAGCTTAATTTTTATCCTCTCTGTGAGAGTTATTTATACTTGTATTCAACTTGTTTGTAAAAGTTGTTTTGGCCTAGTTAAGGCTGTTCCCTCAAAGGCTCGATTGTACTGGGTCGTTTTGAGAAGTTGAGAGTATTGTCAAGGCTGTGACAGAAGAATACTCTTGAGGATATTGTAATCAGATTGATTATAGTGGAAAATTCTTCAGGAACGAAGGGACTAGACGTAGCTACCAGTTTGGTAGTGAACAAGTATAAATCTCTGTGTCTCTTGCTTTACTGCTTTCTATTTATCTTTATCTTGCTCTGTTAAAAACAAGTTTTCACAAACTACTTTTCCAGCGTCCGGTTTATTTCCAGCGTCCGTTTAACAAACTGTTTTGAAAAACCTGTGCTCTAAGTGTTTTTAACTTAATATTTGCAAAAAGTTTTCAACACAATTCAACCCCCCTTCTTGTGTTCACGTTCAATTGGTACCAGAGCTCGGCCTCTTGGTTGAGCACTTAACAGTGTTAAGAGTAAAGATCCTACTGTGAATATGTCTGCTGAAGGTGGTCATATGAACCGTCCTCCTCTATTCAATGGAGAAAAATTTGATTACTGGAAAGATAAGATGAAAGCATTCCTTGAGGCACAAAATCTTGATTTGTGGGATATAGTTGAAAGTGGATACATTTCTCCCGCTAATGCCCTTGGTGTTGCAATACCTAGGGAAAACTAGACTGATGATCAGAAAAAGAGATATCAAACCAATCAGAAGGCTAGATTTATTCTCATCTGTGCTATGACAGAAAGAGAATATGATAAATGTGGTAAGTTTGATACTGCCAAAGAAATCTGGGATTCTCTTGTTTTGTCTTATGAGGGTTCTGCCCAAGTAAGAGAAACAAAGGCTAACATGATGGTTCACCAGTATGAGCTATTCAAAATGGAAGATGGAGAAAACATTGAAACTATGTTTGGAAGGTTCCAAACACTTGTTCATGGGTTGCAGGCCCTTGGAAAAAGTTATACTACACCTGATCATGTGAGAAAAATCTTAAGAAGTTTGACTAAGCAGTGGAGACCCAAAGTCACTGCTATTCAAGAAGCAAAAGATCTAAATGTCCTTCGGCTTGAAGATCTTATGAGTTTTTTGAAAGCTCATGAACTTGAGCTAAATGAAGAAGAACTTACCAAGAAGAAAAAGCATATGTTCCAAGAACTAAGACCTAGAGAAGCTGGATTTGTTGGTTTCGGAGGAAACCAGAAAGGTAAAATAGTTGGAATTGGTCGCATAGGTAAAGGCTCTCTTCCTTCTATTGATAATGTTTTATATGTTGAAGGACTGAAACATAATCTACTGAGCATAAGTCAATTATGTGACAGTGGTTATAATGTTGTCTTTTACAGAAAATGGATGTTGATAAAAAGCAAAAATGATGGATCTATATTCTTTACAAAGAAAGAGGAAACAAAACATTTATAAAGTTGATCTTTCTGAACTTGCAAAACAAGATGTCAAGTGTCTTATATGCATTGAAGATGAGCAATGGATTTGGCACAAAAGATTGGGTCATGCCAATTTGAGGTTAATCTCAAAATTAAACAAGCACAATCTTGTTAGAGGCTTACCAAATCTTAAGTTCCAATCTGATGCCTTGTGTGAGGCTTGTCAAAGAGGAAAACAAGTTAAAACTTCCTTTCATTTAAAAAATGTTGTTTCAACCTCGAGACCACTTGAACTTTTACATCTTGATCTTTTTGGTCCCACAAGGACAGCCTCTCTAACTGGAAAGAAATATGGATTAGTCATTGTTGATGATTTTACTAGATGGACATGGGTTAAATTCCATACCCATAAGGATGAGTCTTTTAAGGTATTTACTGTTTTCTGCAAATCAGTTCAAAATGAAAAAGGCATCTGTATTTCTTCTATTAGAAGTGATCATGGGGGAGAATTTGAAAATGAAAGCTTTCAAAAATTTTGTGAAGAAAATGGCATCTCCCACAATTTCTCCTCCCCTAGAACACCTCAACAAAATGGTGTTGTAGAAAGGAAAAATAGGTCCCTCCGGGAAATGGCCAGGACCATGATCAATGAAGCTGATATTGCGAAACATTTTTGGGCAGAAGCAGTAAACACAGCTTGTTATATTCAAAATAGAATTTTTATAAGACCTATTTTGAATAAGACTCCTTATGAATTGTGGAAAGGAAGAAAACCAAACATTTCTTACTTTCATCCTTTTGGTTGTAGTTGTTATATTTTGAATACTAAAGATCAGCTTGGTAAGTTTGATTCCAAGGCTGACAAAGGAATCTTTTTGGGATATTCTGAAAGATCTAAAGCTTTTAGAATATACAACAAAGAAACTTTGACAGTTGAAGAGTCCATTCATGTCAAGTTTGATGATAAGAAGCCTGACACTGCTATGTCAGAGCTAGATGAGTTATTTTCAGAATTAGACCTCGGTGACAAGTCAGACGGTGAACATGCATCTTCATCATCTGGTGGTGACAAGACGAAGAATTCTACTCAAGCAGAAGCTGAAGCAAGAAAAAGCTGGAAGTACAAAACCAATCATCCAAAAGATCAAATCATAGGAGAACCTGGTGATAAAGTACGAACCAGATCCTCTTTCAAGGATCATGCTGATTTTGCACTTCTCTCTGAGATGGAACCTAAGACGATTGATCAAGTTTTGGAAGATGAAGGGTGGATCCTAGCAATGCAAGATGAGATAAATCAGTTCCAAAGGAATGATGTATGGAAGCTAGTCACTCTACCAGAAGATAAGCAAGCTACTGGTACTAAATGGGTATTTAGAAATAAGCTTGATGAAGATGGTAAAGTTGTGAGAAATAAAGCAAGGTTAGTTACTCAAGGTTACTCACAAGAAGAAGGTATTGATTTCACTGAAACTTTTGCACCTGTTGCAAGACTAGAAGCTATTCGCATTTTACTTTCATTTGCAACACATCATGAGATAACACTATATCAAATGGATGTGAAAAGTGCTTTTCTAAATGGTTTTATAACTGAAGAAGTTTATGTTAAACAACCTCCTGGTTTTGAAGATATTGAATTTCCAGAACATGTTTTTAAACTTAAAAAGGCTCTATATGGTCTTAAGCAAGCTCCTAGAGCATGGTATGATAGACTAAGTTCCTTTTTAATGAAAAATGGATTTACAAGAGGTTTAGTTGACACTACTCTTTTTAGAAAATCCTCTAACAAGCATTTCATACTTGTTCAAATCTATGTTGATGATATTATTTTTGGAGCCACTAATGAAAGCCTTTGCAAAGAATTTTCTAAGCTTATGCAGGCTGAATTTGAGATGAGCATGATGGGTGAATTAAAGTTTTTCCTTGGAATACAAATCAAGCAATGCAGTGATGGTATCTATATACATCAAAGCAAATATATCAAAGAATTATTAAAGAAATTCAAGATGTTGGATTGCAAGCCTATGTGTACACCTATGCATCCTACCTACACTCTTAATAAAGATGAAATTGGTAAGAAGGTAGATCAGAAAATGTACAGAGATATGATTGGATCTCTACTTTATCTTACGGCTTCAAGACCTGACATTATGTTCAGCGTCTGCCTGTGTGCTAGATTTCAATCAGATCCTAGAGAATCACACCTAAGTGCTGTTAAAAGAATATTCAGATATTTGCAAGGAACTACTAATCTTGGTTTGCTTTATAAGAAATCAAAAGATTACAAATTAGTAGGTTTCTGTGATGCTGACTTTGCTGGAGATCGAATTGAAAGAAAGAGCACAAGTGGAGGCTGCCAGTTCCTTGGAGCTAATCTTGTGTCTTGGTCAAGCAAAAGACAAAGCACTATTGCACTCTCAGCCAGGTTTGAGTATATTTCAAAGACAAGTTGCAGTTCTCAACTTCTGTGGATGAAGTATCAACTTAAAGACTACTTGATAAAAGAGAGTAACATTCCTATCTTCTGTGATAATACATCTGCCATATGTCTTACTAAAAATCCTATATTGCATTCTAGAGCAAAGCACAATGAGATTAAACATCATTTTATAAGAGACTATGTTCAGAAGGGCATTCTAGAAATAAAATTTGTAGACACTGATCATCAGTGGGCTGACATATTTACAAAACCCCTTGCTGAAGATAGATTCAATTTTAGAAGAAGAAATTTAAACTTTCATCTTATAGAAGAATGATTAATCTCAGCGTCTAAAAATAAACAAAATCTCAGCATCTGATATGACATAAGCATATATGTGTATAAGAATCTTGTTTGTCATATGCATCATAACTCATCGTCTGGTGAATCGGTTGCATGCGTCCGAGCACACCCACACGTGTCACACGTGTTAAGGACTTAAGCGTCTCATCATATCTACTGAGTCATAATTGTTTATGTCTTTTGATAAAATCTTTTTCTTGATTTTACTTTTATTTTTGCGTCTGCATTTGATGAAAAGGCGAATCTTTATTTTCTTTTCTTTTTGATTTAATTTTTTATGTGGAAATACGAAGTGATATTTTGAAAAAAAAAGGACTGTACCATTCTCTATCAACTTTCCCACTACTCCTTCTTTTTTCTCCACAATCACTCTCTCTGTTTTCAATCTGAAAAACAGTTTTCCTTCTCTTCTCTTCTCTTCGTGACTATCCTAAAACCCTAAACCTCCATTTCTCTATCTCTCAACTGCAATCATGTCTGGTGTAACAACCTCTGAGTATACTGCCATTTACGACACCATGGCTGAAGAAAAGTTTTGCTGGAAAATCGAGTTGATTTAGAAAACTTCAAACTCTATGGCTTCGACTTCTACAGTGGTTTCAAGGCAATGGGTTGGGAGCACTACTTCTTTTGGAAATAGGTTGAGGTTCTAGTTACTGCTATTAAGGAATTTTGGGGTAACGCTCGTTTACACCAAGGTGGTATTTTTGAAGGAACTGTGAGAGGTTAGAAGTTCATTTTTACCGTTACCAACATCTCTGAAGTCACTGGTTGTCCCTGTGAAGGTATCGTTTACTACACAGATTGGGCTGATACATTTCATGGCCTTGAGAAGGTCAATGAGGATTTGTTTGAGAACTATAAGCAGTTGAAAGAATCTGGTGAAACTCCTACTGTAAAGAATTTGAAGAGTCATTATAGAGTTCTTCACAAGATAATCACCAAGAGCGTCTGGTTGAAGGCTGGCTCTAGTGACATAGTCAACTATGAACAGAAGTTCATTATGAGGCACTACATGGCTGGTAACAAGGTAAACCTACCAAGATTGATTTACAATAACCTGATTAATGCACTGGTTAATTCGAGGAAAGGAGTTGCTGACAAGAAAAACGCCTACAAGTGCATTCCTTATGGTGTTCTGCTCACTAAGATGATGACCAAGAATCTGGTTGTATACAAGCTGACTGCTTTGCCAGATCACGAAAAGGTGAAGTATTTTGGCACTGAAAGTGTTGTGATTCCTGACACCTTCGGAGTTAACAGCTTGGTCAGAATGAAATTGATCACTGGTGAACAAATGAAGAAGGTGAAAAAGGAACAGGGAATAGAATATGGTCTCTCTCTTAGCAAGAAGTCTACTTTTGACAAAACCACCAGAAGTTCAGTAACTGGTGTGAAAAGGACTTCTAATTCTCCATAAGAGGAGACAAGAAGCAAGAAGCAGAAGGTGGCTTCTGCACCTAAAAGAAAGACTGAATCAGAAGATGAGAACCGCGTTCCCATCAATCAGATTCTGATGAAAAGAAGCAAGCCAGAAGCTGAGAAACAAGTTTCAGCGTCCGATGCACAAAAGAAGGCAATTCATCGTCCGCCTCCAGCTGCTGCCCCAAGACAGACGCTGAAGAGATTGGTCAGGCAGTCTGAGCTTGAACCAAAGGTACTGAATTCTACTGATGATTCCGTGTCTATTTTTGAAACTGATAATACCATTCCTGCTCCACCTATATCTGTTGCACAACCATCAACCATTCAAACGCGTGCACAGAAAACCAGAGACACAACCACTTCCATAGCCCTCAAACAACCTACCCAAACACAGACCAATACACTCACCATCTCCTCACCTCAAACCTCCACATATACCTCCTTCACTTCATACATTTCCAAACTTCATTCTCATCCTTTTAACCTCCTTTTCAAAGTCCCTCCATTTAATCCTTTCAAACCCTACATTCCTCCCAAGTACAATGTCACAGTAGTGACACCAAAAACTACTGCCCTAATTCCAGAGAAACCTGTCCCTCTTGACATTAAACCAAAATTTGTCAGATATGAGTCATAAATCTATCTATAATCACCCATCTGTATGGCACTTGAAGACCTTCACTTCCGGAGTTTCAAGACTGGAGATACCTCCTCCAATGAATGCTGTCTTCAAGGATGGAAAAGACAATGTTGAGATGTCTTTCAAAGGAAGGCTGAGGCCCAAACCAAACAGTAGGGCTATCCCCTTTTTCTGTTGATGTACCAAGGTTCCTACCCCAGAATGAACCTCTTACATTAGAGGAATTTGGTAGATGGTATACATAAGCTGAAGCCTGTATGATGGCTCATTGCTATGAGCAAAAAAGGCTTGAAGTCATTGGACAATATAGAGACCCATCATCTGTCTCTATAAAGATTGTTCCAGATAGGCAAAGGTGGTTACCTTGGTCTATTCCTGGAAAAAGAAAGGAAGCTGCACCTGGCAAAATGCCATAGGGCCTAAGGAATATGAGAAAGCCCCTAGAGACTACAAGGTCAAGGAGTTCACCCAGCTTCCGGTAAAGAAAATCTCTAAAGATCATGCCAGAAGGTATTATCCGAGTGCTCTGAAGAAAGATCAATGGAGAACTGGATCCTCCAAGCTTTGCAATCTTTGAGAAGGCCACTATTCCAAGCTGTTGGTACAATCGTGAGTGCGACATCAATCTTAGAGCAGTCTACTTCGATGATATGTTCAGATGCTCGATGAATCAGGCCTTTGATCGCATGAAGATATATGACCAATGGGCTGCTGTGACCAAGCACTTCGACATTGGATTTACTTGGAGTCAATGGTCTGAGTCTTGGAAAGACAAAGCCATGTTACCATGCCTCGTCCCCCTAATGCTAGAAGAAGATGACAGGGAAAATCTGCGAAGAATTTACCTGGCAGAAAATGAAGCACTCTCTTACGCTTGTGAAGCATTAAGTGTCTTTATCAGAAGTATATGGGGAGAAGAAGCTGGAAATAAGTTTGATGCTTTCACTGCTGATGTTGTTCTACACAGAGAAACCATCTTCATGGGTTTGCTATATCCAGAAGATGTGAAGTATCAATGGGAAATTCAAACAGAATCTGAGCTTAGAAAACTTGGAAATTTCATCAAATGGTTTATACCAAATGATGCATTCTTTCTAAGAGCTCAACGGAAGAAGGAATTGAGACTGACGCTATCCAACTGGGTGATAGCAGAGCATCAGAAGATGAAACCTGCACCGTGCGGAAGTTGGACCTTCTACTTCTCTGCCGCGATTGAGATGGTCACTATTCCCAGCGAGTTTGAAGAGATGAAGGCCACAAACATGAAAGTCACTCGGTGAGGCGCTCTGAAATTACTATATGAACGTCTCAACATCCCTCCACCACCTCTTCCAAACCCTTAAACTTTGTTTTGCTTTAATTTTTTTTTTGGTACTAAGTGATATTTCTTATTTTTGTTGATACACTTATATACATACACTATTTTTGCTCTAATTATCTGACTTATATTCAAATTTTTCTAAGTCTTATTTTGACTATGATGTGTTTTTACACTCTTTTTGTTTGATGACAAAAGGGGGAGTAAAAGAAAGGTATGATGAACACGTGAAAATCTGACTAACTCACCGTCCGATGCTCACACTCCGATAAATACGCTGGAACTGAAGTATCATGCATAGCATTTCATACATAGCATTTGTGTGGTTATTTATTAATGCGCTAATATTCATTGTTCTAGTGCTCTTATAATGTTAAATAAATTTGGTACTAGTGCTCTTATAATGATCAATAAATTTGGTACAATTTGATTAAATCAATCTTTTTGATCAGCATCCGATCTTACTCTGATACATCTACGTATTTTGTTTTGCGATCACTTAATTGAATTTGTTTATCAACTATCGCCTTAATACTAGAATTATCTTATATATCAAAATTGTTAAATTCAGGGGGAGACCCTTGATGTCATTTTGAAACTAAATTGTTCATCAACCTTAGATATTTGTCATCGTCAAAAAGGGGGAGATTGTTGGAACCTAAACGACTGAGAAGTTTAGACCCTCATTAATTTTGATGATAACAAAATATTCACAAGAGAACAATTTATGTTCTAACAATTCTTGAAGTGTGCAGATACTAATATTACATATATTTCTAAGCCACTTAAACAAGAAGGAAGAAGCTCTCAAGAGAAGGATACACTCCATGTGTCAGCATCCGGCTCATCCTAGTAAACTGTCTTCGTGAGCATCTGAAATTATCTTTTTGTGACACAAAGCTTATCCATTTGCTACGAGCGTCCAACCTTCCCATTCTGAGCGAGCGTCTGAACTTCATTTTATATCACGTGATGGTCACGTAGTTGCTCTTCCTCTCAGAAGCCTCTGGAACGGATTCCGAATTTGATCTTATGCGCTCAAATTGTTGTACGAGGTATCAAATGTGACACCTTTAGCTAAAAGACAAAAATCGTACAAGCAATTGTGAAAAGCAAGGTAGTACGAAAACGGTAATGTGTACTACTGAGATATTCTCTAAAATGGAAGAAAGAGACAGCTTTTTGAAATCACCTCACTCAATGGAAAGGAGCCATTTTTACTGTAACGGTAATATCCTTTAGAACTCCTATAAATACCCCAAGGTATCCATTGAAGAAACTACCGAAACTTTACAAGAGTATATTGCTTCATTTACTAAGAACAAGCACTATTGCTGTACACTACAAAGAGTCAATACTCTGAAAGCACTGCTTCTGTGAGCAATCAAGTTTCGAGCCAAATCTCTGGACTACAAGAACTGAACTCAGCGTCCGACATTTTCTTTTAGAAAGCATTTCTATATTGAGCTTAATTTTTATCCTCTCTGTGAGAGTTATTTATACTTGTATTCAACTTGTTTGTAAAAGTTGTTTTGGCCTAGTTAAGGCTGTTCCCTCAAAGGCTCGACTGTACTGAGTCGTTTTGAGAAGTTGAGAGTATTGTCAAGGCTGTGACAGAAGAATACTCTTGAGGATATTGTAATCAGATTGGTTATAGTGGAAAATCCTTCAGGAACGAAGGGACTAGACGTAGCTACCAGTTCGGTAGTGAACTAGTATAAATCTCTGTGTCTCTTGCTTTACTGCTTTCTATTTATCTTTATCTTGCTCTGTTAAAAACAAGTTTTCACAAACTGCTTTTCCAGCGACCGGTTTATTTCCAGCGTCCGTTTAACAAACTGTTTTAAAAAACCTGTGCTCTAAGTGTTTTTAACTTAATATTTGTGAAAAGTTTTCAACACAATTCAACCCCCCTTCTTGTGTTCACGTTCAATTATGAGAACCAGAACTGAACTTCAGCGTCTTACTCTTTCTTTTAGAAAGCTATTTGTTTTGCTTAAGTTTTTCATCCTCTCTTGTTGAGAGTTATTTGATTGTATTCAAAACTTCTTTGTGAAACTTGTATTGCCTCGTAACATGCTTGTTTCCACAAAAGATAAAACATACCGAGTTGTTTTGAGAAGTTAAGAGTATTGTCAAGTTTATGACAGTAGAATACTCTGAAGAAAATTTTGTAATCAGTGTGATTATAGTGAAAATCCTTCAGGAACGAAGGGACTCGACGTAGCTACCAGTTTGGTGGTAAACTAGTATAAATATCAGTGTCTCATTCTTTATTGCTTTATTTGAACTTCTGTCTTAAAAAGAAAAACAAGTTTTCGTAAACCTCATTTCGATGCCCGATCATTCTTCAGCATCTGGTAATAAACGATTTCTAAATACTTGCTTTAAAGTGTTTTTAACTGAAAGTTAGAGAAAAGTTTTCAACATAATTCAATTCCCTTCTTGTGTTCACGTTCAGTTAGTACCAGAGCTCGGCCTCTTAGTTAAGCACTTAACTGTGTAAGAGAAAAGACCCTATACTTATGAACATATCTGCAGAAGGTGGCCACATGAACCGTCTTCCTCTATTTACTGGAGAAAAATTTTATTACTAGAAAGACATGATAAAAGCTTTATTTTCGTCTCAACAACTTGAGTTGTGGGACATGGTGGAAAATGAGTACATTATTCCCACTACTACTCCTGGTGATGTTTTATCAAGAGATACATGGAATGATGACCAGAAAAAAAGATATTAGTTGAATAAAAAAGCTAGATTTATTCTTATATGTGCTATGGCAGAAAAAGAATATGGCAATATGGTAAATTTGATATTGCCAAAGAAATATGGGATTTTCTTGTTTTGTCTTATGAAGGCTCTACCTAAGTAAGAGAAACAAAAGCTAGCATGTTGGTTCGCCAATATGAGTTATTCAAGATGGAAGATGGTGAAAGTATAGAGACAATGTTTGGAAGATTCCAAACTCTTGGCCACGGGTTAAAAGCCCTTGGAAAAAGCTACACCACACTTGACCATGTGATAAAGATCCTGAGAACCAAGCAGTGGAGACCCAAAGTCACTGCTATACAAGAAGTAAAAGATCTAAACAACTTATGTCTTGATGATCTTTTGAGTTCTTTGAAAGCTCAAGAACTTGAGCTGAACGAGGAAGAACCTGTAAAGAAAAACAAGTCTATTGCTTTGAAAGTCAACAAGCATAAAGCCAGTTCTTCTAAAGCCCTTCAGGCTGAAGAAGAATCAGAAGATGACACTTTAGAAGGTGACAGTGATGGATCAGATGATGAGCTCTCGTTCATATCTAGGAAGATCCAAAGAATGTGGAAGAAAGGGAACTTCAGGAGAAAGTTATAGAAGAGCAGCGTCAAGGACAAGAAGGAAAGCAAAGACAAGAGTCAAGTTGTTTGCCATGAATGTAAAAATCTAGGGCACTTCAAATCCGAATGTCCAAATCTTAAGGAGAAGCCCATGAAGACCTTGACTTATCTTCCTCTAAGGGTGATGAGAATGAAGAAGAAGCAAAGGTTGCCCTTATGGCAAACACTGATACAAATTCTGAAGAAGTTGAAGAGGTAATATATGATTTTTACTTAGAACTTCAAAATGCATTTGATGATCTTTTTAAGGATTCCTCCACTCTCTCCACTGAGTATAAAGCTTTGAAAAAGAAGTTTTCAAAATTATTAAAAGAATTTCAAGTTTTGAACAATGAAAATTCAAATCTCAATGAGGAGAACTAGAAGCTGAAAATTGAAAATCAACGTCTGGTGGATCATCAGCGTTTGGTAGCTAGTCAACATCTAGAAGCTGAGAGCTCTCAAGCTGAAAGCTCACAAGCTAAAGGCAATCCTAAATGTAAATCAAATGTTTATGAATATGCCTTTCAAAAGTTTCTTGCAGGGAGTGTAATCAAAGCAAGCAAGCTTCAATGATTTGGCGTGTCAGTAAAACAACAACTCAAAGTCTTAGTTACAAATCAGATGAACTTACTTTACAAAATGAAAATCTAGCATCTAATTAACCCAATGATCACATTGAAAGCTTGCATTGCACTTACTGTGATAAACCAGGTGTAACACCCCCGATTCCGGAGCGCTACTGTGCAACCCAATCTAATGATGAAAACATTAAATGCTTGTATGCTTTCAGTTAAAGAGTACTCTTATATATTTCGCAATGGAAAAATAGGAGTAAATTTTATTTTTTTTAATTTTCTTTCCTTTGAAACCCTTTTCAAAATGAGAAATAGAGTACTACAGTTTTCTAAATGATGCCAATTCAGACTTTTGCAAATTTCAGAGTATAATGCATCACAAAATAATACTTCACATAACATAATCATTTTGCACTAAGGCGAGGTTTTCTGAAAAGAGTAATTACACAAATTACAACGGCATTACCCTAAGCTAAGCTGGCCAACAATTATAACTCTTACTGAGAAACAGCTCAGCAAGACCATAACACGAAGCACTCAGAGGAATCTTCCTCTATTGGCTCAAACCTTCAATGCTCCTGAAAGTCGAAACTGCAACAGCTACCGAACTCCATTTGGAAGTGACATCCATAAGGACATCCAATCCAATAACAGTGCAAGAGTAAATCCTTTGTCCACGAGTTTATCATAGGCTATGTCGCATGCAAACAATATATACATATATAATACAACAACAAGCTTTTATATACATATACATACTTAATAGACTGCACACAATCAGCATGGTATATCAAGCATTGCATGTAAGCAACCAAAACAACCAACAGATTAACAATCAAGCCACTACAATATCAAACTATTGCATGTGAGCAGGCAATCTATCAACAAATTAGTGATCAAGTCATCACAATATCCGATTCATCCAACAATTCATCACATATCATAAATGTGGTTAGCTATGCATGTCGATGCAATATGGCAAGTTGTGTATACACCTGCAGCCTTAATAGGTCAGCAGTATGATGGGGACTACTTTCCCAATGTCCGAACAAGATAGCCTCTGCATAGGCTTGCCACTACTTTAGCTGGCCACTACTTTGGCATGCCTCTACTTAGGCAATGTAGTGTCAACTCGCCTTTTGAAGTCTGTACAACCAATCAAACGCTACGAATGACATGACAACTCGTCTTTTGAAGTCCTTAAGACCAATCAAATGCTCCGAGTGTCGATGCTCAATGGTTAGTACGCATCCAAACAAATTCAACAATATGGCATGCTCACCGTAGTGAACGCCTGATTGATATCCAACAAATTCAACAATATGGCATGCTCACCGTAGTGAACGCCCAAGTGATATCCAACAAATTCTACAATATGGCATGCTCACCGTAGTGAATGCTCGAGTAATGTTTTAATTAATCAATCCGGATTGACGAACCCTCACTCACTCAACTTAGTGGGTTTCCAAATCTCAATTAACTAAGAGTTCAACACAGGACACAAAGTCTGGGTGTTCAATTGTGGAACGCTAGTCCCAATCTTAGATCAGAACTCTAGGCACGTAATACGGAACACTAGGCTTAACTTTTAGGTTAAGATACTAAGCACGCCATACGGAACACTAGGTCCAATCCTTAATCAAGAAAATGCGCACGCAAGCAGGACATTAAGTCCCAGCACAGGACACATGGCCCATATGCCCAATAGGAACACTAGGTTCCCTATGTTTTATTCTTTCGAAATCCCGATCTTTGAAATCTCCTTCTCAGTTCTTGTATCACTCCTATGTATCTGAAAATGCTTCTTAGTTCTAGGTCATTGAAACCCTAGTTGTGATAAATAACACACTGGAAGAATTCCTAGGAAAGAGAGGTGGTGCGAACACTCTTAATTACCAAGTCTTTCCTTGCCAGAATTTTCCCAGGTGCATCATTTAACTCAACCGTTGTCACAAATTGTACTTTTTATTTCAAGTTCTTTTCTCTACTATTACTCCATTGAAATTTCCTTGCAGCTTTGGCTAGTTGTACTAAAACCCTCACGCTTACTTTTAAATCAAAATGCCCTTAACAATTTGTTTACCAAATCAGAATTCGGCTTGCGGAATCGTATCAGATTTACCGATGTAAATCGTTAACCAATAGCAGTCGATCAACGCATTGTTAATTAATCCATTATCAACAATAATATTTTTCACATTCCAATTCAATACTAAGTTCCAATGAAATCCAAGGTGATTCAAGGAAAACAATACAACTCATAGTGCCACGCAGGGCTAAGAACATGCTACATATTATCATCAATTTCAAGTCCAATTAAATCAATCAAATATGATTTAAGTCACACAATACAATTCAGTATTGCCACACAGGGCCAAATCAATACACAGCAGTTCATGCTACAACATGTCAACAGCACATAGTACTACTACAAGTACTACCACACAACCAATCAATAATCAAACAAACAACACACAAGGCGAAACGCCCAAACTCATTATGTAAGAATTTCCCTTACCTTGGATGCTTTAAAAATCCAAGCAAGGTAAATTTGCACTATCGTCAAGTCGTTCCCCGCACAAGCCTTATGCACGAACCTTAACAACGCAAACTTAATCCAATTAGTGCCAAAAACCCAAGTCCTAAGACTCTAGGGCAGCCATGGTTTTAGTCCTAAAAAGGGCCTAAAATCTTTCTAACTTAACCTATTTGGATCACACCTAATCATGTGCCATGAAACAAATTCAAACAATGCAAATTTTCAACTTTTTCAAAAGCTACACACTTAGAAAATACCAAAACCCGAAACTTACCAATTGGAATAGTGTTTTACCAAATGAATAGTGTTTTGCCAACTTTGAACCTCTTTTTCAAAGCACTAAAACATGTCACAAAATTTTAGAAACAATTCTATTACAAGTTCAAAACAATTCTTGAAACATAAACTAAAACTTTTTCCAAAATCATGCTTCTTTGAATTGTTTTTCTAAATCAAATCATCAACCACTTTTACAACTATTTTTAAGCATAAATGCAAGTCAAGAACAAATCACAAAATATCCTTGAAGGCCACGATTTCCAAAGCTCCAAAACAACTTCAAGATTTTCAACCATTAACTCTTAAATCATGCAAACTTTGCTTAATCAAAACATCTTATCAAAACCAAACTTCTTTACCACTTTAATACAATTAAAAACAAGTTAGGGTTCACCCAAAATTTGATCATAAGCCACTATTTTGGAAGCCCCAAAACAGCCCCAAATTCATTTTGTTTCGAACAATTTTTCAAAGATTCAAGCATACAAACCTTTATAGATTTAAAGTTCTAACCAAAAACTAACTTCTTAAACACTTAACACACTTTAAAACCAAATCAAAACATCATCAAAATCATGACCAAGTGCCACGGTTTTGGTTACCCAAAAACAACCCAAAATTTTCAATTTCTCATTTCCAAAACAAAGCATTTCACCATCCTTAATTTCTTGAATCTTAAACTCACTTCCTCAACACTTAAAACACTTTGAAATCAATTTAAAACATCCCCCAAAATCATATTGGGAGTCACGGTTTCAGCCCCCTAGACATCCAATTTTATTTTTCCAAAAACCTTGTAAGATGCATATATGACTAGTTTCCAAACTTAGCAAGTATAACCCATCAAGAATCAACTCTAAAACACTAAAAACCAAAAAAAACCAAGGCTTAAAACAGCCCGTAGGTTTCGGCCAGAGCAAGATTAGGGTTCTACAAAATTAAAACATCAAGAACAAAGTTAATCACGGAAGGAAATAAGGGGTTATGAAGCTGATCATACAATACTAGCCAAACCAAGCCCTATAACTCCAAAACAAATCCTAAAACCTTCAAAACCCATATCATGAAACTCAACAGAGATGAGGAAAGGTTTATGGAGCTTACCAAGAGTATAGATGATGATTGAACAAGGATGGAGATGAAAGGAAACAAGGGTGCACACTTTGATCTCCAAAAACTTCCAAAAACCCAAGCTTTCTCCTTCTAAATTTTTTTCAAGTTTTTCTCCCATGGAAGAATGAATGGATCTGATCTTGAGCAAGGGAGAAGGCCACGAAAATTTTGGGGACATGGAAGGAATAGATTTTGTTCATTTAGTTGAAATTTAACTAATTACTTACAAACTAACCAACAAAACTAACTACCCATTACCTCCTAAGCCAATCAAAAGCTTCCATTCAAAATTGTATGCTACAAGCACATGGCTAGCCTCCGATTGGTCCACGTGTGGCAGCCATTTGCTCAAAATATCTCAGGGTTGCGCTACGATGCGTTTGGCCCAACCGGGTGCACGACGTTACGCGTATATTAGGTTTTTAATATTAAAAACTCCCAAAAATAATTCTAATTATAACCCCACACCCAAAAATTACAAATATTCCTCGCAGAATAAGAAAAGTACCCATGTTTCTCTTTTTCTCGAAATGCGAACCAAAACGTTGCGATTAGACAGTTTCTGGCCATAGAAAATACACTAAATATTTTCTGTTGCCCAAAAATCCTAGAAAAATTACAACAAATCCTAAATATTGGAAAATGCTAAGATCTCAAATTTTATAAAATTTGTGTCACGTTTGGGCATGTTTCAGTTAGAAACACATACAATAGCCTAGGTACAACAGAATTCGATAGAATTCTCGCAGCGTAATAAAAACTGTAAATTAGTGAGAATCACTAATTTCAATTTCTCTTATCATATAGATATTATTTAATCAATAAAATTATCAATACAAAATCTTTAAAATAATATTTATATTAAATATGACATAAAACAGACAGTTAATACAATAACTAGACAATAAAAATCCAAACTATGACTTAAAAATATTTATTAAATCCTAAAAATTATTTCTCTTTCAATAAAATAATTTTCTTTAATCAAACAACAATCTTTCACATTTTTTGGGATTAATTCATATTAAAAGCAGATAATGCCTCAGACTGTATGTCAATCTGAATTAATTACTAAAACAGTAAATTGTTTACAATAAATCTTTGTTGTTCTTCGTACTTTTAACAAACCATTGAGGTGATCAATCTCTATGATTTATTTTCAAGTAGTCAGAAACTATAAAATAATTTTCATAAAAATTGGGATGTTACATTACCACCCTCCTTAAAAAAAATTTCGTCCCCAAAAATTATCTTATAAACCGAAACAAAATCAAAATTATGAAAAGGCATAACTTAATACTAAAAACATATCATAAATTTTGAACTTCGAAATTTAATACATTATAATAATTATTACACTCAAACAATCAAACACAAAGCATACATTTTATTCATATATCCTTACTAAAGTAAGGCACTACATTATCAACTTAAATGTCTACAAAACACAGTACTACGCATCCATGTTGAAGAAATCCTCGTGAATGATGCTTTATTCCAAACCACGATCTCTACTCCATCACGATCACGAACACAGTCACGAACACAGTTGCGAACACGTGCAGTCACGAACACGCTTACGAACACGTACAGTCACGAACACGGTCACGAAGGTCGTTGGCCACATGCTAACCCCAACAAGACGTTGCCAACATGAAAGCACTCACGGAGCCTAAAATCTTCTATAAACCCACGGTCTGTAGACAAAACGAGAAAGAAGAATTTCCACGATCACCAAACACAAAATCACTGACAACATCAACCAGCATAAACGCCAAGGAATTGCATAAGGATCTTCCCCCAAAGTCATCCTAAAGCTCACAGTTTGCAAGGAGAACAAGAAGATGAATGTTTGGTTTTTCTCACACTAGAACTCACGACACTTCACACTAAAATGGAAACAAACTCTTCTCTTCCTTATATATAAGTGTGGTTGGCCAATGGTCAAAGGAAATAAGATAACTCACAAGAAAGGAGAAGAACGGAATCTTAGATGTTTACCAATATCAACATCAGTAATGGACTCATATCCCCCCTTGTTAATGAGGCGGAACTAGCAAGAAAGAAAGGAAGAAAAAGTGGTCCATACCCAAAATTCTATTAAGCCATCAATGTGTCTAAAGACAAGATAAAGTGGAATAGGATTTTACAAAATTGTCTAACCCATGATCATGACACCAAAAGGAAAAGAAAATTCAAAAACAATATTAACCACAAGATCTATCACATCACTTACAAATAATTATACACAATCATAATAACATCTATCGTAATACCAAAAGTATAATAAAAATTTGGATTTTGGAATTTAGTATAATAATAAAATACGTCACAGAGTTAAAACACTTATGTGGTCTATATTTAGAACCACGCACACACCATAATACATATAATACGATAATTATAGCATCACCTACGGTTAATCTCTCTCGTAAATCTCAGTCCGCTTAGCTCCATTGTGTCGCATTTCCTGTGATGAAGTTTTCAGATGATGAGTTCTCTGCTCTACTTGGGGTGTAGACACGTCCCTTAGTGGTTGGTCTTGTAGTTTCCACATTGTTGACAATAGACTTAGCTCGTGGTACTTTGTAGTCTCTGGACAGATATCCTAATTCCTTGCAGTTAAAGCATAATCTTTCCTTGGTTGGTTACTATTAACATTGTGCTCTTCATCTTCACCGTTGAAGTAGTGCGTCTTCGGCTATCGATGCTTGTGATTCCCTCTTCTGTCTATCATGTAGACATATCCTCCAATAGCTGGGCATGCAATCTTCGCAGCATCTGCAGTTGATCCACATCTGGCAATTGATAGTCCTTAGAAAAACATCCGGGCTTCTTGTAGTTACAGCATAGTCGGTCCTTCGATGAGCATTCTTCAGCTAACTGTTCCTTGCTTCCACATAGATGACAGTGCCACTTTAACTCTGGGTCATTCCCAGTAGCCTACGCCACAAGATGATCCTGACTGCGGTCATTTCCCTGAGGATGGAAATGAGATGTTCCTTGTTATTGTCTTCTTCTTTGTCCTTTGCCCTAATAATTCGGCTTAACTGACTCTCCAATAGCTCGCTCCTCCGTTCGTTGTCTTAGCCAATCGTGTTGATTCTCTGCGGCAATCTATTGTACGACAGTAGTTGCTATCCAGACTATCACTTGGATTACGTGATTCACATCTAAGTTACTAGCTCTACAAAAGACTCGTTCGCCCCGAAGGCATCAAATTTCTACAAAGTAAACTAACTAAATCACCACAACAAATTCAATCATCTGAGATGATCGCACACAATTTCACACAATGTCAAATATGTTTCAACTAGGAAACATTACAGACAATCATGAACAAAGTTCACATAACCTAGGCATAACAAACTTATACCCGACAATTCCCAACAATCTAGGCCAGCTTAACCCAAAGCGATCCAGTTAGATCCGAACTACTCTGATACCACCTATTGTAACACCCCGTTTCTGAAGCGCTATTGTGCAACCTAATCTAATGCTGAAAACATTAAATGCTTGTATGCTTTCAGTTAAAGAGTACTCTTATGTATTTCGCAATGGAAAAATAGGAGATTTTTATTTTATTTTCTTTCCTTTGAAACCCTTTTCAAAATGAGACATAGAGTACTACAGTTTTCTAAATGATGCCAATTCAAACTTTTGCAAATATCAGAGTATAATGCATCACAAAATAATACTTCACATAACATAATCATTTCGCACCAAGGCGAGGTTTCTTGAAAAGAGTAATTACACAAATTACAACGGCATTACCCTAAGCTAAGCTGGCCAACAACTATAACTCTTACTGAGAAACAGCTCAGCAAGACCATAACACGAAGCACTCAGAGGAATCTACCTCCATTGGCTCAAATTTTCAATGCTCCTGAAAGTCAAAATTGCAACAGCTACCGAACTCTATCTGGAAGTGACATCCATAAGGACATCCAATCCAACAATGTAACATCCCAATTTTTATGAAAATTATTTTATTGTTTCCGAATACTTGAAAATAAATCATAGAGATTGATCACCTCAATGGTTTGTTAAAAGTACGAAGAACTACGAAGATTTATTGTAAACAATTTACTGTTTTAGTAATTAATTCAGATTAACAGACAGTGTAGACGTACACTGTTTTTAATATGAATTAATCCCGAAAAATGTGAAAGATTGTTGTTTGATTAAAGAAAATTATTTTATTGAAAGTGAAATAATTTTCAGGATTTAATAAATATTTTCAAGTCATAGTTTGAATTTTCGTAGTTTAGTTATTGTATTAATTGTCTGTTTTATGTAATATTTAATATGACTATTATTTTAAAGATTTTTCCTTGATAATTTTATTGTTTGATTAATTTCTATATGATAAGAGAAATTGAAATTAGTGATCCTCAGTAATTTACAGTTTTTTTACGCTGCGAGAATTCTATCGAATTCTGCCGTAACTAAGCTATTGTGTGTGTTTCTAACTGAAACATGCCCAAACGTGATCCAAATTTTATAAAATTTGAGATCTTAGTATTTTCCAATATTTAGGATTTATCGTAGTTTTTCTAAAATTTTTGGGCATCAGAAAATATTTGGTGTATTTTCTATGGCCAGAGACTGCGTAATTGAGACGTTTCGGTTCGCATTTTGAGAAAATGAGATACGTGGGTACTTTTGTCATGCCTCGAGGATCATTTGTAGTTTTTGGGTGTGGGGTTTAATTAGAATTATTTTTGGGAGATTTTCAGCATTAAAACCTAATATACGTGTAACACCGCGCACCCGGTTGAGCGAAAACGCGTCATAGCGAAACTCTGAGATATTTTGAGCAAATGGCTGCCACACATGGACCAATGGGAGGCCAGCCATGTGCTTGTAGCCTACAATTTTGAATGGATGCTTTTGATTGGCTTAGGAGGTAATGGGTAAGTAAATGAACATTTTCTTCCACCATTGCCCCTCAGAATTTCGTGGCTTCTCCTTCCCTTGGCTGCCCCATTTCAGTTTTTTTCATTCATGACTTGCAGAGAAAAAAATTTAGAGAGAGGAAGTGTATGTTCTTGAAGAAAGTTTAGTAATTTAGCCTTTGATCTTACTCCCTTCTTCTTGATCCTTGATCCTTTCTTTTTCCTTCCTTCTCCCACCTGAAATTTCGTGGCCTTCCTCCTCATGAGATCAGCACCTTCATTTCTTCCATTATTGGTTGGTTCAAGAAAAAAATTTAGGAAGAGAAAGCGTGGATTTTGGAAGTTTTGGTGATCAAGGTTGCATCTTTGCTTCCTTCCTTCTCAATCCTTGCTCAACCATCATCTAATCTTCTTGGTGAGCTTCATAATCACCCACTTATCCCTCTAGGGTTCATGGAATGGGTTGCATGATCTTTAGAGTTGTTTTTTGTAACACGCGTTTTTTTATGCGTTAATTAACGTTATTTAGCTTATTTGGTCGTATTTACGCTATAATAAAGCAATTTCTTGTTCTCTAAGAAAGTGTATTAATTAAAGCAAGATCAAATTAAATTTGAGAATTAATATTTTATATTAATTCATGATTTGAATATCGTTGAAAAATTCTAACGAAATTTCGTCGCGTTTCGAATCGCCGGGCGGTTTCGCCGCAGATAAAATTCTAAATGAACTCCGATTTCGATGAAAATCGAATCGTAACTTGTTGAAACTATTTTTGAGTGATTGTTATTATTTTTATTATTTATAATTAAATATTATCACGCGATGAATTAATTTCTCGTTAAATTAATTTTTGCGAGTTTATCGGTAACGCGGTTTCTCGTCGCCATGTTTTTAAATCTTAAGACTTTAGATTAGAGGGTAATCATGAGAGATCTGAGATTAGATGGGTAGGATTAGGTGATGTGTTTAACATCTAATTAAATTGCTAGGTGTCATTAGTTGTGTGATTATTTTAAAAAAAAATCTTTTATTCAACTACTCCTACTAACTATGCTAATTTTTATTATTATATAAGTGAGGAACCAAGGCTATATGCAGCCCATTTTCCAGCCCTCATTCACGCCACCATCTCTCTCTCAAACCCTCATCTTCTTTCTCTTTTTCCCTTCTTGAAAAGCAAGCTTCCATGGATGCTTTCCTCCATTTTTCTTGAGTTTTTCAACTTATAATCTTCACCAAAGTTGCTCCAAACCTTCATCTCTACCTAGTTCTTCTTCATCCTCATCATCTAAGTAAGAGAAAAATCAATTTTTCCCTCCCCATTTACTGTTGAAAACCGTGCCCCCTCCTCTTTGTTGCTTCTTGTAATTTTGCTTTTCAATCTTGTTTCTTATGCTTGTTTGATGTTGTTTGATGGGTTGATGATGATCAAGAGGAAATGAGACATTCTTTTTCCCTTTCTTGAGTTCTAGGGTGAGAACCCTAAGAGGAAAAAAAGGGGAAAATGGTGTGATCCTCATTGAATCACCTAATTAGTAGTTTAATTGAGTTAATGGAAGTTGTATGATGATTGTTTAAATAATAGTTTTGATTTTGCATGCCTAACTTGTTAGTTTATGATTGAGACCTATTCTTTAATTATGGAAAATGTGGGTTTAGGTGATTGAATCATGTATCTAAGTGTTGAATGTTATGTTTTAGGTAGTTTTAAGGTTATTCGAATTGATATACATGAGTTAGTATAAGATTGAGTTCATGTTTTGTGAAAAAGTGATCTTGGAGGGACTAAAATGGCATAAAAAAAAAGTGATTAGGTTGTTCTTATTTTTAATTTCGCATGAACATATTTTTTTTTAGCATGATATTGGCAATGTATTTAATATCTTAGGATTCTTGAAATTGGGATTTTGTTGATTGGAAGTATTTTTGGGAAAACAATTAATCTTGAAAAAGTTGGAAATAAGTTTTGAAAACTTTGTATTTTAGTTTAACTTGGTTGGCCATGCATTGTATGATATATAGCATGTTGATGGATTTAATGGTTGTAAGTATTGAGTTTTTTAAATGAAAAATTGATTGAGAAATGTTTTACAACTTGTTTCAAACATGGGTGTGAATGATGCTTAGACAAGAATTGATGTAAGTTACCTTAAATATGGTTGTTTGGTTTGAAAAATGTTAGTAGTAATGAAAAGGAGTTTTTGCAATTTTTTTTTTTAAGGAGAAGAGGGTCATGGCCGAGAGGCCTAAAAGATTTTTGGAAGGAAAATTTTAATTGTGAACTTGTATGTAATGCTTGAATGTGTTATGTTTAAGCTTTAGAAACTTTGTGCAAAACGATTAATTGATGATGTGTTATGCTTAAGATTTCAAGAAAAATGATTCTTTAAAAATTAGCATTTTTTTTAGTTAAAGTGTTATGTGTTAGTTAATTTTCAAGAAAAGTGATTTTTGGTTCAAAATCTTTAAATGTTTTCTAGTAGTTAGAAGTAAATTTTTTTTGTGGATGCTTGGTTAGAAAAAGGGTTAGGTTGAGAGCCTAAGTTTTAGTTAATCTTTATAGACATGTGCTAAGTTGTTCGTGGTATAGGGATCGTATTATCGAAGATCGAGTGACGTGGACCTACGGAAGTCGGAGCCATGTTAGTGACAGCCTGTAGTAAGGGCGCTTCACATTTATATTTATTGTTGTATGTCCTTGTGTAAGGGCAACCTTAGATATTGTTAGAATTTAATTTTTAGCGTTATGCGAAGAAGTCTGAGAACCTAAGGGTTCGAAGTGAGGGTCTTGTACCCCTTCACTTTATTTTTTTTATATATGCTGATTATTTAGTGGGCTTGTCTACAAGTGGTTGGTAGCTGTCCCCAACCCCCCACACTTGTTTGTTCTCTCTGTGGACTCCATCGAGTTGCAGAGGGATGGATTCTATGAGTTGATTACCGTCTGTTGTTGTTGAGCTGTGAATTGCTTATGCTGTTATTTCATTGAATTGCGTTTCTTCATACAAACTGCTTTTATTGCTTAAGTTATTGAATTGTGTTTCTTCATATTAAGCATGCTCTTATTATTTGATATGCGGTCGAATAATCTTGCGTATAACTCTTTGAATATCGTATGCGGCGAATTGTTCATCGAGTCTGAGAGTATTGTCGAGTTGTCGAGACGTTTTTGAGCTGTGAGCCGGACAACTGAGGGTGCTAGGTCCCCTTTGTTCATGGTGGATTAGCTAGGCGTCGCAGCGTTAAGGAACCGGAGCTGCTTACCTAGGGAGAGCGAGGATCCCAAAGCTACGGCTGGTATTCAGTGGATGGATCGGCGTCTGCTTTCCGGAAAAATTGTTGAGTCGAGAGAAAATAAGTCGTGAGATGAGTCGTGAGTCAAGTCTTGAGCGAGCACTAGATTTGAACCTTATGAACTGTATACATTGTGGTTTGCTTACTGTTTGTGAATTGTTGTTTTCTTATTGCTTTATGCGTTGATTATCTTGATTTGTTGAGAAGTTGACCCTTTCCCGTGGTGCCTTCAATTCATGACGGTTACCCAGGCGATGGCGAAGGGCGTTTGGATTCCGGCGATGAGGACGTCGCCGGAGATTTTCTTTGACTTCCCTGATATGGAGCAACCCGCGGCGATGGAGTTCGACCCCATCTCCTGCCGAGTGGTATACACTGGGGACGTGGTGCAGACACTACGAGAGGATGGCGTAGCTGTGAGGCAGGATGTGACACGACGTACGGTGAGTTTTCCGATCCGGGTGAGGCAAGTGGTGGAGGCTTGGCGTTCCAGCGAGCGCGAGAGGACCATGAGAGCCTCTTATTCTTCATCAGAGGGACCTCATGACATTCCTAGGAGCACTGCTACCAGATTTGCAGGTCGAGGCAGAGGGCGTGGGCCCAGAGTGAGATGGACCGCTCGCAAGAGCGTGATACGCCGAGGATCCGCAGGAGCTTCCACTTCGAGGGCGATCGCTGCCCGAGATCCCCTGTAGTACCGGGTTTCATCATCGCCGCTAGGACCCCTACACCGCCTGTGGCTTCCCCTCCCGTTTGTGTTGTGTGCCACGAGGCGGATTGCATTGGAGCGAGATCGACTGAGGAGCGGCTGGCAGGTGAGTATACCCCGAGTGATGTGCCTGTGGACGTGCCAGCTGCGGTCCCCTTCATTGACTTGACAGGCGAGGACCTGATAGAGGAGGAGGGCGAGGAGGACCCGTCAGAGGATTTGGGTAGCTACTTGTAGCTGTGGTGTTAGTTGACCACTGCGTTATGCTTTCTTTTTGTCGGTAGACTGTTGTATATATTTGGGATGACTGTATTTATGACCTTTATATTCCGTGTGTCGTGACCAGTCGGGCCAGGTGTTATTTTGGTTCTGAGGTGGTAGCGGTCTCACTTTTGGAGCGACCCAGCGTGGGTGTCTGCCGGAAGTACACCCAGGGTATGATTGCTCTCTTAAGGGTCGTCATACCATAGGTGTATTTCTTTGTACATTCACTGCCCTGTATTTTGTGTACACTGTTAGTACGACTTGTGTATATATTCACTGCCCTGTATTTTGCGTACACTTTTTTTTTTTAGGCAAAAGAGAGGAGAGAGGCCTCGTTAAAACCTTCTGATGCAAAACCCTCCTTAGGGAAAAAACACCAAGAAGGTAAAAGAGTACTCCCGCCTAAAATTTATTAATAAAAAAGGAAAAACAAACAAACATGGGGAGACTTGACCAAAACCCATGAGCAGAAACAAAATGGAGATCCGCAAGAAAGAAACACCCGCCTAAAAAGATAAAATAAAGCTTGACATGCACAGGCATCACAATAATGGCTTTCATCCCAACTATGTTGGCCAGTATTTTGCGTACACTATTAGTATGACTTGTGTATATATATATATATATGTATGATGCATGTATGTCTTATTCGTATTTGAGTCTTGTGTCCTAGTCGCACCATGTTTCGAAACGCTGTAAGTACTCTGTGTGTGCTTTACGGGCACTATTGTTTTTGAGAAAAAAAAAATACCGCATTTTTCTAAAGGGCACAAGAGTACCGTTTTAAAACGCATCGCATACAGGTTTAGTCTAGCTCTGTAGCGGTCCGGAAATGGGTCGTTACAATGGTGGTATCAGAGCGGTTCGGTTTTAACCGGACTGTGTGTTGGGTAACTAAGCTGGTCACCGTGTCTAGTTTTGCTTTGTCGGGTAGCTAATCGTGTTTGTTTCATTGATTGTTTGTTGAGTGAAGCAGTTTTGCTTAAAATTGGTTGGAATTGTTTCTTGATTGAAGCAATGTGTGTTAACACATCACCTACGTGTGAGGTTCGGATAGGTTTTTGAACCTTGTAGGAATCTACTGCCACCTCGTGACGACCGTACGTTTGGACCTGATAACTCCACCGTGGAGAGGGCAATTCAAGAATGGCTGAGCATCAGGAGATTAGTTGGGAGATCTTTCATAGGAGATTTTAGAGAAGTATCTTCCAGAAACTGCACGAGTGGAATAGGAGCAAGAATTCCTCCGCTTATATCAAGGGCAGTATCGCCCTATGGCCAGAACTCAAGTAGTGGAAAGCATATTAGAGATAGACAACTTTGCCATTGTTGTGGAAGACCGGGACATTTTGTCAACGACTGCAAAGCTTCAAAGGCGGAACCGAGAATGAGCGCGGCAAGAACGAAGGGAAAGCGTCCGACCACCTCGGGTAGAGTCTTCTGTATGAGCAGCAAAGAAACAGAGCGATCAGGAGATCTAACTCAAAAGGATTACGAAATTGAGGGTAACTCTCTATCCATAATCTTCGATTCTAATGCCACACATTACATTAATTCCTTGGATTGTGTGAGCTGGTTTAAAAGTTTCTTTTGACTGTATTATTTTTTGACTTAGTAGTGGTTACTTCAACTGCTAAGACCCTAGTTCTAACACTGCATGACTTCATTGTGTAGTAATTGTTGAGTATAGAAAATCTTTGTCAATTCAAGTCGCGTATCTTTAAAAGTCTTACCATTATTCTCGGGTCGGATTGGTTTTCGAATTACCATATCCTTCGGGACTGTGCCCAAAAATCGCAGTTTTTCCTAATTTTGGAGTCTTCATATACCTTTCTGTTAATTCTATCGAAGATTCTTGTAAGAGAGAGCTCAGGATTTCATATTCCCTTGCTAGTATAGAAGTTACCAAGCGACCGATTTGAAGAATGTACCAGTCCGTGACGGTATCTATTGACGACATTTAGGTCTATTCGAGGGGCAGAGGAGAGCACGAAGAGCATCTACGCCAAGTACTGCAGATACTACGAGAGGAGCAGCCTTATGTTTACCGGTCTAAGTGTGAATTTTGGCTTGAAGAAGTGAATTTTCTCGGACATGTGATCACCAGAGACGGTTTGGCTGTGGATATAGCCAAGATTGAAGCGGTCTTAGGATTAGAACAGCCGAAGACTGAGGCAGATATCAGAAATTTTGTTGGATTAACAGGCTACTACCGGAGATTTATAGAAGGTTTTTCGAAGATAGTAGTACCACTTACATGATCTACGAGGAAGAATCAACCTTTTCTGTGAATTGAAGAACATGAATCCAATTTTCAGGGACTGAAGGGACTTCTAACGACTACACCTGAACTGATTTTGCCTCAACTGGAAGAACCTTGTGAGGTTTCGTCACACCAAGGATTGGGATGCGTACTGATGCAACACAAAAAAGTTGTGGCTTATGCTTCGAGACAGCTTAAGAATCCACGAGAGAAATTATCCTGCGCATGATTTGGAGCTTGCTGCAGTGGTTTTTGCACTGAAGATTTGGGAAGACACATTACGAAACGCCGTGTGGACGTAAGCATCAGATACCTTTAGGTTGGTATCGGGACGATGAGGACTCTGTGGCGAATCAAACGTGATTCAGTGAAGGGATTACTTGTTATTGAAGCATTTCCTGTGAAGGTTGTCGATAGAGATAATCAAGCAATTGAGGAACAAGGAGATACAGCTTGTCAAGTTGTAAGGGATCAGAAAACCAGAGATGTAATATGGGAGTTAGAAGAGAAGCTGAAGACTTCGTATTCGGAGCTTTTTCATGGTACGTAACTCACCTGTAGTTTCGAGGACGAAACTATTTTTCGAGGGGGAGTATTGTAACACGCGTTTTTTTTATGCGTTAATTGACATTATTTAGCGTATTTGGTCGTATTTACGCTATAATAAAGCAATTTCTTGTTCTCTAAGAAAGTGTATTAATTAAAGCAAGATCAAATTAAATTTGAGAATTAATATTTTATATTAATTCACGGTTTGAATATCGTCGGAAAATTCTAACGAAATTTTGTCGCGTTTCGAATCGCCGGGCGGTTTCGCCGCAGATAAAATTCTAAATGAACTCCGATTTCGATAAAAATCGAATCGTAACTTGTTGAAACTATTTTTGAGTGATTGTTGTTATTTTTATTATTTATAATTAAATATTATCACGCGATGAATTAATTTCTCGTTAAATTAATTTTCGCGAGTTTATCGGTAACGCGGTTTCTCATTGCCGTGTTTTTAAATCTTAAGACTTTAGATTAGAGGGTAATCATGAGAGATATGAGATTAGATGGGTAGGATTAGGTGATGTGTTTAACATCTAATTAAATTGCTAGGTGTCATTAGTTGTGTAATTATTTTTATTTTAAAAAAATCTTTTATTCAACTACTCCTACTAACTATGCTAATTTTTATTATTATATAAGTGAGGAGCCAAGGCTATATGCAGCCCATTTTCCAGCCCTCATTCACGCCACCATCTCTCTCTCAAACCCTCATCTTCTTTCTCTGTTTCCCTTCTTGAAAAGCAAGCTTCCATGGATGCTTTCTTCCATTTTCCTTGAGTTTTTCAACTTGCAATCTTCACCAAAGTTGCTCCAAACCTTCATCTCTACCTAGTTCGTCTTCATCCTCATCATCTAAGTAAGAGAAAAATCAATTTTTCCCTCCCCATTTACTGATGAAAACCGCGCCCCCTCCCCTTTGTTGCTTCTTGTAATTTTGCTTTTCAATCTTGTTTCTTATGCTTGTTTGATGTTGTTTGATGGGTTGATGATGATCAAGAGGAAATGAGACATTCTTTTTCCCTTTCTTGAGTTCTAGGGTGAGAACCCTAAGAGGAGAAAAAGGGGAAAATGGTGTGATCCTCATTGAATCACCTAATTAGTGGTTTAATTGAGTTAATGGAAGTTGTATGATGATTGTTTAAATTATAGTTTTGTTTTTGCATGCCTAACTTGTTAGTTTATGATTGAGACCTATTCTTTAATTATGGAAAATGTGGGTTTAGGTGATTGAATCATGTATCTAAGTGTTGAATGTTATGTTTTAGGTAGTTTTAAGGTTATTGGAATTGATGTGCATGAGCTAGTATAAGAGTTAGTTCATGTTTTGTGAAAAAGTGATCTTGGAGGGACTAAAATGGCATAAAAGTGATTAGTAGTAATGAAAAGGAGTTTTTGCAATTTTTTTTTTTAAGGAGAAGAGGGTCATGGCCGAGAGGCCTAAAATATTTTTGGAAGGAAAATTTTAATTGTGAACTTGTATGTAATGCTTGAATGTGTTATGTTTAAGCTTTAGAAACATTGTGCAAAATGATTAATTGATGATGTGTTATGCTTAAGATTTCAAGAAAAAGGATTCTTTAAAAATTAGCATTTTTTTTAGTTAAAGTGTTATGTGTTAGTTAATTTTCAAGAAAAGTGATTTTTGGTTCAAAATCTTTAAATGTTTTCTAGTAGTTAGAAGTAAATTTTTTTTGTGGATGCTTGGTTAGAAAAAGGGTTAGGTTGAGAGCCTAAGTTTTAGTTAATATTTATAGACATGTGCTAAGTTGTTCGTGGTATAGGGATCGTATTATCGAAGATCGAGTGACGTGGACCTACGGAAGTCGGAGCCACGTTAGTGACAGCCTGTGGTAAGGGCGCTTCACATTTATATTTATTGTTGTATGTCCTTGTGTAAGGGCAACCTTAGATATTGTTAGAATTTAATTTTTAGGGTTATACGAAGAAGTCTGAGAACCTAAGGGTTCGAAGTGAGGGTCTTGTACCCCTTCGCTTTATTTTTTTTATATATGCTGATTATTTAGTGGGCTTGTCTGCAAGTGGTTGGTAGCTGTCCCCAACCCCCCACACTTGTTTGTTCTCTCTGTGAACTCCATCGAGTTGCAGAGGGATGGATTCTATGAGTTGATTGCCGTCTGTTGTTGTTGAGCTGTGAATTGCTTATGCTGTTGTATCGTTGAATTGCGTTTCTTCATACAAACTGCTTTTATTGCTTAAGTTATTGAATTGCGTTTCTTCATATTAAGCATGCTCTTATTATTTGATATGCGGTCGAATAATCTTGCGTATAACTCTTTGAATATCGTATGCGGCGAATTGTTCATCGAGTCTGAGAGTATTGTCGAGTCGTGGAGACATTTTTGAGCTGTGAGCCGGACAACTGACGGTGCTAGGTCCCCTTTGTTCATGGTGGATTAGCTAGGCGTCGCAGCGTTAAGGAACCGGAGCTGCTTACCTAGGGAGAGCGAGGACCCCAAAGCTACGGCTGGTATTCAGTGGATGGATCGGCGTCTGCTTTCCAAAAAAATTGTTGAGTCGAGAGAAAATAAGTCGTGAGATGAGTCGTGAGTCGAGTCTTGAGCGAGCACTAGATTTGAACCTTATGAACTGTATACATTGTGGTTTGTTTACTGTTTGTGAATTGTTGTTTGCTTATTGCTTTATGCATTGATTATCTTGATTTGTTGAGAAGTTGACCCTTTCCCGTGGTGCCTTCAATTCATGACGGTTACCCAGGCGATGGCGAAGGGCGTTTGGATTCCGGCGATGAGGACGTCGCCGGAGATTTTCTTTGACTTCCTTGATATGGAGCAACCCGCGGCGATGGAGTTCGACCCCATCTCCTGCCGAGTGGTATACACTGGGGACGTGGTGCAGACACTACGAGAGGATGGCGTAGCTGTGAGGCAGGATGTGACACGACGTACGGTGAGTTTTTCGATCCGGGTGAGGCAAGTGGTGGAGGCGTGGCGTGCCAGCGAGCGCGAAAGGACCATGAGAGCCTCTTCTTCTTCATCAGAGGGACCTCATGACATTCCTAGGAGCACTGCTACCAGATTTACAGGTCGAGGTAGAGGGCGTGGGCCCAGAGTGAGATGGACCACTCGCAAGAGCGTGATACGCCGAGGATCCGCAGGAGCTTCCACTTCGAGGGCGGCTGCTGTTCCGAGATCCCCTGTAGTACCGGTTTCCCCTACTGTCGCTAGGACCCCTACACCGCCTGTGGCTTCCCCTCCCGTTTGTGCTGTGTGCCACGAGGCGGATTGCATTGGAGCGAGATCGAATGAGGAGCGGCTGGCAGGTGAGTATACCCCGAGTGATGTGCCTGTGGACGTGCCAGCTGCGGCCCCCTTCATTGACTTGACAGGCGAGGACCTAGAGGAGGAGGAGGAGGACCCGTCAGAGGATTTGGGTAGCTACTTGTAGCTGTGGTGTTAGTTGAACGCTGCGTTATGCTTTCTTTTTGTCGGTAGACTATTGTATATATTTGGGATGACTGTATTTATGACCTTTATGTTCCGTGTGTCGTGACCAGTCGGGCCAGGTGTTATTTTAGTTACAGGGTAGACTGGCGGTCTCACTTTTGGAGCAGCCCCCTGCGTGGGTGTCTGCCGGAAGTACCCCCAGGGTATGATTGCTCTCTTAAGGGTCGTCATACCATAGGTGTATTTCTTTGTACATTCACTGCCCTGTATTTTGCGTACACTGTTAGTACGACTTGTGTATGTATATATATATATATGTATGATGCATGTATGTCTTATTCGTATTTGAGTCTTGTGTCCTAGTTGCACCATGTTTCGAAACGCTGTAAGTACTCTGTGTGTGCTTTACGGGCACTATTGTTTTTGAGAAAAAAAAATACCGCATTTTTCTAAAGGGCACAAGAGTACCGTTTTAAAACGCATCGCATACAGGTTTAGTCTAGCTCTGTAGCGGTCCGGGAACGGGTCGTTACATTTTTGCTTAAAGTGTTAGACTTTGCTAGATTAGTGAGATTAGTTATTTAATCCCTTAATTCCTTAAGGTAAATATGATTTCGTAAACAAATTGTTAAGGGCATTTCGATTTAAAAGTAAGCGTGAGGGTTTTAGTACAACTAGCCAAAGCTTGCAAGGAAATTTCAATAGAATAATAGTGGAGAAAAGAACTTGAAATAAATAGTCCAATTTGCGAAAATGGTTGCGTTAAATAATGCGCTTGAGAAAATTCTGGCTAGGAAAGACTTGGTAATTAAGAGTGTTCGCACCACCTCTCTTTCCTGGGAATTCTTCCAGTGTGTTATTTAGCACAACTAGGGTTTCAAGGACCTGGAACTAAAAAGTATTTTCAGAGACATAGGAGTGATACAAGAACTGAGAAAGAGATTTCAAAGATCGGGATTTCGAAAGAATAAAACATAGGGAACCTAGTGTTCCTATTGAGCATATGGGCCATGTGTCTTGTGTTGGGACTTAATGTTCTGCTTGCGTGCACATTTTCTTGATTAAGGATTGGACCTAGTGTTTCGTATGGCGTGACTAGTATCTTAACCTAAAAGTTGAGCCTAGTGTTCCGCATTACGTGCCTAGAATTCTGATCTAAGATTGGGACTAGCGTTCCGTAATTGAACACCCGAACCTTGTGTCCTATGTTGAACTCTTAGTTAATTGAGATTTGGACACCCACTAAGTTGAGTGAGTGAGGTCTCATCGATCTGCATTGATTAATTAAAGCATTACTCGGGCACTCACTACGGTGAGTACGCCATATTGTAGAATTTATTGGATATCACTCGGGCGTTCACTACGGTGAACATGCCATATTGTAGAATTTGTTGGATATCGTTCGGGCGTTCACTACGGTGAGCATGCCATATTATTGAATTTGTTTGGATGCGTACTAACCATTGAGCATCGACACTCGGAGCGTTTGATTGGTCTTATAGACTTCAAAAGATGGGTTATCATGTCACTCATAGCGTTTGATTGGTCATACATACTTCAAAAGGCGAATTGAAACTGCATTGCCTAAGTAGAGGCACGCCAAAGTAGTGCCCAGCCAAAGTAGTGGCAAGCCAAAGCAGAGGCTATTATGTTTGGACGTTGGGAAAGTAGTCCCCGTCATACTGCTGACCTATTAAGGCTGCAGGTGTATACACAACTGGTCATACTGCATTTACATGCATAGCTAACCACATTTAGGATATGTGATGAATTGTTTGATGAATTGGATATTGTGATGACTTGATCACTTATCTGTTGATAGATTTGCCTGCTCACATGCAATAGTTTGATATTGTAGTGACTTAATTATTGATCTGTTGGTTGTTTTGGTTGCTCACATGTAATGCTTGATATACCATGCTGATTGTGTGCGGTCTATTAAGTACGTATATGTATATAAAAGCATGTTGTTGTATTATATATGTATATATTGTTTACATGCGACATAGCCTATGATAAACTCGTGGACAAAGGATTTACCCTTGCACTGTTGTTGGATTGGATGTCCTTATGGATGTCACTTCCAGATGGAGTTCGGTAGCCGTTGCAACTTCGCTTTTCAGGAGCATTGAAGATTGAGCCAGTGAAGGAAGATTCCTCTGAGTACTTCGTGTTTGGTCTTGTTGAGCTGTTTCTCAGTAAGAGTTATAGTTGTTGGCCAGCTTAGCTTAGGTTTTGTAAATTGTTGTGTTATAATTACTCTTTTCAGAAAACCTTGCCTTAGTGCGAAATGATTATGTTATGTGAAGTATTATTTTGTGATGCATTATACTTTGATAATTGCAAAAGTCTGAATTGGCATCATTTAGAAAACTGTAGTACTCTGTGTCTCAATTTGAAAAGGGTTTCAAAAAAAAATTTACTCCTATTTTTCCATTGCGAAATACATAAGAGTACTCTTTAACTGAAAGCATACAAGCATTAAATGTTTTCAGCATTAAATTGGGTTGAACAGTAGTGCTCGAAAAACGAGGTGTTACAATGGTGGTGTCAGAGCAGTTCGGTTCTAACCGGATCACTTTGTCTAAGCTGGCCTAGATTGTTGGGAATTGTCGGGTATAAGTTATTATGTCTAGGTTATGTGAACTTTGTTGGTGATTGTCTGTGATGATTCCTAGTTGAAACAGGCATGATATTGTGTGCAATCATCCCAGTTGATTGATTTTGTTGTGGGCTTCTAGTTTGTTTAATTTGTAGAAATTCGATGCCTTCTGGGCGAACGACTCTTTTTGCTAGAGCTAGTAACTTAGACGTGAATCACGCAATTTGGGTGATAGTCTGGATAGCAACTACTGTCGCACAACAGATTGCCACAGAGAATCAACACGATTGGCTAAGACAACGAATGGAGGAGCGAGCTATTGGAGGGTCAGTTAAGCCAGATTATCAAGGCAAAGGACAAAGATGAAGACAACAACAAGGAACACCTTATTTCCATCTTCAGGGAAATGAACAAATTAAAGATGTCCTGTGGCGTTGGCTATTGGGAATGGCCAGGAGTTGAAGTGGAACTGTCACCAATATGGAAGCAAGGAACAGTTAGCTGAAGAATGCTCATCGAAGGACCGACTATGCTGTAACTGCAAGAAGCCAGGATGTTTTTCTAAGGACTATTAATTGCCAGATGTGGATTAACTACAGATGCTGCGAAGGTTGCGTGCCAAACTATTGGAAGATATGTCTACATGATAGACAGAAGAGGGAATCACAAGCATCGATGGCTGAAGACGCACTACTTCAACGGTGAAGATGAGGAGCACAACATTAACAGTAACCAACCAAGGAAAGATTATGCTTAAACTGCAAGGAATTGGGATATCTGTCCAGAGACTGCAAAGTACTACGAGCTAAGTCTATTGTCAACAATGTTGAAACTACAAGACCAGCCACTAAGGGACGTGTCTACACCCCAAGTAAAGCAGAGAACTCATCATCTGAAGACTTCGTCGCAGGAAACGCGACACAAGGAGTTTTGAGCGGACCGAGATTTACGAGAGAGATTATCCATAGGTGACGCTATAATTATCGTATTATATGTATTATGGTGTGCGCGTGGTTCTAAATATAGACTACATAAGTGTTTTAACTCTGTGACGTATTTTATTATTATACTAGATTCCAAAATCCAAATCTTTATTATCTTTTGGTATTATGATATATGTTATTGTGATTATTCGTGAAATTATTTATGTGATTATTTTGTGAGCGTATTTCTTATACGCGAATATTTTAGAGCGCGTTGAATTAAACTTCTCTTGATAATTTAATTTACGTGATTTGTCACCAATTGGGCAACTGATTACGCGACTACCCTGACACAGCGAATTAGAGCGATGCCGAGACTGTGGGGCTAAGTTAAGAGAGCAATTTGGAGTATGTGAGAGTTAGTGGAGGGAATATAGTGCGTGATGATTATCGGTTAGACTTTGTTGCAAAATTCTATTCCACCTTTTTCTTTGTCTTCCCACACATGGATAGCTAAGTGGAACTTTAGGTGGGGGTCATTTTTCTTCCTTCCTTTCGCCGATTTCCTTCTAAATAATTGAGGGGAGAAAGTTTCCTTTAGTGTTTTGGTGTTGGTGGGGAGAACCTTGGCTTTCTTCCTTTTTATTCCCTTGTGAATCCTAAACCATTTTGCTATAAAATCTCCATTTTCCCTTCATCCTTATTCTAACTTGTGCCCAATCGCGTGGTGGTGAGAAGTGCGAGAATCCAAGCTTTCATCTTCTCCTTCTTGTTTTTCTTGCAAACTGCGAGCCTTAGGATGATTTTTGTGATGGATCCTCTCACGTTCCTAAATGTAATAATGTTGTTGGTGATTTTTTGGTTGTTAATCGTAGCAATCCTCCTCCCTCTTCATGTTTCCAAACCGCAGATTCCTGGAAGGTTTTAGAGTTTCGGTGGTGGTAGCATGTAGCCGTAACCCAGAGTCGTCGTGGCTGTGTTCGTGATCGTGATGGAGTAGAGATCGTAGTCTAGAATAAAGCGTCATTCACGAGGACTTCTTCAACATGGACGCGTAGTACTGTGTTTTGTAGACATTTAAGTTGATAATGTAGTGCCTTACTTTAGTAAGGATATATGAATAAAATGTATGCTTTGTGTTTGATTGTTTGAGTGTAATAATTATTATGTTGTATTGAATTTCAAAGTTCAAATTTATGATATGTTTAGTATTAAGTTATGACTTTTCATAATTTTGATTTTTGTTTTGGTTTGTAAATGAATTTTCAAGGACGAAATTTTTTTTAAGGAGGGTGGTAATGTAACATCCCAATTTTTATGAAAATTATTTTATAGTTTCCGACTACTTGAAAATAAATCATAGAGATTGATCACCTCAATGGTTTGTTGAAAGTACGAAGAACTACCAAGATTTATTGTAAACAATTTACTATTTTAGTAATTAATTCAGATTAACAGACAGTGCAGACGTATACTGTTTTTAATATGAATTAATCCCAAAAAATGTGAAAGAATGTTGTTTGATTAAAGAAAATTATTTTATTGAAAGAGAAATAATTTTCAGGATTTAATAAATATTTTCAAGTCATAGTTTGAATTTTTGTAGTTTAGTTATTGTATTAATTGTCTGTTTTATGTCATATTTAATATGACTATTATTTTAAAGATTTTGTCTTGATAATTTTATTGTTTGATTAATTTCTATATGACAAGAGAAATTGAAATTAGTGATCCTCACTAATTTACTATTTTTTTACGCTGCGAGAATTCTATCGAATTCTGCCATAACTAGGCTATTGCGTGTGTTTCTAACTGAAACATGCCCAAACGTGATCCAAATTTTATAAAAATTGAGATCTTAGCATTTTCTAATATTTAGGATTTATTGTAATGTTTTTAAAATTTTTGGGCATCAGAAAATATTTAGTGTATTTTCTATGGCCAGAGACTACGTAATTGCGACGTTTCAGTTCGCATTTCGAGAGAATGAGATACGTGGGTACTTTTCTCATGCCACGAGAAACATTTGTAATTTTTGGGTGTGGGGTTATAATTAGAATTATTTTTGGGAGATTTTTAGCATTAAAACCTAATATACGCGTAACGCTGTGCACCCGATTGAGCGAAAACGCGTCGTAGCAAAATTCTGAGATATTTTGAACAAATGGCTGCCACACATGGACCAATAGGAGGCCAGCCATGTGCTTGTAGCCTACAATTTTGAATGGAGGCTTTTGATTGGCTTAGGAGGTAATGGGTAGTTAGTTTTGTTGGTTAGTTTGTAAGTAATTAGTTAAATTCCAACTAAATGAACATTTTCTTCCACCATTGCCCCTCAAAATTTCGTGGCTTCTCCTTCCCTTGGCTGCCCCATTTCAGTTTTTTTCATTCATGACTTGGAGAGAAAAAATTTAGAGAGAGGAAGTGTATGTTCTTGAAGAAAGTTTAGTAATTTAACCTTTGATCTTACTCCCTTCTTCTTGATCCTTGATCCTTTCTTTTTCCTTCCTTCTCAGCACCTTCATTTCTTCCTTTATTGGTTGGTTCAAGAAAAAAATTTAGGAAGAGAAAGTGTGGATTTTGGAAATTTTGGTGATCAAGGTTGCATCTTTGCTTCCTTCCTTCTCAATCATTTCTCAACCATCATCTAATCTTCTTGGTGAGCTTCATAATCACGCTCTTATCCCTCTAGGGTTCATGGAATGGGTTGCATGATTTTTGGATTTGTTTTTGCTTAAAAGTGTTAGACTTTGCTAGATTAGTGAGATTAGTTCTTTAATCCCTTAATTCCTTCCATGTTTAAGCTTGTTTTTGGTATTTAAAATTTAGGAAACCTAACATTTTGATGAGGCCGAATTGATAGGGGCTGCTAGGGGGTTTAGTTTGACTTGATTTAGTTGTTTTGAAGTTAGATTTTGCAAGGTTTTAACTTAGTGCACTTTGATCTAGTTTTATATATGCATTATTACAAGGTTTTGGAACAACAAATTTGGGTGTTTTGGGGCTGGAAATCATGGCCACTTAGGGGCTGACTATGGTGTTTTAATTAAGTTTTTGTTGTTTAAATTTTATGATTAACTTGTGTTAAGATGTAGTAATTAGATTTAGCATTTTCAGCAACTTGTATGGTTTGAAATGAAATGAATTTAGGGGCTGTTTTGGGCTTCCAAAAATCGTGACTTAAGAGCAAGTTTTTAATGATGTTTTAACTTGTATTTGGAGAAAATATGTGACTTGTTTTAGTTACAAAATGGTTGTGAAAACTTGTTTAAATTATAGGCGGTTAGATCTTGTTGTTTATGTTGAAAAACAAGTTGTTTCATATAATTGAAAAATTACTTGATGGGGCTGTTTTGAAACAGAATTTTTAGATGTTTTAGTATGAGTTTTAACTTGTTTTAAATTGTATCAAAGTAGCAAAGAAGATGTCTTATGGTAAGAAGTTTTGATTAAATGAAGTTTGTAGGATTTAGGAGTTAATGTCTTGAAATTTTGAAGTTGTTTTGGAGCTTTGAAAATCGTGGCCTTCAAAAGGATTTTGTGATTTGTTCTTGACTTGCATTTATGCTTAAAAGTAGTTGTAAAAGTGGTTGATGATTTGATTTAGCAAAACAATTCAAAGATGTATGATTTTGGGAAAAGTTTAAGTTTATGTTTCAAGAATTGTTTTAAACTTGTAATGAATTTATTTCTAAAATTTTGTGACATGTTTTATTGTTTTGAAAAGTTGTTCAAAGTTGGCAAAACACTATTCATTTAGTAAAACACTATTCCAGTTGGTAAATTTTGGTTTTGTTATTTTTCTAAGTGTGTAGATTTTGTAAAAGCTTGAAAACATGCATAGTTTGAACTTGTTTCATGATATGTGACTAGGTGTGAACCAAATGGGATTAAGGGAATAATTCTTAGGCCTTAGAAACCTTAGAGCCGTGGCTGCCCTAGGGGTATTAGGGCTTGAGTTTTGGTTTTAATTAATTGAAACTTGTGTTGTTAGGATACGCGCGAGGTACGACTTGACGATAGTTCGAATTTACCTTGCTTGGATTGATAAAGAGCCCAAGGTAAGGGAAATTCTTACATAATGAGTTTGGGCTTTTCTCCTTGTGTGTTGTTTGTTTGGTTGTTGATAGATTGTGTGGTAGTACTTGTAGTATTACTATGTGCTGTTGAGAAATTGTAGCATGAACTGCTGTGTTTTGATTTGGCCCTGTGTGGCAAGACTGAATTGTATTGTGTTGCTTAAATCATACTTGATTGATTTAATTGGACTTGAAATTGATGATATGTTCTTAGCCCTGCGTGGCATTATGAGTTGTATTATTTTCCTTGAATCACCGTGGATTTCATTGGAACTTGGCATTAAATTGGAATATGAAAAATATATTATTGTTGATAATGGATTAATTAACAATGCCTTGATCGACTGCTATTGGTTGACGATTTATATCGGTAAATATGATGCGATTCCACAAGCCAAAGCTTGTGGAATGCCTAGTATTCCTATTGAGCATATGGGCCATGCGTCCTGTCTTGCGACTTGATGTCCTGCTTGCGTGCGCATTTTCTTGATTAAGGATTGTACCTAGTGTTTCGTATGGCATGCCTAGTATCTTAACCTAAAAGTTGAGCCTAGTGTTCCGCATTACGTGCCTAGAGTTCTGATGAAAGATTGGGACTAGCGTTCCGCAATTGAGCACCCGGACGTTGTATCCTGTGTTGAACTCTTAGTTAATTAGGATTTGGACACACACTAAGTTGAGTGAGTGAGGGTTCGTCGATCTGCATTGATTAATTAAAGCATTACTCGGGCACTCATTACGATGAGCACGCCATATTGTAGAATTTGTTGGATATCACTCGGGCGTTCACTACGGTGAACATGCCATATTGTTGAATTTGTTTGGATGCGTACTAACCATTGAGCATCGACACTCGGAGAATTTGATTGGTCTTAATGACTTCAAAAGACGTATTTTCATGTCACTCGTAGCGTTTGATTGGTCGTACAGACTTCAAAAGGCGAGTTGACACTATATTGCCTAAGTACAGGCACGCCAAAGTAGTGGCCAGCCAAAGTAGTGGCAAGCTTAAGCAGAGGCTATTTTGTTTGAATGTTGGGAAAGTAGTCCCCATCATACTGCTGACCTATTAAGGCTGCAGGTGTATACACAACTGGTCATACTGCATTGACATGCATAGCTAACCACATTTATGATATGTGAAGAATTGTTTGATGAATTGGATATTGTGATGACTTGATCACTTATTTGTTGAGAGATTTGCCTACTCACATGCAATAGTTTGATATTGTAGTGACTTGATTGTTGATCTGTTGGTTGTTTTGGTTGCTCACATGCAATGCTTGATATATCATGCTGATTGTGTGCGGTCTATTAAGTACGTATATGTATATAAAAGCATGTTGTTGTATTATATATGTATATATTGTTTGCATGCGACATAGCCTATGATAAACTCGTGGACAAAGGATGTACCCTTGCACTATTGTTGGATTGGATGTCCTTATGGATATCACTTCCAGATGGAGTTCGGTAGCCGTTGCAGTTTCACTTTTCAGGAGCATTGAAGATTGAGCCAGTGGAGGAAGATTCCTCTGAGTACTTCGTGTTTGGTCTTGCTGAGCTGTTTCTCAGTAAGAGTTATAGTTGTTGGCCAGCTTAGCTTAGGGTTTTGTAAATTGTTGTGTTGTAATTACTCTTTTCAGAAAACCTCGCCTTAGTGCGAAATGATTATGTTATGTGAAGTATTATTTTGTGATGCATTATACTCTGATAATTGCAAAAGTCTGAATTGACATCATTTAGAAAACTGTAGTACTCTATGTCTCATTTTGAAAAGGGTTTCAAAGGAAAAAAAAATTTACTCCTATTTTTCCATTGTGAAATACATAAGAGTACTCTTTAACTGAAAGCATACAAGCATTAAAAGTTTTCAGCATTAGACTGGGTTGCACAGTAGCACTCTAAAAACGAGGTGTTACAAACAACAGTGCAAGGATAAATCCTTTGTCCACGAGTTTATCATAGGCTATGTCGCATGCAAACAATATATACATATATAATACAACAACATGCTTTTATATACATATACATACTTAATAGACTGCACACAATCAGCATGGTATATCAAGCATTGCATGTAAGCAACCAAAACAACCAACAGATCAACAATCAAGTCACTACAACATCAAACTATTGCATGTGAGCAGGCAATCTATCAACAGATTAGTGATCAAGTCATCACAATATCCAATTCATCCAACAATTCATCACATATCATAAATGTGGTTAGCTATGCATGTCAATGCAGTATGGCAAGTTGTGTATACACCTGCAGCCTTAATAGGTCAGCAGTATGACGGGGACTACTTTCCCAACGTCCGAACAAGATGGCCTCTACTTAGGCTTGCCACTACTTTAGCTGGCCACTAATTTGGCATGCCTTTACTTTGGCAATGCAGTGTCAACTTGCCTTTTGAAATCAGTACGACCCATCAAACGCTACGAGTGACATGACAACTCATCTTTTGAAGTCTTTAAGACCAATCAAATGCTCCGAGTGTCGATGCTCAATGGTTAGTACGCATCCAAACAAATTCAACAATATGGCATACTCACCGTAGTGAACACCCGATTGATATCCAACAAATTCAACAATATGGCATGCTCACTGTAGTGAATGCCCGAGTGATATCCAACAAATTCTACAATATGGCATGCTCACCGTAGTGAACGCCCGAGTGATATCCAACAAATTCTACAATATGGCATGCTCACCATAGTGAACGCCCGAGTAATGTTTTAATTAATCAAAGCGGATTGACGAACCCTCACTCACTCAACTTAGTGGGTTTCCAAATCTCAATTAACTAAGAGTTCAACACAGGACACAAAGTCTGGGTGTTCAATTACGGAACGCTAGTCCCAATCTTAGATCAGAACTCTAGGCACGTAATGCGAAACACTAGGCTCAACTTTTAGGTTAAGATACTAGGCACGTCATATGGAACACTAGGTCCAATCCTTAATCAAGAAAATGTGCACACAAGCAGGACATTAAGTCCCAGCATAGGATACATGGCCCATATGCTCAATAGGAACACTAGGTTCCCTATGTTTTATTCTTTCGAAATCCCGATCTTTGAAATCTCCTTATCAGTTCTTGTATCACTCCTATGTATCTGAAAATGCTTCTTAGTTCTAGGTTGTTGAAACCCTAGTATTGCTAAATAACACACTGGAAGAATTCCCAGGAAAGAGAGGTGGTGCGAACACTCTTAATTACCAAGTCTTTCCTAGCCAGAATTTTCCCATGTGCATCATTTAACACAACCGTTTTCGCAAATTGTACTTTTTATTTCAAGTTCTTTTCTCTACTATTACTCCATTGAAATTTCCTTGCAGCTTTGGCTAGTTGTACTAAAACCCTCAGGCTTACTTTTAAATCAAAATGCCCTTAACAATTTGTTTACGAAATCAGAATTCTGCTTGTGGAATCACATCAGATTTACCGATGTAAATCGTAAACCAATAGCAGTCGACCAACGCATTATTAATTAATCCATTATCAACAATAATATTTTTCACATTCCAATTCAATACCAAGTTCCAATGAAATCCAAGGTGATTCAAGGAAAACAATACAACTCATAATGCCACGTAGGGCCAAGAACATGCTACATATTATCATCAAATTTAAGTCCAATTAAATCAATCAAATATGATTTATGTCACACAATACAATTCAGTATTGCAACACAGGGCCAAATCATTATACAGCAGTTCATGCTACAACATCTCAACAGCACATAGTGCTACTACAAGTACTACCACACAATCAATCAACAATCAAACAAACAACACACAAGGCGAAAAACCCAAACTCATTATGTAAGAATTTGCCTTACCTTGGGCGCTTTAAAAATCCAAGCAAGGTAAATTTGCAGTATCGTCAAGTCGTTTCCCACACAAGCCTTATGCACGAACCTTAACAACGCAAACTTAATCCAATTAGAACCAAAAACCCAAGTCCTAAGACTCTAGGGCAGCCACGGTTTTAGTCCTAAAAAGGACCTAAAATCTTTTTCACTTAACCTATTTGGATCACACCTAATCATGTGCCATGAAACAAATTCAAATCATGCAAGTTTTCAACTTTTTCAAAAGCTACACACTTAGAAAATACCAAAACCCAAAACTTACCAATTGGAATAGTGTTTTACCAAATAAATAGTGTTTTGTCAACTTTGAACCTTTTTTCAAAGCACTAAAACATGTCGCAAAATTTTTAGAAACAATTCTATTAGAAGTTCAAAACAATTCTTGAAACATAAACTAAAACTTTTTCCAAAATCATGCTTCTTTGAATTGTTTTGCTAAATCAAATCATCAACCACTTTTACAACTATTTTTAAGCATAAATGCAAGTCAAGAACAAATCACAAAATATCCTTGAAGGCCACAGTTTCATCCCCCTAGACATCCAATTTTATTTTTCCAAAAACCTTGTAAGATGCATATATGACTAGTTTCCAAACTTAGCAAGTATAACCCATCAAGAATCAACTCTAAAACACTAAAAACCAAACAAAACCAAGGCTTAAAACAGCCCCTAGGTTTCGGCCAGAGCAAGGTTTGGGTTTTACAAAATTAAAACATCAAGAACAAAGTTAATCATGGAAGGAAATAAGGGGGTATGAAGCTAATCATACAATACTAGCCAAAACAAGCCCTATAACTCCAAAATAACTCCTAAAACCTTCAAAATCCATATCATGAAACTCAAGAGAGATGAGGAAAGGTTTATGGAGCTTACCAAGAGTATAGATGATGATTGAACAAGGGTGGAGATGAAAGGAAATAAGGGTGCACATTTTGATCTCCAAAAACTTCCAAAAACCCAAGCTTTCTCCTTCTAAATTTTTTTCAAGTTTTTCTCCCATGGAAGAATGAATGGATCTGAGCTTGAGCAGGGGAGAAGGCCACGAAAGTTTTGGGGACATGGAAGGAATAGATTTTGTTCATTTAGTTGAAACTTAACTAATTACTTACAAACTAACCAACAAAACTAACTACCCATTACCTCCAAAGCCAATCAAAAGCCTCCATTCAAAATTGTAGGCTACAAGCACATGGCTGGCCTCCCATTGGTCCATGTGGGGCAGCCATTTGCTCAAAATATCTCAGGGTTTCGCTATGATGCGTTTTCGCTCAATCGGGTGCACAACGTTACGCGTATATTAGGTTTTTAATATTAAAAACTCCCAAAAATAATTCTAATTATAACCCCACACCCAAAAATTACAAATATTCCTCGCGGCATAAGAAAAGTACCATGTTTCTCGTTTTCTTGAAATGCGAACCGAAACGTTGCGATTAGACAGTTTCTAGCCATAGAAAATACACTAAATATTTTTTGATGCCCAAAAATCCTAGAAATATTACAATAAATCCTAAATATTGGAAAATACTAAGATCTCAAATTTTATAAAATTTGGATCAAGTTTGGGCATGTTTCAGTGAGAAACACATACAATAGCTTAGTTACGGCAGAATTCTAGAATTCTCGCAACGTAATAAAAACTATAAATTAGTGAGGATCACTAATTTCAATTTCTCTTATCATATAGATATTATTCAATCAATAAAATTATCAAGACAAAATCTTTAAAATAATAGTCATATTAAATATGACATAAAACAGATAATTAATACAATAACTAGACAATAAAAATCCAAACTATGACTTAAAAATATTTATTAAATCCTGAAAATTATTTCTCTTTCAATAAAATAATTTTCTTTAATCAAACAACAATCTTTCACATTTTTTGGGATTAATTCATATTAAAAACAGTATACGTCTACAGCATGCATTGTCTGAATTAATTACTAAAACAGTAAATTGTTTACAATAAATCTTTGTTGTTCTTCGTACTTTTAACAAACCATTGAGTTGATCAATCTCTATGATTTATTTTCAAGTAGTCAGAAACTATAAAATAATTTTCATAAAAATTGGGATGTTACACCAGGCCATTTGAAAAGTTCCTATAATGCTTTTAAGATTAAGAAGGATAAGTATCCTTCAAGAACTAACAAGAAAGGACCCAAGAAGATTTGAGTACCTAAAGATAAAATTGTCTATGTTGCAGATATGCTAGGCAACAAGATCAACACACCTATCTTGGTACTTAAACAATGGATGCTCGCATCACATGACGGGAGAAAAGCATATGTTCCAAGAGCTATGTCCTAAAGAAGAAGGATATGTTGGTTTCGGAGGGAACCAAACAGGTAAAATAGTCGAAATTGGTCGCATCAGTAAAGGCTCTCTTCCCTCTATTGATAATGTACTTTATGTTGAAGGCCTGAAACATAACTTTCTGAGCATAAGCCAATTGTGTGAGAGTGGTTATGATGTCATTTTTATGGAAACAGGTTGTTTAGTAAAAAGCAAGAAAGATTGCTCTATATTCTTTATTGTAAAGAGGAAACAAAACATTTATAGAATTGATCTTTTAGAACTTGCAAAACAGGATGTCAAGTGTCTCATGTCTATTGAAGATGAGCAATGGACTTGGCATAAAAGATTAGGTCATGCCAGTTTAGGATTGATCTCAATGTTGAACATGCATAGTCTAGTCAAGGGCTTACCAAATCTTAGATACCAATCTTATGCTCTCTGTGAGGCATGTCAAAGAGAAAAACAAGTTAAAACTTCTTTTCATTGCTGATGATTTTACTAGATGGAAATGAGATAGATTCCTTGCCCATGGGGATGAATCATTCAAGGTGCTCACTGTTTTCTGCAAATCAGTTCAAAACAAAAAAGGAATTTGTATTTCTTCAATTAGAAATGATCATGGGAGAGAATTTGAAAATGAAAGCTTGCAAATTTTTTGTTGTAGAAAGGAAATTAATAGGTCCCTCCAAGAAATGGTCAGAACCATGATCAATGAAGCTGATGTTGCAAAACATTTTTGGGCAGAAGTAGTAAACGTGACTTGCTATATTCCAAACAGAGTCTATATAAGACCTATTTTGAAGAAGACTCCACATGAACTGTGGAAGGGTAGAAAACCCAACATTTCTTACTTTCATCCCTTTAGTTTTATATGTTATATTCTGAATACTAAGGGTGTTTTATTACAAGGAATGAAATTACATTCCTGGAAATGACATTCCTATGAATATTATTACCAGGAATATTATTCCTACTCAAGTGTTTGGCAACCATTTAAAATTCCATGGAATGTTTTTACAATTTTTTTAATTAAAAAATTAAAAATACAAATAAATATTGTGAAATGAGGTAAGAATGGGAAGTTATGGGTGGTTGGATTTTATTCCCATTGGATTGTTAATTCCCACCCTTTTTAAATAGGAATAAGAAGTGAGGAAATCATGTGTAAATAATATTCCTGGGAATAATTTTGTTAAACTTGAAACAAACATGGGAATGTAACATTCCCTCCTCCACTTTCCTAGGAATAATATTTCTTAACTTGAAACAAACACACATTAAGGATCCACTTTGTAAGTTTGACTCCAAAGCTAGCAAAGGTATCCTTTTGGGATACTCTAAAAGATCAAAAGCTTTTAGAGTATACAATAAAGTGTCCATGGTAGTGGAAGAGTCAGTTCATTAAAGTTTGATGACAAGAAGCCTGACATTGAAATGTCAGAGCTAGATGAGTTGTTTTCAGGTTTAGACCTTGGTGGAACGACAAACAATGAACTTGAAAATCCAGTATCTGGTGGTGACAACTAGACACAGGATTCTACACAACCAGAGCTGAAGCCAGAAAGAGTTGGAAATTCAAGACTCATCATCCTAAAGATCAAATCATAGGAGAACTTGGAGATAAAGTGAGAACAAGATTTTCCTTCAAGGAGCATGCATATCTTGCACTACTCTCAGAGATGGAACATAAGACGATTGATCAAGCATTGGAAGATGAAGGTTGGATTTTGGCTATGTAAGAAGAGCTGAGTCAGTTTCAAAGTAATGATGTTTGAAAGCTGGTTAACCTACTAGAAGATAAACAAGCTATTGATACTAAATGGTAGAAATAAGCTTGATGAAGATGGCAAGGTAGTGAGGAACAAAGTAAGGTTAGTTGCTCAAGCTTACTCATAAGAAGAAGGTATAGATTTCACTAAAACCTTTGCACCTGTTGTAAGGTTAGAAGCAATTCACATTTTACTTTAACTTGCTGTACACCATGAGCGAATTCTTTATCAAATGAATGTGAAAGGTTCTTTCTTGAATGGTTTTATAACTGAGGAAGTCTATGTGAAACAACCTCCTGGATTTGAAGACATTAAATTCCCTGAACATGTCTTTAAGCTTAAAAAGGCACTATATGGTCTTAAGCAAGCTCCTAGAGCTTGGTATGATAGATTAATTTTCTTTTTAACGGAAAACGGTTTTACCAAAGGTCAAGTAGACACCACTTTATTTAGAAAGACCTCAAAGAAGCATTATATACTTGTTCAAATATATGTTGATGACATTATTTTTGGAGCTACTAATGAAAGCCTTTTCAAAGAATTTTCTAAGTATGCAGGCTGACTTTGAAATGAGCATGATAGAGAATTAAAATTCTTTCTTGGAATTCAATGTAAGCAATAAGATGATGCTATCTACATTCATCAAAGCAAATACATCAAGGAATTCCTCAAGAAATTCAAGATGGTTGATTGCAAGCCTATGTGTACTCCTATGCATCCCACTTGTATTTTATGCAAAGATGAAAATGGTAAGAAGGTAGACCAGAAGTTATATAGAGGTATGATTGGTTCTCTACTTTATCTTACTACTTCAAGACAACATATTATGTTCAGTGTCTACCTGTGTGCAAGGTTTCAATCTGATTCTAGTGAATCACACTTGAGTACTGTAAAAAGAATTTTTAGATATTTACAAGGAACTACTAATCTTGGTTTTCTTTATAAGAAATCGAAAGATTACAAGTTAGTAGGTTTCTGTGATGCTAATTTTGATGGAGACCGCATAGAAAGAAAGAGCACAAGTAGAGGCTGCCAATTCCTTGGAGCAAATCTTGTTTCTTGGTTAAGCAAAAGACAAAGCATTATTGCACTCTCTACAGCAGAAGCTGAATACATGTTGCGGCTTAGGCAGGTGCACCTGATCGTAACTCGTAATAATAGTGGAGTATAATTAGGACTTCGAATGTCGAATCCACAGGGAATGCGCAAGTACCAGCATAATAAAGACCTTAAATTCCTCAAGCTAATAGGATAATTGATTAGTATTGAATGGAAAACTAAGGGAAATTAGAATAAAACTTTGAATTAAAATAATTAGAGCAAGACCGAATAGGAGATACCTAGGGGAACCGGTTCACTAATACTAGATCCTGAATCTACTTCCTTGCTATTATGAATTGTATTACCTTATCGAATGCCAATCACTCACTCTAAATTACTAAGAGTTACCTAGCTTGCAATATCCTTCCTCCTAACTAATTACTCCGTTTGGTCCTAGAAGGTAACTAAAGGAAAAAGCATTAAGAACGGGCAAGTTTGTTAATCTAATAACTGATTGGAAATAAGTAATAATTTATCGGGCGTATAAAGCGAGCTCTGTGATCCTAGAGTTCCACTAGTTAACTATGAACCTGTTACCACAATTAACTAATTTTATAAGGGTTAGCTACTCCCTATGAAATTAAGTATAATAAGATCAATACATTCATAAGGATAATAAGGAATTCAAAGTAGTAATTAAATAGATATCAAGGACATTGTAAAAGATCCCCGATCACCCTAGTGATGGAATTAGCTACTCATAATATTGTACAACGATAGAAAATAAAATAAATCCAAACTCCTAAAAGACATGAATTAATAGAACCGGGACACCGTTTCGATAAGATTGTGATCCTTTCGTGTGTTCCTTACGTCTCCATGAACTCCTGCAATAATTCAGAATTGATGAGAAGCTCCAATGATCCAAGACTCACTCCAATCGTATGGTGTTTGTGAATAACTCTCAATAAGGGGCTCTTGATTTGGGAATTCGTTAAAAGGTTTTTAGAAAAGGTTAAGAGCCCCTATTTATAGATTAGGCTATGAACTAGGTCATCTGGCTTTCAAATCTGCACTTTCTGAAACGGGGTACAGCCATACCGCATACATACACGGTTGTACCGAGTTTCGTTGTTGACGCTGTACCGTACCCATGCATGCTGCAGCCATGACATCACTTATGTACAGCTGTACTGCCTTTGGTACGGCCGTACTGGACTATTTCATCGGGGCCAAGTGGTACAGACTGAGGGGGTACGCCCTTGCCGAAGTTCTGCTCTAGGTACGGTCGTACCGAGTATAGGCCAGGCCGTACTGCTTGTCTAGTAGTGCTAAAACTCTCCAAAACTAGCCAGTTTTTGTCTTTTGTCGCATCTTTTGCTCCGAGTGGTGTCTTCATAATATTTCTGCATAATAGGACCTAAATGAGTACCTTTGTGCTTAAATTAGTGCAAAATGGTATATTTAGATACTAAAAATGCCCTATAAAAGTAGACAATTTGGTGTGTTAACACATCCCCACACTTGAGCTTCGCTTGCCCTCAAGCAAATTACTTAGGTAATTATAGTAAGAAAAGCTATTTTCACTGAATAGGGACAAAAATATAAGTAAGACAACAACTTGATAACACAAAACATGTCAATAATTAGAATACTCAATTAGAGGTGTAAGTTCAAGTAAGCCAACAGCCTGTGATTTTCATGTCACACTCTCACCAATCTCAAAGTGTTTGTAGGTATAATCATTAACATTCAGATTTTTCAAATGAAGTGCCATTACGATAGGCTTGGACATTGACCAAAAACACCACTATTAGAATCTGTAAGTCATGCTAAAGAGGAATAAGGGTCTTTTATTGGTTGTAATGGGGCCAAGGTTATAATGTTTGGTATGATAAAAGAAAGAAAAAGTCATGCAAAGTGTCAGAAACAAATCGACCAAAACAAGCAACCTAATTCTTTTTCAATTTAAAGAGCATGCAAGAATCCCAACTTTTTCAATCAATATATTTTTTCCTTTTGCAATTTATGAAGGCATAATTTTTTTTTTGGGTATGATGCTCTTTCTTTTCTTTTCTTTTCCTTTTCTCCCTACTTGTATTTATGCAGCAGTTAATCCTTTTTAAGAACTAGGAGGGGAATAAATTGCTAAACCTTCTTTTTGTAAACATATAAGAGGGATTGAAAACATTATTCTTTCGATTTTTGCCACTAATTGTTCTCAAATAAAATTTTTCAAGGGTGCCTTCGCAGAAAATAATCAATAGTAACAAAAAGGGTAACAAGAAATAAAATAAAGAACGTGTAGGCACAAAAGTGGGCAATTAGTGGTATAGTGTATTCAAAATGGTAGTGGCCTGAAGAATTCCTAAAAATTGCCCTTTCCAAATTCCCATGAAAATAAATTCATATTCGCTTTGTAATGGTCTCAGCACAAGTTCTATAATGCCCAAAAAAAATACTCAAAAAAGAAAAGAGGCAAAAGCTTGATGTGACCTCTTATTTCAGGCTCAAAACTCACATTTAATAGCTTACACAGAAAGCCAGAACTTACAAAACTTCAATGCTAATTTTCAGCAGATTCCAATTACTACAACAAATTGATTCAATCACATGTTGTCATAAAGAAATTTTTTCTTTTTAGCCCCCTAAATCAGCAAAAATTTAAAGTTCTTCTATAATTATAAGCAGTTATAAGTACAGCCAAGTAATAAGCATAATATAAAATTCCATCTCCACACTTATTTCAAGCAATGTTCCCTCTGCAACTAAGTTAAAGCAAGCACAAAAGATAAAAGAGATTAAGTGCTATAAAAGAATATGGAAAGAGACTCACCTCTAGTAAATATCACGAGCAAATTTCAGGGGAAATCGATGCTTCTATGTCATCATCTTCAGCTGTATTGAGTGTCTTGGAGACTAATAATCAAAGTGGAAAAGTAAAAAAAATTCAAATTATTAAAAATAAACGTCAAATACTAAGTAAAAGTCTACAGGTTGCCTCCTGTAAAGCGCTTGTTTAACGTCACGAGCTTGACGTGTTACTTTAAGTGGTTGGTAGTTGTAGGGAGACGGTGAATGTGTCCCTGGGTGTTCCTGCAACATATATTTTTGCTCGCTGTCTGTTCACCTTGAAGGTTGACCCATCTTTAGCAACACTTCCATTGTTTCATAGGGAAAGAATTGTATTATTTCATAGGGTCCTGACCAACGTGACTTGAGGTATCCTGGAAACAGTCGAAGTCGAGAGTTGTAGACTAATATTTGTCTCCAATTTGAAAGTGTAACACCCCGTTTTCGGAGTGCTACTAAACTAATATTCTGACAACATTGACATATTTTTGAAGGGCGGAATACTCTGCTTTGCACGTTTCCCAAAAAAGTGGTTTTATATTTTATATTTTTTTTAAAATAACTCTTTAAGAGAGAATGGTCAGAGTATCACGGCGACTTTCGAAACATGTTAGTAAAGTAAATAAATCAAGACATTAAAATAAAACTACTGGAATCACACTCATAATTTATTCAAGTGTTTCACATATGGCACTCCAAGTTCTGCAACTGAAATTACAATTATTACAGCGCCGACATAAATGACAAATATCCTATAGCTGGTCGACACACTACGCCCCTTACTAGGCTACTAGTATGTTACCACAATGTAACACAGGCAGAAGGCTGGAAGACCATCTTCAGCTGCTCCTTCCTACAGTTTCGAATCCTCTGTGCGCTCCGCCATCTGGGTTACATTCATTGATTGAAAGAATCACGGGCAAGGGTCAACTTCTTACAAAAAGATAGGTACAAATACAACAACATAAGTGATAACAAAGCATATTACATAGATATTATGGAACTCACATGCTTCGACACAAGTAAATCTACAACCATAACACACGAGATAACAAAATGCATAAATTCCCAAAATGTAACTCAAGACACTCCCTCAAGACGCTCTCACAAGACTCAACTCAAGACTCATATTCTCACGACACTTGACAATTTTTGGAAAGTAACGCTGATCCATCTACTTAATGTCAGCCGTAGCCTTGGGCTCTCCGCTCACCCTAGAACATTCAGCTCAGGTTCCTTGACGCTACGACGCCTAGTTAATCTACCAAAAAACCAGCCGGAGCAGTTTAAGGGATCCTAGCACCCTAGGTTAATCGGATCAAAGCTCAAAAACATCACGACACTCGACGACTAGACTAAACTCTCACACTCCAATGAATAAATCGCTGCATACGATAATTTGGGAAACAATTGAATAATTATTAGACTGCATATCAAATAATATTCATGACAAGCTCAAAACAGTGCAAACAGTTCAGCAGTAGAAGCAATTCATCTTAACAATCATAACTCAGCAAACAACGACAGTCAAATAACTCAGTTCATCCCTCTGCAACTCAATGGAGTTCGCAGAGAGGCAAGCAAACAAGTGTGGGGGGTTGGGGACAGCTACCAACCACTTGCAGACAAGCCCACCAAATAATGAATATATCAAAAAGCAGTAAAACGAAGGGGTACAAGACCCTCACTTCGAACCCTGAGGTTCTCAGACTTCTTCACATAAATACTTGAAATTAAATTCCTATCAATATCTAAAGTTGTCCTTACCGAACTCCAAGCCACGCGTCTACGTACTCCGCGATTCTACACCGCATGGTCTCGGATCTCACTCAAGCCTATTACACAAAGCAAGCTTAGCATAATCTAAAGACTTAGTTCTAAATCCCTAGGCTCTTAAAACCTAAGACCTTTTTCCTAACCAAAACACTCACACTTAGAAACATAATTTAGAATACTAGTCTTTAATAAATTACATACCCATGGAACATATTTTACTAACTAATTTAAAGAGTAGATTTCGAAAACTAGAACCATTTCTTGGAAAAAAACTAAAACATAGTACATTATTATTTTTCTTGAAAGCTAAAGACATGAAACAACATCATTTTTCAATTCTTTTCTCAAACACTAACATCAACGCTCCACTTGGTACTTTGGGACTCAAGGAACCCAATTTCGCTAATTGCACTTCATAGCCTTAAAATCTCAAAACGAACTCAAATTCAATCAAACCTTTTTCCTAAATTTTCCAAAGCCTACAAACATATCCATATATCCATTATAATCAAATTTTCAAAACAATTTTCCTTCCCTAACTCCTCTAGGCCTCTCGGCCACCACATCCCTTTTTCCAATAAAAATTACAAACTTCCAATTTAAATTAATAACATCATTTCCTATGCCAATTCTTTCACAAAACAACAAACCATTACACAAAGGAAAGCTTAATCAAGACCCCAAAACCATTTTCAAGTCCCTTCAAGAACAAGGGTTTTCAACCAATATTACTCAATCCAACTTCCAATTCAAAACTAGTAACAAAAACAACAACAACATCATCAAATAAGTTAAAAGCACTAATTAATTTGCAAGATTCACAATAAGATCTCATCACCCTTCTTTCTCCCTTAGGTTTGCGCCTAGGGTTCAAAGAATTTGGGAATGTGATGCTCATTTTCTCTATTGATCATGATCAAGCAACAATCAAAGCATTAAGACAAGAATAAAGCAAGAAAACACAAGACTACACAAATATACACACACTCACGATTTGGGGCTGAAATGGAAAGAGAGGGAAGTGGCTTGTAACTCACCTACAAGGTTGAGAAAAGGTAATCAAGTAGAAGATGAACTTGGAAGCAAGAAATGGTGAAGATTGGAGATGGCACAAGTCAAAAATGGTGGAGCATGGAGGTCACGATTTTTGGGGCTGTTCGGTGGGGGAAAATGTGGCTCTTCAACTTGCTCACATGATTTGGAAGAGGTATTCAAGTAGAAGAAGTAGTTAGAAACAAGTTTGGTGGAGTTGAGATCATGCAAGGAAAATGATGGAAGGTGGAAGCCATGGATGGAGCTTCACTTTCTCTCTCAAGAAGATGAAGATGAAATAAAAATAGAGAGTGAGGATGGGGTTTGGGTCGCTGCCATCAGCCCTTAAAATGGGAGGATTAAAAATTAATTTTTTTAATTAAAGCAACACTTGGTTAAAATATACTTAAAAGCAAGCATAAAAATTTAAACCACTACTCAAGTGACACCTAGACTAAAAGTGAGATGTTAATCCAATCAACTAGTCTAACCCATCTAATCGCACATCTCTCATAATTACCCTATAATCCAAGAGTCTAAAGCGTAAATATATTTTACCGAGAAATTCTTCGCCGATTAATTCGCGAAAATCAATTTACCGAGAAATTAATTCATCGCGTGAAAATATTTTATCATAAATAATACAAACAATTTAAAACAGTCAAAGATAATCAAACAAGTTACAATTCGATTTTCATCGAAATCGGGATTCGTTTAGAATTTTATTCGCGGATAAAAACTACCTGGCGATTCGAAACGCGACGAAACTTCGTTAGAATTTTTCGACGATATTCGAACCATGAATTAATATAAAATATTAATTATTGAATTTAACTTTATCTTGATTTAATTCAATCAATTTGCCAGTCAGCACAAAATACGTGTTACCGCGTCACACAGAAAACTTATATAAGGTTTAATTAATGAATTCACCTTAAAAGCAGCATACGTCTACGCTGGCTATTAATTTGAATTGACATAATGAATATTAATTATTTATAATAAATAAATTATTCAGAATAAGCCAAAATAGTTCCTCGTACTCTTAGTAAATCATTGAGGTGATCAATCTCTGTGACTTATCTTCAAGTATTCAGGATTTTACCGGTAAAATTACTTTTCTTAAAAATTGGGATGTTACAGAAAGCTTCTCTTTTGGATGCGTTGGTCGTGCAACTTCTTAGTATGCTCCTTATACAATTTTGCATTTTCATATGCTTCGAGTCAAAATTCGTCCATTTCGTTGATCTGTATTAATCGATGCTCTCTTGCCATCTGCATATCAAAATTTAGAAATTTAGTAGCCCTGTAAGCTTTGTGCTCTAATTCGACAAGGAGGTGACAAGCTTTTCCAAATACTAGCCTATACGGTGACATTCCTATAGGGGTTTTGAAAGCAGTTCTATGTGCCCATAGAGTATCATCAAGTTTGCAAGACCTGTTTTTTCTCAACGCACTAACAGTCTTTTCTAGGATTTTCTTAAGTTCCTTGTTAGATATTTCTACTTAGCCACTGGTTTGGGGATGGTAAGGTGTGGCCACTCTATGGTTGACTCCATATTTCGCTAAGAGGTTGTTAAATTGTTTATTACAAAAATGACTACCGCCATCACTAATTATTGGTCTAGGAGTTCCAAATCTAGTAAAAATATTCTTTTTCAAAAACCTTACTGCCCTTTGAGCGTCGTTAGTTGGTAACGCTGCTGCTTCTACCCACTTGGATACCAAAATATACATGCTGTTATTAGACTTAGGAAATGGACCCATGGAGTCTATGCCTCACACATCAAAAAGTTCGCAATATAGAATATTATTTAGAGGCATTTCTTGTTTTTTAGAGATATTTCTGGTTCTTTGACAAGGGTCACAAGCCTTGACAAATTTATAAGCATCTTTAAACAAGGTAGGCCAGAAAAAACCGCATTATAAGATTTTCTGAGCTGTTTGTGTGGGTCCATAATGACCCCCTACTTCTCTAGAGTGATAGTGCTCTAATATAGATTGATATTATGTTTCTGGGAAGCATCTTCTAATTATTCTGTCAACACCTATCTTAAATAAGTAAGGTTCATCCCAGAAATAGTGTTTAACATCAGAAAAGAATTTCTTACGTTGCGCATATGTTAAATTGGGTGGGAGTACCTTACCGGATAAATAGTTAACATAATCAGCATACCATAGTACCGTAGAAATAGCATATAGATGCTCTTCTGGGAAAGTCTCTTGATTTTGCTCTTTCTCAGGGGGTCTTACTACTGTCCTTGAAAGGTGATCTCTGATGACATTGTCTACGCCCTGCTTATCTTTGATTTCGATGTCAAATTCTTGAAGCAGTAGAGTCCACCTAATTAGTCTTGGCTTGCATCCTGTTTGGCAAGTAAATGTCTAATAGCAGAGTGGTCAGTTTAAATTATGATTTTAGACATGACTAAGTAAGAACGAAACTTATTAACTGCAAATATAACTGCTAGTATTTCCTTTTTAGTTGTAGTGTAGTTTCACTATGCTTCGTCCAAAGTCCTACTAGCATAATAGATAGTATGAAATTTTTTTTTCATTTTCTTTCTTTCTTTTGTCCTAACACCGCACCAACTACGACATCACTAGCATCACACATTAGCTCAAATGGAATAGACCAATCAGGCGTTATCATAACAGGAGCATTTATTAATATTGACTTTAAAGTTTCAAAAGCTTTTAGGCATGCCTCAGAGAATTCAAAGGGTACATCTTTCACCAAAAGATTAGAGAGCAGTTTTGCATTTTGTGAAAAATCTTTTATAAATCTTCTATAAAAACCAGCATGTCCTGAAAAGCTTCTAATAGCTCTAACTGAGTTCAGAGGTGGTAGTTTCGAAATGACTTCAATTTTTGCTGGATCAACTTCAATGCGTTTTTGAGAAATTTTGTGTTCTAAGATTATGCATTCCGAAATCATATACTAACACTTTTCCCAATTCAGAACTAAATTTGTTTCTATGCATCTTTTAAGCACAAGTTCTAAATTGTGCAAACAGACATCAAATGTAGATCCATAAATGAAAAAATCATCCATAAATATTTCAATGCAATTTTCTGAAATATCAGAAAAGATTGCCATCAAGCATCTTTGAAAGGCTGCAGGGGCATTGCATAAACTAAATGACATTCTTCTATATGCAAATGTCCCATAAGGGCATGTAAAAGTAGTCTTTTCTTGATCTTCCTTAGCTACAGAAATTTGCATATAGCTAGGATAGTCGTCTAGACAGCAGTAAAACTCATGGCCAGATAATTTTTCAAGCACTTGATCAATAAAAGGGAGAGGGAAGTGATCTTTCCTGGTGGCCTCATTTAGTTTTCTATAATCGATGCACATATGCCAGCCAGTCACTTTCCTAGGATAAATAATATTAGCATCAAGTAACTTCTTGCTTGATAACTTCCTTTAGATTTGGGTTGATTCTTCGTTGAGGTTGCACTTTAGGTTTGTGATCCGTCTCCATATAAATCATGTGGGAACAAATTGTGGGACTTATTCTTTTCATGTCATGAATGCTCCATCCAAATGCTGTTTTATTCTTCCGCAGAACCCTTAAAAGCTTTTCCTCCATCGAACCTATTAAAGAATATAAAATTATAACTGGTAAGGACGATGGTGGGTGTAAAAATACATATTTAAGATTAGCTGGTAACAATTTTAATTCTAGTTTGGGTGGTTCTTCTAAAGATGATTTGACTGCAGTCTTTTTGGGTTTATCTAATCTTTCAAATCGCTGCACCCCGTTCCATGGCTTAGTTCCATGCCTGCATCTAGTGCCAGAACTTCCTCCTTAATTTCCTCTTCACCTAGAATGACTTCTTTACTGCAAGTTAAAATTTTTTCTTGAGGGTCTGTAAGTAAGTGTTCCTACGACTCAGGAGACATTAGAAAAGTTTCTGCTAAAGTGTCTATAAAATTGCAAGAGTGAGAACTATGTGTTTTTAACGAATCAAACACGCTGAAGACAACTTCTTCATCATCAAGCCGTAATGTATGTTTTCCCTGGTGAACATCAATGATTGTTTTTTCCTGTCGCTTAAAACAATCTTCCCAAAAGAAGGGGTACTTCCTTATCTTCTTCCATGTCTAGAACTACGAAGTTAGTTGGAAAAAATAAATTTTTCCAACTTTACCAAGACATCGTCATTATCCCATTCGGGTGCACTACGGACCTGGCTGCCAGCTGTAATTGAAATCTTGTGGGCCTAACTTCTTTTAAACTAAGCCGCTGAAAATTAGATAAAGGCATTAAATTTATGCTTGATCCTAAATCACAAATAGCTTTTTCAAAATAAAAATTTCCAATTGTGCATGGTATTGTAAAACTCCCTGGATCCTTCATTTTAGGAGGTAGCTTCCTCAAGATTATGGCTGAGCACTCCTCGCTTAATCAAATAGTGGATAATTCATTTAAATTTTTCTTCTTGTCCAAGATATCCTTCAAGAATTTAGCGTATTTAGGCATCTGAGAAATAACTTCCACGAATGGTATGTTGATAGTTAGCAGCTTCAGGACTTCTAATAATTTTGCAAACTGGGGGTCCTGCAAGTCGTTCTTCAATCTCTATGAATGGCATAATAGGAGTTATGTCAGGTGGATTGACAGGTACTGTTAACTGTTCCTTCTCAGGCTCCTTGTTCCTTGTCTCTCTTTCTTCAGTCAGAGCAGGTGATTTTTCTTGGGGCTGAGTTGATGTAGCTTTATCTATGCTCTTCTCAGATGGCCCAACGAGTACTGTTCCTCCCCTTGTAGTTATTAAATTAGATTGCACTTCTTGGGTAGGTGTCTTCTCCCTTGTATTGGACAAATAGTTTATCAAGAAGGCTAATTGCTCTGCCAATTGTTTCTGATTTTTCGCACTTGTCATTACCAATTTTTCTAGATGCTTAAACCTTTTGTCAAGTTCTTTCATGCATCCATGAATTACTGCAGGATGGCCTGGGTATCCCTTTCTTCGAGATTGAACTTGCAAAAATGAGCCTTGGTTTCTCCACACCGGATTATTGTTATTTGAGCAGGAACTACCATGGTTCTCGGTGCCTAAGTTAACCCTTGCAATTGCATCCTCATTTGTTGTAGGCTTCCTTGAAGTTTTGGTATGAGCGTGAGATGCTAACAAGGCTTCGAATTTTTCAGTAAGTGCATCCACCTTGGCTTCCAATGATAAGTGAGTGTGCAACTCATGGTCTCCAATTTCTGGATCAATCTATTTTTCTTCTGATGACCATTGAGCATTATTTTGAGCCATCCCTTCAATGATTTCTGGAGTCTCAGATGGTGTTCTTATTCCCAGAGAACCCCCACATGAAGCGTCTATTGTAGCTCTGCTTTATGCATTTAACCCATTGTAGACAATGTGAACCAGCTACCATGTAGCAAATTCCTTGCGTGGAAGACCTCTAAGTAGTTCTTGAAAGCGCTCCCAAGCTTGGCTTCCAATGATAAGTGAGTGTGCAACTCATGGTCTCCAATTTCTGGATCAATCTATTTTTCTTCTGATGACCATTGAGCATTATTTTGAGCCATCCCTTCAATGATTTCTGGAGTCTCAGATGGTGTTCTTATTCCCAGAGAACCCCCACATGAAGCGTCTATTGTAGCTCTGCTTTATGCATTTAACCCATTGTAGACAATGTGAACCAGCTGCCATGTAGCAAATTCCTTGCGTGGAAAACCTCTAAGTAGTTCTTGAAAGCGCTCCCAAGCTTCGTGCATTGGCTCTAACTCAGACTGTTTGAAGCTAGTTATTTTTGCTTTTATCTCAGCAAATTTGGCTAAAGATAGATATTTTTGGAGAAATTTGCTTTTCAAATCTTCCCAAGTGATGATTGAGTTTGGTGCCAAAGAGCCTAGCCAAATTTGAGCTTTTCCCTGCAATGAGAATGGAAACATTGTTAGTTTAATAGCTTCTGTTAGGACTCCATTATACTTAAAAGTGCGAAGTATTCTTCGGAAGCTCTTGAGATGGGCATGTGGGTCTTCCGAAGGTAGCCCCAAAAATTGTACTGCAGACACCAGCTTGATTAAGGTAGGATTAAATTCAAAGTTATGTCGCCTAATGGCTAGGTCGTTTATGCTATCCTAAATATCGATAGAAGCAAAAAAATACTCTTCAAGAGTGAGCTCTTGCTCTCCTTCCATTGTGGTGCCTGAGTACAAAGATGATAATTAATAGAAATAAAATAATTATAAAATAGCAAAACAGAAAATATAATAAAAATGCTTAAAGTGATTAAGATGTTGTTGAACCAATATTGCTAAAGCGTTCCCCAGCAACGGCGCCAAAAACTTGTTGCGGCTCAGGCAAGTGCACCTAATCTTAACTCGTAATAATAGTGGAGTATAATTAGGACTCCAAATGTCAAACGTACAGTGAATGCGCAAGTACAAGCATAATAAAGACCTTAAATTCCTCAAGCTAACAAGATAACTGGATTGGGATTAAATGGATAACTAAGACCTCGTACCTTGTTGGTTGAAATAAGACATAAATTTACAAGATACATCAAAGGGTGCTTACCCAATGATGGTTTCTTTAAGGAGTTCCAAGAGAAAAAGGAAAGAAAGCTGAAGTTGTCTCAAGGAGTTCTGGTGGAACATGTCAAGTTGTCTACTTAGAGATGGCAAAGGGCAATCTCATGGCCTAGACCTACAGAAAGACCTGAACAAGCTGAATGGGTTCAAGAACCTGTTCCTGATGAGCTTGTTATGATTTCCAGAGCCCAGTTTGAACACTTTGTTGAAGCTACAAGATCAGTGGAAAGGCTAGAGAACACTGTTCAACTTCTGATGGATTGCCTTAACCAACTTCAGCCTCCACCTTAGATTTTTTTTTTTTTTGTTAAAATTTTGTAACTTTAGGCTCTGATACACTTACCTTGATATATATTCTCATTTTGGGTATTTAAATTTGTTTGATTTTGGTTTCAAATTTTTCTCTCTTAATTATTCTGTTTTGACTATGACGTGTTTTATACTCTTTTTGTCTGACGGCAAAAAGGGGAGTAAAAGCTAAGGTCTCATGAATGCGTCTTAGTAACAAGTATCATGCATTGCATAGCATTATATCATGCATTGCATAGCATTATTCATCAGGTTTTTGGTACACTTAGTATAATTTATAGCTTTGATATTTTTTTGTAAGCTCTGATACTTATTGTATGTTGCTCAACGTCTGATATTTGATCCTGTGATCTCAGCATCCGCTCTTTAACACTTATATATGAATATGCTCTGATACATATATGAATTATTTTAAAATACAGATGCTCTGATACTTAGAAATATTTGATGATATTTTTTATTGTTGAACTCAGAGGGAGCCCTTGAAATTATTTTTGAAAATAAATTATTTATCAACCTTGGATATTTGTCATCATCAAAAAGGGAGAGATTGTTGGAACCTAAATGATTGAGAAGTTTAGTTTGATAATAACAAAGTATCTATGTGAGAACAATTTAACTTCTGATATGTCTTGAAGTGTGTAGGTATTAAAATCATTCATATTTATAACTCACTAAAGCAAGAAGAAGAAAGTCAAAAGAAGTTGAATACTTTCATAAGTGTCCGCATCCGGTTCACTCTAAAGCATCTGATATATGCAAGTCTACAGAGCATCCGGTAAAGCATTTCTTATGACACATGAATACATATTTGCAGCGAGCATCCTATGAATTCTGAGCGAGCATCTAGTTTATTAACGAAGCACGTGCTAGTCAAATTTATTCTCTCTGCTCTTTTACCTCGGCTATTTTGGAACAAAATTCGAATTTTGTTTTGTGCACTTAATTTGATGTGTGAGGTATCAAATGTGACACCTTTGAGATAAGACAAAATTCGTACAATGCAAATGATTGAAAAGTAGATAGTACAAAACGGTAAAGTGTACTATTTTGCTATTCTCTGAAAAGGAAGATAAGGACGTATTTCAAATTTCATCACTCAATGATTTGGAGCAATCTATTTCTGCAACGGTAATATTCTCAAGGATCTCTATAAATACTCCAAGCTCTCCATTGAAGAATGTTGACAACTCTGCTTGAAACGACATACTGTTAAAGTTATTATTCAAGTGAGCAATCAAGTTTCTGTGCCAAGTTTCTTAGAACCAAAACTTAACATCAGCATCTTATTCTTTCTTTTAAAAAGCTAATTGTTTTTGAGCTTACATTTTTCATCTTCTCTTGTTGAGAGTTATTTGATTGTATTCAAAACTTCTTTGTATAACTTGTATTGCCTAGTTACAGGCTTGTTTCCTCAAAGGCTCGAACGTACTGAGTCGTTTTGAGAAGTTGAGAGTATTGTAAAGTTTGTGACAGTAGAATACTCTTAAGGAATTTGTAATCAGTGTGATTATAGTGAAAATCCTTTAGGAACAAAGGAATTAGACATAGCTACCTGTTTAGTGGTGAACTAGTATAAATCTCTGTGTCTCATTTCTTACTGCTTTACATTTACTTTTGTATAGCGAAGAAAAAAAAGTTTTCTTAAACTTTACTTCTGCGTCCAGTAGTTTCTTAGCTTCCGATAACAAACATTTTTCATACAAACCTGTTTTAAAGTGTTTTTAATTTCAAGTTTACGAAAAGTTTTCAACACAATTCAACCCCTCTTCTTGTGTTCACGTTATACTATTAACGGTGGTTGCTATGTTCTGAATGTTGAATGTCATATGCATGTGTATGTTCAATATAGTGGTGGGTGATGAACTATATCGTTGAGTTAGTTAAGCGTTTTTCGAATAAAACCTAGTGGGACTTTAAGTTAAAAATCAATGACACACTTAATGTGGATTTTTCCAAAAAACCATAAGTGAGTAATGGATTAATCACCTTTTTCTTAAAAAGAATAAAGTGAGTGTAGAATAATTAGAAGTAATTATTTTTCAAACTAGTAGTAGAATTTTCAAATATCAAAGTTTTACAACTAATAGGAGTTTTTTTTTACAAGAACGGAGACTCTAAGGAGTTCAAAAGAGGTTTTGAGATGATAAGACAGAGTTTTCTAGACTAAGTGAGTCTGGATGAGAGATAAATATCTCTGACACTCGGTGGGAGTGATCCTGTTTTGGTGAGCTAACTGTGGTGGTGCATTGTCATGCATACAAAGAGATGTCGACCAGTTGTATCCTGAAGGGACAAGTGTCGATGATCCCTACTGGGAAAATGAAGGAGATGTCGGTCTACAGCATCCTGTGCAGACTATTACTGATGATGCCCATTAGTATAGGTAGGTGTGGTAATATTCTGGAATCAGGTGCATTGCCATATAGACTAACCAATAGGGAATGGTAATGCATCCTTATTGTGCTTATTGTTGAATGTTTAATGCTATGGTGTTGCTGGGTGTTAATATTATACTATGTTAGTATCATATGTTTTGTAAATATATATGTTGTTGTTACTGTTATATGATTTGTATTGGAAGATGACCCTTTCTATATATGGGCATTCTTATGGATGTCACCCCAGCTTATGACGACAATGGAGTTGCTTGCAATGTGGATGTTGTCGGAGACGACATTTAAGTTCCCAGATTTAGACGTACCCCTTGCTTGGGTGGTTGATCACACCACTGGCAGGGTTGTTTATAGAGATGATGAGATCAAGACGACTAGGGTAGATGGGCAGGTGACTCGGGTGGAGGTTGCTTGCAGGATGATGGACTTCCTTATACCTATCGTACAGATTGTGGACGCTTGGCTAGACACTACTGTTGCTTCAGAGGATTCTTCGGATATCCCGCGACAGACTATCTTTCGGGATGAGCCTCGGGTCGGAGGCTCATTGTTACATAGGACCACTCGCAAGAGCGTGGGGTCCAGAGGGTGGGATGTAGGAGCATACACCTCTCGCGCAGTAGTAAACTCAGTGGTTCCTCCAGTGGAGCCAGTGCCAGTACCAGAGTATTCTCCCCTTCCCCATTCCAGTTCGTGAGCTTACTCCCCAGGTAGATCCCAGATCTATAGGTTCTGTGATGTTGGAAGTTGTGGTTTCGGTGGGTGGATAGAGGATATACCTGCTGAAGTGGTTAGGATCGAGACGGTGCCTCTAGCCATTCTAATTATTGACCTCATAGGAGATCATGAGGATGATGAGGGGGTGGTGATGATGGACGAGGAGGGGGATCCTTCTGGGAATCTTGGCAATGAGTTGTGGAGGTGGTAGTATGTGTCAAACTATTCGGCATAGGTGTTTTGGGTGACCAGCTTTGTTTTTTGTTGTTGTTTTATTGGAGTTTGACTGAGGATGACTTTTGGAGCAGCCTTCTGTGCAGGTGTCTACCGGGAGAACTCAGGGATATGAGTGTCCTTAGCTTAGGAAATTTATAATCCAGGTATTCCTAGTTTGTTATTGTATTTTTGCTTTCTTTGTACTAAAACTTTGACAAGTTATACTGCCTTGGGCTTTGTATATATGTATGTGTGTGTGTGTGTTTGTGTATATACAAGAGATGTTAAAAATCTTCCGAACCCCTCTTGGTATCAGAGCCTGATGGGGAAGTAGGAATGTGATATTAAATTTGAGTTATGAATTATTTCTCTGAGTTACTTTTTACGTTTAAACATATTAACATTTTGATCTGCTGGTAACACTCAACTTATTATTCTTAACCAAAAAAATTGTTGATTAATGAATTATTAAAAGGAAAAAAAAAACCTTTCAGACCTAACTTTTAGATTGTACGATGGAATGTAGTAGTAAGTCTCGATGGACAGGGCGGTAAGGCTATGACCATGTCTTAGTAGGAATTGATAGATCTGAAAGAATTTTACAGTCCTTCGTTAAGAATTGAGGTGGCTTTAGTCAGATCTGGAATAAATATGTATGTTTAAAACCTATATGAGTTAATTAGAAAATAATTATTAAATCAAGCTTAATATTTATATTTCTAACTAACAAGGTGATGGCAAAGATACTAACGCGTGAGGAATACTTGTCTGTTACTATGTTCTGAACTTTTTCCTCATGCTTTTCCTTTAAGTCTTCCCAACCTTCATCTTCTTCACTCAATGAACATCAAACTCAAAATCATTCAAAAAAGGTCTTCAAAGAAGAAATTCGATATGAAGACATCAATCAAGATTTAGATAATTAGGAAATACCAAGAACAAATCCTGAAGATCTATACAAGCCATGACGATCTTTCTTCCGTAAATTTGACTATATAATTAGAACAGTCGAACAAAAATACAAAATTTAAAAAGATGATAAAGAACTTCTTCTGCTTTCTGATAAAAGCATCTAAGAACATAAAGCCAAAAATTACAACTACATGCACATAGGAAGTGTTCAAGTAGGAATGAAACCCCTTACTAGAGGATCTCTAGATGTAGTAGTACTTCTCTGCTTAAGAGACAAAAAGACACAATCGTTTTCAAGATTCCCATCGAATCTAGCCTAAGTCATGGACCAATCTTTTTTAATTGTTTTCCAGACTTAACCGTAAGTCTAGATGACAAGGAAATTCTTGATGTTCTATACCTGAATGTCAAACTGCATGGATATGATATGAAAGAAGTATAGGGAAATCGTTCAATAAACATAGATTAAACGCAGTAGAAAAATTAAAATTTCCCTTCCAAGGATCCTTGCGAATGAGCATGATTTACCTCTTGCAGTGCAGACCTTTGCAGACGAAAGCTGGAGTTGAACACGAATGTTGTACGACTGACAATGTCTCTATGTAGTCCACATGAACAGACTTTGAATGGGAGCAGCCACTGTCCGCAGTGCTAGCTGACGAACAGAACCGGCAGTCTCGATGCACACATAAGTTGTACGGCTAAGGTATTACTTCCATATCAGGACTTCAGCTTAAGTGTTCTATTTATAGAACCACCTATGACTGACCTAGCGCATTGTACCTTAGCATGTGCTGCATTTCTTGACTTACGCTAGTGCATTATAAGAGCGTACCACTGAATAAAATGAGTCTTACTCATTCATCTTTAATCTCCCATTAATATGTTCTCGTGTGTGTGACCCTGTAGATTCCCGTAACGTTGGTAATAATATTAAATCACTATTTAATATTATAAATAAAGAGCAGTGTCTAGCAACATATCACTGCTACCCAAGTAACGAGAATGTCAGTGATATGACGTAACCTTTCTGTGATAATGATCATGTGTATAATTACCCTTTTACTCATATATCTATATTGAACACAATGTGAATACATGCCTTGACAGGATTGTTTTGATGATTGACAAAAGGGAGTTATGCAAATAGTCAGCTGTGCAAAAAGCGGAAAATTATACCAAGACGCTACCAAGAATTGGAAGACTTCAACTCCTTGGGATTTGGGTATCTATCTATTTCTTAAGACTATTTGTAAGTAGTAATAAAAAGCTCTCAATTAAAATAAAATCACACCCACAATGTTTTATCTAAACTTAACTTCATGACTTTTTCCTAAATTATTTTAGCCATCAAATATTTTTTTTTCTAAAAATAAGTTCAAAAGCTTTTCATTTTTTGTTGATAAAATATTCATGCTTTTGAACTATCAAAAATTCTGAGACCAAGACTTCATAAATGTTTACTAATTTTTGTATAAACCTTTGTGGCAATTCACATAAACGTTTACTACTTTTTGTATAAACCTTTTTGGCAATTCACGTAAATGTTTACACAAAATCTACCGTGTCTCTTTTTTTTCTATATAATCTGTTATACACTTTGTCATTATCGATTCTTTTAAATGGCATCTCCGTGTTTGAGTTGTTTAATGCATAATCGATTATAACTTTATTATAATCGATTATGTCATCCGTGTTTCATGTTTTAATAAATAAATGGTTATACTTTTCTCATAAACAATTATATGACAGTCAATATAATCGATTGAACACAATGGGTCTTTTCTCTTTTAATACGTGATGCTCCTTCGAAAATATAGAATAGATAGATGGGAGATAGAAGAGAAATAAATTCAATATAAACATCTCTCATAAATTCACTAATTATGTTTTATGTTGGCGGGTCTCTTTGTATGTATTGTCCGGAAAGAGGAGGACTCAATGATTAAAGAGGAGGACTCATGCCTATAAAAGCACAGTACCGCGTGCACATTTCAAACAAGACTTTACTTATTTTTTGTGCTGAAACTCTGTCAAAATATTTTTTATCACTCACACTTATTTGAGCACAATTTTTTTCTTTGAGAGCCTTTTATTCTACATAGTTTAATTGTATTTTTCTGAGCTTCAAGTTGTATACATCTGCACTTTTGAGTATATCTTCATCTTACTATTTTATTTGTAAAAATTAATTTTGCGGAGGAGTCCCACATGGTTCATAAAGAGATGATATCTCTTGAACTAGTTGCTCTGATTTAGAGCTGTAAAAGTGTGGTTCATAGAGAGGTAATATCTCTTGAACTAGGTACTCTGGTTTAGAATTATAAAGGTTTCTAGCTGAACCTGATTTAAAAGCTAGTGTTTTAGTGAAATCCCCTAGTGCTTTGCTTTGGGGACAGGACGTAGGCCACAGGGGTGTTTGGTGGCCAAACCTGTATAAATTGGTGCGTGCTTCTCTTTGCTATTTATCTCCTTTATTTTTCAGCAATTTATATTTCAGCGATTTATTTTATTGCTCTCTATTTTCTGTCATTTAAATTCAGCAATTTAATTTGAGCAATTTATTTTACGCTATTTATTTTATTGTTATTTAAATTCTGCAATTTTTATTTCTTGTCATTTAACTTTTTACAGTTAAATTCTTGCAAGTTATATTCTAGCATTTTATTTACAAAAGTTTTTCAAAAGCACTGTTCACACACAATTCACCCCCTATTTTGTTTGAAGTCACTTGGTAACACACAAGGCATAGTATGTGTTGTTGGAACCTAAACAATTGAGAAGTTTGGACCCTCATTAATTTTGATGATAACAAAGTATCTTCTGATAAGTCCTTGAGTGTGATAGTAGTAAAATCTCTTATGTTTTATCCCACTCAAGCAAAAAGAAGAAAATCACAAGTATTGAATACATTCCATGTGTGTTAGCATCCGATTCACTCCAGCGTCTTGTGTATAGCGAGCGTCTGGTAGTATTATTCTTTGACACGTGGATTATTCAATTGCTGCGAGCGTCCGTCTCCTGTTCTGAGCGAGCATCTGGTCTTTTAATGAATCACGTGATGGTCACATTTGTGCTCTTCTACCTCTATTGTTTTAGAATGGAATTCGAATTTGATTTTGTGCGCTCATTTTGATGTACGAGGTCTCAAATGCAACACCTTTGGTATAAGACAAAATTTATACAAGGCAATTATGAAAAGCAAATAGTACAAAAACGATAATATGTACTACTCTGATATTCTCTGGAAAGGAAGAAAATGACAACATTTCAAATTACCTCACTCAATGATATGGAGCTGATATTTACTGCAACGGTAATGCCCCTCAGAGACTCCTATAAATACCCCAAGGTATTCATTAAAGAACGTTGCCAAAAACTGCTAGAAACTATACTCTGAAAGAGCTATTACTCAAGTGAGCAATCTAGTTTCGTGCTAAGTTTCTGGACACCAAAAACTGAACCTCATCGTCTGATATTCTTTCTTTTAGAAAGTTATTTATTTTTGTGCTTAATCTTTTCATCCTCTCTGTGAGAGTTATTTGATTGTATTCAAAAGAATATTACTTTGTAAAAGTTGTTCTGCCTAGTTAAGGCTTTGTTCCTCAAAGATTTGAACGTACTGAGTCGTTTTAAGAAGTTAATAGTATTGTCAAGTTTGTGACATTAGAATACTCTTAAGGAAATTTGTAATCAGTTGATTATAGTGGAAAATTCTTCAAGAATGAAGGGACTAGATGTAGCTACTATGTTGGTGGTGAACTAGTATAAATCTCTATGTCTCTTGCTTTACTGCTTTACATTTACTTTTATCCTGCGGATAAAAACAAGTTTTCATAAACTTTATTTCCAGTGTCTGGTCATACTCTAGCATCCAATTTCAAACAGATTCAAAATCCACCAGAGCTCGGCCTCTTGGTTGAGCACTAAACAGTGTTAAGAGAAAAGATCCTATACTATGAACATGTCTGCAGAAGGTGGTCACAAGAACCGTCCTCCTCTATTTACTGGAGAAAAATTTGACTATCTTAACCAGAAGGTGGTTAGTGGTTATCTTATTCCCACTAATGATGTTGGTATTGCTATTGCCTGAGAAAATTGGAATGATGAGCAAAAAAAGAGATATCAAATCAATCAAAAAGCTAGGTTCATTCTTATCTGTGCTATGTCAGAAAAAGAATATGATAAATGTGAAAAATTCGATACTGCCAAAGAGATATGGGATTCTCTTGTTTTGTCTTATGAGGGCTCTGCCAAAGTGAGAGAAACTAAAGCTAGCATGTTGGTTCGCCAATATGAATTGATTAAAATGGAAGATAGTGAAAACATTGAATCTATGTTTGGAGGGTTCCAAACACTTGTTCATGGGTTGCAGGCCATTGGAAAAAGTTATACCACACCTGACCATGTGAGAAAGATCCTGAGAAGTTTGACCAAGCAGTGGAGACCCAAAGTCACTGCTATTTAAGAAGCAAAAGATTTAAATGTCTTGAGACTTGAAGATCTTTTGAGTTCTCTGAAAGCTCATGAACTTAAGTTAAATGAGGAAGAACCTATAAAGAAAAGCAAGTCTATTGCTTTGAAAGTCAACAAACATAAAGCCAATACTTCTGAAGCCAGTCAGGCTGAAGAAGAATCAGAAGATGAAGCTTCAGAAGGAGATGTTAATGGGTCGGATGATGAGCTCGTGTTCATATCCAGGAAGATCCAAAGGATATGGAAGAAAAGAAACTTCAAGAAGAAATTCCACAAGAAATATGTCGAGGACAAGAAGGAAAGCAAAGATATAAGCCAAGTTGTTTGCTATGAATGTAAAAAGCCTGGACATTTCAAATCTGAATATCCTAGTTTTAAAAAGAAGCCCATGAGAAGTTCCTTCAAGGGAAAGAAAAAGAGTCTCATGGCTACATGGGAAGATCTGGATTCATCATCCTCTGACGAAGATAATGATGAAGAAGCCAATCTTGCCTTCATGGCAAATACTGACTTAGATTCTGAAGAAGAAATTGAAGAGGTAATGATATATGATTCTTATTCTAAACTTCAACTTGCATTTGATGATCTTCTTAAGAACTCTGCCACTCTCTCCACTGAGTACAAAGCTTTGAAAAAGAAATTTTCAAAATTATCACAAGATTTTCAAGTTTTGAAAAATGAAAACTCAAAGTTCAGTGAAGAGAACCATAAGCTGAAAACTGAAAATCAGCATCAAGTGGATAGTCAGCTTCTGGTGACATGTCAGCAACCAGAAGCTGATAGCTCTCAAACTAAAAGCTCTGAAACTAAAGGCAAGCCTAAGTGTAAATCAAATGATTATGAATATGCCTTTCAAAAGTTTCTTGCAGAGAGTGTAACTCGAAGCAAGCAAGTTTCAATGATTTAGGGTGTCAGTAAACAATAACTTAAGGTCTTGGCTACATATCAGATGAACCCTCTTTAGAAAATAAAAAACCTGCTTCTGATAAATCCAATGATCACAGTGAATGCTTGCATTGTACTTACTGTAACAAACCTGGTCATTTGAAAAGTGCATGTACTTCTTTTAAGACTAAGAAGGATAAGCATCCTTCAAGAACTAACCTGAAAGACCCAAAAAGATATGGGTACCTAAAGATAAAATAGTCTATGTTGCAGACATGCTTAGAAACAAAGTCAACATGTAACACCCTAACCCATATTAGGGGATTACTTATGAATAAAACCTGAACTAACTAGGAAATGACGTATAAAAAGTTTCGAATACCAATGACACTAAGGATCAAGTCCTGTTTACAAGATATGAACCATGCTTTAATTAATAAAGTCCCTAGATATTTAAGCATTATAAAAGATATGCGGCTAAAGCATTAACATAATTCAGAGTCTCGTAATTGCTGAAGTTACCTCGAATTATTACAACCTCTGTCTAAAAAAAAAGAATCATAATAAGTAGAACAAGTTACGATTAAGCCTCATACTCATATACTACTAGGACACAACCTAATAGCTACGACTCCGACTCGTGATCCGGTAACTCGAAGTCTCACCGAATGGCAAGACCGAGCACGCTTATGCTTTAAACCTCTTTCATCAATAGTACCTGAAAACAACGCCGAGCACGCTTATAAAACAACACCGAATGGCAAGACCGAGCACGCTTATAAAACTCAATAACATAGACTTGAAATCAAAATATTTTTACCGTTGTTTCTGCCATACGTGGTGTGCGACGTATGGGAAAATCCTCCGCTTATTACATAAGTATATTTAATCAAACTATATACCTTAACCGAACCTCAACATAGCAGTGCCAATGAATGTTCAGACATAGAGCATGTATCAAACACACAGTCTAATCATATTCACTTAGACAATTACCATTTTGCTAAGTGATTCACAAGTTCAAACCTCAAATCATCTTATGCAAACAACCAATTAATCGATATTGTTTACAAGACAAATCACAAATCATAATTACAATCATAATGGATGTACCCACTTGGTGCCACTCAATAACCCAAGAAAAGAGTGAGAGCTATTCATTTATATACCGCTCCACCAAGGGATCCTTGTAATTGGAAAAACCCTCAAATAACCAAAGACGAGGTTGCATTATTACGCAAACACCCTCAAACACAATCAAACTTATTCACAAAACATTTTCAATTAATGCATTGCTATTTCACATTTGTCATAGTCTCATATTATCCTTAACCTTAACCAAAATCAATCATAAATCATTAACACACAACACATCACAATTCATTATCAAATAATGTATGGCTCTAACACATTCCTTTTAGCCTCACACCATTCATTTAAGCATAGGAAAATGAGACTTAACACAAGGTTTAAGAGTTTGGGAAAGCATTAGAAAGGAAATAAAAACACACAAAAATGGTGCTGTTTGTCACCCAGCGAACAGTGGCCGAGAGTTGCACCTGTTGGTGCACTCTGGCTTTGCCTAGCGACCCAGGGGGTTCGCCCAGCGATCTGATGCTGAAAAATCTGCATAATTATGTTTTTCTACAATTCCAAATTCCTTGTCACATTCCAACCCAATCCTAATCACAATGGAGTAGATCCAAGGCAAACTCACACATATACATACTAAGAATCAAATGCACAATAAGAATCAAAACAATAGAATTCTTAACATACTTAGTCATAAGGTTATAGTTCAACAGTTTTAAATTCAATAACAACACATCAATAACTCATTACCAATAACAACATTCATATGGTTAGAGTCAACCAATAGCATTCAAGCATGTGACTCAGCTCAATCACTTTTCACATTCTAATTCAAACCAAGATAATTTCAACAAGGGTTTCAAGACAATTATATGCATACACTACTAGGAATACAAGACATATCCAAAGCCAAGACAAACATGGAACTTTGCATACATGAAGCATAACCACACCAAGTGAACACATACATACATCATGGTGCATACAATTTCACATTCAAGTAACTTAGAGCCCAAACTCATACAAAAGGGCTAGCTCACATGCTGAGCCACTTCAAATCTGAAATCACGCATATTTTCACACATAACAACAAATTGTGTAATTCCGATTGGAGCTCAGTGGAACTCACAATGGTCACAAACAACACACATTGTTTTAGGGGGGTTGGAGGCAGCTGTCCAACCCTATTTCAGTCAAACCCCATACAAGACTATTTAGTATAATTAATAAGCTAATTATTGAACTAATAAATTTAATCTTAAAGCCTAGCACACCCTAAGGAAGGTTTTGGGGGAAGTCTATGTTACCTTAATAATCCCAAATTAGGGATTTGAGTTCTAAAAATCCTCTTTCCTCTTCTTCCATCGTTCTGAGCTCAGATTGATCTTCTCTACCAATTAAGTCCACATGCAAGTAAAAACATTCATTCATAAATAATCTATGCTCATATGCATTACAATCTAACTAGGATTGAAACCCTATAAGTTAAGGACCAAAACCATAACCCAAACCTACCAAAACAAGGTAGAAATTAGTGAAGAAACAGCATGAAACACGGCCTGGCCGTGCTGTGCAAAACGGTCGTGTCAGGCCTTTGCAGAATTTCTGCAGACGAGCGTCAACTTCGCAGATTTTATTAACATATTAAACGGAGTCGGAATTGGGCAAACGACCACTCATTGGAAAGTTTAGGATGTCTAGTTTATGAATATAATTTTTATTTTAGAGGATGTCCTCCCAATTAGTGCAGTTTTAACAAACAAGCAACTGATGTCAGAAAATAGGGCAGCATTCATTCCTTAACTTGTAAATTCTATATCTAATTCAATTCTTAACATTTTCAAGTGATTCTTGGGCCTAAAATGAAGCCCCTCATGTCTAGTTTACAAAAAAATAAGAAGCATTTCAATCCAAGGTCTATAGAGAGAGTTATACTCGAAATACCAGAGGAAGTCTTAACATGCATGTTCACTAGGTTGTAACCCAAACTTCTACTAAGTCCAACATCAAATTCCCACTCCACAATCTGAACCTTAGACTAACTAAACCACATGCAAAAGGAAATAAAAACCCTAATGGGGGTCTTATTGGTTGCCCACCACCTAAAGGAGAAGAACTCACCTCAACAAGAAGAAATGGAGTTGAATAGCTTGAGTTCTCCTTCCTTCTCCCTCTTATAATTTCGAGCTCCTCCTTCTTGCTTCCTTGAACCAGCTCTTGAAGCTTCAACAATGGAGGATGTTCAGACCAAACTCCTCCTTTGACAAGGATTGAATGGAGGCTTCAAAGCTCCACCATCTTCTAGCCCCAAAACCTAGCTTTCTTCTTCTTTTCCCCTTTTTCCTCTTCTTCCTTCTCTCTACATTTCTAATTTTTGCTTCTTCCTTTGTTTGTGGCTGCTGGAAATCGATGGAGGGAGGGAGTAATAGGGTTTGGAGAGAGTTCTAGGGTGGATTTAAATGAAACATGGTGTATGGTGGTCTCTTGGGTTAAGTTAATTAAAAACTTGCCAATAAACCCTTATTAATCCTCTTGATTAAATCTTAGGTTCCTAATAATAACTTAAGTAATTTTAATCAATTAAAACTACTCCTAATTAATCAGTCCCAAAAATCCTAAATCATTGGGTAAAATATACCCTTTGATTCCAAATTGGTTTTAAACTACCAAATTAAGGTTGTGTACTATATTTAATCCTCAGGGATTAAGTCTCTTTTTCACTTAGGTTTTCTAATAATTAGGCTTAAGGGTTTTGGGATGTTACATTACTCCCCACCTTTTAGGAATTTTGCCCCCAAAATTCGCCATATCTCCTAACCTTATCCTTACATAGGATTTGTTCTCTGTGCTTCCGCTGCGTACTCAAATTCTAGGCCACTTCAAAAAGGTAAGTTCTCTTCTCGATCGTTCTAAACCCTTGAAAATCCAAGAAGAATTAATAACGATAGTAGATCAACTATCCGATGAATTTGGTGATTCAGCTAACCGGTCACAAACCTAGTCTCATTCCCAACAAAGTTTTTATTAAGTTAAGACAAGGTTTGTAATTGGTCAACAGGATCACTTCATACGCCGGCGAATGGACCTAGCGTTGACATTAATTCCTTAGAATTCTCACCGATTTAGCTGTAACTAAGACTCTTGTAGTCCAACGACTACACTCTACCACTGTTCCTCAAGCTAATTATTCACACACGGTCACTAGGTCTAGGAGACTTAAAGTTTTCTAGCGAATCAAGATTCGACCACCGTCAAGGTCCTCTAGTTACAGCTGAGGCATTAAGCAATCTAGCTCATCACTATCCTTTTTAACTTCAGAAATTGCTAAGGCATTTCGAATCAAAAGTACTATAGGTTTCGTAGATGGCTTTGTGATTATCAATCAATTTGGGATCTATTCACAATAGTTAGGTCAAGCAAGCTTGTTTAGTCAATAAGTGCCGAGAACCTAAACAATTATGAATGCCCATCCTAAATTGATTAAAACTGCCATGCTAAGAATCCTTACTTACTAATTCTAGATGTGCTAGGGCTAAACGGATGGGAGAAGGGTCCAAGAGGGCTATAGACTACCCCCGGTATATCCCGAATGACCTTCCCAAGATTAATAGTTGGAAATTGGTCACGTTTACTAATACTGTTAACAGTAAGGTCACCATTAGGAGCACTTACCTATTGAGGCACAACTATGGAATCATCGGTCACAAAACAAGCATATAGCATAATCCTCAATTATAATTAATGCAAACAAATTTTCAACATTGTTTACACGTGATAATCACATTTCACATACCTCAATAAAAATTAAAATCAACATATACTCAAAAGGTGCAGAATTTGATAATTTTTTTTTACGCTATTTAAAATAACCATTTTCTTACCATATCAAACGAACTTTGTTTCATAAGAAACTTTTTATACAAGTCCTTGACATACATGTATTCATCAACATATTTTTATTTGGGTAAAAATCATTACCAATAAGTGCAGAAAAATAATTTAATTTTCTGATTTAGGACAGAAATTCTTTAGCAGGACTGTTTTAGCTTCATAATGTCCTAGAAGTCTCAAAACTTACCCAAAAATTACAAAATTTAATAGGGAAGTTCCTAACACACATATAAATCATTTCCAAGTAGTCCCATGTCAAAATATTAACCCAATAGTTCTCAGTAAAATCAAATAGAAACTGTTTTTTTAAGGCAAATACCAAATTATACAAAATGTGTTTACCAAATCATCCATCAAAATCACAACATCCAACAAAGGAACTCAGAAAAGTTAAGTTTATGAACATATGCAATCAAATCAAACACATTCAAAGTAAGATTGTGTATTTACTCATGCATCTCATACTCATTTTAATTCATGAACTTATCAAATAGATCACATTCTCAAGGAATTCAAGCAAGGATCAAACATGCTCATAATAGTAGATTCAAAGCATATTGAATGTGAATTACCACCAAATGCATATTTCTCATGTCAACTACCTCAAGTTTTGAATTTAACCAATATTCATGCTTGGACTTAAAACACAAACACAACACATAAGTCCCTATGACAAATAATTAACACAAGTAGTAAGTGATGAAAAACTTACAACTTCCCATGGAGCTTATCATTTAAATCACTCACCACCAAAAATTAGGTATCATATTAACATCAGGCGGATGCTTCTAATTTTTTTTAATTCCCAAACAAGCCTCTAATTAGTTCATGTATGGATTTGAAAACGATCAAATAAAAATCAAAGTGGAAGAAATTCGTTCACGTTTACTAAGTTATACCTTTCTAACCTTCAAACCTTGGGTTTTCAAAGCTCAAACTTTCACATTATATAAAAAGATTTTTCCAAAACTTGAACCACGAGTATTCATCGAATATCAAAACATCTTATGTTTCACAAATGTCGCGGTTTCTCCAAGAGCATCCCATAATACTCTCGTTGTCCCGCAGCTACTTTGATCATCAACCTCGTCATACCAAAACTTTTGTAATGATCTTCCAGTGGTAGCAGAGTTTAACGTGGCCACTAAGCTCAACTGCGGCCAGGTATGCATTCCGTGGACTTAGGCAGGCCAGAGTGGCTGAAATCCTTCACGACCTGAATTACTACTAGACGAGCATTACGGAATCTAAAACTGTATTTAGGAGTAATTACATATATGAGAATGTCTCACGAGAGAGTACATGCCTCTAGTATTCCCTGCAAATCCTCATCCTCCTCATTCCTTAAATGAATCCTTGAGGTGGCCTACCCCAATAATTCACCAAAAGAACTTAGAAAAACTCAGACTTACAGATATAACTAACTCTTTCCTAAACCGGATCACTTCTAGACACACTAAACTCGCGCCCGAGATGATCGAACTGCTCTGATACCATAATGTAACACCCTAACCTATATTAGGGGATTACTTACGAATAAAACCTGAACCAACTAGGAAACGACGTATAAAAAGTTTCGAATACCAGTGACACTAAGGATCAAGTCCTGTTTACAAGATATGAACCATGCTTTAATGAATAAAGTCCCTAGATATTTAAGCATTATAAAAGATATGCGGCTAAAGCATTAACATAATTCAGAGTCTCGTAATTACTGAAGTTACTCGAATTATTACAACCTCTTTCTAAAAAAAAAGAATCATAATAAGTAGAACAAGTTATGATTAAGCCTCATACTCATATACTACTAGGACACAACCTAATAGCTACGACTCCAACTCGTGATCCGGTAACTCGAAGTCTCACCGAATGGCAAGACCGAGCACGCTTGTGCTCTGAACCTCTTTCATCAATAGTACCTGAAAACAACGCCCCAAAGGTGAGTTTATAAAACTCAATAACATAGACTTGAAATCAAAATATTTTTACCGTTGTTTTAGCCATACGTGGTGTGCGACGTATGGGAAAACCCTCCGCTTATTACATAAGTATATTTAATCAAACTATATACCTTAACCGAACCTCAACATAGCAGTGCCAATGAATGTTCAGACATAGAGCATGTATCAAACACACAGTCTAATCATATTCACTTAGACAATTACCATTTTGCTAAGTGATTCACAAGTTCAAACCTCAAATCATCTTATGCAAACAACCAATTAATCGATATTGTTTACAAGACAAATCACAAATCATAATTACAATCATAATGGATGTACCCTTTTGGTGCCACTCAATAACCCAAGAAAAGAGTGAGAGCTATTAATTTATATACCACTCCACCAACGGATCCTCGTAATTGGAAAAACCCTCAAATAACCAAAGACGAGGTTGCATTATTACGCAAACACCCACAAACACAATCAAACTTATTCACAAAACATTTTCAATTAATGCATTGCTATTTCACATTTGTCATAGTCTCATATTATCCTTAACCTTAACCAAACTCAATCATAAATCATTAACACACAACACATCACAATTCATTATCAAATAATGTATGGCTCTAACACATTCCTTTTAGCCTCACACCATTCATTTAAGCATATGAAAATGAGACTTAACACAAGGTTTAAGAGTTTGGGAAAGCATTAGAAAGGAAATAAAAACACACAAAAATGGTGTTGTTGGTCACCCAACGAACAGTGGCCGAGAGTTGCACCTGTTGGTGCACTCTGGCTTTGCCTAGCGACCCAGGGGGTTCGCCCAGCGATCTGATGCTGAAAAATCTGCATAATTATGTTTTTCTACACTTCCAAATTCCTTGTCCCATTCCAACCCAATCCTAATCACAATGGAGTAGATCCAAGGCAAACTCATACATATACATACTAAGAATCAAATGCACATTAAGAATCAAGACAATAGAATTCTTAACATGCTTAGTCATAAGGTTATAGTTCAACACTTTTAAATTCAATAACAACACATTAATAAGTCATTACCAATAACAACATTCATATGGTTAGAGTCAACCAATAGCATTCAAGCATGCAACTCAGCTCAATCACTTTTCACATTCCAATTCAAACCAAGATAATGTCAACAAGGGTTTCAAGACAATTATATGCATACACTACTAGGAATACAAGACATATCCAAAGCCAAGACAAACATGGAACTTTGCATACATGAAGCATAACCACACCAAGTGAACACATACATACATCATGGTGCATACAATTTCACATTCAAGTAACTTAGAGCCCAAACTCATACAAAAGGGCTAGCTCACATGCTGAGCCACTTCAAATCTGAAATCACGCATATTTTCACACATAACAACAAATTGTGTAATTCCGATTGGAGCTCAGTGGAACTCACAATGGTCACAAACAACACACATTGTTTTAGGGGGGTTGGGGGCAGCCGTCCAACCCTATTTCAGTCAAACCCCATACAAGACTATTTAGTATAATTAATAAGCTAATTATTGAACTAATAAATTTAATCTTAAAGCCTAGCACACCCTAAGGAAGGTTTTGGGGGAAGTCTATGTTACCTTAATAATCCCAAATTAGGGATTTGAGTTCTAAAAATCCTCTTTCCTCTTCTTCCATCGTTCTGAGCTCAGATTGATCTTCTCCACCAATTAAGTCCACATGCAAATAAAAACATTCATTCATAAATAATCTATGCTCATATGCATTACAATCTAACTAGGATTGAAACCCTATAAGTTAAGGACCAAAACCATAACCCAAACCTACCAAAACAAGGTAGAAATTAGTGAAGAAACAGCATGAAACACGTCCTGGCCGTGCTGTGCAAAACGGTCGTGTCAGGCCTTTGCAGAATTTCTGCAGACGAGCGTCAACTTCGCAGATTTTATTAACATATCAAACGGAGTCGGAATTGGGCAAACGACCACTCATTGGAAAGTTTAGGATGTTTAGTTTATGAATATAATTTTTATTTTAGAGGATGTCCTCCCAATTAGTGCAGTTTTAACAAACAACCAACTGATGTCAGAAAATAGGGCAGCATTCATTCCTTAACTTGTAAATTCTATATCTAATTCAATTATTAACATTTTCAAGTGATTCTTGGGCCTAAAATGAAGCCCCTCATGTCTAGTTTACACAGGAACAAGAAGCATTTCAATCTAAGGTCTATAGAGAGAGTTATACTCAAAATACCAGAGGAAGTCTTAACATGCATGTTCACTAGGTTGTAACCCAAACTTCTACTAAGTCCAACATCAAATTCCCACTCCACAATCAGAACCTTAGACTAACTAAACCACATGCAAAAGGAAATAAAAACCCTAATGGGGGTCTTATTGGTTGCCCACCACCTAAAGGAGAAGAACTCACCTCAACAAGAAGAAATGGAGTTGAATAGCTTGAGTTCTCCTTCCTTCTCCCTCTTATAATTTCGAGCTCCTCCTTCTTGCTTCCTTGAACCAGCTCTTGAAGCTTCAACAATGGAGGATGTTCAGCCCAAACTCCTCCTTTGACAAGGATTGAATGGAGGCTTCAAAGCTCCACCATCTTCTAGCCCCAAAACCTAGCTTTCTTCTTCTTTTCCCCTTTTTCCTCTTCTTCCTTCTCTCTACATTTCTAATTTTTGCTTCTTCCTTTGTTTGTGGCTGCTGGAAATCGATGGAGGGAGGAAGTAATAGGGTTTGGAGAGAGTTCTAGGGTGGATTTAAATGAAACATGGTGTATGGTGGTCACTTGGGTTAAGTTAATTAAAAATTTGCCAATAAACCCTTATAATCCTCTTGATTAAATCTTAGGTTCCTAATAATAACTTAAGTAATTTTAATCAATTAAAACTACTCCTAATTAATCAGTCCCACAAATCCTAAATCATTGGGTAAAATTACCATTTTACCCTTTGATTCCAAATTGGTTTTAAACTACCAAATTAAGGCTGTGTACTATATTTAATCCTCAGGGATTAAATCTCTTTTTCACTTAGGTTTTCTAATAATTAGGCTTAAGGGTTTTGGGATGTTACACGACACGCCTATTTTGGTACTTAGAAATGGATTCTTTCATCATATGATGGGAGAAAAGCATATGTTCCAAGAGCTAAGGTGTAGAAAAGAAGGATGTTTCAGAGGAAACCAGAAAGGTAAAATAGTTAGAATTAGTCGCATTGGTAAATGCACTCTTCCCTCTATTGATAATGTACTTTATGTTGAAGGACTAAAGCATAATTTATTAAGCATAAGTCAATTATGTGACAATGGTTATGATGTCATTTTTACAGAAACTGGATGTTCAGTAAAAAGCCAGAAAGATGGCTCTATTTTCTTTACAAGTAAGAGGAAACAAAATATTTATAAAATTAATCTTTTTGAACTTGCAAAACAAGATGTCAAGTGTCTCATGTCTGTTGAAGATGAGCAATGGACTTGGCATAAAAAATTGGGTCATGCCAGTTTGAGATTTGTAACACCCTAATTTTCTATGTTTAATTACTTAGTAATTATCTGTTTTCTGTCGTCTCTAATACTACTTTTGATTAATAAAAATTATGTTGATACTTGTATTATTGAGATTTATTCTATTTGATAGGAATAATAGAGATTATTACTTATTACTAATTTAGGGTTTTTCTTGCAATGTTCGAATTATGCTGTAAAACGCTGAAATTGAACTATAGGGCTAGTTTTGACTGAAACCTATCCAAATGTGATCCAAATTTTATAAAATTTAAGATCTAAGAATTTTCCAATATTTATGATTTATTGGAATGTTTTGGAAATTTTTGGATATCAGAAAATATATAGGGTATTTTCTATTGCCCAGGAACCGCTTAACGGTGACGCTGAGCTCGTAAATCGAGAAAACGACATTCATGGTAAAACTTCTAATATTTTTGTGGATATTTTGAGTGATTAATAATTTTTAATTATATAGTAATTTATTAGTATTAATTTTGAAGTTTTAGTACAAAAACCCTAATATACACCAAACGCCGCGCACCTGGTTGAACGATAACGCGACAAATTGAAAATATCTTGACACTAGGGCTGAGGGGCGGTTCATAATCCACTAGGGGAGCTGAACATGTGATTAAATGATTGAGTTTATAAGTGTCAAGTTGTGATTGGTAATTAAGTAAATGGTGGTTGGTTAGTTTAGTTGGTTTAAGACTTAGTTAGTTAGTTTCTAACTAAATGAGTTTTTCCTTCCAATTTTGCCCCTGAAATTTCGTGGCCCTCATCCTCATTACACACCAGCACCATTCTCTCCTCCATTAGTGAAGAATTTGAAGAAAAAACCTAGAGAAAGAAAGTTGTGATTTTGGAAGTTTTGGAGATTAAAGTGTGCATCTTTGCTTCCTTTCATCTCCACCCTTGTTCAATCATCATCTATACTCTTGGTAAGCTCCATAAATCTTTCCTCATCTCTCTTGGGTTCCATGATATGGGTTTTGAAGGTTTTAGGTGCTATTTTTGAATTTTAGTGCTTGTTTTGGCTAGTATGGCATGTATAGCTTCATAACTCTTTATTTCCTTCCATGAATCACTTTGTTTTTGGGGTTTTAAGTTTGGTGAAAACCCTAACCCCTGCTGGCCGAAACTTAAGGACCATGTTAAGCTTTGTTCTTGAATTAGTTTTGTGGTTTTGGAGTTAGTTTTGATGAGTTATGTTAGATAGGTTTGGATACTAGTCATATATGCATATTACAAGATGTTTGGAAAAGAAAATTTTTGTGAAAAAAGGGGCTAAAACCGTGGCCTTTAATGGTGATTTAAATGGATGTTTTAAATTGTTTTCAAGGTGATTTAAGTGTTGTGGAAGTTGGTTTAAGATTCAAGGATCTAAGGGTGGTGTGATGCATGTTTTGGAAATGAAAGAAAAATTGAAATTTTGGGTTGTCTTTGAAGCTTTGTGGCCGTGGCCCTTAAGCCAATTTCAAGCATTGTTTTAAGTTGTCTTATGCTTATAAAATGTGGTAAAAGTTGATTTAGGATTTGATTTAATAAAACAATTCAAGGAAGTTTGATTTTGGGAAAAAACTTAGCTTATGTTTTAAGGATTGTCTTAAACTTATATCTAACTTGTTTCTAAAATATTTATGGCATGATCTATGGTTTTTAAATGTGGTTTAAAGTTGACAAAATACTATTCATTTGGTAAAACACTATTTCAAGTGGTAAGATTTGATTTTAAGTTTTTCTAAGTGTGTAGACTTAAGGAAAGTTTCAAATTTTGCATGACTTAAACTTGTAATGTAATATATGATTAGGTGTGATCCAAATAGGTTAAGTTATCAAGATTTTTAGGTCTTTTTAGGACCAAGGCCGTGGCTGCCCTAGGGCCATAGGGATTGAGTTGTTAGTTCTAATTTTGTTAAGTTGTATTGTTAAGGTTTGAGCGAGGTACGTGCCGTCGACGAGTTGGAAATTCCTTATTCGGAGCTTGTTTGAAGTAAGGGAAATTTCTATATAATGAGTTTAGGCTCTTTCCTTTGTTTGTTGTGTGATTGATTGAATGAATATTGGTGGTAGTAATTGTAGTATCACCAAGTGTTGGAGTGTTGCGGTAACATGCCATAATAAGTTGACATGTCTGAAGCTATGTGAAGTGTAGTGGCGTGCTCTATTTGATCTTGTGTGACAACTATGAATGTTGTAGAATGCCTTAAATTATGCTTGATTTGTTGTTGAATTGATACTGATTGAAGTGTATAAAATCATGAAAGGATTGTTATTGTGATATAAGTTAATTAATAGTGCGATGATCGATTATTGATTGGTTGACGATTTACATCGGTAAATCTGATGCGACTCCACAAACCGAAAATATGATTCCATAAATAAATTATTTGGTATAAATTTACACAGGTAATACAATATTGGGAAGCATGAAAAATTCACTAAGTAGAGTGAGTGAGGTTTGTCACTGCATTGATTATTGGACTTGTTTTCTAATCATTGAGCATTGACACTCGGAGCGTTTGATTGGTCTCACCGACTACAAAAGACGAGTTGTCCCTGTTTTGCCAAAGTAGTGGCAAGCCTAAGTAGAGGATATATTATTCAAACATTGGGAAAGTAGTTCCCGTCATACTGCTGACCTATCAAGGCTGCAGGTGTATACACAAACTGGTCATACTGCATTGGCATAAATGACTAACCACATCTTGATATGTGATGTTTGATCATTAAATTGTTGTTGATTTGCCTGTTCACATGCAAACATTTGATATGCTATGATACTGTATGTGATCTATATGTATGTATACGTATATAATGATATGCTGATGTACTATGTAACACCCCAATTCCGGAGCACTACTGTGCAACCCAGTCTAATGCTGAAAACATTTAATGCTTGTATGCTTTCAGTTAAAGAGTACTCTTATGTATTTCGCAGTGGAAAAATATGAGTAATTTTTTTTTTTTATTTTCTTTCCTTTGAAACCCTTTTCAAAATGATACATAGAGTACTACAGTTTTCTAAATGATGTCAATTCAGACTTTCGCAAATATCAGAGTATAATGCATCACAAAAAAATACTTCACATAACATGATCATTTCGTACAAAGGCGAAGTTTTCTGGAAAGAGTAATTACAAAACAATAAATACAAAACCCTAAGCTAAGCTGGCCAACAACTATAACTCTTACTGAGAAACAGCTCAGCAAGACCAAACACGAAGTACTCAGAGGAATCTTCCTCCACTGGCTCAATCTTCAATGCTCCTGGAAGGACGAAACTGAAGCAGCTACTGAACTCTATCTGGAAGTGACATCCACAAGGATATCCAATCCAACAACAGTGCAAGGATAAATCCTTTGTCCACGAGTTATCATAAGCTATGTCGCATGCAAACAATATACACATATATAATACAAGAACATGCTTTTATATACATATACATACTTAATAGACCGCACGCATCATCATGGTATATCAAGCATTGCATGTGAGCAAATGAAACAACCAACAGATCAATAATTAAGTCACTACAATATCAAACTATTGCATGTGAGCAGGCAAATCTATCAACAGATCAGGGATCAAGTCATCACCGTATCAAATTCATCGAATAATTCATCACATATCATAAATGTGGTTAACTATGCATGTCAATGCAGTATGACAAGTTGTGTATACACCTGCAGCCTTAATAGGTCAGCAGTATGACGGGGACTACTTTCCCAACGTCCGAACAAAATAGCTTCTGCTTAGGCTTGCCACTACTTTGGCTGGCCACTACTTTGGCGTGCCTCTACTTAGGCAATGCAGTGTCAACTCCCCTTTTGAAGTCTGTACAACCAATTAAACGCTACGAGTGACATGACAACTTATCTTTTGAAATCTTTAAGACCAATCAAACCCTCCGAGTGTCGATGCTCAATGGTTAGTACGCATCCAAACAAATTCAACAATATGGCATGCTCACCGTAGTGAATGCCCGAGTGACATCCAACAAATTCTACAATATGGCATACTCACCGTAGTGAATGCCCGAGTGATATCGAACAAATTCTATAATATGGCATACTCACCGTAGTGAACGCCCGAGGGATATCTAACAAATTCTACAATATGGCATGCTTACCGTAGTGAGTGCCCATGTAATGTTTTAATTAATCAATGCGGATCGACGAACCCTCACTCAATCAACTTAGTGGGTTTCCAAATCTCAATTAACTAAGAATTCAACATAGGACACAAAGTCCGGGTGTTCAATTGCAGAACGCTAGTCTCAATCTTAGATTGAAACTCTAGGCACGTAATGCGGAACACTAGGCTCAATTTTTAGGTTGAGATACTAGGCACGCAATACGGAACACTAGGTCCAATCCTTAATCAAGAAAATGCGCACGCAAGCAGGACATTAAGTCCCAGCATAGGACACATGGCCCATATGCTCAATAGGAACGCTAGGTTCCCTATGTTTTATTCTTTCAAAAACTCGATCTTTGAAATATCTTTCTCAGTTCTTGTATCACTCCTATGTATCTGAAAATACTTTTTAGTTCTAGGTCGTTGAAACCCTAGTTGTGCTAAATAACACACTGGAAGGATTCCCAGGAAAGAGAGGTGATGCGAACACTCTTAATTACCAAGTCTTTCCTAGCTAGAATTTTCCAAGGCGCGTCATTTAACTCAACTGTTTTCGCAATTGTACTATCTATTTCAAGTTCTTTTCTCCACTATTATTCCATTTGAATTTCCTTGCAAGCTTTGGCTAGTTGTACTAAAACCCTCACGCTTACTTTTAAATCAAAACGCCCTTAATAATTTGTTTACGAAATCAGAATTCGGCTTATGGAATCGCATCAGATTTATCGATGTAAATAGTCAACCAATAGCAGTCGATCAATGCATTGTTAATTAATCCATTATCAACAATAATATTTTTCATATTCTAATTCAATGCCAAGTTCCAATGAAATCCAAGGTGATTCAAGGAAAACAATACAACTCATAATGCCACGTAGGGCCAAGAACATGCTACATATTATCATCAATTTCAAGTCCAATTAAATCAATTAAATATGATTTAAGTCACACAATACAATTCAGTCTTGCCACACAAGGCCAAATCAATATACAGCAGTTCATGCTACAACATCTCAACAAGACATAGTAATACTACAAGTACTACCACACAATCAATCAACAATCAAGCAAACAATACACAAGGCGAAAAGCCCAAACTCATTATGTAAGAATTTCCCTTACCTTAGGCGCTTTAACAATCCAAGCAAGGTAAATTCGAATTATCGTCAAGTCGTTCCCCGCACGAGCCTTATGCACGAACCTTAACAACGCAAACTTAATCCAATTAGAACCAAAAACCCAAGTCCTAAGAGTCTAGGGCAGTCACAGTTTTTAGTCCTAAAAAGAGCCTAAAAATTACTCACTTACTCCCATTTGGTTCCCACCTAGTCATATGTGATGGAACAATTTCAAACCATGCAGGTTTTCAAACTTTTTCAAAAGCTACACACTTAGAAAATACCAAAACCCAAAACTTACCAATTGGAATAGTGTTTTACCACTTTGAATAGTGTTTTCCCAACTTTGAACCATTTTTCAAAACAATAAAACATGTCATAAAATTCTAGAACAAACTCATTTTAGTTTTAAGACAATTCTCAAAACATAACACAATTCTTTTTCCAAAATTAAACCCCTATGAAAGATTTTGCTAAATCAAATCATCAACCACTTTTACAACTATTTTTAAGCATAAATGCAAATCAAGAATGAGTTAGAAATCTCCCTTGAAGGCCACGATTTTGGAAGTTCAAAAACAACTTCAAGGTTTTAAACCTTTAACTCCTAAATCATGCAAACTTTATTTAATCAAACCTCTTACCAAAACCAAACTTCTTTACCTCTTTAATACAATTAAAAACAAGTTGAAACTCACCCAAATCATGCTATTAAGCTACTGTTTTGAGAGCTCCAAAACAGCCCCAAATTTGATTTATTTCAAACAATTTTTTAAAGTTTAAACCTAGCAATCTTTATAGTTCTAAAACCTTAACCAAAACCCAACTTCTTAAACACTTAAAACACTTTGAAATCAATTTAAAACATCCCCCTAAATCATATTATAAGCCATAGTTTCAGCCCCCCTCCCTTTTCAACAAATTGGTTTTTCCAAAACTTTGTAACCATGATTATAAGACTAGTTTCCAAACTTAGCAAGTTTAACCCATCAAGAATCAACTCTAAAATAACAAAGACCAAGCAAAGCCAAGGCTTAGAACAGCCCCTTAGGTTCGGCCAGAATAGGGGTTAGGGTTTCCCAAAATTAAAACACCAAGACCAAGTTAATCATGGAAGGAAACAAGGGGTTATGAAGCTAATCATACAATACTAGCCAAAACAAGCATTATAACTCAAAAATAACTCCTAAAACCTTCAAAACCCATAACATGGAACCCAAGAGAGATAAGAAAAGGTTCATGGAGCTTACCAAGAGAGTAGATGGTGATTGAACAAGGATTGAGTAGCAAGGAAGTAAAGATGGAAACTTTGATCACCAAAACTTCAAAAACTCAACCTTTCTCCTAAAATTTTTTCAAGTTTTTCTCCAATGGAAGAAATGAATGGATCTGATTTGGGAAAGGGAGAAGGCCACGAAAATTTTGGGGACAAGGTGGGAATAAAATTGTTCATTTAAGTTGAATCCTAACCAAATAAATAGAAACTAACTTAACAACCAAACTACCTATTACCTCCTAAACCAATCAAAATGCTTCTTTCAAAATTGTAGTCTACAAGCACATGGCTGGCCTCCCATTGGTCCATGTGTGGTAGCTATTTGCTCAAAATATCTCAGTGTTTCGCTACGACGCGTTTTCGCTCAACCGGGTGCACAATATTACGCGTATATTAGGTTTTTAATACTAAAAACTCCCAAAAATAATTCTAATTATAACCCCACACCCAAAAATTACAAATGTTCCTCGCGGCATAAGAAAAGTACCCATGTTTTTCATTTTCTCAAAATGCAAACCAAAACATTGGGATTAGAAAGTTTCTGGCCGTAGAAAATACACTAAATATTTTTTGATGCCCAAAAATTCTAGAAAAATTACAATAAATCCTAAATATTGGAAAATACTAAGATCTCAAATTTTATAAAATTTGGATCACGTTTGGGCATGTTTCAGGTAGAAACACACACAATAGCCAAGTTACGGCAGAATTCAATAGAATTCTCGCAGCGTAATAAAAACTGTAAGGTAGTGAGGATCACTAATTTCAATTTCTCTTATCAACTAGATATTATTCAAACAATAAAATTATCAAGACAAAATCTTTAAAATCATAGTCATATTAAATATGACATAAAACAGATAATTAATACAATAACTATACCATGAAAATTCAAACTATGACTTGAAAATATTTATTAAATCCTGAAAATTATTTCTCTTTTAATAAAATAATTTTATTTAATCAAACAACAATCTTTCACATTTTTCAAAGTTAATTCATATTAAAAACAGTATACGTCTACACTGTCTGTTAATCTGAATTAATTGCTAAAACAGTAAATTGTTTACAATAAATCTTTGTTGTTCTTCGTACTTTTAACAAACCATTGAGGTGATCAATCTCCATGATTTATTTTCAAGTAGCTGGAACTATAAAATAATTTTCATAAAAATTGGGATGTTACATTACCACCCTCCTTAAAAAAAATTTGTCCCCGAAAATTAACTTAAAAACCAAAATTCGGAAAATTATAAGTTAATACTAAAAACATATCATAAATTTGAACTTTGAAATTCAATACAACATAATAATTATTACACTCAAACAATCAAACACAAAGCATAAATTTTATTCATATATCCTTACTAAAGTAAGGCACTACATTATCAACTTAAATGTCTACAAAACACAGTACTACGCGTCCATACTGAAGAAGTCCCTTTGAATGATGCCTTATTTCAAATCCACGATCACGAACACGATCACGAACACGGTCACGAACACGTACAGTCACGAAGACGGCTACGAACACGTACAGTCACATGCTAACCCCAAGAAGACATTGCCAACATAAAAACACTCACGGAACTTAAAATCTTCTATGATCCCATGGTCTGTAGACAAAACAAGAAAGAAGAATTTGCACGATCACCAAACACAAAATCACTGACAACATCAACCAATATAAACGCCAATGAATTGCAAAAGGATCTTCCCCCAAAGTCATCCTAAAGCTCACGGTTTGCAAGAAGAACAAGAAGGTGAATGTTTGGTTTTTCTCACACTAAAACTCATGACACTTCACACTAAAATGAAAACAAACTCCTCCCCCTTATATATAAGTGTGGTTGGCCAATGGTCAAAGGAAATAAGATAACTCACAAGAAAGGAGAAGAAAGGAATCTTAGATGTTTACCAATATCAACATCAATAATGGACTGACATCCCCCTTTGTTAATGAGACAGAACTAGCAAGAAAGAAAGGAAGAAAAAGTGGTCCATACCCAAAATTCTATTAAGCCATCAATGTGTCTAAAGACAAGATAAGATGGAATAGGATTTTGCAAAATTGTCTAACCAATGATCATGACACCATACTCCCACTAACAATTCTCACCTACCCAAGAATGCTCTCTTGAATTAGCCCCACGATCTCGGCGTCGCTCTAATTTGATGTGTCAGGGTAGTCGCGTAATCAGTTGCTCGATTGGCGACAAATCACATAAATTAAATTATCAAGAGAAATTTAATTCAACGCGCTCTAAAATATTCGCGTATAAGAAACATGCTCACAAAATAATCACATAAATCATTGTCTTCATACAACAAGAGAAAAGAAAAATTTTCCAAAGCCATCAATAAAACAATTTAAAACAACCCAAAATCAAAAGCTTAAGTAATTTGAAATACTCACCCATAAGTTCTTCAAAAACCCACGATTTTATGATATTAAAAGAAAGGAAAATTCTAAAAATCATTAACCACAAAATCAACAACAGCATAAATCACAATTAATTATACAATAATTACAAGAACATACATCGTAATACCAAAAGTTTATTGAAAATTTGGATTTTGGAATCTAGTATAATAATAAAATACGTCACAGAGTTAAAACACTTATGTGGTCTATATTTAGAACCACGCGCACACCATAATACATATAATATGATAACTATAGCGTCACCTACGGATAATCTCTCTCGTAAATCTCGGCCCGCTCAGCTCCATTGTGTCGCATTTCCTGTGATGAAGTCTTCATATGGTGAGTTCTCTGCTCTACTTAGGGTGTAGACACGTCCGTCAGTGGTTGGTCTTGTAGTTTTAACATTGTTGTCAATAGACTCAGCTCGTGGTACTTTGCAGTCTTTGGACAGATGTCTCGGTTCCTTGCAGTTAAGACACACCCTTTCCTTGGTTGGTTACTAGTTAGCTTTGTGCCCTTCATATTTACCGTTGAAGTAGTGTGTCTTCGGCTATCGATGCTTGTGATTCCCTTTTTTCCTACCATGTAGACATATCCTCCAGTAGCTGGGCACACAACCTTCGCAGTATCTGCAGTTGATCCACCTCTGGCAATTGATAATCCTTAGAAAAACATCCTGGCTTCTTGCAGTTACAGCATAGTCGGTCCTTCGATGAGCATTCTTTAGCTAATTGTTCCTTGCTTCCATATTGGTGACTGTTCCACTTCAACTCCTGGCCATTCCCAATAGCCAACGCCACAGGCAATTCTAATTGTTTTCATTTCCCTGAGGATGGAAATAAGATGTTCCTTGTTGTTGTCTTCATCTTTGTCCTTTGCCTTGATAATCTGGCTTAACTGACCCTCCAATAGCTCGCTCCTCCGTTCGTTGTCTTAGCCAATCGTGTTGATTCTCTACGGCAATCTGTTGTGTGACAGTAGTTGTTATCCAGAATGTCACTCGAATCACGTGATTCACATCTAAGTTACTAGCTCTAGCAAAAAGACTCATTCGGCCTGAAGGCATCGAATTTCTACAAAGTAAACAAACTAGAAGCCCACAACAAAATCAATCATCTGGGATGATTGCACACAATTTTACACAATGTCACACCTGTTTCAACTAGGAAACATTACAGACAATCACAAACAAAGTTCAAATAACCTAGGCATAACAAACTTATACCCAACAATTCCCAACAATCTAGGCCAGCTTAGACAAAGTGGTCCGTTTAGAACTGAACAGCTCCGATACCACCATTGTAACACCCCGATTCCGGAGCACTACTGTGCAACTCAATCTAATTCTGAAAACATTTAATGCTTGTATGCTTTTAGTTAAAGAGTACTCTTATGTATTTCGCAGTGGAAAAATAGGGGTAAATTTTTTTTCATTTTCTTTCCTTTGAAACCCTTTTCAAAATGAGACATAGAGTACTACAATTTTCTAAATGATGCCAATTCAGACTTTCGCAAATATCAGAGCATAATGCATCACAAAATAATACTTCACATAACATGATCATTTTGCAATAAGGTGAAGTTTTCTGGAAAGAGTAATTACAAAACAATAAATACAAAACCATAAGCTAAGCTGGCCAACAACTATAACTCTTATTGAGAAATAGCTCAGCAAGACCAAACACGAAGTACTCAGAGGAATCTTCCTCCACTGGCTCAATCTTCAATGCTCTTAGAAGGACGAAACTGAAGCAGCTACTGAACTCCATCTGGAAGTGACATCTATAAGGATATCCAATCCAACAACAATACAAGGGAAAATCCTTTGTCCACGAGTTTATCATAGGCTATGTCGCATGCAAACAATATTTTCATATATAATACAAGAACATGCTTTTATATACATATACATACTTAATAGACTGCACGCATCATCATGGTATATCAAGCATTGCATGTGAGCAAATGAAACAACCAACAGATCAATAATTAAGTCACTACAATATCAAACTATTGCATGTGAGCAGGCAAATCTATCAACAGATCAGGGATCAAGTCATCACCGTATCAAATTCATCGAATAATTCATCACATATCATAAATGTGGTTAGCTATGCATGTCAATGCAGTATCACAAGTTGTGTATACACCTGCAGCCTTAATAGGTCAGCAGTATGACGGGGACTACTTTCCCAACGTCCGAACAAAATAGCTTCTGCTTAGGCTTGCCACTACTTTGGCTGGCCACTACATTGGCGTGCCTCTACTTAGACAATGCAGTGTCAACTCGCTTTTTGAAGTCTGTACGACCAATCAAATACTACGATGGACATGACAACTCGTCTTTTGAAGTCTTTAAGACCAATCAAATGCTCCGAGTGTCGATGCTCAATGGTTAGTATGCATACAAATAAATTCAACAATTTGGCATGCTCACCATAGTGAACGCCCGAGTGATATCCAACAAATTCTACAATATGGCATGCTCACCGTAGTGAACGCCCAAGTGATATCCAAACAAGTTCAACAGTATGGCATGCTCACCGTAGTGAATGCCCGAGTGATATCCAATAAATTATACAATATGGCATACTCACCGTAGTGAACGCCCGAGTGATATCCAATAAATTCTACAATATGGCGTGCTCACCGTAGTGAGTGCCCGAGTAATGTTTTAATTAATCAATGCAGATCGACGAACCCTCACTCACTCAACTTAGTGGGTTTCCAAATCTCAATTAACTAAGAATTCAACACAGGACACAAAGTACGGGTGTTCAATTGTGGAACGCTAGTCCCAATCTTAGATTGAAACTCTAGGCACGTAATGCGGAACACTAGGCTCAATTTTTAGGTTGAGATACTAGGCACACCATACGGAACACTAGGTCCAATCCTTAATCAAGAAAATGCGCACGTAAGCAGGACATTAAGTCCCAGCACAAGACACATGGCCCATATGCTCAATAGGAACGCTAGGTTCCCTAAGTTTTATTCTTTCAAAAACTCGATCTTTGAAATCTATTTCTCAGTTCTTGTATCACTCCTATGTATCTGAAAATGCTTTTTAGTTCTAGGTTGTTGAAACCCTAGTTGTGCTAAATAACACACTGGAAGGATTCTTAGGAAAGAGAGGTGGTGCGAACACTCTTAATTACCAAGGCTTTCCTAGCTAGAATTTTCCCAGGTGCATCATTTAACTCAACTGTTTTCACAATTGTACTATTTATTTCAAGTTCTTTTCTCCACTATTATTCCATTGAAATTTCCTTGCAAGCTTTGGCTAGTTGTACTAAACCCCTCACGCTTACTTTTAAATCAAAACGCCCTTAATAATTTGTTTACGAAATCAGAATTCGGCTTATGGAATCGCATCAGATTTATCGATGTAAATAGTCAACCAATAGCAGTCGATCAATGCATTGTTAATTAATCCATTATCAACAATAATATTTTTCATATTCCAATTCAATGCCAAGTTCCAATGATATCCAAGGTGATTCAAGGAAAACATTACAACTCATAATGCCACACAGGGCCAAGAACATGCTACATATTATCATCAATTTCAAGTCCAATTAAATCAATCAAGTATGATTTAAGTCACACAATACAATTCAGTCTTGCCACACAGGGCCAAATCAATACACAGCAGTTCATGCTACAACATCTCAACAGCACATAGTAATACTACAAGTACTACCACACAATCAATCAACAATCAAGCAAGCAATACACAAGGCGAAAAGCTCAAACTCATTATGTAAGAATTTCCCTTACCTTAGGCGCTTTAACAATCCAAGCAAGGTAAATCGAACTATCATCAAGTCGTTCCCCGCACGAGCCTTATGCACGAACCTTAATAACGCAAACTTAATCAAATTAGAACCAAAAACCCAAGTCCTAAGAGTCTAGGGCAGCCACGGTTTTTAGTCCTAAAAAGAGCCTAAAAATTACTCACTTACTCCCATTTGGTTCACACCTAGTCATATGTGATGGAACAATTTCAAACCATGCAAGTTTCAAACTTTTTCAAAAGCTACACACTTAGAAAATAGCAAAACCCAAAACTTACCAATTGGAATAGTGTTGTACCATTTTGAATAGTGTTTTCCCAACTTTGAACCATTTTTCAAAACAATAAAACATGTCATAAAATTCTAGAACAAACTCATTTTAGTTTTAAGACAATTCTCAAAACATAACACAATTCTTTTTCCAAAATTAAACCCCTATGAAAGATTTTGCTAAATCAAATCATCAACCACTTTTACAACTATTTTTAAGCATAAATGCAAATCAAAAACGAGTTAGAAATCTTCCTTGAAGGCCACGATTTTGGAAGTTCAAAAACAACTTCAAGGTTTTAAACCTTTAACTCCTAAATCATGCAAACTTTATTTAATCAAACCTCTTACCAAAACCAAACTTCTTTACCACTTTAATACAATTAAAAACAAGTTGAAACTCACCCAGGGGCAGAGGGTAGTGTATCAATGGGGTAGCCATTGCTACCCAAAAAAAAAAATTTACTAAAGACCAGTGTAGTAATATAGAATTTCGCTACCCCAAAAAATACTCAGATCGCTACCCCAGTGTAGTAATAGAATACGTTTATCAGATAAAGTACTTACACTAAAAAAAATACTCAGATTGCTTATATTTTAGACACTTTTTTTGCTTATATTTCAGACCGGAGTAATAGTTTATTACTAAAAAAAATTAGTAGTTTATTTTGTCTATAAAAAAAATTACTCTTTATATTTGGCCCCTTCGTAGAAAAGTGGCTAGCTCCGCCATTGAACTCACCCAAATCATGCTATTAAGCTACTGTTTTGAGAGCTCCAAAACAACCTCAAATTTGATTTATTTCAAACAATTTTTCAAAGTTTAAACCTAGCAATCTTTATAGTTCTAAAACCTTAACCAAAAGCCAACTTCTTAAACACTTAAAACACTTTGAAATCAATTTATAATATCCCCCTAAATCATATTATAAGCCACAGTTTCAGCCCCCCCCCCTTTTTAACAAATTGGTTTTTCCAAAACTTTGTAACCATGATTATAAGACTAGTTTTCAAACTTATCAAGTATAACCCATCAAGAATCAACTCTAAAATAACAAAGACCAAGCAAAGCCAAGGCTTAGAATAGCCCCTTAGGTTCGGCCAGAATAGGGGTTAGGGTTTTCCAAAATTAAAACACCAAGACCAAAGTTAATCATGGAAGGAAACAACGGGTTATGAAGCTAATCATACAATACTAGCCAAAACAAGCATTATAACTCAAAAATAACTCTTAAAACCTTCAAAACCCATAACATGGAACCCAAGAGAGATAAGAAAAGGTTCATGGAGCTTACCAAGAGAGTAGATGGTGATTGAACAAGGATTGAGTAGCAAGGAAGTAAAGATGGAAACTTTGATCACCAAAACTTCAAAAACTCAACCTTTCTCCTTCTAAAATTTTTTCAAGTTTTTCTCCAATGGAAGAAATGAATGGATCTGATCTTGGGCAAGGGAGAAGGCCACGAAAATTTTGGGGACAAGGTGGGAATAAAATTGTTAATTTAAGTTGAATCCTAACCAAATAATTAGAATCTAACTTAACAACCAAACTACCCATTACCTCCTAAACCAATCAAAATGCTTCCTTCAAAATTGTAGACTACAACACATGGCTGGCCTCCCATTGGTCCATGTGTGGCAGCTATTTGCTAAAAATATCTCAGTGTTTCGCTACGACGCGTTTTCGCTCAACCGGGTGCACAACGTTACGCGTATATTAGGTTTTTAATACTAAAAACTCCCAAAAATAATTCTTATTATAACCCCACACCCAAAAATTTAAAATATTCCTCGCGGCATAAGAAAAGTACCCATGTTTTTCATTTTCTCAAAATGCGAATCGAAACGTTGCGATTAGACAGTTTCTGGTCATAGAAAATACACTAAATATTTTCTGATGCCCAAAAATTCTAGAAAAATTAAAATAAATCCTAAATATTGGAAAATTCTAAGATCTCAAATTTTATAAAATTTGAATCACGTTTGGACATGTTTCAGGTAGAAACACACACAATAGCCTAGTTACGGCAGAATTCAATAGAATTCTCGCAGTGTAATAAAAACTGTAAGGTAGTGAGGAACACTAATTTCAATTTCTCTTATCAACTAGATATTATTCAAACAATAAAATTATCAAGACAAAATCTTTAAAATCATAGTCATATTAAATATGACATAAAACAGACAATTAATACAGTAACTAGACCATTAAAATTCAACCTATGGCTTGAAAATATTTATTAAATCCTGAAAATTATTTCTCTTTCAATAAAATAATTTTCTTTAATCAAACAACAATCTTTCACATTTTCAGGGTTAATTCATATTAAAAACAGTATACGTCTACACTGTCTGTTAATCTGAATTAATTGCTAAAACAGTAAATTGTTTACAATAAATCTTTGTTGTTCTTCGTACTTTTAACAAACCATTGAGGTGATCAATCTCCATGATTTATTTTCAAGTAGCTGGAACTATAAAATAATTTTCATAAAAATTGAGATGTTACATACTACATATATATCTTGTTGTTTGCAACTAGCCGGTGATGAACTCGTGGACAAGAAATTTACCCTTGCATTCCTTTTTGTTTTATGTTTATGTTTGAAGCCGATACTTAGATGTTGCCGATCCCGATGAGGCACATAGGGAGTATGACGTATGAGTTCCCTCAGGGGAAGACCCCTTCGGCGTGGTTCGTCAATCCTATTTCTGGGCGTTTGACACACACGTGATTAGTTTTGGAGACCGACGACGACGGGGAGTATTCTACTACTGTACGCTTCAGCAGTAAGACGATTCACATCTTTGTACCACCTAGTTTACTTACTACACTACCAACGACCGCGACTATTGTGACCTATCCGTTCGTGGACCCTTCATATCCATCCATGATCCCGAGTTTGAGTGCACATCCACCTTCGACTGGAGTCCTTAGAACTCCTGCCATCTTCACTGCTACTACTCATGCTATTCCAATAGCTTCATTGGAGACACCTGCGGGTAGTCCTCCCTCACCTTGTATTCACTGTCCTCACTGCTCTTATCCCTTGCCTCCAATCCCTATGACCGGAGACCCAATCAATGGGTGTAGGACCACTAGGGAATGGACAGCGAGAGATAGAGTAGTGATTGATAGTGAGGACGAGGAGGAAGAGGTGGATCCCACAGAGGCATCGGGGCCTGCTAGCTCAAAGTCGAGGACCTATCGTGTGGGGTTTTCCCCTCGCAAGCGTCTCAGGTTACGTATGGGCCAACATAGTTTGGTAGAGTTAGTTAGTTAGACTCTAGTTATTATATTGCACAGTATGATTTTGGGCCTAAGTCCTTTGAAAGGAGCTGCCAGGATGCATCACGGATATGAGTCAACTCTAGGTCTTAGGGTTTTCATATGACTGATGTATTTTATTTTGAGTATGTACTGATGTATATTTTGGAATTCGCCTACGTGCGAAATACTCTAATCCTTGACACAACTATGATGCATATATATATATATATGATGTTGGTTATGTTTTATTTTAGAGCGGGTATTGCTTGTCAATTTAAAGTATTGCACTTGAAAAAAAAAACACTGCTAGTTTCGAAAGAAAACCTTTTGTGAAAATGGGATGTTACAAGATTAACCTTAAAACTAAACAAGCACAATCTTGTTAGAAGCATACCAAATCTTAAATTCCAATCTAATGCTCTCTGCGAGGCATGTCAAAGAGGAAAACAAGTTAAAACTTCTTTTCATTCGAAAAATGTTGTTTCAAACTCTAGACCACTTGAGCTTTTGCATCTTAATCTATTTGGTCCAACAAGGACAATCTCTTTAATTGGAAAGAAATATGGGTTAGTCATTGTTGATGATTTTACTAGATGGACATGGGTTAGATTCCTTGCCCACAAGGATGAGTCATTCAAAGTATTTACTGTTTTCTGCAAATCAGTTCAAAATGAAAAAGGAATTTGTATTTCTTCAATTAGAAGCGATCATGGGGGAGAATTTGAAAATGGAAGCTTTCAAAAATTTTGTGAAGAAAATGGCATCTCCCACAATTTCTCTTCTCCTAGAACGCCACAAAAAAATGGTTTTGTAGAAAAGAAAAATAGGTCCCTCTAAGAAATGGCCAGGACCATGATCAATGAAGCTGATATTGCAAAACATTTTTAGGCAGAAGCAGTAAACACAGCTTGCTATATTCAAAATAGAATTCTTATTAGACCTATTTTGAAGAAGACTCCATATGAACTGTGGAAAAGTAGAAAACCAAACATATCTTATTTTCATCCATTTGGCTGTATATGTTATATTCTGAATACGAAATATAAACTCGATAAGTTTGATTCCAAAGCTGACAAAGGTATCTTTTTGGGATACTCTGAAAGATCTAAAGCTTTTAGAATATACAATAAAGAACCTTTGATAGTGGAAGAATCCATTCATGTCAAGTTTGATGACAAGAAGCCTGACACTGCCATGTCAGAGCTAGGTGAATTATTTTCAGAATTGATTATTGGTAGTACAACAAATAGTGAACCTGCATCTTCAGTATCTAGTGGTGACCAGACACAGGATTCTACTCAAGCAAAAGCTGAAACCAGAAAGTGTTGGAGATACAAAACCAATCATCCTAAGGATCAAATTATAGGAGAACCTGGAGATAGAGTAAGAACCAGATCCTCTTTGAAAGAGCATGCAGATATTGCACTTCTCTCTGAAATGAAACTAAGACGATTGATCAAGCAATGGAAGATGAAGGTTGGATTCTGTCTATGCAAGAAGAATTGAATCAGTTTCAAAGAAATAATGTGCGGAAGGTAGCCACTCTACCAGAAGATAAGCAAGCTATTGGAACTAAATGGGTATTTAGAAACAAGCTTGATGAAGATGGTAAGGTAGTGAGAAACAAAGCAAGATTAGTTGCTCAAGGTCACTCACAGGAAGAAGGTATTGATTTTACATAAGCTTTTGCACCTGTTGCAAGGTTAGAAGTTATTCACATCTTACTTTCATTTGATGCACACCATGAAATAATTCTTTATCAAATGGATGTGAAAAGTGCTTTCATAAATGGTTTTATAACCAAGGAAGTCTATGTGAAACAACCTCCTGGTTTTGAAGTTATTGAATTTTCAGAACATGTTTTTAAGCTTAAAAAGGTTCTGCATAGTCTTAAGCAAGCTCCTCGAGCTTGGTATGATAGACTGAGTTCCTTTTTAATGAAAAATAGTTTTACCAGAGGTCAAGTAGACACTACTCTATTTATAAAATCATCAAACAAGCATTTTATACTTGTTCAAATTTATGTTGATGGTATTATGTTTGGAGCTACTAATGAAAGCCTTTGCAAAGAATTTTCAAAGCTAATGCAGGCTGAATTTGAAATGAGCATGATGGGAGAATTAAAGTTTTTCCTTGAAATTCAAATCAACCAATGTAGTGATGGTATTTACATACATCAAACCAAATACATCAAGGCATTGTTAAAGAAATTCAAGATGGTGGATTGCAAGCCAATGTGCACTCCTATGCATCCCACTTGCATTCTTAGTAAAGATAAAACAGGTAAAAAGGTAGATCAGAAAATGTACAGAGGTATGATTGGATCTCTACTTTATCTTACTGCTTCAAGACCTGATATTATGTTCAGCAGCTGTCCACACTTGAGTGCTGTTAAAAGAATATATAGATATTTACAAGGATCTACTAATCTTGGTTTGCTTTATAAGAAATCAAAAAATTGCAAGTTAGTAGGCTTCTGTAATGCTGACTTTGCTGGAGACCGAATTGAAAGAAAGAGCACAAGTGGAGGCTGCCAATTCCTTGGAGCAAATCTTGTGTCTTGGTCAAGCAAAAGATAAAGTACTATTGCACTCTCAACAGTAGAAGCTGACTACATCTCAGCAGCAAGTTGCAGCTCTCAACTTCTGTGCATGAAATATCAACCTGAAGATTACATGATAAAAAGAGAGTAACATTCCTATCTTTTGTGATAATACATCTGCAATTTGTCTTACTAAGAATCCGATATTGCATTCTAGAGTAAAGTACATTGAGATTAAACATCACTTCATAAGAGACTATGTTCAGAAGGGTATTCTTGAAATAAAATTTGTAGACACTGATCATCAGTGGGCTGATATCTTTACAAAACCCCTTACTGAGGATAGATTCAATTTTACAAGAAGGAACTTAAATTTTCATCTTATAGAAGAATGATTAATCTCAGCGTCTTATGATATGCATCAGTCAGTATCTGGTATGACATAAGCATTCACACGTGTACACATATAATATATCATTCACATCACAGAACTCAGCGTCCAGTGAATTCTTTTGCTTCCGACCACACACGTGTCACGCGCGAGTGGGACTTAAGTGTCTCATCACACCTAATCTGAGTCATGATTATTTAGGTTTTCAAAAAAATCTTTTTCTTGATTTTATCTTCATTTTGGCAACTGCATTTAATGACAAAGGGAATCTTTATTTTATTTTCTTTTTGATTAATTTTTTATTCAGAGGAAATGTGAAGAGTTTTTCAAAAAGTAACTGTACCATTTATCAAAACTTTCCCACTACTCCTTCACTTTCGATTCACACTCTGTTTTTGTCAGCGAAAATTGCTTTCTCTCTCTCTCTATGTGTGATTTCTCTGAAACCCTAAACCTCCATCACCTACTCTCCAACTGCAACCATGACTGATGTTAAGGTCGGAGAATACTCTGCTATCTACGACACCATGAAAGAAGCAAAGCTTTTGAATGAGAACAAGATTGATTTGGAGAAGTTCAAAGTCTATGGTTTTAACTTCGATGAAGGTTTGAGGCTCTGGGTTGGTCAAGATATTTCTTTTCGAGTTCTTCTGTTGAAGTTATAGTTACTGCTATTAAGGAACTTTAAGGAAATATTACTTTTCTTGATGGAAAAATTGGAGGATATGTCAGAGGATTTCAGTTAGAGTTCACTCTCAACGACATTGTCGATGTTACTGGTTATCCATTAGAAGGAATTAGTTTATACAATGGCTGGGAAAAAGCTTTCAATGGCATGGAGAAAATGAATGAAGCCTTGTTTGAGAATTATAAGCAGTTGAAAGAATTTGGGGAAACTCCTACTGCCAAGCATCTTAAGAGTCACTTCATAGTACTTCACAAGATCATAGCCAAGAGTGTTCTTCTGAAGGCTGCGTCTAGTGACATAATGAACTATGAGCAAAAGTTCATTATGAGGACTTACTTGGCAAGATAGAATGTGAACCTGCCTAAATTGGTCTACAATAATCTTGTTCAAGCTATTATGAGTTCGAGGAAAGGCACTGTAGAAAAGAAAAACATCTACATGAAGATACCCTATGGTGTTTGTCTTACTGCCCTTTTGATTAAAGCTGGTATTCCCATAAAGCTTAGAGCTTTGGAAGGAAAAGGAAGGGAAAAGTACTTTGGTGTTGGTGCTCTTGTGCGTCCTAATGTATTCGGTGTATACAGTTTGGTAAGAATGCAGCAGGTAACTGGTGAAAGAATGAAGGAAGTAAAACAGGAGCAATAAGAAGAAGAAGCTGGTGCTTCAGTTGGTGAAGTAGATGAAACAAAACCCACCAGAAGCTCAGTATCTGGTGTAAAGAGAACTGGTGAGTCTCTAGCAAGGGAGACAAAAAGCGAGAAGCAGAAGATGATGAGGATCTAGTCCCCATCAAGAAAATAATGGAGAAGAAGAAAAAGAAGAAGACAGAAGCTGAAAAACCTGTTTTAGCGTTTGGTCTCAGGAAGTAAGATCCACCACCTCCTCCTACTGATGCTGCTCCACAAGGAAAAAGGAAGAGATTGATTAGGCATTCTGATAAGCTTAATCCAAAGGTACTAGCTTTACAATTGATGACTCAGTTACTACCTTTGACTCTTATAACACTATTCCTGCACCACCACTCTCAGTTTCATCATCACAAACACACTCCACACAACCATCATTCACTAAAACATTAGCCAAGATAACCAAAACACAAGCCCTTATCCTCACCACTCAATAACCTCCATCCACCGAACCACAAACCTCCCAATTAACCACAAGACCTAGAATAATCATTTTTCCTCACCACAAGCCTCTACCTCCTCATACACATCCCTCTCTACATACATTTCATCACTCCACTCTCACCCTTTCAACCTTCTCTTCGAAATCCGTCCAAACAAGCTCAAAAACTACACTGTCAAGAAGACTTCACCTCTCCCACTTACCCTCACTTACAAACCTACCTCCTTTTCTGGTGCAAAGAAGTTTGTATCTGCTATTAACAGACCAAGGTTTGTTAGAGAAGACTTGTATCATTCCATTTATGATCACCCTTGTCTATGGCATTTGAAAACATTCACCTCTGGGGTTGCAAGACTAGAAGTTGCCTCTCTATTAAGAGTTGTATTCAAACCAGGAGATGAGAAAGTTGATATGTCCTTCAAAGGAAGATTAAGACCTCAATCAATCAGCAGAACAATTCCTTTCTCTATTGATCTTCCCAGGCTCCTACCAAGAATGAACCTCTTACTCTTGAGAAATGCAGAAGGTGGATAACAGATGAAAAGTGGCCCTTATGACTCATTGCCTGGAGATGAAAAGGCTTGAGATTATTCGTCAATATAGAAACCCTGCTTCAGCGTCTGTCAACATTATAGCTAATAGGCAAAGGTGGTTGCGTTGGCCTATTCCTGGAAAAAGGAAGGAACCAACTCTTGGGAAAATGTCGTTCTGTAAAATTGGACTGAAGGAATATGAGAAGGCTCCTTGGAGATATGATCTCAAAGGATTCTCTGAGCTCAAGGAGTTGTGTGAAGACAATGCTAGGAGATTCTACCTGAATTCTCTAAAGATAGATGAATGGAGAACTGGCTCCTCTGGCTGCTGTGATGCAAAAAAATCAACCATTCCTACAGTCGGCTCTATCACCAGGGCACCTGATACTAATCTTGGAACACTGTATTTCGATGATATGTTTATGTGTTCAGTGATCAGGCCTCTGAATGCTATGAAGATTTATGTCCAATGGGCTGCTATTTGCAAACATTTTGATATTGGTTTCACTTAGAGTCAAATGACTGTGTCTTGGAAAGACAAAGCCATTTTGCCTCATTTTATTCCTCTGGATATTGAAGATGATGATAAGGAGAATCTGCAAAGATTGTATCTTGCTGAAAATGAAGGACTAAACTTAATTTTTGATGCAATGGGAATCTTTATTAAAAGAATTTTTGGAGAAGCTATTGCTATGAAATTTGATTCTTTTGTTGAAGATCTGATCAAGCACAGGGAAATTATCTTCATGAGTTCGTTGTATCCTAAAGAGAATATGCAGAAATAGGAAATGGCTATGGAAGTTGAGAAACGGAAGCTAGGAAGTTTTATCAACTGGTTCTTACCAAATGCTAACTTCTTCCAGAAGGCAAAGGAAAAGAAAGAGCTAAGATTGAAGTTGTCCAACTGGGTGCTAGCAGAGCACCAGAAGATGGAATCTCGACGAGCTGCTATTGTTGAACCTATTCCAGAAGCTGAATTTTCTTCTGCTCCTCCTGCTACAAATGATGATGTTGTCATCTTGCCTAGAGTTGAGTTTGAAGCTATCATGGCTACAAATTAGAAGGTGTACCAGTTGGAAAACACTATAAACCTCCTCTTGGAACATTTCAATCAACTCCTACCTCCTCCTCCACCAAATCCTTAAACATTTTGTTTTTATTTTTTGGTACTGTATTATAAAAAAAAAATTGGTACAAGTATATTTTGCACTTAGTATCATTTTGGAACAATTATTCTGCTTATGTGGTACTATTATATTTCTATGGTCTGACCTTTTATCTTCAAATTTTTCTCGTATTATATCCTACTGTTTTGACTCTGATGTGGTTTACAATATTTTTGTCTGATGACAAATGGGGGAGTAAAAGAAAGGTCTGATGAACACGTTGAAAGTCCGATGGACACGTTGAAGTATCATACATTTCATGCATAAATCATACATAGCACATCTCTAAATTGCTTTGATACTCTATAAGGTTTACTGCTCTGATAATCATTAATATCTATTGGTTTATTATATTTGTACAATGAATTTCAGCATCTGATTGCTGAGTATACTCATCACTGGTACAATGATTTCAGCATTCGATCCCCACGTCTAATTGAATATATGCTCTGATGTTATTAAGTATTTTTGCAATCACAATAAATGATATGATTATTAAAAATCGCTCTAATACCTGAATTATTTAATTTTATCTGAGTTGTTGAACTCAGGGGGAGACCCTTGGAATTATTTTTCAAAATTAAATTGTTCATCAACCTTAGATATTTGTCATCATCAAAATGGGGGAGATTGTTGGAACCTAAATGATTGAGAAGTTTGGACCTTCATTAATTTTTGATGATAACAAAGTATCTTCTGATAAGTCCTTGAGTGTGCAGGTATTAAAATCTCTTATGTTTTATCTCACTTAAGCAAGAAGAAGAAAATCACAAGTATTGAGTACATTCCATGTGTGTCAGCATCTGATTCACTCCAGTGTCTCGTGTATAGTGAGCGTCCGGTAGTATTATTCTTTGACATCTGGATTACTCAATTACTACGAGCGTCCATCTCGTGTTCTGAGTAAGCATCTGGTCTTTTAATGAATCACGTGATGGTCATGTTTGTGCTCTTCTACCTCTGCTGTTTTGGAATTGAATTTGAATTTGATTTTATGCGCTCATTTTGATGTACAAGATATCAAAGGTGATACCTTTAGTATAAGACAAAATTTGTACAAGGCAATTGTGAAAAGCAGATAGTACAAAAACGGCAATATGTACTACTCTGATATTCTCTGGAAAGGAAGAAAATGACAACATTTCAAATTACCTCACTCAATGATATGGAGCTGATATTTACTGCAACGGTAATACCCCTCAGAGACTCCTATAAATACCCTAAGGTATTCATTGAAGAAAGTTGTCAAAAACTACTAGAAACTATATTTTGAAAGAGCTATTACTCAAGTGAGCAATCAAGTTTCGTGCCAAGTTTCTGGACACCAAGAACTGAACCTCATCGTCTGATATTCTTTTTTTTAGAAAGTTATTTGTTTTTGTGCTTAATCTTTTCATCCTCTCTGTTAGAGTTATTTGATTGTATTCAAAAGAATATTACTTTGTAAAAATTGTTCTGCTTAGTTAAGGCTTTGTTCCTCAAAGGCTTGAACGTACTGAGTTGTTTTGAGAAGTTTAGAGTATTGTCAAGTTTGTGACAGTAGAATACTCTTAAGGAAATTTGTAATCAGTTGATTATAGTGGAAAATCCTTCAGGAACGAAGGGACTAGACGTAGCTACCAGTTTGGTGGTGAACTAGTATAAATTTCTGTGTCTCTTGCTTTACTGCTTTACATTTACTTTTATCCTACGCATAAAAACAAGTTTTCATAAACTTTATTTCCAACATCTGGTCATACTGTAGCATCCGATTTCAAACAGATTCAAAATCCAGTGTTCTAAAGTGTTTTTAACTTAAAGTTTGCGAAACGTTTTCAACACAATTCAACCCCTTCTTGTGTTCATGTTCATGTGTCACCCTTGTGTAGTTCAACATTATATTTCTCGATGCCCAAGCAGACTTAGTAACAACAAATAAGATCAATATCTCATATTGACTCATTTCAGCATGGCCATGTATTTTATAGTCATACTCTATCAAGGGGCCCACAGATATTACTCCTGCTATGTAGGAGGGGCAAATCCCATCTAGGTCACTCATGTCCCTCTGCATGACTCGTGGAGTGCCCAGTAGCCGACTTTATAATTGTCCTGTTACAGACAACGTTTGACGGCAATAAAAACTCAACTCCTCATGTACAGACCATAGTGGTTTCAGGTCGAAGGGTGGCATACACCACTATGACTATGAAAATAACTTATAACACTTACATAACGCACTATGTAGTATTCTCAGGGCAGGTCAATCGAGTACACAATTATCCTAATGTGTACCTATGCAGTGACTTGATGTCTCATATCTATGACCTGTGAGATGTGGTCATTCACATAATAGTCTTGATGTATTATTATTGCCCTTGATAATAATAATAATAATAATAATAATAATAATAATAATAATAATAATAATAATAATAATAATAATAATAATAATAATAATAATAATAATAATAATAATAATAATAATAATACTCGACTACCGATGTTGAAGAGTAAAGTTCTATAGTATCTCACAACCGAGTCATCCACTTGATGTTCTATTAAAATCAAACTTTTGCTCAAAGGCTTTATTTCGTTAAAATAAACATAATAATCGAAATGCCTCATATCTTAGATAATAACACGATACAAATTCTAAGTTCAAAAGAAAACATTGGCCTCTAGGGCTTACACCAACAAGAAGGAGCTATACCTATCACCTTGGTATATAGAGTTCAATACAAAGTCATGTACTCCATAAGATCCAATTTTCTCAAAACTAATTGTGATAGACAAGGAGAAACAACTTTGTTTCTCATAGATAATAGTAAGGCCAACACTATTGTACCAAAAACTATCCAGTGGAGTGATATCACACTTCTAGAAAAATGGTCCATAGAAAAGGCAACACCAGCCTTACCTAAAATTACCCCAGAATTTCAAGATATAATCCAACACCAAACGGGTCAAGTAGACTTATTCTTTTGATAGGAAATATTTTTTCTCTATCTGCAGATCTGTTAGATTCGATGACGATTTTAAATTAGCCATATCAAGGAGATCTTTTTAAGTCCCAAATCTATTCCCAGATCCATCCCAAGAACTCTACCTGAGCTTTCTCATGAAGGGTCAACAATCCATTTACAAGGATTTGAAACTACAACCCCTGTAAAAACTTCATATCAGAAGGAAGAAGAAGACCAAAAATCCATCCAATCACCTACATATTCCTCCTTCAATGAACCTTATGATATTATGGAAATATCAACTAAGTTTGTTATTAATAAAGAATCTCTTAGGAAAGAACTCTATTATGAGGAATGGTCACCTCATAGAGAATGGTTCTTCCGACATTATCAGGGTTCCAAAAGAAAGAAAATTCAAGAGAAATGTTATAAATTTCTCGAACAAGTTCAATTCAATATTCCATTCTTTGATTGGTTCAATGCCTATACTAACAAAAGGAAAATAAATTATCCCTTCAAGAATTAATTGATAGGTCATAAGTCATTAGATGTCATTACAAAATGGCTTTTAAGGGATGGACAAGTAGTCCAATCTGAACTTCCACCTAAAGCACTTTTTACTCTTAAGAGTAAAGACCAAAATAACCCCATTATGGCCTCTCCTTCAAAACTAGAACAGAAGAAGGACCCATATCTGCCAGAGATATTAGAGATCTCATGGAACAATCCAATTATACCAATAAATATCTTCAAGCCTTAGGAGAAAATAGAGGAAAAGAAAATTCCTTCAGAAGTATCCAAGAATCAACCTCCAACATCTTTTACTCAAATAGAAAAATCCTTGTTTAATCCATATAGGATTTCAAAACAGCTCAAGAAAACTTTACAACTCTCTGATCCAAGGAAACAGATCAAAAAAGAAGTTGAGGAAGCCAATGATGAGCTTCTTGCTAAGATTAATGAACAATTTCTATAAGGTAGTCATTCCTGAATCACCAATAACTCCACCTCTCAGGAATACTAGTAATAAATCCATTAATATGATAGGCCACTCATCTTCTGTATCCACAGAAGATATATAATCTGATATTAATCAGGAAATTAATATTAATCCTATCATAACTGGTCCAAAACTCAATTGGAAAAATCCAACCAAACTCTATTATCCTTGAGCCACTACTCTAGATCTTCTTTTAGAAGCAAAAGAATCCAATTTTAAGAGTTTTAGTGCCAATAATGTCTATTAATAGTACATAGATGAAGAAAATGAATATGGCATAACCAAAATTCTCCAAAATAACAATGGTGGTAATAGCTTATGAAACCTCCAATGATTGTCCAGAAACTATGATGTAGAAATCTTAGTTGCAGGTTTTTGTGGCCAACTTAATGGCTGATGGGATACTTATCTCACTGAGAATGAAACATAATTAATTCTCACTGCTGTCAAATTAGAGTCTGATGGCACTCCTATCTTAGAAAATAGAGAAAGCATCCCAGATTCAGTCAATACTTTAATATTTACAATAGCTCAACATTTTATTGGATATCCTTTTTTAATTAATGATAGATCAGTAGATCTATTATCCAATCTTAGGTGTAAGTCTCTAGTTGATTTTAGATGGTATAAAGACACTTTTCTAACTAAAGTATACACTAGAGAAGACAGCCAACAAGCATTTTGGAAGGAAAAAATCTTAGCTAGTCTTCCCAAATCTCTTGGTGACAATGTTAGAGAGAAACTTAGAAGCCAAAACCCCAATGGAGAAATCCCTTATGAGCAATTAAGTTATGGACAGTTGACTGCCATTATCCAAAATGTTGCACTTAAGATTTGTGAAGATGACAAGATCCAGCAACAACTTGCCTTCCCAAACCTGTAGGGACTTACGGACTTTCTGTGAACGATTTGGCTTGCCTTGTGCTAAGAAACCTAGATCCAAGCCCAAACCGAAACAACATTATGGTCCTCCCAAACCTCAATATTATAGAAAAAAGCATTTTGATAAATCAAAATCAAAACCCAAATACCAATATGCCAAAAACACTTATGAGAAGTGTAACGACCTGTTTCCGGGCCGCTACTAAACTAGAAATAAACCTATATGCGACGCGTTTTTAAAATGGTACTCCTGTGTCCTTTGAAAAATGCGGTCTATATTTTTTAAAAAAAAAAAAAACAATCATATCCGCATAGTACTCATAGTACACAAAGAGTTGCCACAGCATTTAGAAACATAGTGCAATCTAAGACAAAAGATACATGCACTGGAAATACATATATACATATATATATATATATATAAACACGTCAGCGAAAACAGCAAGTACAAAATAAAGACAATGCATAAAGAAGTCCCAAAAGAATACACCTATGGTATGAAGATCCTCATGAGAGCAATCATACCCCGGGGGTACTCCCGGCAGACACCCACGCAGGGGGCTGCTCTAAAAGTAAACCACCAGCCTACCCTGTAATACAAAAAAAATCCATCAAGCCCGACTGGTCACCAGACAACTGTACACCAAAAGCAAATACTACAGTCATCCAAAACAGCATAAACAGATAGTCAGACAGCACGACGACTACAGATAACTATCTGATTCGTCAGATGGATCCTCCTCCTCCTCATCGTCCATCGGGTCCTCTCCAATCAAATCGATAAAAGGTACTGCCGCAGGCACACCCTCTGGCACGTCCTCTGCTATCACCGCCTCCTCCAAGAATCTCGCGCTGCTATACCCAGCCTCACCACACTCTCTGCAGAGAGGTGAGAGGTGTCCCGGAGGGGTAGGGGTCCTAAATAACATCGAAGAAACTGGCTCCGTGTCAGGCTCAGATCCTGCTAAAGAACTCTGAATAACAGCTACCCTGGAAGTAGATGCTCCTGCAGTCTCGCGTCTAATCACGCTCTTACGAGCGGTCCATCGAACCCTCGGTCCTCGTCCTGAGAAGCAAATCGGGAAGCAATGCACCTCGGGATCTCAAGGGGTCCCTCTGGCAAGGAAGATGATGCTGGCATAGTCCTCTATCCCTAAATAGCTTGCCAATCGTCCACCACCTGCATCATCCGAATCGGGAAGCTCACTGTGCGCCACAAAGTCTCCTGTCTCACCACCATACCACCCTCTCGGAAGCTCCGAACAACATCCCTAGTATAAATAACGCGACGGGAGATTGGGTCGAACTCCATCACCGCGGCATCTCGATGTCTGGAAAATCAAAGATGATCTCCGGCGATGTCCTCATCGCCGGTATCAGCACGCTGTTCGTCATCACCTGGGTAACCATCATTGGTTGAAGGCACCAAGGGAAAAGGTCAACTTCTCAATAAATCAAGAAATAACTAATCATAAACAAGAGGCAACACAACAATATGCAAAGTTCTCAAGATGCAACTCAAGACTCAACTTAAGACTTATTCCCTCACGAAACTTTCGACAATCTTCCAGAAGGTAACGCCAAACAAGCTGCTGAATTCCAGCCATTAGCCTTAGGCTCCACGACCACCCTAGGAATTTCAGGATATGTTCCTTGACGCTACGACGTCTAACTAAGCTACCGAAAACCAGTTGTAGCCTTTTAGGGGATCCTAGCACCCTAGGTTATTTTAGATATAGTTCATAAACGACATGATGCCTAACTAAACTACCGAACTCTAGCCATTGGCTTTGGGTTCCATGACCACCCTAGGATATCCGAGATATAGTTCACGCACGTCACATCGACACTTTTCACCACCCCAATGAAACAATCACCACATATAATCATTCAAGAAGCAATCGAATAATTATTTATCCACATATCAATAATATTCATGCCAAGCTTAACACATTGCACTCAGGTCAACAGTGTAAGCAGTATAAGTATTCACACCATATCAAGCATTGATACCGACAACACAGTTCATCCCTCTGCAACTCAATGGGGTTAGCAGAGTGGCAACCATACAAGTGTGGGGGGTTGGGGACAGCTACTAACCACCTGCAGACAAGCCCACTAAATAATCAAAAATAAAATTTTAAGAATTAAAAAGTCGAAGAGGTACGAAACCCTCACTTTAAACCCTGAGGTTCTTAGACTTCTTCGCTTTAAGACTTGAATTTAAATAATAACGCTTATCTATGTCTAAAAGTTGCCCTTACCACAGTTGTTTGCTAATGGGGTACCGCAATCCTCGAGTCCACGTCACAAGGTATCCGGATTCGCAAATCCTATCACCACGAGTAAAGTTAGCATAAGCTAAAACTTAACTCAAAACCTTAGGCTCTTAAACCTAACCCTTTTCAAAACCAAACACTTCCACTTAGAATTTAATTACTAACTACTTGAAAAGAATAAGGTTTTAGAACCAAAATCATTTTCTTGAAAAGTTAACATAACACATATCCTTATAAGCACACTTCAATTAACCACCTTTTCATAAATTTCCAAAAGCCTAAAACATATTCATTCAAGTATCAAAACCATTTTCACAATGTCTCTCACCAAGAGTTCTAACACTTGAATCCAAGTCATTTCACCAAACCAAATTAATGCAAGACCAATTTACTAACACCAACTAAAAGAAGTATGCAAAACAATTTTTCTTCTCCTTTTTTTTCCACCCTTGGGCTCACGGCCTTAACACCCCTTTTTTTTAAAAAAAAATTGTAAACCTTCACTCAAAATTAACAACACCATTTTGATCAATTCTTTTCCTTCATCAAATCACAATTAAATCCTTCATCAAATCACAATTAAACACCAAAAACCAATCATTAACAAGTCTAGGCATGCTATACAACATTTCAAGATCCTCAAATTTCTAAATAAAATACCTAATCATGCTTCTAACACAAAACCATCAACTACAACAACAAGAATATCAACTAAAACATAATCTTCATCAATTAAATACATGCTTCCTCAATTAAATCCTACTAACTCCCTTCATCAAGAATAGGTTCAATCTAAAAACAACTACCCAATAACTTCTAATTCCAAAACTATGAACAAATACAACAACAACATCATAAAGGCTCAATTAACCAACCAATTACTTGATTCACTAGGATCACATTTTCTTCCCTCTTTTACCCCTTAGGTCACGCCTAGGATTCCAAGAATTAGGGATATAATGTTCATATCCATCATTGATCATAACCAAACATAAATTAAACACAAAACAAGCATGAAAATCAAGAAAGGAAAGGAAGAGAACAACCACCTCTTCCCTCCTTGAGCTCGCGGCCAAGGGGCTGTTTTAGGGGGAGGAAATGCTTCTCCAAACCTTGATGATGAGCTAGGTAAGTATGATGTTATAGAGGAAGAAGTAGCAAAGAAGTAGAAGAAGAAAAATGAAGTGGATCAAAAGTGGGTGAAGAAAGTATCCATAGAGGTGGAGAGCTTCTCTCTCAAGAATGTTGAAGATGAAGTAAAATGAGGGTGGAGAGTGGGAGGGGCTGCATGGGGCTGTTTAGGGGAGGAAAGGAGGAATAAACAAAAATAACTTAAGTGAATACTTGGCTAAAAATGGTTTAAGTAAAGTAACTAAAACTAATCACACATTAAGTTACACCTATCACCTTTAAAATATGTTAATCACATCATCTAATCCCACCCATCTAACCTCACATCTCTTATGATTACCCTCTTATTCTAGGGTCTAAGGGTTGCTAAAACACGACATCGCATAACCGCGTTACCAATTAATTACCCGCCGATAAAATCGCAAAAATTAATTTATTCTTTCAAAAACTCGATCTTTGAAATCTCTTTCTCAGTTCTTGTACCACTCCTATGTATCTGAAAATACTTTTTAGTTCTAGGTCGTTGAAACCCTAGTTGTGCTAAATAACACACTGGAAGGATTCCCAGGAAAGAGAGGTGGTGCGAACACTCTTAATTACCAAGTCTTTCCTAGGCAGAATTTTCCCAGGCACATCATTTAACTCAACTGTTTTCGCAATTGTACTATTTATTTCAAGCTCTTTTCTCCACTATTATTCCATTGAAATTTCCTAACAAGCTTTGGCTAGTTGTACTAAAACTCTCACGCTTACTTTTAAATCAAAATGCCCTTAACAATTTGTTTACGAAATCAGAATTCGGCTTGTGGAATCGCATCAGATTTACCGATGTAAATCGTCAACCAATAGCAGTCGATCAACGCATTGTTAATTAATCCATTATCAACTATAATATTTTTCATATTCCAATTCAATACCAAGTTCCAATGAAATCCAAGGTGATTCAAGGAAAACAATACAACTCATAATGCCACACAGGGCCAAGAACATGCTACATATTATCATCAATTTCAAGTCCAATTAAATCAATCAAGTATGATTTAAGTCACACAATACAATTCAGTATTGCCACACAGGGCCAAATCAATACACAATAATTCATTCTACAACATCTCAACAGCACATAGTAATACTACATGTACTACCACACAATCAATCAACAATCAAGCAAACAACACACAAGGCGAAAAGCCCAAACTCATTATGTAAGAATTTCCCTTACCTTGGGCGCTTTAACAATCCAAGCAAGGTAGATTCGAACTATCGTCAAGTCGTTCCCCGCACGAGCCTTAGGCACGAACCTTAACAACGCAAGTTTCAATCAATTCGGGCTAAAACTCAAGTCCTAATACCCCTAGGTCAGCCATGGTTCTGAGGTTCCCAAGGCCTAAGAATTACTCACTTAATCCCTTTTGGTTCACACCTAGTCACATATCATGAAACAAGTTCAAACTATGCAAGTTTTCAAACTTTTTCAAAAGCTACACACTTAGAAAATACTAAAATCCAAAACTTACCAATTGGAATAGTGTTTTACCAAATGAATAGTATTTTTCCAACTTTGAACAATTTTTCAAAGCACTAAAACATGTCACAAAATTTTAGAATTAAATTCATTACAAGTTTAGAACAATTCTTAAGACATAACCCAAAACTTTTTCCAAAATCATGCTTCTTTGAATTGTTTTGCTAAATCAAATCATCAACCACTTTTACAACTATTTTTAAGCATAAATGCAAGTCAAGAACAAGTCACAAAATCCCTTTGAAGGCCACGGTTTTCAAAGCTCCAAAACAGCTTCAAAATTTCAAGCCATTAACTCATAAATCCTACAAACTTCATTTAATCAAAACTTCTTACCACAAGACATCTTCTTTGCTACTTTGATACAATTTAAAACAAGTTAAAACTCATCCTAAAACATCTAAAAATTCTGTTTCAAAACAGCCCTATCAAGTAATTTTTCAATTATATAAAACAACTTGTTTTTCAACATAAACAACAAGATCTAACCACCTATAATTTAAACAAGTTTTCACAACCATTTTGTAACTAAAACAAGTCACATATTTTCTCCAAACACAAATTAAAACATCATTAAAAACTTGCTCTTAAGTCACGATTTTTGGAAGCCCAAAACAGCCCCTAAATTTATTTTATTTCAAACAATTTTTTCAAAGCTTCAAGCATACGAACCTTTATAGATTTAAAGTTCTAACCAAATACCAACTTCTTAAACACTTAACACACTTTAAAACCAAATCAAAACATCATCAAAATCATGACCAAGTGCCACGGTTCCAACCCCTAAATTTAACCAATTTAATTTTGCATATATGACTTGTAACATCCCAATTTTTAAGAAAAGTGATTTTAGCGATAAAATCCTGAAAACTCGAAAAATAAGTCATAGAGATTGATCACCTCAATGATTTACTGAGAGTACAGGAAATTATTTTGAGTTATTTTGAATAATTTATTTATTATAAATAATTATTATTCATGATGTCAATTTGAATTAATTAACAGCGTAGACGTATGCTACTTTTAAAGAAAATTCATCAATTATACTTATTATAAGTTTTCTGCGATACGCGGTAACGCGTATTTTTGTTGACTAAGAAATTGATTGAATTAAATCAAGATGAAATTAAATTTAAGAATTAATATTTAATATTAATTCATGGTTCGAAAATCGTCGGAAAACTCTAACGAAGTTTTGTCGCGTTTCGAATCACCGGGTAAATTTTATCCGCATTAAAATTTAAAACGAACTCCGATTTCGATGAAAATCGAATCATAACTTGTTGTGAATATTTTTGAGTGTTTTATATTTTTTTTATTATTTATGATAATATTTTATCATGCGGTGAATTAATTTCTCGGTAAATTAATTTTCGCAAATTATTGGCGAAAGAATTAATCGGTAGCGTGATTACTCGACGCCGTATTTTTAGTACACTCTAGACTCTAGGATTAGAGGGTAATCATGAGGGATGAGAGATTAGATAGATAGACTTGGTGATAGGAATAGGATCTAGCTTTTAGTATTAGGTGTCACACTTTTGGTGGTTTATTATTTGGTGCCTTTTCTAAACAATTATTAACCAAGTAAAATTTTGTTTTAAAATTTTTATTGCACCTCCCATTGGGCCTCTTCAGGCCGTGGCTCCCATTTTCTCCCTACTCCACTTTATTACTTTAATTTATTTCTTTAAATTTTGGTGAGAAATTAAGTGTTAAGTGTGTAATGCTTGTTTTAAAAAAAAATGAATGGCCCCACCCTTTTAGTGAGCACTAGCCGAACACCCCCCCACTCAACCCCATTTCATTTTTCCCCTTCTTTCTCTTCTTCCATCAGGTCGTGAGAGACCTCTCCTCTTCCTCCTCCATTTTATTTTTTTTCTTCCAATGATCCAAGTGTTGGCAAATTGAAAAAGGGAAGCAAATGACCCTACCCTTGGGCAGCTAGCCGTGACCCTAATCCCCAACTCTATCCTCTATTTTAGTTCTTCTTCTTCATAATTCTAGTGTGAGAAAGCTTAGAAGCTCATCCATGGCTTCCTCCCTCTCCTTCTTGGCATGAACTACCTCTCTTCTTCAACCTCCATCATTTCCAACTTCTTTTACTTGAATCATATCCTCCCAACCTTGCATGCAAGAAGAAAAACAGAATTTTCTTCTTCCAAGAACAGCCCAAGAAAGCCGTGTGCTAGAGGAGGGAGTAAGTAATAATTCTTTCACTTAGATTTCTTGTATTTAAAACTTGTTTTGTGTTTAAATTGTGCTTGGTTGTGATCAATAGAGGAGATGAGCATCATATTCCCTATTTCTTGAAACCCTAAGGGGAAAAAGAGGGAAAAAGTGTGATCCTTGGTGAATCAAGCAATTGGAGGTTTAATTGGGTCTAATTGAAGTTGTTGTTGTTGTATGTGGTTATAGTTTTGAAATTGGAAGTTATTGGGTAATTATTTATGATAGGAATCTATTCTTGAGGAAGGGAATTAGTGGGATTAATTGGTGGAACATGGAATTAGTTGTTAATTGGTGAAAGGATTGAGAAACAAATGATTTGGAATGATGTGGTTAATAGTTTTGGAACTAGAGCAATTTTTGGGTATTGTTTTAATGAAAAACCATTTTTTTGAAAAAGGGTTTAGGGATGATGGCTTTGTGGAATTAATTAATTGATTGATGATTATTGCCTTTTGGTTAGTATAAATGTTATTAGGTTGTTGAAATTGTCAAATTAAGAAAGTTAGTGAATTTTGTGGGGAAAACCTTGTTATTGAGAAATTTGAAAATGGTTTTGGAACTTGAATATGCAAGTTAATAGTTTGTTGATTTATAAAAATGATTGGGTATTTGGCTTTGATAAGGCTTTTGTTGTGGAATCATTTGTTGTTTTGTGAAAGAAATTTAATAGTGATAGATGTTGATTTAGTTGATTGGAAGTTTGCAAAAAAAAAAATTTAAAAAAAAAAAATGAAGGGTGTGGCCGCGAACTCTTTCAGCTTAGAGAGAAATAATTTTGTGTATCCTTAGCTTAAATTAAGTGCTTTAAATTGTTGATTAAGCTTGGAAAATTTTGGATGTAGTTGATTAAATTGAAAGTTGTTTGATCTTTGAGGCCATGAAAAACTTAAGGTGAATTGGATTCTTTGTAATCCTAAAAGCCAAGTGGAGCCTAATTAAGGATTTTTATTGAGTTTGGTATGAAAAGTATTGATTCTTAGTATTGTGGAATATTTTAAGTTTTGAAGGAGATAAGTCCTAAGTCTCTAAAAACTTTAATTTCAAGTTGTTTATTGTTTCAAGTGCATGTACCCTGTTAAAGTATTTTTGTCTTTTAACTTGTATTAAGTGTGTTTAATAATTGTTCAAGTATTGGAAATTTCTTTAGAAAAGAGTTTGATTGAAAATTTGGAGTGATTGGGAATATAAGGCTATGATACATTAAGGTGCCAAGGGGATTTTATAATCCTAAGACCTACTGGAGTCTCGAATCCAATATGGTTACTAATAAGAATGAATTCTTAGTAATGGTTCCATGTTTCAAAATTAAAGAAAATGTGTTTTGGTTTTAAATTGCTTGTTGTGTCTTCTTTACTTAGGATTTAGTTCTAAGTAAGTACTTGTGGGTTATTATATATATATTTTTTGGGTTTGAGAACCTAGGAATTAGAAGTAGATCTATACAAAGGTTTTGGTTGAGATAGGAATGTACTATGTTTATTATGTGTTGTTAGGATCCTCGAGGATTGTTCGTGCGGATTAGGATTACGATGTGTTTAAAACGTGAGCTATTGACTATCGGTAAGTTCTGCTTCTAGACATATCTAAGGTTGTGTTTTATATGTTTATGTGTAAGGGCGCTTCACATTAATACTTTCATAGTATGCTAGCGTAAGGGCACTTCTAGACATCGTAGGCTTTTATTGTTGTCTGTCCTTGTGTAAGGGCAATTTTTAGATATGAATTTAATTTCAAGTGTTTATGCGAAGAAGTCTGAGAACCTAAGGGTTCGAAGTGAGGGTCTTGTACCTCTTCGCTTTATTTTTATATGCTGATTATTTAGTGGGCTTGTCTGCAAGTGGTTGGTAGCTGTCCCCAACCCCCCACACTTGTTTGTTCCTCTCTGTGAACTCCATTGAGTTGCAGAGGGATGGATTCTATGATTTGATTGTCGTTTGTTGTTGTTGAGCTGTACAATTATTTAATATGCGGTTGAATAATGCTGTGAATTTTCTATACTGTTTGTATTGTTGAATTGCGTTTCTTCATGCAAACTGCTTTTATTGCTTAAGTTGTTGAATTGCGTTTCTTCATATTAAGCATGCTCTTATATTTGATATGCGGTCGAATAATCTTGCGTATAACTCTTTGAATATCGTATGCGGCGAATTGTTCATCGAGTCTGAGAGCATTATCGAGTCGTCGAGACGTTTTTGAGCTGTGAGCCGGACAACTGAGGGTGCTAGGTCCCCTTTGTTCATGGTGGATTAGCTAGGCGTCGCAGCGTAGGAACCGGGGCTGCTTACCTAGGGAGAAGCGAAAGATCCCAAGGCTACGGCTGGTATGTCAGTTGATGGATCTGCGTCTGCTTTCCGGAATAATTGTCGAGTCGAGAGAAAATGAGTCGTGAGCTGAGTCTTGAGAGAGAGTCTTGAGTTGCGTCTTGAGAACTGTGTATACTGTTGGTTTCCTATTGTCATGATTGCTAATTCCTGTAATATGCCGTGTTATTACATGTGTTATTGCCGAGTGTGTTATTGAATATGTGTATCTATCTCTTTGTTTTTAAGAAGTTGACCCTTGCCAGTGGTTCTGTCAATTAATGATTGTAACCCAGATAGCGGAGGAAGCAGAGGATTGGAACTACAAGGAGGAGCAGCTGTAGATGGTCATCTAGCTTGACTTGTACTATGTTGAAGAGTCTACTAGCAGTCTAGTAAGGAACGTATTGTGCCGACCAGCTATAGAATAATTGTCGTTCTTCAGTATCGCAATAAATGTCTGTCATGTTCCAAGATATGTATTGTTAGACGTGAATTGATGGAACATTTGAATGTGGTCATGTAATGTCTTAAATTATTTTCCGCCATGTTTCTAAAAGTCGCTATGTGGCTCTGACTGCTTCTTTAAAGAAATTTAAAAAAAAAATATAGGACCACATTTCTCGAAAACCCTACGAGCAGAGTATTCCACCTTTCAGAAACATGTCAACTTTTGTCAGAATGTTCACTTAGTAGCACTCCAGAAACAGGGTGTTACAATAGTGGTATCAGAGCAGTTCGGTTCTAACCGGACTGTGTGTTGGGAAACTATAGCTGGTCATGTGTCGGGCTTTGTAGAAAACAATTGTTTTAGATTAAACTGAGTCTTATGGTGAGTCAAACCATGCTTGTGTGCTTGTTCCTCAAGTGGAGTAATTTCGTTTGTAATTGTTTGAAATTGTTCCTTAATTGAAACAACGTGTGCTGAGACACACCAAACCTATTGTGGGATTTTTATTAGGTTGAGAAACCTCGTGGAAATCCAATATCTCCGAAACGAATGATTGTTCTTGTTTTAGCAGATAAGTCAGAGATGGATCAGAGGATTAGGATGACCCAGATTCCAGACGTAGGGACGTGTCTCTCCATTAAGCAAAGGAGAGAGCTTAGCAGCTGAAGATTTATCTCAGGGAACACAGCAATAAGACGTTATGCTTAGGCGGAGATTTGGAATAGAGATAGTTCATAGGAGACATTATTAGCGTTATTGCATATATGTGATCCTTGAAGTATTAGTGGTTCTAAGTATAAGCCACAATGTTTGTTGTTTGAATTATTTTGATACGTATTAAATTTGAAAATGAAAACTGTTTCATGATTTTCTGAATGCTACATGTTTGCTACTAACATCTGTGTTCGCAATAGTCTAATTTAGTACTGCTGTGAATGTATGTAATTGTTTGTGTGTTTGTTATTTGTGTGAGCGTATTAATATTCTCCAAAGGAAATATTAAACGCGACTACTTTCTAGCAAACGCAGATTAATTGTCTTGTGACAACTTAAATTACGTGGAAACCATTTGACTCAGTTGAATGGGAGCTGGAAAAATTAGTTAGAGTTGTGGGTAGAAGGTTTAGTACGTCACAAGTTGCCTAGCTAGCATTGGATAGTATCCAAAATCCTTTTACCAGACCTTACCCTGAATTTTAGATTACAGAATTTCCTTTAAGAGCAGAAGCCTAGTAAATGGGAATAGTTTATCCTTATCCTTTCGTGTACTTACCTGGCTGACCACTCACCTATAATGAAGAATAGCTAGTTGTATGATTAACCTTAGTGGTGAGGCGAGAGAACCTAGTTCTCATTCCTTTTCTTTCCCTTATGCATCATGCACCTCTTTTTACTCTAGGAATTTTCATTCTCATCCGACTCTTCCTCTAAGCAAGCCGTGTAGTGGTAGTGGTGAGAATTAGGAGAGAAACTTGCAAAATTTAGGGAGAAAGTGACCACCCTCGATTCTTCCCTTCTTTTCCTTTTATACGCTTGGGACAGATTCTATTAAGAGGACCTCCCACCATTTTCCAATTCCTTCCTTAGGAAAAACTAAGTTCAGGGAAGTAGGGGGGAATAATTGGTTGCATCATGGGTTTAGTGTGAGCATAGGAAGATAGAGAGAACTTAGTTCCTTCCTCTTTATTCTCTTGTCCACCGCGGACAAATTCAGTTCCAAGAGCCCCATTTTATTCGATCGTCCCCTTAAGTAGTGCTAGACCTCGTGGCATTGAAGTGTGTGAGAAACTTGGAAATCATTTCCTTCCAGTCTTTAGTCAAGCCAAAACTTTAAGAGATGTCAAGTGAGGACTATTCCTTATACCCTTTGTATCCTTGGGTGATGTTATGGGTGATCTTGTGGTTGGTGATCATAGCAATCTTTTTGTCTCTTCCTACCTTCAAACCACGAGTTCCTGGAAGATTTTAGGTGAGTGTCTTAGTTCCTTTGTTTTCATTGCTTGTATCCTTGATAATGATTTAGTTGTCAATAACTTTATGTTTTTTTTATGAATCTGGTTGAATTCCAATTTTTGTAATGAGAGCTTGAAAATGATTTTGTTTTCTTTCGTGTAAAAGAGAGTATTAGCAAACTTTAATTTCGTTAATTTCTTGTCTATCCTCTTAGAAACTAATAATTGATTCTAGCATATTTGCTAATAATGGTTTTGTTGAAAGTAATTCCAAGTTTTAGAGAATTCTATTAAATCATAAATTGGTAAAGAAATTTTGATTAAGTTAGAACATTTCTTTTAGTGTTATTTTAGTATTTCAAGACAATGAAACACCTAATGTTAAAGGGAATCCTAGTATTCCTAAACAAGGTGGAGTCTTAAGGAATCGCGTGTTTGAAATTCTTGATTCTTAATGTAAGTTTTAAAACTTCAAAAATTTTGAATGAAGAAAAATTCTTGGATACTAATTGCTATTTTAAAACCCAAGGAGCACTTGCTACCTCGATAGTAGTTTAAAATTTTCTGTACTTCACTGATAGTAATTGTAATTGGACGTTTTGGAAGTTTAATAATTGTTTAGAATTAAAAGTTAGTTATGAAAATTTTGAATGAGTGCAGGAAATTTTATAGTGTTCTAAAAGGGAAAAATGATTTCGAGATTCGAGTACTTGATTGTTGGTGTGTGGAATTTTCTTAAAGAGAAACTTCGACTTAAAAGGTTTCATAAATAAGAGGAAGTAGTAAGTGTCTTAACCTTAAATTGAAATGTGTGTAATGATTTTGAGACAATGAGAACCTAATCTCAAGAGAACTTTAGTGTCCATGAGAATGGTTGAGTCTAGACAAAATGAAATTGTGTTTTATTGGTTCCTTGTATTGGTGTTACTCCTAAGAAAATGATGTTTTCCTTAGGAAAAAAAAATGTTTGAATTGGAAAAGCGAAGTTCAATCTTCTAAAGTTTTAAAAGGTTTTTGTATTCTTGGTATGTGTAACCATGATTGCCTGCGAATAGGTTAGAATTATTCTCGTGGTAAATGGCACAAAGCCGTAGCTATACCTGTGTTCGGGTGCGTGATCGTGATCGTAGACGAGCAGATGTCGTGATCGGGAAAGAAGCATCAGTCAACAGCAGAGAATTCTTCATTTATTAACTGCGTTTACTATATGGTGTGCTATGTGTTTATGCCTTGTGATTGCTATTATCGCATGCTATATTATGTAGCTATAAATATTATGGTACTATGTACAATAATAAGTATTGTGAATGCTCATATGTGCAAAATATTTTATGATTTGAGTAAAGTAATTTTTCGTATTTTACTATCCGTGTAGTTTCGAGGACGAAACTATTTTAAGGGGGGTGGTATTGTAACATCCCAATTTTTAAGAAAAGTGATTTTAGCGATAAAATCCTGAAAACTCGAAAAATAAGTTATAGAGATTGATCACCTCAATGATTTACTGAGAGTACGGGAAATTATTTTGAGTTATTTTGAATAATTTATTTGTTATAAATAATTATTATTCATGATGTCAATTCGAATTAATTAACAGCGTAGACGTATGCTGCTTTTAAAGAGAATTCATCAATTATACTTATTATAAGTTTTCTGCGTTACGCGGTAATGCGTATTTTTGTTGACTAAGAAATTGATTGAATTAAATCAAGATGAAATTAAATTTAAGAATTAATATTTAATATTAATTCATGGTTCGAAAATCGTCGGAAAACTCTAACGAAGTTTTGTCGCGTTTCGAATCACCGGGTAAATTTTATCCGCATTAAAATTTAAAACGAACTCCGATTTCGATTAAAATCGAATCATAACTTGTTGTGAATATTTTTGAGTGTTTTATATTTTTTTTATTATTTATGATAATATTTTATCATGCGGTGAATTAATTTCTCGGTAAATTAATTTTCGCAAATTATTGGCGAAAGAATTAATCGGTAGCGCAATTACTCGACGCCGTGTTTTTAGTATACTCTAGACTCTAGGATTAGAGGGTAATCATGAGGGATGAGAGATTAGATAGATAGACTTGGTGATAGGAATAGGATCTAGCTTTTAGTATTAGGTGTCACACTTTTGGTGGTTTATTATTTGGTGCCTTTTCTAAACAATTATTAACCAAGTAAAATTTTGTTTTAAAATTTTTATTGCACCTCCCATTGGGCCTCTTCAGGCCGTGGCTCTCATTTTCTCCCTACTCCACTTTACTTTAATTTATTTCTTTAAATTTTGGTAAGAAATTAAGTGTTAAGTGTGTAATGCTTGTTTTAAAAAAAAATGAATGACCCCACCCTTTTAGTGAGCACCAGCCGAACACCCCCTCACTCAACCCCATTTCTTTTTTCCCCTTCTTTCTCTTCTTCCATCAGGTCGTGAGAGACCTCTCCTCTTCCTCCTCCATTTTATTTTTTTCATCCAATGATCCAAGTGTTGGCAAATTGAAAAAGGGAAGCAAATGACCCTACCCCATTACTTGAGCAGCTAGCCGTGACCCTAATCCCACCTCTATCCTCTATTTTAGTTCTTCTTCTTCATAATTCTAGTGTGAGAAAGCTTGGAAGCTCATCCATGGCTTCCTCCCTCTCCTTCTTGGCATGAACTACCTCTCTTCTTCAACCTCCATCATTTCCAACTTCTTCTACTTGAATCATATCCTCCTAACCTTGCATGCAAGAAGAAAAACAGAATTTTCTTCTTCCAAGAACAGCCCAAGAAAATTGTGTGCTAGAGGAGGGAGTAAGTAATAATTCTTTCACTTAGATTTCTTGTATTTAAAACTTGTTTTGTGTTTAAATTGTGCTTGGTTGTGATCAATAGAGGAGATGAGCATCATATTCCCTATTTCTTGAAACCCTAAGGGGAAAAAGAGGGAAAAAGTGTGATCCTTGGTGAATCAAGCAATTGGAGGTTTAATTGGGTCTAATTGAAGTTGTTGTTGTTGTATGTGGTTATAGTTTTGAAATTGGAAGTTATTGGGTAATTATTTATGATAGGAATCTATTCTTGAGGAAGGGAATTAGTGGGATTAATTGGTGGAACATGGAATTAGTTGTTAATTGGTGAAAGGATTGAGAAACAAATGATTTGGAATGATGTGGTTAATAGTTTTGGAACTAGAGCAATTTTTGGGTATTGTTTTAATGGAAAACCATTTTTTTGAAAAAGGGTTTAGGGATGATGGCTTTGTGGAATTAATTAATTGATTGATGATTATTGCCTTTTGGTTAGTATAAATGTTATTAGGTTGTTGAAATTGTCAAATTAAGAAAGTTAGTGAATTTTGTGGGAAAAACCTTGTTATTGAGAAATTTGAAAATGGTTTTGGAACTTGAATATGCAAGTTAATAGTTTGTTGATTTATAAAAATGATTGGGTATTTGGCTTTGATAATGCTTTTGTTGTGGAATCATTTGTTGTTTTGTGATAGAAATTTAATAGTGATAGATGTTGATTTAGTTGATTGGAAGTTTGCAAAAAAAAAAAAAATTTAAAAAAAAAATGAAGGGTGTGGCCGCGAACTCTTTGAGCTTAGAGAGAAATAATTTTGTGTATCCTTAGCTTAAATTAAGTGCTTTAAATTGTTGATTAAGCTTGGAAAATTTTGGATGTAGTTGATTAAATTGAAAGTTGTTTGATCTTTGAGGCCATGAAAAACTTAAGGTGAATTGGATTCTTTGTAATCCTAAAAGCCAAGTGGAGCCTAATTAAGGATTTTTATTGAGTTTGGTATGAAAAGTATTGATTCTTAGTATTGTGGAATATTTTAAGTTTTGAAGGAGATAAGTCCTAAGTCTCTAAAAACTTTAATTTCAAGTTGTTTATTGTTTCAAGTGCATGTCCCCTGTTAAAGTATTTTTGTCTTTTAACTTGTATTAAGTGTGTTTAATAATTGTTCAAGTATTGGAAATTTCTTTAGAAAAGAGTTTGATTGAAAATTTGGAGTGATTGGGAATATAAGGCTATGATACAATAAGGTGCCAAGGGGATTTTATAATCCTAAGACCTACTGGAGTCTCGAATCCAATATGGTTACTAATAAGAATGAATTCTTAGTAATGGTTCCATGTTTCAAAATTAAAGAAAATGTGTTTTGGTTTTAAATTGCTTGTTGTGTCTTCTTTACTTAGGATTTAGTTCTAAGTAAGTACTTGTGGGTTATTATATATATATTTTTTGGGTTTGAGAACCTAGGAATTAGAAGTAGATCTATACAAAGGTTTTGGTTGAGATAGGAATGTACTATGTTTATTATGTGTTGTTAGGATCCTTGAGGATTGTTCGTGCGGAATAGGATTACGACGTGTTTAAAACGTGAGCTATGGACTATCGGTAAGGGCTACTTCTAGAGATATCTAAGGTTATGTTTTATATGTTTATGTGTAAGGGCGCTTCACATTAATACTTTCATAGTATGCTAGCATAAGGGCACTTCTAGACATTATAGGCTTTTATTGTTGTCTGTCCTTGTGTAAGGGCAATTTTTAGATATGAATTTAATTTCAAGTGTTTATGCGAAGAAGTCTGAGAACCTAAGGGTTCGAAGTGAGGGTCTTGTACCCCTTTGCTTTATTTTTATATGCTGATTATTTAGTGGGCTTGTCTATAAGTGGTTGGTAGATGTCTGCAACCCCCCACACTTATTTGTTCCTCTCTGTGAACTCCATTGAGTTGCAGAGGGATGGATTTTATGATTTGATTGTCGTTTGTTGTTGTTGAGCTGTGCAATTATTTAATATGCGGTTGAATAATGCTGTGAATTGTCTATACTGTTTGTATTGTTGAATTGCGTTTCTTCATGCAAACTGCTTTTATTGCTTAAGTTGTTGAATTGCGTTTCTTCATATTAAGCATGCTCTTATTATTTGATATGCGATGGAATAATCTTGCGTATAACTCTTTGAATATCGTATGCGGCGAATTGTTCATCGAGTCTGAGAGCATTATCGAGTCGTCTAGACGTTTTTGAGCTGTGAGCCGGACAACTGAGGGTGCTAGGTCCCCTTTGTTCATGGTGGATTAGCTAGGCGTCGCAGCGTAGGAACCGGGGCTGCTTACCTAGGGAGAAGTGAAAGATCCCAAGGCTACGGCTGGTATGTCAGTTGATGGATTTGCGTCTGCTTTTCGGAATAATTGTCGAATCGAGAGAAAATGAGTTGTGAGCTGAGTCTTGAGAGAGAGTCTTGAGTTGCGTCTTGAGAACTGTGTATACTGTTGGTTGCCTATTGTCATGATTGCTAATTCCTGTAATATGCCGTGTTATTACATGTGTTATTGCCGAGTGTGTTATTGAATATGTGTATCTGTCTCTTTGTTTTTAAGAAGTTGACCCTTGCCAGTGGTTCTGTCAATTAATGATTGTAACCCAGATAGCGGAGCAAGCAGAGGATTGGAACTGCAAGGAGGAGCAGCTGTAGATGGTCATCTAGCTTGACTTGTACTATGTTGAAGAGTCTACTAGCAGTCTAGTAAGGAACGTATTGTGCCGACCAGCTATAGAATAATTGTCGTTGTTCAGCATCGTAATAAATGTCTGTCATGTTCCAAGATATGTATTGTTAGACGTGAATTGATGGAACATTTGAATGTGGTCATGTAATGTCTTAAATTATTTTCCGCCATGTTTCTAAAAGTCGCTGTGAGGCTCTGACTGCTTCTTTAAAGAAATTTAAAAAAAAATATATAGAACCACATTTCTCGAAAACCCTACGAGCAGAGTATTCCACCTTTCGAAAACATATCAACTTTTGTCAGAATGTTCACTTAGTAGCACTCCAGAAACAGAGTGTTACATGACTAGTTTTAAGCATACTAGTTACTAACCCTCAAAAATCTAACTTCCAATCACTTAAAAACACAAAGATAAAACCCTAAGAACAGCCCCTAGGGTTCGGCCTCATCAAAAAGCTAGGGTTCCTAAATTTTAAAAATCAAGAACAAAGCTAATCTTGGAAGGAAACAAAGGCTAAAAGACTAATCATGCATATCTAGCAAAATCCAACACTTTTGCCCAAAAATAATTCCTAAAACCAACCAAACCCATTCATGAAACTCAAGAGAGGAAAAGGAATGGATGTGGAGCTTACCAATCAAGATGATGATGATTAATCAAGGGTTAGGAAGAAATGATGGAAGATTGCAAGCTTAGCATCAAACTTCCTTTAAGAATCAACATCAAAATTATGAGAAACAAAAATCTTAAAAACTCATCCATGGCTACCATGGAGGAAGAAGAAGGGATTAGGATCCTTACCATGAAGATTAGAGGTGATAGAACAAGGATCAAGAACAAGGATAGAAGATTGAACTTCAAAATCACCATTTTCTCAAGTTTCTCAACACTTTCTCTTTCTAAATTTTTTTTCTATCCAAGTCATGAATGGAAGAACTGAAATGAGGCAGCCAAGGGAAGGAGGAACCACGAAATTTTGAGGGGCAATGGTGGAAGAAAATGTTCATTTAGTTGGAAACTAACTAACTAGTCACAAACTAACTAAACTAACTAACTACAATTACATAACCACCAATCACACATCAACACTTGTAAAGTAACCTTCTAAGGATGAGGTTCAGCTCCCCTAGTGGCTGGATGCATCTCCCCTTAGCCCAAAATATCTGGATATTTCGTTTCGTCGCGTTCTCGCTCAATCGGGCACATGGCGTTACGCATAAATTAGGGTTTTTATATCAAAAACTCCAAATATAAATCTAATAAATTATTCTATAATCAAAAATTATTAATCAACCAAAATATCCACAAAAATATTAGGAGTATTTCTATGAATGTCGCTTTCTCGATTTGCGTGCTAAAACTCTACCGTAATGCAGTTATGGGCGTAGAAAACACCCTATATTATTCTGATGCCTAAAACTTCCAGAAAAATTTCCAATAAATCATAAATATTAGAAAATACTAAGATCTCAAATTTTATAAAATTTGGATCACGTCTGGGCATGTTTCAGTTAGAAAAACACACAATAGCCTAGTCACGGCAGGATTCGATAGAATTCTCGCAGCGAAATAAAAACTGTAAATTAGTGAGGATCACTAATTTCAATTTCTCTTATCATATAGATATTAATCAAACAATAATATTATCAAGACAAAATCTTTAAAATAATAGTCATATTAAATATGACGTAAAACAGACAATTAATACAATAACTAAACCACGAAAATTCAAACTATGACTTGAAAATATTTATTAAATCCTGAAAATTATTTCCCATACAATAAAATAATTTTCCTCAATCAAATGGCCATTTTTCACATTTTTCATGATTAATTCATATTAAAAACAGTATACGTCTACACTGTCTGTTAATCTGAATTAATTACTAAAACGGTAAATTGTTTACAATAAATCTTGGTAGTTCTTCGTACTTTTAACAAACCATTGAGGTGATTAATCTCTATGATTTATTTTCAAGTAGTCAGAAACTTTAAAATAATTTTCATAAAAATTGTGATGTTACAGTTTGGATGTGTACTAACCATTGAGCATCGACACTCGGAGCGTTTGATTAGTCTTAAAGGCTTCAAAAGACGAGTTTTCATATCACTCATAGCGTTTGATTGGTCGTACAGACTTCAAAAGGCGAGTTGACCTTACATTGCCTAAGTAGAGGCACGCCCAAGTAGTGGCCAGCCAAAGTAGTGGCAAGCCTAAGCAGAGGCTATTTTGTTCGGACGTTGGGGAAGTAGTCCTTGTCATACTGCTGACCTATTAAGGCTGCAGGTGTATACACAACTTGTCATACTGCATTGACATGCATAGTTAACCATATTTATGATATGTGATGAATTTGATATTGTGATTGTTGTTTTTTAATGATTGAAACTTGTGTGTTTGGAATTGTTTGTGTGTGGAATGTTTGCAATTCGCTCTGCAACCCCATCGTAAGTGATTAGCTACCACCTGTGCCATTGGGGGCCCCTTGGTTTTATCCTTTTAAATAGGATTTTACTCATTTCATGCTTGAGCTGGACCAAGTGGGGAACATTCATGTGATTACTGTGACATATGTCTGCATATGTAATTGATGCTTGAATTATCCTGTTTGAGGAATTGCTACGATAGTATAAGTAACTATACTCATGTTATAGGGAGGATTTTCCATACGTCGCACACCACGTATGGCTGGAGACAACGGTAAAGATATTTATGATTCCAAGTCTATGTTATTGAGTTTTATAAACTCACCTTTGGGGCATTGTTTTTAGGTACGACTGTTGAAGAGGTTCAGAGCATTGGATTGTGCTCGGTCTCGCTTATCTACGAGACCCAAGTCACCGGATCATTAGTCGCGTCCTAAGTCTTAGGTTGTGTCCTAATATTTCTTTTAAAATAAAGTATATTTGTAATTGTTATAATTTATTATTCTTCCGAAAAGAAATTGTAATGATTTAAGTAACTCTCGCATTTTCGAAATTATGAGTTATGTTTAAGGTTTTCACAGCGTATTTTGTTAACGCGTCAATATCCAGGGATCTTCATTAATTAAAGCATGGTTAATATTTGTAAAACAGGAGTCATCCATTGTATCATTCGGTTTGTGAAACTTTTCTACGTCCAAATTCTAGTATTTAGGGATTAATTGAAAGTAATCCTCTAATTAGAGTTAGGGTGTTACATTATGGTATCAGAGCAGTTCGATTCTATCGGACTGTGAGTTGTGTGTCTAGAGGTGATCCGGTTTAGGAAAGTGTCGGTTGTGACTGCGAATCTGAATTCTCTAAGATCTTTCGGTGAATTATTGAGGTAGGTCACCTCAAGGATTCGTCTGGAGAATGACGAGAATGAAGATGAGCAGGAAATAGTTTGGTGTTTTCTTGTTTTTACAGGATTTCTAAAGGTAGGTATATACTTACACGTGATAGTATATACATTCTTGGAATTCCTTGGATAAAGAACTATCTTAATTGTGTTATGTATGTTGAATTATGTACATGTTAAGATCTTTATTGTTTTTCTGATTGGCTTATGCTAGATAATTGTCTATTGGATGCGTATAGGAAATTCTGGCTTGCTTGTCTTGTTTGCTTGGTTTGCTATGATCTTGCTTGTAAATGATGTTTGGTTATCCGATGATCACTCATGATTCAAATATCGGAAATTTTTTTTTTACATGATATAGATGTGTAAGTTTTGGAAACACAAAGTTTGAAAATTTGAAAGATATAATTTAGTAACGTGAACGAATTTTATTCACTTTGATTTTTCATTTGGTCGTTTTCAATTCCTTCGATGAACTAATTATAGGCTTGCTTGCGAACTGGGAAATTTAGAAGCATCTGCTTAATGTGTGATATGATACTTAATTTTTATGGTGTGTAGCTCATTGAGGTTAAGCTTAAGTGTAAGTGAGTGACAATCTTACAAAAATGTTATGTTCATTTTTTGATTGCATTGATGACATGAGAAATATACATTTGGTAGTAGTTCATATACAATATACTTGGATGCTACTAATATGTGTATGTCTGATCCTTGTTTGGATTTCTTGAGAGTATGCTCTATTTGATGAGTTTATGAATTAGTTGAAATGCTTAAAGCATGATATTCCCATGAGGTGATATTGGATGAATATTCCTTGTAATTCACCATGTTTGAAATCTGGTTTTTGAATCCTTAATTGTTGTGGATTTGTCATGGATTGAATTGAGTTTAGGATTTTCAATTCCTTTGTGTTGTTATGTGTTTGCTTAATTCAAGATGGGTTAGGTAAATGCATGAAAAGGGGTTGGAACCCATAAATAAATGAACATTTGATGTATGTTATGATGTGTGTAATCTTGCTTTGTGGTGATTCGAATATATCATAAGTACACTTGATCATGTAATCGGGTTAAATGTGATTTATTGAGAAGCATGAAAATGAAATTGGAAAAATATGTTGATGTTCGTGGATCACATGCAAGTTTCCTCCATTCTCTTATGTTTGAATCTTGATTTGATTGTGTCTTGATTTATTGGTGTGGTTTGAGTAGAGTCTTGGAAATTTGAAAATTGTTTTGGCTTTGCATGTAACTATAAAGTTGTGCATGTGTCTTGAACTATTCTACGTTTGAGGTTAAGAGAGGTAGGATTTGGGTTTGGAGTCTAAGTGAGCTTGTGCATGTTGATTTAGTATTGTGATTTATGAATCATGGAAGTTGTTAAGATTAGTTTGTTATATGAGCTAATGATGTAAATGTCATGCTTGACACCTTGATTGTTTTTTTTCTACCTTTAGTTCCTTGGATTTGATTGAGATTGAGAAGATATGAGATTGGGGAAGTTAGATGCTGGAGAAAGGGCAATCTGCAGAATTCTGCAGACCTGTGCACGTGACGCACCTCTAGGGTGCGCGCGACACACACAGAAATAGAATCGAATTTGAAAAATGCGCGCACGCTCACTTAGAGAATGCGCCGCCCAGGTGATGCGCGTGACATGCTTCCAAGCGCGTGCGGCGCGCATCTGCTCCAGTTTTTATTTTTGTTCTCTCCTTGATTGCAATGCTTTAAAGGCTAAATATGCGTGACCTTTGAGTTCTTTTAAGCATTTTATGATCATGATTAACTGAACATTGACTTGGATTACATTTGTGATGAATATCCTTGATTGAATGTTTGTACTTGAGGATGTTTGCATTCGTATTGCAAACCCGTCTTTGGTCATTTTAGGGCTTTTCCACTGACGAGGACCCCTTGGTGGGATCAAATACAGTTTTCACTCTTTCCTTTGGGCTATTGAGTGGCACCAAATGGGTACATCTATTGAGGTTTGTGATTTATGAATTGCTATGTAAATAATATTGAACCCTTGTTTGCACTATGACTTGAAGAATGTAACATGTGATTTGTATGTAACAATATTGAACCTTGTTGCATTAATTATGATTGAGGATTATGATATGTGCTTATTTGTGATCAATTGATTCCATAGTTATTCCTCAATAGGTAAGTAAGGATTCTTAGCGGGTGGTTTTGATCAGTTTAGGATGGCTACTCATAATCGCTTAGGTTTCCAACGCTTGTTAATTAATCAGGGTTGTGGGGCCTAACTATTATGGATGGATCTTAAATTGAATGGCAACCTCAAAGCCTTCTAAAGAACCTATAGTACTTTTGGTTCGAAATACCTTAGTGTTTTCTAGAATCAAAAGGGATGGTGATGAACTAAACTTCCAATGCCTAAGTTGTAATTAGGGAACCTGGAATGGTATTCAAGCTCTAAGCTTTCTAGGCATAGTTACTTTGGTAGAATAACTAGCCTGAGGAAGAGTGTTAGACCATAGTCTTGGGACTACAAGGGTCTTAGTATAGCTAAATCAGCAAAAATTCAGAAAAAGTAATGTCTACGCTAGATTCAATAGCCGAGGTATAAAGTGACGTTGTTTGACTAATTACAAACTTTGTCTTGACTTAATAAGCATTTTATTGGAGATAAGACTTAGTTTGTAACCGGTTAGCTAAATCACAAATCCTCCGGATAGTTGACCTAGGGTAGCTATTAATTCTTTTCGAAATTCCGATGATTTACGATGATCTAGAAAGGAACTTACTCATTCAAAACAAAATAGGATTAGAGTTCGCAGCGGAAGCACAGAGAACATACCCTATATAAGGATAAGGTTAGAAAGTAATGCGAATTTTGGGGACAAAATTCCTAAAAGATGGGGAGTAATGTAATATCCCAAAATCCCTAAGCCTAGTTATTAAAGAACCTAAGCGGATAAGGGATTTAATCCCTCGGTATTAAAAATAGTTCGAAGCCATAATTTCGCAATTTAAAACCAATTAGGAGCTAAAGGGGTAAAATAGTAATTTTACCCAATGATTTAGGAATTATGGGATTAGTTAATTAGGAGTAGTTTTAATTGATTAAAATTACTCAAGATGTTGTTAGGGACCTAAGGTTAGATTAAGGTAGCTAATAAGGGTTTCTTAACAAGATTTTTAATAAATCTTAGTCTGAGTCCCACCATACACCACTTTCTCATTGTTTCCACCTTAGCCCCCTCCCATCACCCACTTACTCCCTCCTCTGCGTGAATCTTCAGAAAAGAAAAGAAAAAGAAAGAGAAAACAAAAGAAAGAAAAGAGAAGAAGGAGGAGAAGAGAAAAAAGAAAGGGAAAGAGGGAGAGAGGGAGCGATCAGTCGTGAGAGAAGGAGGGGGGCTGGGCGCAACGACCACCACGCCGACCAGCCACGGCGGTGCGCCTTCATGCTCCGGGAAGAGAAGCAGAACGCGGCCAGAATGAGAGAGAGATATGGAGGCCGAGAGAGAGAGATAGAGGTAGAGATAGAGAGAACCGAGAGAGGAAGAGGGCGATCGATGGAGAGAGGAGGTGGGAGGCTGCGACAGCCCGCCACCACGCTTGAGAGGCTGCGGCTGGACGTGGCCAAGAGTGAGAGGGATGGCAAAGTAGAAGAGAGGGAGGACGAGCAGAAAGAGTGAGGCCGAGAATTAGAGAGAGAAATAGAATGAAAGAGAGAGAGATTCAAAGAAAGAATAGCTCGAAAATGATGGTGAGGAAGGATTCAGACTTGTTTAGGTTTTGATTGAAGAAGTTGGAAGCTTAGTTCAAGCTTTAATGGAAGTTAGGGTTTTTGGGCAAGAAGAAAAGAGGCTTGCATGTCGCTTCTAAGTATTGAGGATGATGATTCTGAACTCAAAGTGAAGGAAGAAGGGGAAAGAGAATTTTTGGAATTGAAATCCCTAATTTGGGATTATTCAGGTAACATAGACTTCCCCCAAAACCTCCCTTAGGGTGTGATAGGATTTGTCATTTAAATTCTTTAGCTTTATAATTAGTTTATGAATTAATCTGAAATGGTCTTGTATGGGGTCTGACTGAAATAGGGTTGGCTACTGCCCCCAACCCCCTAAACCAATGTTTGATGTTGATGGTTGTTCTATTGTGAGTTCCATTGAACTTCACTCGGATTATTTATGGGAGTGCTATCTTTGCTACTATGATTGAATTCAATTTTGATGTGGCTCGACACCCGAGCTAGCCCCCTTCTACGAGTTCGGGCTATATAATACTTGAGTTTATGTTATATGCATGGAAGGACTTTTGTTAATCTAGCATGGGATGGTTGTTCATTGTATTGAATTATCATTGTGTTGTTGGTGAGGATGTGTGTGTTGACTCTTGGTTATGCACGTGAGTTGTCGCATTGATTCTTGAATTGATTGAATTGGAACTTGGTATTTGAATTGGAATATGAAAAATATTATTGCTGAATTTGTTGGATATCATTTGGACGTTCACTACGGTGAACATGCCATATTGTTGAATTTGTTGGATATCATTTGGGCGTTCACTACGGTGAACATGCATATTGCAGAAATTATTGGATATCACTCAGGCGTTCACTATGGTGAGCATGCCATATTGTTGAATTTGTTTGGATGTGTACTAACCATTGAGCATCGACACTCGGAGCGTTTGATTGGTCATAAAGACTTCAAAAGACGAGTTATCATGTCACTCGTAGCGTTTGATTAGTCGTAGAGACTTCAAAAGGCGAGTTGACACTGCATTGCCTAAGTAGAGGCACGCCCAAGTAGTGTCCAGCCAAAGTAGTGGCAAGCCTAAGCAGAGGCTATTTTGTTCGGACGTTTGGAAGGTAATCCTCGTCATACTTCTGACCTATTAAGGCTGCAGGTATATACACAACTTGCCATACTGCATTGACATGCATAGCTAACCACATTTATGATATGTGATGAATTTGATATTATGATTGTTGTTTCTTAATGATTGAAACTTGTGTGTTTGGAATTGTTTGTGTGTGGAATGTTTGCAATTCGCTCTGCAACCCCATCGTAAGTGATTAGCTACCACCTATGCCGTTGGGGGCCCCTTGGTTTTATCCTTTTAAATAGGATTTTACTCATTTCGTGCTTGAGCTGGACCAAGTGGGGACCATTCATGTGATTGTTGTGACATATGTCTGCATATGTAATTGATGCTTGAATTATCCTGTTTCAGGAATTGCTAGGATAGTATAAATAACTATACTCATGTTATGGGGAGGATTTTTCATACGTCGCACACCACGTATGGCTGGAGAAAACGGTAAAGATATTTATGATTCCAAATCTATGTTATTGAGTTTTATAAACTCACCTTTGGGGCGTTGTTTTCAGGTACGACTGTTGAAGAGGTTCAGAGCATTGGATTGTGCTCAGTCTTACTTATCTACGAGACCCGAGTCACCGGATCACCAGTCGCTTCCTAAGTCTTAGGTTGTGTCCTAGTATTTCTTTTAAAATAAAGTATATTTGTAATTGTTATAATTTATTATTCTTCCGAAAAGAAATTGTAATGATTTAAGTAACTCTTGTATTTTCGAAGTTCTGAGTTATGTTTAAGGTTTTCATAGCGTATTTTGTTAACGCGTCAATATCCAGGGATCTTCATTAATTAAAGCATGGTTAGTATTTGTAAAACAGGAGTCGTCCATTGTAACTTTCGGTTTGCGAAACTTTTCTACGTCCAAATTCTAGTATTTAGGGATTAATTGTAAGTAATCCCCTAATTAGAGTTAGGGTGTTACACAATCTACTCTTATGCACCTCATCGAGAATCAACTTCCTCAATTCCGCCACATTAGGTACACACACGCGTCTGTTGCACCTCAAAATGTTGTCCGCTCCAATCTTGAATTCTGTTGCTTTTTCTTGTGCTACCAGTTCAACCTTCTCTTGTAGTAGCTTGTCATCAGTTTGATGGTTCCTAATCTCGTCCAACAATCCATTAGAAATGGTGAGCGTTCCAAACTTCAGCTTCCCCGGTGACACTTCCACGTTCAACTTTAAGTCTCGAAACTTCTCTAGTATTTCCAACTCCTTGATCATCATTGTTGAAGCTAAAATGCTCTTCCTACTCAGTGCATCAGCTACCACATTTGCCTTTCCTGGATGGTATTCCAAAGTGAAATCGTAATCTTTCAAAAATTCTATCCATCTTCGCTGTCGCATGTTAAGCTCCTTCTAATCGAACAAGTACGTCAGGCTCTTGTGATCGCTGTAAACAGTGAACATACTCCCATAAAGATAGTGCCTCCAAATCTTTAATGCGAAAACCACTGCAGCAAGCTCCAAATCATGCGTCAGATAGTTCCTCTCGTGAATCTTGAGCTATTTCGAGGCATGAGCCACAACTTTCCTATGTTACATCAGAACGCATCCTAATCCTTGGTGTGACACATCACAGATAAACCTCGTAAGGCTCTTCCGGTTGAGGCAAGATCAACACAGGCGCTATCGTCAAAAGCTCCTTCAACATCTGGAAAAAGGATTCACACTTTTCAGTCCAAGTGAATGATTGATTCTTCCTCATAAGTCGTGTAAGCTGTGCTACGATCTTCGAGAAACCTTCAATAAACCTCTGGTAGTAGCCTGCTAAACCAACGAAGCTTCTTATATCTGTTACAGTCTTCGGCTGTTCCCATGCTAACACAGCTTCAATATTGGCTGGATCCACAACTATTCCATCCTTGGTTATCACATGTCTAAGAAAGTTCACCTCTTCGAGCCAGAACTCACACTTAGAAAGGTTAGCATAAAGCTGCTTCTCTCGTAGTATCTGTAGTACTTGGCGTAAATGCTCTTCATATTCTTCTCTGCTCTTCAAATAAATCAGAATGTCGTCTATGAATACCACCACAATCTGATCCAAGAATGGGTGAAAAATCCAGTTCATGTAGTACGTGAATACTGTGGGCGCATTCATCACTTCGAATGGCATCACTAGGTACTCGTAGTGACCATATCTTGTCCTGAATGCTTTCTTGGGAATATCCTCTTCCTTCACTCGAATCTGATGATAACCTGACTTCAAGTCAATCTTGGAAAATATCGCAGCTCCTCGTAGTTGATCCATCAAATCATCGATACGTGGTAACAGATACTGATTCTTGGCAGTAACTTTGTTGAGTTGACGATAGTCCACGCATAATCTTGACCGTCCATCCTTCTTTTTCACCAGTAACACTAGAGCTCCCCAAGGTGATACGCTCGGTCGTATGAATTGCTTCGACTCCAAGTGCTCAATCTGAGACTTCAATTCTTTCATCTCAGCTGGAGACATCCGATAGCGCTATTGAAATCGTTCCTGTTCTTGGAAGCAAATTGATGGAGAATTCGATTTCCCTCGCTGGCGGTAATCCAGAAACATCTTCGGGAAAAACATCTGAGATGTCGCAAACTACAGGAACATTTTTCAACTCGAGTTCTTGAGAAACTTCTGAACTAGCCAAATACATGTATTCCTGAGTTCCCTCTTTCAATGAAACACCAATATGATTAATAGATAGGTAGTTAGAAATTCCAAGATCAGGAAAAACCAATGTTTTTCGGGCACAGTCCAAAAGGACATGGTGGTGAGACAACCAATCCATCCTGAGAATGACATCTAAACCCTTAAGTGGCAAACAGACCAAATTAACCACAAATTTTCTACCCTGGATGACGACTACACAATTAAGACATGCAGTGTTGGTAACCAAGGTTTTAGTAGTTGGGGTAGTAACTACTAGTTTGAAAAGTAAAGCAGTCACAGTCAATTTTAAACGATCTACGCAATCCGAGGAAATAAAAGAGTGGGTTGCACCAGAATCAAGAAGGACGGATAAGGATTTACCCTCAATCTCATAATCTCCCTGAATGAGATCATCAGTCTGCTCAGCCTCTTCACCACTCATGCAGAAGACTCTGCCTTTGGCCATCGGACGCTTCCCTTTTGCCTTTGCGACGTGCATTGCTGATTTAGCCTTAAGTGCTTGACAATCCCTAGCATTGTGTCCAGGCTTCTTGCAGTTGAAGCACACACCATCCTTCTCAGTATAGCTGCTCGCATAGTGCCCTAGCTTACTGCAATGTTAACAAGTCACATCGGCACTAGTCTGACTCCCGCCTCTCGTATTCTGAGCCATCGGACGATATTGGCCTTTGCTGTTGTTCCCTTGAGGTCGACTGTACGACTTCTTCTGCTGCTTTCCCTTCTAAGCAAACCACTGTCCTATGCTCTAGGGTCTCACTGGTCCCCCTGTACCACTCCTCTTCTTGGCGTTTTTCATAACTTCCACCTCAACACATCTGTCAATCAGTTCTTGAAGATTCTTGATTCTTAGAGACGTCACAGATTTCTGGATGTCGAACCTCAATCCCCGCTGAAATCTCTCGCTCAGCCATCCCTAGTCAGCGCGATCATGAAACGAACTAAAGTACCTTGCAAGTGATTCGAACTTAGCAGCATATTCCAACAACGTCATGCTACCTTGCTGTAGTCGAAGGAACTCTTGCCCTTTCTCCACCCGTGCAGTATCAGGAAAATATTTGTCTATAAATTTTCTATGGAAAAATTCCTAAGTAATCTCATGATGCTCTGCCGTCAAAGTCCGATTCACTCCCTTCCACCAGTACTTGGTATCTCCTAGCAGTAAGTAGGTTGCATAGTCCACCTTAACATTCCGAGTGCCTCGAAGATTTTCTCTATCTCCTGCATCCAAAGGTCTGCCTTGTCTGGATTCGGCTCGCCGTAGAACTTCAGTGGGTCGTGCTTACGGAAATCCGCTAGTCCTCTAGCTTCTGCATTCCGTTCTGGTCTCTGCTGTTGCTACAGATTATGTTGTGTCAAAGCCACAGTTTGTTGAGCCATAGCATTGGATTGTTGAGTTGTAGCAGCCGATTGTTGAGCCATAACCGCTGCCATCTCCATCGTTGCTTGAATTGCCATTTCCATATTGGGACTATCAGATCCAGTCATAGGGTCTCTGTGAGGTGGCATGAGATTCCTCCAAGGTCCAAAAACCTGTCAGAACCTCAAAATCAAGAATGTGTTAACACACACTGCTTCAATCAAGAAACAATTCAAACAATTTTTAAGTAACAATTTGCTTCAGTCAACAAACAATAACAATACAACACGACTAATTACCCAACAAACATAACCCGACACGGTGACCAGCTCCAAATTTCCTATGCATAGTCCGGTTAGAACCAAACTTCTTCGATACCACTCTTGTAACGACTCGTTTTCGGACCGTTACTAAACTAGAGATAAACCTATATGCGACGCATTTTTAAAACGGTATTCTTGTGTCCTTTGAAAAATGCGGTCTATATTTTTTTTAAAACAATCATATCCATATAGTACTCATAGTACACACAGAGTTGCAATAGCATTTAGAAACATGCACTGGAAATACATACAGACACATATATATATATAAACACGTCAGCGAAAACAATACGTACAAAATAAAGATAGTGCATAAAGATGTCCCAAAAGAATACACCTATGGTATGAAGACCCCCATGAGAGCAATCATACCCCGTGGGTACTCCCGGGAGACACCCACGCAGGGGGCTGCTCCAAAAGTAAACCACCAGTCTACCCTGTAATACAAAAAACATCCATCAAGCCCGACTGGTCACTAGACAAACTGTACACCAAAAACAAATACTACAGTCATCCAAAACAACTTAAACAGACAGTCAGACAACACGACGACTACAGATAACTATCCGAATCCTCAGATGGATCCTCCTCCTCCTCATCGTCCATCGGGTCCTCTCCAGTCAAATCGATAAAAGGTGTCGTCGCAGGCACACCCTCCGACACGTCCTCTATTATCATCGCCTCCTCCAAGAATCCTGCGCCGTTACACCTAGCCTCACCACACTCTCTGCAGATAGGTGAGAGGTGTCCCAGCGGGCTCAGATCCTGCTGGAGAACTTTGAATAACAGCTGCCCTGGAAGTAGATGCTCCTGCAGTCCCGCGTCTAATCACGCTCTTACGAGCGGTCCATCGAACCCTCGGTCCTCTTCCTCGTCCTCAGGAAGCAAGTCGGGAAGCAGTGTGTGTTGGGATCACGAGCGGTCCCTCTGGCAAGGAAGATGATGCTGGCATAGCCCTCTCTCCCTGAATAGCTCTCCAAACATCCACCACCTGCATCATCCGAATCGAGAAGCTCACTGTGCGCTGCGAAGTCTCCTGTCTCACTACTATACCACCTTTTCGGAAGATCTGTACAACATCCCCAGGATAAACAACGCGACGGGAGATGGGGTCAAACTCCATCACTGTGGCATAATTATGTCTGGAAAATCAAAGATGATCTCCGGCGATGTCCACATCGCCGGTATCAGCACACTCTTCGTCATCACCTGGGTAACCATCATTAGTTGAAGGAACCACGGGAAAAGGTCAACTTCTCAATAAATCAGGAAATAAAAAATCATAAACAAGAGGAAAGACAACAATATGCACAGTTCCCAAGATGCAACTCAAGACCCAACTTAAGACTCATTCCCTCACGACACTTTCGACAGTCTTCCGGAAGGTAACGCTGAACAAGCTGCTGAATTCCAGCCATTAGCCATGGGCTCCACGACCACCCTAGGAATTTCAGGATATGTTCCTTACGACCACCCTAGGAATTTCAGGATATGTTCCTTGACGCTACGACGTCTAACTAAGCTGTCAAAAACTAGCCGTAGCCTTTTAGGGGTTCCTAGCACCCTAGGTTATTCGGGATATAGTTCATAAACGACAAGACAACTCTAAACGACATGACGCCTAACTAAACTACTGAACTCCAGCCATTGGCTTTGGGTTCCGTGACCACCCTAGGATATCCGGGATATAGTTCATGCATGTCACGTCGACACTTTTCACCACCTCAATGAAACAATTACTACATAAAATCATTCAAGAAGCAATCGAATAATTATTTAACCACATATCAATAATATTCATGCCAAGCCTAACACAATGCACTCAGGTCAACAGTATAAGCAGTATAAGTATTCATACCATATCAAGCAGTGACACCAAAAATTCAGTTCATCCCTCTGCAACATAGTCATGTTAGCAGAGAGGCAATCATACAAGTGTGGGGGGGTTGGGGACAGCTACTAACCACTTGCACACAAGCCCACTAAATAATCATAAATAAAATTTTAAGAATTAAAAAGTCGAACGGGTACGAGAGCCTCACTTCGAACCCTGAGGTTCTCAGATTTCTTTGCTTTAAGACTTGAAATTAAATAATAACGCTTATCTATGTCTAAGAGTTGCCCTTACCATAGTTGTTTGCTAATGGGGTACCGTAAGCCTCGAGTCCACGTCGCACGGTCTCCGGATTCGTAACTCTTATCACCACGAGTAAACTTAGCACAAGCTAAAACTTAACTCAAAACCTTAGGCTCTCAAACCTAACCATTTCCTAAACCAAACACTTCCACTTAGAATTTAATTACTAACTACTTGAAAAGAATAAGGTTTTAGAACCAAAATCATTTTCCTGAAAAGTTAACATAACACATATCCTTACTTTCTTGAAAACCTTAAAGTAAGCACACTTCAATTAACCACTTTTTCATAAATTTCCAAAAGCCTAAAACATATTCATTCAAGCATCAAAACTATTTTCACAATGTCTCTCACCAAGAGTTTTCACATAACTTCTATTCTAACAGTTGAATCCAAATCATTTCACCAAACCAAATTAATGCAAGACCAATATACTAACACCAACTAAAAGAGGTATGCAAACAATTTTTCTTTTCCTTTTTTTTTTCCACCCTAGGGTTCGCGGCCCTAACACCCTTTTTTTAAAAAAAAAATTGTAAACCTTCACTCAAAATTAACAACACCATTTTGATCAATTCTCCTTCATCAAATCACAATTAAACACCAAAAACCAATCATCAACAAGTCTAGGCATGCTATACAACATTTCAAGAGCCTCAAATTTCTAAATAAAATACCTAATCATGCTTCTAACACAAAACCATCAACTACAACAACAAGAATATCAACCAAAACATAATCTTCATCAATTAAATACATGCTTCCTCAATTAAATCCCACTAACTCCCTTCATCAAGAATAGGTTCAATCTACAAAACAACTACCGAATAACTTCTAATTCCAAAACTATGAACAAATACAACAACAACAACATCATAAAGGCTCAATTAACCAACCAATCACTTGATTCACTAGGATCACATTTTCTTCCCTCTTTTTCTCCTTAGGTCACGCCTATGGTTCCAAGAATTAGGGATATAATATTCATATCCATCATTGATCACAACCAAACATAAAATAAACACAAAACAAGCATGGAAATCAAGAAAGGAAAGGAAAAGAACAACCACGTCTTCCCTCCTTGAGCTCGCGGCCAAGGGGCTATTTTGGGGGGAGGAAATGCTTCTCCAAACCATGATGATGAGCTAGGTAAATATGATGTTGTAGAGGAAGAAGTAGCAAAGAAGTAGAAGAAGAAAAATGAAGTGGATCAAAGGTGGGTGAAGAAAGTATCCATGGAGTTAGAGAGCTTCTCTCTCAAGAATGTTGAAGATGAAGTAAAATGAGGGTGGAGAGTGGGAGGGGCTGCGTGGGGCTGTTTAAGGGAGGAGAGGAGGAATAAAAAAAATAACTTAAGTGAATACTTGGCTAAAAATTGTTCAAGTAAAGTAATTAAAACTAATCACACATTAAGTGACACCTATCACCTTTAAATGATGCTAATCACATCATCTAATCCCAACCATCTAGCCTCACATCTCTCATGATTACCCTCTAATTCTAGGGTCTAAGGGTTGCTAAAACACGGCGTCGAATAACCGCGTTACCGATTAATTACTTGCCAATAAAATCGCGAAAATTAATTTAGCGAGAAATTAATTCATCGCGTAATAATATTATATTATAAATAATTAAAACACTATCAAACATTAAAAAATAATCACGACAAATTATGATTTGATTTTCATCGATATTGGGGTTCATTTAAAATTTTATCTGCGGCAAAACTGCCCGCCGATTCGAATTGCGACGAAACTTCGTTAGAATTTTTTGACGGTATTCGAACCATGAATTAATATGAAATACTAACTCTCAAATTTAATTTGATCTTGATTTAATTAATTCATTTACTTAGCGAACAAGAAATTGCTTATTATAGCATAAATACGACAAATATTACACTACAATAACGCTATATAAAGTATCGTAAAAATACGGGTGTTACAAGAAGGACAATTCTCATTAAAAACCTGAAGATAAAATTGTTTGTTACGAATGTGGTAAACCTGGCCACATTAGTAGATATTGTAGGTTAAAAGGGAAAATCAAAGTCCTAAACCTAGACCAAGATATTGAGGATAAGATTAATAATTTGTTAATTGAATCCTCTCAAGAAGAAGAATTTGTTGGGGAATCTTCTGATCAATCATCTGAAAACCTAAACCAAATCTAGGATGATGATTTATCAGAAACAGAATCTCCTAGTCAGGTCAATGTTTTAACTAAGGAGCAAGATCTCCTTTTCGAAGCAATAAATGTTATACCTGATCCTCAAGAAAAAAGGAAATATCTAGAAAAATTAAAATCTACCTTAGTGACTAAACCTCCTAAAAATCCTTTAGTTACTAATAAGTTTAATCTCAAAGAAACTTTCAAAAGATCAGAAAAGAGTAGTGTCATGCCTGTTACTATACAAGATCTCCAATTTGATATTAATAATTTGAAAATTGATATTAAAGAATTAAAACAAAAACAATCTGAACAACAATTGATCTTAGATCACTGGAAAAATAGTTGGTCTGAAGATGATTCATCTTCTGAAACATCTACTTCTAAAAAAGAAGATCCCCTAGATATATCTGATGATTTTTTAGGGTTAATCAATTATGTTAAAAATCCAAAATTTTTACATAAATGTTAAAAATATCATAGGAGAATTTGTCCTTAAAACTATAACTCTATTTGACTCCAGAGCTGATTCAAACTACATTTTAAAAGGATTGGTCCCTACTAAATACTTCGAAAAAACATCAGAACAACTTAATGCTGCTAATGGTTCTAAGTTAAAAATCAATTAAAAATTATCCAAAGCTATAGTTGAGAACTAGGGTCTTAAGATTGAAACATCTTTTTTATTAGTTAAAAATTTGAAAAATAAAGTAATTTTGGGTGCCCCTTTTATCAGATCACTCTTTCCTTATCAAACTACAGAAGAAGGAATAACTACCCAATACTTGGGCCAATCTATCACATTTAAATTTATAAAAAAACCTATTATCAGAGATTTAAATCCTGTTTTTTATAAAGAAAATCAAAACAATTTTCTTAAAGAAGAAATTTCTTTTAAAAATATAGAAAACCAATTACAAGAGCCAAACATTCAACAAAGCATTAAAAATCTTTTAGCTGAAATCCAATATATCATTTGTTCAGATTTACCTAATGCTTTTTGAGAAAGGAAACAATATGTTGTTGATCTTCCTTATGAAAAGGATTTTAAAGAAAACAAATCCCAACAAAATCTAGGCCAATTCAAATGAATGAACAACTTCTTCAATTTTGCCAAAAAGAAATCAAAGACCTATTAGATAAGGGTCTAATTTGCAAGAGGAAAATTCCTTGGTCTTGTTCTACTTTTTATGTTCACAAACAAGCTGAAATTGAAAGTGGAACACCTAGACTTGTTATCAATTATAAACCCCTTAATCAAGCACTTCGCTGGATTAGGTACCCAATCCCCAATAAAAAAGATCTTTCAAACAGATTACATGATGCAAAAATCTTTTCAAAATTTGATATAAAATCTGGATTTTGGCAAATCATATTAAAGAAGAGGACAGGTATAAAATAGCTTTTACTGTCCCATTTGGTCAGTATGAATGGAACGTTATGTCATTCGGATTAAAAAATGCCCCTTCTGAATTTCAAAGAATAATGAATGAAATCTTTAATCCTTATTCTAAATTTGCCATTATCTATATTGATGATGTGCTAATATTTTCTCAATCCATTGATCAACATTTCAAACGTATTAAAACTTTTGTTTCTATAATCAAGAAAAATGGTCTTCTTGCACCTAACCGGAGACCTCCACGGTGTGGGACCGTGCATCGTTTAGGAGAATAATTTAATTTAATATTTATATGTAATTGTCGTAAATTAATTAATTAATTAATGTTAATGAATATTTTTAACTACTTTGACCAGTATTATTTTGTTAATTAACTATATTAATTGGTTTACTAAAGATGGGAACTATAATATAGGGGGACACTCTTGCTGGAAAATCGCTAAAGATGGGAACAATCGGCCTTTTCCCATAGCCTACGCACTTCTTGAGGATGAGACAGAAGATGCATGATTTTTTTCTTCCTCCAACACTTAGCTGATTTTGGATAGGCACGAATCAATAAAAAGTGTCATTTGGCGTCTAGACAGTAATTGGCATCATGTGTACTGCGTTTGACACATCTCGCAAAACTTTATGAGGATTGTGACCCGCCCTCCGGCACCCGAAAGATGGGTGCCACGTGTCAACCTTTACCCAACTTCTAATGCAGAATTCAACTTTAAATATGCTGGATAGCTTTCCACATCGTAGTTAATCTTCACAGGTAAGAAATGCGCTGATTTAGTCTGTCTGTCAACGATTACCCAAATAGAATGAAAATTCTTTGCAGTCCTTACTAATCCTACCATGAACTCCATTGAGATTGCAGCATACATGCAGGCCTTTGAAGTTCCACTTTTGCTTTTTGGCATGTCAAGAGAGATGCGACGTACTCAGCTACTTGTTTCTTTATTCCTAGCCACAAAAATTTTAACTTTCGATCCTGGTACATTTTTGTTGCTCCCAAATGAATACTCAGCTTGCTCTTGTGCGCTTCATTCAAAATCTTCTTCCTCATCTCAGGACTGTTTGGTACACAAACTCTCCCATTACATCTGATAATATTGTCAGTTCCTATATTGAATTCAACAACTCTTTCTTGTCCAACTAATCCTTTCTTTCCTAAAGTTGCCCATCAGTCTCTTGTTGTTATCGAATATTTTTCATCACCCCAGTTGATACTTTGATCATTTGAATACAAATCTTTCCATGATTTAATTCCACGACTAAATCCAAATCTGTGAACTTCTTTATCAACTCTAATTTCCGACATAATGCATCAACTACAATAATTGCTTTTCCTGGATGATATAGCAACGTGAAATCATAATCTTTGAGAAATTCGACTCATGGTCTTTGTCTGATGTTGAGCTCCTTCTAATCAAACAGGTACTTCAAACTCTTGTGATCGCCAAAGAATTTAAATCTTGCTCCACACAAATGGTGTCTCCAAATTTTCGATGCAAAAATGATAATAACTATTTCCATATTGTAACACCCTGCTTTTTAGAGCGATATTAATCTAAACTCAACCTCTAAATGCAGAATAATTTATAAATATAATACTTGGCTTGTCTTTGAAATCTCGATAATCTTTTGCAAAATCAAAATTTTGAGTATTACAGCATTTTGAAAACATGGTGTTCATCTATAATGGAAAAAGAGAATGCAACTTTATATATATATATATATATTGCCTTGGTCCTTGAGAAATCGCTGGAATCGTTGCATGTCTCTTTGTAAAAATTTCCACTTTATTTTTTCTCATATCTATAGAGTGGGAAACTGTTGTACTAACAAGCTAGCCTTATATGGTGCTAACCATAGGGAGTTTTTTTGGTGGAACTTAATTCCAAACTTCATTAGGGAGGATTTTTTCAGTAACAGGCATGGCCTCCCCTGCTTTTGTTTCTGCTGACCTACTGTCTCATAGGGTTGGTGTATTACCACGCATGTTGGTTTCTTTCTGTTTTTTCTTTGTTTTATAATTTTAGCGTGCTCCAAATGATTGATAATATCTTTGGTGCCAACATAGTTAGGATAAGATTCATTATAGTGAGGCTTTTGCATGTCATTATTGCTTTCCTTAGTTCTAGTTTCTTTATTATAGGTTTGATTTTCTTTCTTATTGGTTTTAATGCTGCTTTTTTTTATGAGTCTTGGAATAGTCCCCCCATGTTTATTTGCTTATCTTTTTTCCCTTTTTTATTAATAAAATTTAGGGGGGAGTACTATTTTCCTTCTACATATTTTTTTTCCTAAGGAGGGTTTTACTTCAGAAGATTGTAACGAGGCTCCTTTCTTTTCTTTTGCCTTATATATATATATATATATATATATATATATATATATATATATATATATATATATATATATATATAAGATCTTTTAAACAGATTACATGGTGCAAAAATCTTTTCAAAATTTGATATGAAATTTGGATTTTGGCAAATTCAGATTAAAGAAGAGGATAGGTATAAAACAGCTTTTACTGTCCTTTTTTACCAATATGAATGGAATGTTATGTCATTCGGATTAAAAAATTCCCCTTCTGAATTTCAAAGAATAATGAATGAAATCTTTAATCCTTATTCTACATTTTCCATTGTCTACATTGATGATGTGTTAATATTTTCTTAATCCATTGATCAACATTTCAAACATATTAAAACTTTTATTTCTATTATCAAGAAAAATGGTCTTGCTATCTCTAAAACAAAAATTAATTTGTTTCAAACAAAGATCAGATTTCTTGGTCACAATATTTATCAAGGAACCATTATTCCTTTCAATCGTGCAATTGAGTTTACAGATAAATTCTCCAATCAAATTATTGATAAGACTCATTACAAAGGTTCTTAGGATGTTTAAATTATGTCTCAGACTTCTTTCTATAACTTAGTAATTTTATCAAACCTCTCCATGATTGTCTGAAAAAGGACCCTCCTCCTTGGACAGATATTCATACAAATGTTGTCAAACAAATTAAATCTCAAGTAAAGGATCTTCCATGCATTTGCTTGCCCAATCCTCAAGCATTTAAAATTGTCAAAATTGATGCCTCTGACATAGCTTATGGTGGCATTCTCAAGCAAATAGTTTATGGTAAAGAGAAGTTATAGCCTTTACTAAGCACTGGAATCCAGCACAACAAAAGTATTCTACTGTTAAAAAAGAAGTTTTAGCAATTGTTTTATCAATTTCAATCTGATTTATTAAATCAAAAATTTTTAGTACGTGTTGGTTGCAAATCTGCAAAAGATATTTTATAGAAAGATGTTAAAAATCTTGCACCAAAACAATTTTTTGCAAGACGGTAAGCAATTTTGAGCATTTTTTGTTTTGAACTTGAATATCTTAAAGGCTCAACAAACGATCTACCTGATTATCTCACTCGTGAATTTTTACAGGGAAAAGATTAAGATGTCAACCAGATCTTCTTGCTCTCAGGGAAGAGGAAAAGGAAAACTTGTTTTTGCAGATTAACTACTAGGACAGCCAGGAAGCAAATTGGGTGTCCAACCCAAAATCAAACTGGGTCATCTATCCAAAACCAATTAATTGGTCATCTACTCCAATCCAATCTGGGACATCCACCCAAAACCACCATCTGGGTCATCAACCCAGAAGATCCCAAACCAATCTTCCATTCAAACCTCTAAACAAACCAAAGCAGACTATGCTTTTCCAATTCAAACACTTTTAGCCTTTCAAGAACAAGGCCTAACCAAACTACCAAAAATGACTTGGGCCAGCATGGCTGAAGAAAATAGTGATCAAGATCTTCCACCTTTAGATCTCATGATCCAAAATTAAATAACCCAAATTGTTCAAGCAAATCCAAACCCGTCCTGCCCAGACCTCCCTAACTCATTACATCCCAAAATCTAAATTTTGGCCAGTAGTCAGATTAAAGCCAAAATATTAGGACAAAAATCCAAACAAAATTCCATAAAAAATTCTCCCTCCAGAATTTCAGTTTGTACCTTTAGCTACAAACTAAACCCAATTATTCTATGAATACATGCTCATAGATTCTGAATCTGTCTCTATCAAACACTACAAAGACCCAAGAGATGATTCAATCATTACCTATTCTACTCTTCAAATCCTAAAAGTAATAACACCTTCAGCTTGGGGACAAAATCCAAATAAACCCAAAAAAATTTCTGGAAATTTTGACCCAATAGGATATACATATTAGGATTATATCAAGGCCTGGGATTATGACATTCTTGGCTTACAAAACAAATCTTTCAAACATTCCTGGTTAATTTATTTAAAAAAAGGAGTCAAATATTCTTTTCCAAATTGGTTCCTCCAATGGTGGGATTTCTTTGGCCCAATTCCAGAAATCTTTCCTCCTAAAGTTCAAGAAGGGTTCCAAATCTTTTAAGAGATTTAACAGAGATATTGACAATCTTTCAATAGAATTAAACTTTTTCATCAACTTTTCACTATCATGGGTTTTCTCATGGTAATATAAGTTTGGTGATAGTTCAATCCCAAAACCCTTGCCATTTCTTCAGAAGCAAGCTTTTGTCAAATGGTGGTCCCGTTTTGACGAAGCAATGGCATCCCCAGAAAATGTGACCATTTGGTTCAAGAACAATCCAAATTTTTTGTAGATTGCTAATCCAGACACTTGCATTTTACTCAATCGAAAAGCACATATAGCAGCTGCACTAGCAACATCATCCTCTAAAGAAGATGTTCTTCACAATTTGCAGAATATTGTCCAGCTTTTGCAAAAACAATCTTCAGACAAGGGAAAAGAGAAGCATGATCTTCCTTTATCCTCATCAAAACATTCAAAGAAAAGCAAGAAGAAACAAGTCCTTCCCTCTTCTTCAGAACCATCATCAACAGTTGACTCATTCTACCAAAATGAAGACGATTGTTTTGGAATATATTTCCCCGTCAATCTCGCTGAAGACTGATGCAGACAACAAAAGTGACTTTTTACAGTAGAAAATAGTGTTGGTAACTTACTGGAACTGTTAAAACAGTAATTTTTCAATTCTATAAATAGGGTGCTTAGGCCATGTTGTTTGGTACCCTTCAGATTACGCTGTTTTAGAGAGAAGTTGGTGTGAGATGCTCTGAGCAGAGCGTAAGCCTTTCCTCTTTTTCAATCTGTTTTCAATCTCTGTATTTATTTCTATCTTCAATGAATACAAGATTGTGTGTTATTGAAGACTGAAATAAACACAGAGATTGAAAACAGATTGAAAAATAAGAAAGGGTAACGCTCAGCTCAGAGCATCTCACAATAACTTCTCTCTAAAACAGCGTAATCTGAAGGGTACCAAACAACATGGCCTAAGCACCCTATTTATAGAATTGAAAAATTATTGTTTCAATAGTTCCGGTAAGTTACTGACATTATTTTCTACAGTAAAAAGTCACTTTTGCTACATTACTAAATAGTTGAAATTTGTAGTCTTCTGACTAATTGATTGAGTGCAGACACTCTGCTTCAGTCTTTAGCGAGATTGACGGGGGGAATATATTCCAAAACAGTCGTCTTCATTTTGGTAGAATGAGTCAACTGTTGATGATGATTCTGAAGAATAGGGAAGGACTTATTTCTTCTTGCTTTTCTTTGAATATTTGGATGAGGATGAAGGAAGATCTAGCTTCTCTTTTCCCTTTTCTTAAGATTATGTTGCAGAAGCTGGACAATATTCTGCAAATTGTGAAGAACATCTTCGTCAGAGGATGATGCTGCTAGTGCAGCTGCTATAAGTGCCTTTTGATTAAGTAAAATGTAAGTGTCTGGATCAGCAATCAGCAAAAAATATGGATTACTCTTGAACCAAATGGTCACATTTTCTGAGGATCCCATTGATCCGTCAAAACGGGACCACCATTTGACAAAAGCTTGCTTCTGAAGAAATGGCAATGGTTTTGGGATTGAACTATCACGAAACTTATATTGCCATGATAAAACCCATGATAGTGAAAAGTTGATGAAAAAGTTTAATTCTATTGGAAGATTGTCAAGATCTCTATTAAATTTCTTGGAAAAGATTTGGAACCCTTCTTGAACTTCAGGAGGAAAGATTTCTGGAATTGGGCCAAAGAAATTTAACCATCGGAGGAACCAATTTGGAAAAGAATATTTGACTCCTTTTTTAAAATAAAATAACCATGAAAGTTTTGAAAGATTTGTTTTGTAAGCCAAGAATGTCATAATCCCAGGCCTTGATATAATCCCAATATGTATATCATATTAGGTTTGGGTTTATTTGGATTTTGTCCCCAGGCTGAAGGTGTTAATACTTTTAGGATTTGGAGAGTAGAATGGGTTATGATTGAATCATCTCTAAGGTCTTTGTAGTGTTTGATAGAGAAAGGTTCAGTATCTATGAGTATCTATTCATATAATAATTATGTTTTGTTTGGAGCTAACGGTACAAATTGAAAATCTTGGGGGGAAATTTTTGATGGAATTTTGTTTGGATTTTTGTCCCAATATTTTGGCTCTAATCTGACTATTGGCCAAAATTTAGGTTTTGGGATGCAATTAGTTTAAAAGGTCTAGGCAGGACGGGTTTGAATTGGTTTTGGATTTTCTTGAACAATTTGGGTTTTTTTTTTGATTTTGGATCATGAGATATAAAGATGGAAGATCTTGATCACTATTTTCTTCAACCATGCTGGCCCTAGTCTTTTTTGGTAGTTTGGTTAGGCCTTGTCCTTGAAAGGCTAAAAGTGTTTGAATTGGAAAAGCATATTCTGCTTTGGTTTGTTTGGAGGTTTGAATGGAAGATTGGTTTGGGATCTTCTGGGTTGATGACCCAGATGGTGGGTTTTGGGTGGATAACCCAGATTGGATTTGGGTAAATGACCCAATTAATTGATTTTTGGTAAATGACCCAGTTTGATTTTGGGTTGCAGACCCAGTTTGCTTCCTGGCTGTCCCAGTAGTCAATCCTGCTAAAACAAGTTTTCCTTTTCCTTTTCCCCGAGAGGAAGTAGATCTGGTTAACATCTTAATCTTTTTCCTATAAATATTCACGAGTGACATAATCAGGGAGAGCGTTTACTGAGCCTTTAAGATATTCAATTTCAAAACCAAAAATGCTCAAAATTGCTTGCCATCTGGTAAAAATTTGTTTTGATGCAAGATTTTTAACATCTTTTTGTAAAATACCTTTTGCAGATTTGCAATCAACTGTACTAAAAATTTTTGATTTAATAAATCAGATTGAAATTTTTAAATTGATAAAACAATTGCTAAAACTTTTTTTTAACAGTAGAATACTTTTGTTGTGCTGGATTGCAATGCTTAGTAAAGGCTATAACTTGCTCTTTACTAGAAACTATTTTCTTGAGAATGCCACCATAACCTATGTCAGAGGCATTAGTTTCAACAATTTTAAAATCTTGAGGATTGGGCAAGTGAAGACATGGAAGATCCTTCACTTGAGATTTAATTTGTTTGAAAATATTTGTATGAATATCTGTCCAAGGATTTTCAGACGATTATGGAGAGGTTTGATAAGATTACTAAGTTGTGCAAAGAAGTCTGAGACATAATTTAAACATCCTAAAATCCTTTGTAATTGAGTCTTATCAATAATTTAATAGGAAAATTTATCTGTAAACTCAATTGCACAATTGATAGGAACAATGGTTCCTTGATAAATATTGTGACCAAGAAATCTGATCTTTGTTTGAAACAAACAAATTTTGTTTTAGAGACAGCACGACCATTTTTCTTGATAATATAAATAAAATTTTTAATATGTTTGAAATGTTGATCATTGGATTGAGAAAATATTAACACATCATCAATATAGACAATGGCAAATTTAGAATAAGGATTAAAGATTTCATTCATTATTCTTTGAAATTCAGAAGGGGCATTTTCTAATCCGAATGGCATAGTATTCCATTCATATTGACAAAAAACGGACAGTAAAAGCTGTTTTATACCTATCCTTTTCTTTAATCTGAATTTGCCAAATTAATCCAGATTTCATATCAAAATTTGAAAAGATTTTTGCATCATGTAATCTAGTTAAAAGATCGTGTATATATATATACATATATACATATATACATATATACATATATATATATATATATATATGAGTGAGGAAGACAATGTTATGACCATGTTTAATCTCATTAACATTCTGATCTGCTGGTGGTACTCAACTTGTTATTCTTAATTGAAAAATTGTTGATTTATGGAAATATAAAAGGAATTAAAACCTTTCAGATCTAGCTTTTAGGCTGTATGGAGGATGGGTAACAGTAAGTCCCGATGGACATGGCTGTAAGGCTATGACCATTCTTAAGCAGAAATTGATAGATCTGAAAGAATTTTACAGTCCTTAGTTGAGAATAACATTTTAAGAGGTGGCTTTAGATAGATCTGGAATAAATATGTATGATTAAACCTATATGAGTAAATTAGAACATAATTGTTAATTCAAGTTTAATATTTATATTTCTAACTAACCAAGTGATGGTGATGATACTGATAGGTGAGGAAGACTTATCTATTATTATGCTGCGATCTTTTTCTTCTCGCTTTTCCTTTAAGTCTTCTCAACCCTCATCCTCCTCTCTTTCTGAAAACCAAACTCACAATCTTTCAAAAAAGGTCTTCAAAGAAGAAATTCAATTTGAAGATATGAATCAAGATTTAGACAATTGGGAAATCCCTAAAATCAAAGATGAAGATCTTTACAAAACAAAAGGTTCTTATTTCAGTAGAAACACTTATGTGATTAAAACTGCTGAACGAAAATACAAGATTCAAAAAGATGATGAAAAAATTCATCTGCTTTTTGAAAGAAGCATCAATGAACACAAAGATAAAAATTACAATCATTTTCAAGATTCCCTCTTCGGTACAGTTGAGTCTAGCTTAAGTCACAGACCAATCTTTTTCAATTGCTTTCCGGATTTAACAGTAAGTCTGGATGACAAAAATATTCTTGATGTTTTGTACCTGAATGTCAAACTCCATGGGTATGACATGAAGGAAGGATCCATACCAACTACCCTGATTTATAGAGTCCAATACAAGGTTATAAACTCTATTAGATCCAATTTCCTTAAAATCAATTGTGATAAAAGAGGAGAAACAACATTGTTTCTCACTGATAATAGTAAAGCCAATATTATTGTGCCTAAAACTATTTAGTGGAGTGATATTACACTCCCGATAGATGGTCAATAGAAAAGGCAACACCAGCCTTACCTAGAATTACCCCAAAATTCCAGGAGATAATGCAAAATTAATCATGTCATTTAGACATAGACTTTGATAGGAGAAATTCCTTTTTCTTTTTCTAGGTCTGTTAGGTCTACTGATGATTTCAGATCAGCCATGTCTAGGAGATCTTTTTCAGTCTCTAGATCTATTCCTAGATCCATCCCAATAAACAAACCTGAGCCTTCACATGAAGGATCAACAATTCACTTACAAGGATTTGAAACCATAACCCCTGTAAGAACTTTATACCAGAAGGATGAAGAAGACCAAAGAACCATTCAATCACTAACTTATTCTTCCCATAATGAACCTTATGATATTAATGCAATATCATCTGAGTTTGTTGTTGACAAAGAATCTCTTAGGAAAAATTTCTATTCTAAAGAATGGTCTCCTCCCAGAGAATGGTTCTTCAAGCATTATCAAGGTCCCAAAAGGAAGAAAATCCAAGGGATATTTTATAAATTTCTCGAACGTATCCAATTCAATATCCGTTTCTTTGACTGGTTCAATGCTTATACCATCAAGCACAAAATAAAATATCCTTTCCAAGACAAACTAATAGGTCGTAAGACTTTAGATGTTATTTTGGAATGGCATCTAAAAGATGGACAAGTAGTCCAATCAGATCTTCCTCCCAAAGCACCTTTTACTCTTAAGAGTAAAGATCAAAACAATCTTGTTATGGCCTCTCCTTTCAAAACCAGAAATGAGGGACCCATATCTGCCAAAGATATTAAAGATCTCATGGAACAATACAATTATACCAACAAGTATCTTCAAGCCTTAGGAGAGAACAGAGGAAAGGAAAAACAAAAAGATAAGACTCCTCCAAAATCGTCCTCCACTCAAATAGAAAAGCCTTTGTTTAATCCATATAGGATTTCAAAGCAGCTCAACAAAACCTTACAACTTTCAGATCCTAGGAAACAGATCAAGAAAGAAGTTGAAGAAGCCAACGATGAGCTTCTTGCCAAAATCAATAAACAATTAGAACTCTATAAGGTTGTTATTCCTGAGTCTCCCTCAACTCCTCCTCATAAAGCTGTTAGCATGATAGGTCAATCATCCTCTATGTCTTCTGAAGACATAAATTTCGATATTAATCCAGAGATTAATATTATTCCTGTCATAACCGGTCCAAAACTCAATTGGAAAAATCCAACCAAACTATATTATCCTCGAGCCACTGCTCCAGATCTTCTCTTAGAAGAAAAAGAAACCAATTTTAAGAGTTTCAGTCCAACAACGTCTATGAATGGAACATAGATGGTGAAAATGATTATGGCATCACTAAAATTCTCCGAAACATGACAATGGTAGCTACTGCTTATGAAACCTCCAATGACTATCCAGAAACCTTGATTATTGAAATCTTAGTTGCAGGTTTCTGTGGCCAACTGAAAGGATGGTGGGATAATTATCTCGGATAATTATCTCAATGAAGATGAGAATCATTCAATCCTTAGTGCTATCAAATTAGATCTTGATGGCACTTCAATCTTAGAAAATGGAGCAAGCATCCCAGATGTTGTCAATTACTTTAATTTTTACCATAGCTCGACATTTTATTGGAGATCCCTCTTTAATTAAAAACAGATATGTAGAGCTATTATCCAATCTTAGGTGTAAATCTTTAGGAGATTATAGATGGTATAAGGATACCTTCTTAACTAGAGTTTACAATAAAGAAGACAGCCAACAAGCTTTTTGGAAATAAAAATTCTTAGCTGGTCTTCCAAAATCCCTTGGCGACAAAGTTAGAGAAAAACTTAGGAGCCAAAACCCTAATGGAGAAATCTTTATTGAGCAATTAAGTTACGGACAACTAAGTGCCATAATTCAAAAGGTTGCCCTTAAGATCTGCCAAGATGATAAGATCTAGCAACAACTTGCTAAAGAAAAGGCGCAAACCCATAGGGATTTAGGGACTTTCTGTGAACAATTTGGCTTGCCCTGTGTTAAGAAAACTAGGTTCAAGCCTAAACCAAAACACCATTATGGTCCTCCCAAACCTCAATAGTACATGAAAAAGCGTTTTGATAGATCAAAACCAAAATCGAATGACCAATCTGCCAAAATCACTCATGAGAAGCACAATTCTCATACTAAACCCAAAGACAAAATTGTCTGCTACAAATGTGGTAAACCTGGCCACATTAGTAGATACTGTAAGTTAAAGGGAAAAATCAAAGCCCTAAGCCTAGATCAAGATGTTGAGGATAAGATTAACAATTTGTTGATTGAATCCTCTCAAGAAGATTCTGCTAATGAGTCTTCCGATCAATTTTCTGATAGCCTGAATCAAATCCAAGATGATGATTTGTCTGAATCCTCCTGTCGGGTCAATGTCTTAACTAAGGAGCAAGATCTCCTTTTCGAAGCCATTAATGTCATACCTGATCCTCAAGAAAAAATGAAGTACTTAGGGAAATTAAAATCTTCTTTAGTGACTAAACCTCCTAAAAGTCCTTTAGTTACTAATAAGTTTAATCTCTAAGATACTTTCAAAAAACTAGAGAAAACTAGTGTCAAGCCTGTCACTATCCAAAATCTTCAATTTGAAATCAATAATGTAAAATTTGACATCAAAGAGTTGAAGCAAAAACAATCTGAATATCAGTTAGATTTAGATCACTGGAGAAATAGCTGGTCTAATAATGATGATGAAGATTCATCTTCTAAAGCTTCTACTTCCAAAAAGGATGATAATCCCATTGACATTGTCGATGATTTTTTAGGATTAATCAATTATGTCAAAATTCAAAATTTTTACATTAACATCAGAATCCTCACTGGAGAATTTGTCCTTGAAACCACAGCTCTTTTTGGTATCGAAGCTGACTCAAATTGTATTTTAGAAGGTTTGATCCCTACTAAATACTTTGAAAAAACTTCTGAACAACGTAGTGCTGCTAATGGTTCTAAGTTAAAAATCAATTACAAATTGTCTTATGCTATAATTGAAAACCAAAGTCTTAAGATTGAAACATCTTTTCTTTTGGCTAAAAATTTAAGGAACAAAGTGATTTTGGGAATACCGTTCATCAAATTACTTTTTCCTTATCAAACTACTGAAGATGGGATTATTACCCAATGATTGGGACAATCTGTTACTTTCAAGTTTTTGAAAAAACCCATCATTTGAGATTTAAATCCAATTTCTTATAAAGAAAATCAAATCAATTTTCTTAAATAAGAAATTTCTTTCAGGAATGTTGATAATCAATTACAACAATCAATTACTCAACAAAATATTCAAAATCTTTTAAGTCAAATTCAAACTTCTATTTGTTCGAATTTACCTAATGATTTTTGGGATAGGAAACAACACATTGTTGATCTTCCTTATGAAAAAGATTTTTCAGAAAAACAAATCCCAACAAAAGCTAGGCCAATTCAAATGAATGAAAAACTTCTTCAATTTTGTCAAAAAGAAATCAAGGATTTATTTGACAAGGGTCTAATTCGCAAGAGCAAAAGTCCTTGGTCTTGCTCTGCTTTTTATGTCAATAAACAAGCAAAAAATAAAAGAGGAATGCCTCGTCTTGTTATTAATTACAAACCGCTTAATCAAGTACTTTGTTGGATTAGGTACCCAATTCCTAATAAAATTGTTGTTTCAAAAATAAAACCCAATTTGTTTCTTGGTCATAACATTCACCAAGGAACCATTGTTCCTATCAATCGTGTTATTAAATTTATGGACAAGTTCCCTAACAAAATCCTTTTAACCTATGGTACTATAGACATATTCTATTGAATATTCAAAGGTAATGTTATAACCAAAACTACTAATATTCTTTGGTTACTCTTAACAGTTATTTGCAGGTCAGATGTCTCATTCCATAGAACAAGTGGGTGACTCTAAGATAAAGTTTGGGAAATTTTACCTCCCAATACTTACAGCAAACGAATCTAAAAAAGCTTTCATCTTACCCAAAGATGTAAAGGTTGACCAGATTCAAAAGTGTCTTCTTGACAATCTTTGGATTGCTAGAAGCTCTTCTGAAAAAATAACAGCCTTCAACTCATTATCAGTTTATTTTTCAAAAATTATCCAACCTCCTTCTACTAAAGCCTTTTTCTATTATGCTTTAGTTAAAGGATCAAAACCTGGTTTGTATCTTAACTTTCAAGATATTAAATTACAAACCAAAAATTTCAAAAATCCAATCTTCGAATGTTTTTATAATCCAAAACATGCTTTAAATAATTTAAAGCAAACAGTTGGAGACAAATTTTATGTTGATCCAAAATTTTCAGCAGCAAGTTTCAAAGAATTGAAACTTAAAGGTCCAATGATAGAAAGCCCAAGTATTCTTGAGAGCCCTGAGCGAATTCAAACACTTGAAACCACTAACCGAACACTGTCCAGTGAGAATGAGTGTTTGACAAAAAACTTCAAAGTGTTATTAGAAAGGTTCAATGACCACAAACTCATGGCCAAAGAATTTGGAGAACTCACTTCTCCTTCCAATCAAGATAAAATAAGAGTAAAAAATAGCTTGAAGATCTTAAGAAGAAGTTAATCCTCCAAACCTCACCCATTGTTGGAGATTTAATCAGAAAAGTTGACTTTGAAGTTAACTTTCTGATCCAGAATAAATTAAAAAATCGATTTTTAATGACTTCTTTACAGTACAAGAGCTATTATGGGAAATTACAAAAGATAAGTTATCTTTCCCGGGCATAAGTGTGTGTCAACCACCAGTCCATTTAGAACTACCCGAGAACTAACCTTTTTCAAACAATCCTCAAGTAGTCTCTAATGGAATTGTTAAAGCTAGAATCAGTCTTCCTTTCTACAAGGATATTTGTTATAAGGGGAAATATTTTTCAATCTGGACCTGGTCAGATTTCGGAATGTTAAATCAGTTTTGGACTAATGATTCTTCTCATCTGATATTCGGACCAGACAAATTATACATGCTTGTAGCAAAAATCATCAGGAGATCAAAAAGAGTTACTTTCAATGTAAAGTCTTCTCTTCTAGATAGCAATGGTTTGACCATAATTCATGCTAACCATCATCTCGTTGCAAGCACGACAATTTTCATTCCAAATCTGAATTCGCCAGTCACAAATTCAAGATTCAAATGTAGTTACTGGCTCAGAAACAATCTCTTGAAAAAAGAATTCCTTCCTCTATCAGGATGGATCAATCTGAAGTTAGTAGAAGAAGCTCCTATTTATAAACTATGGGCAGTTTCTCTAGCTCCTATTTATAAACTCTGGGCAGTTCCTCTATGTCTGTCTACAGAATTAACCTTCCTATTCGCCAATACTTCCTCAGAATTGTTTGAAGAAACAAAATATGAAGAATACTTTGACGAAACTAGCAGTGAAGCATCTTACGATGACATCGAGGCTCATAATCTCAACAACAGGATGGAGCCATAAATGAATAAAATTCCCTTTAGTCGGCCCAAGGCTGTCATGTACAACAGTCTTTACAATTGTAGCAATCTTTACCCAATCTTCCAAGATAAAAACAATTGTTTTGGAATCAATTCTCCACTCAATTCCGCTGATGAGCAGTAGACTGTCGGGCACTCAATCATTCAATCAATAAACATCAAAATTGAATTATTGCAATTTTACTATTTGGCACTGTAGCAATATAACTTTTTACTGTAGCTAATAGTTCCAATTTATACTGGTAACTTACCGGAACTGTAGAAATAGTTCAATCTCAATCCTATAAATAGAATGTTCAGGCTTCATTGTCAAACACCCTTCGAATTACCCTTTTATTTACGCAGTTAGAGAGAAGTTAGAGAGAGATGCTCTGAGCTTCGTAAGATTATCTTCTTTCTTTCTGTTTTCAATCTTCAATCTTTGTACTTATTTACTACTTTCAATAAAATCTTGTTTTGTTTCAATTATATGGCAGGTTGAATTACCGCTTACTTTTATTTACTTTCTGCATTTAATTTGATATTGTTTATGTGCTGAGCAGTCCGTTTGCTTCCTACTTCTCACTCCCTTTTCCATTTAGCTCTTTCTTTTCTGCTTCCGATCCCCTCTTGGTATCAGAGCCTGATGGGGAAGTAGAATGTGATATTGTATTTGAATTATGAATTATTTCTCTGAGTTACTTTTTAAGTTTAATCATATTAACATTCTGATCTGCTGGTAGTACTCAACTTGTTATTCTTAACTGAAAAATGTTTAATTTATGGAATTATAAAAGGAAATAAAACCCTTCAGATCAAGCTTTTAGGCTATACGGCGGACGAGTAGCAGTAAGTCCCAACAGATAGGGCAGTAAGGCTATGACCATACTTAAGCATAAATTGATAGATCTGAAAGAATTTTACGGTCCTTGGTTAAGAATAATACTTTTCGAGGTGGCTTTAGACAGATCTAGAATAAATATGTATAAGTAAACCTATATGAGTAAATTAGAAAATAATTGTTAATTCAAGTTCAATATTTATATTTCTAACTAACTAGGTGATGGTGATGATATTAATGGGTGAGGAAGACTTGTCTATTATTATGCTGCGATCTTTCTCTTCTCGCTTTTCGTTTAAGTCTTCTCAACCCTCATCCTCCTTTCTTTCTGAAAACCAAACTCACAATCTTTTTGAACTGCTTTTCGGATTTAACTGTAAGTCTAGTTGAAAAAAATATTCTCGATGTTTTGTATCTGAATGTCAAACTTCATGGGTATGATATGAAAGAAGGATCAATACCTATTACCCTGATTTATAGAGTCTAAAACAAGGGTATGAACTCTATTAGATCCAATTTCCTTAAAACCAATTGTGATAAAAGAGGAGAAGCAACTTTGTTTCTCACTGATAATAGTAAGGCTCATATTATTGTGCCTAAAACTATTTAGTGTAGTGATATCACACTCCCAGACAGATGGCCAATAGAAAAGGCAACACCAGCTTTACCTAGAATTACTCCAAAATTCAAGGATATAATTGAACTTCAATCAGGTCATGCAGACTTAGTCTTTGATAGGAGAAAATCTGAAGACAAATAAAGCGAAGCTCCAAGCTTGGCATTTTGGAGATTAGTAACTTATGTTGGAATTGAGTTTGATATTCCAATAATTATATAAGTTGTAATCTATTCATTAGATTAATGATTTAAGTTTAATTTATGATTTGGATTACTGTAATCAAGTTTGTAAATTGTTAATAATTCTTGTGCTTTAATGTAATTTGCCGCACTTCAATTTACATTGAGGTTCGGGTGTTACACCGTTCGACAGGTCTTCATCATAAAAAGACAAGGGTGGTCTGCTTAATCTTGGGCGGTTGATAGGTGGATAGACAGTGTTGATGGACATCGCTTCTCTCATCTTCCTTTTGGCGAAATTGATGGAAGCTTCACCCCGACCTACCAAAGCCACCAGAAATTACTAAAGCGTGCGGGCCAAGCTTTTTCTACATCGGCCTGATGAGGGTGACTTTCTGTTTGAGTGAGTGCATAATGGTTGTCGCACTTAGATCAGGGGATCGAGATCAGGATCGTCCTTTGCTCATCCTCGGCTTCGTGTACTTCTGCAGCATCCCCTTCTAGATGAGGGATTCGATGACGTCTTTATGTTGAAAGCATTCATTAGTGTTGTGACCTGTACTTTTGTGAAATCGACAGTACTTCGATTTGTCCGTGCCAAGCTTCTCCTTTTGGGGCATTGGAAATCGGACTCCGGCATCCATGAACTGTGCATTGGCACATTCATGTAAGATCCGTGATCGGGAGGTGTTCAATGAGGTATAATCATCGTATCTTCCGGGGGGGACCCTTGGGGTCCTTGTCTCGGCGAGGCCGGTCTTCCTTGTATCCGGTGCTTTTCTCCTAGGAGGTCCGCTTTTTTGACTATAAGGCCATTTGCTTCTCTTCGAAGTTAATGTACTTCTCCGCATGTCGGAGGAAGTCGTTCAGACTTTTGGGTTTGTCCACGCCGACGTTGATGCTAAAAAGGCTATCCTCGATCAAGCCTTGTTCCAACAAATAGAGTTTCATTTCGTCAGAGGCTTGCTTGATGAATATTGCTTCTTTGTTAAAGCTTTCGATGTAATCCCGAAGTGGTTCATCCTTCCACTGATGGATTGCAGTTAAGGTAGCCATGGACTTCGGTTGGACGCGAGATGCAGTGAAATGAGAACAGAACTGAGTAGTCAGTTCTGACCATGAGTGTGTGGAGCCATTTTTCAATCCCTAAAACCACGTAAGGGCCTCCTTCTTTAGAGTAAGTGGGAAGATCCTGCATTTGTCCGGGCCTTTGGCCCCGCGAAATCCCATGATGGTGTCGAAGCATCCGATGTGTACATCGGGATCTCCTGTACTGTCATATGTTTTGAGCGAGGGTGGCTTCTGAAGGGCTCGAGGTCTCTTAAACCGAGCTATCCTAGTAGTGAAGGGTCCTAAAGAGAAAGGGTCATCGTTATCTTCGGAATCGTGAGATCCGAAGTACAAAGAAAGGGAGTTAGAGCCCTGTCTTGAGGGAGATGCAGCTGGGCGACGATAGCGAGAAGGGAAACCCTCTCGCAGGAACGTCGACCAAGACGGTGATGGGGTCGAGGGGATACGTCCCTCGAATGCCGAGATTTATGGTGAAGGGCACGCTCTTGCGATCTCGGGGGGGCGGTGAAGCGACAGAAGAGAGGGTGCTCGCTGGAGTCCGAAGGAGATTGCTCGCGAAATCTGCGACGGTTCTGAAACCGTGATAAGGATGAACATTGAGGGGATGAGTGTTCTGGTGTGCGACAGCCATGGCAGCGCGTGCCTCCTGGGGAACGACGTCAAGGAGGGGATCAATCAGCAGATCGATGGTGCATCCGAGACCTCGTGGGAAAATGGTACCTTGGAGGGGACCGCTCGGAGGAGATCTCCCTCGGAGAAGAGTGGTCAGCAGTTCTAGGGTTAGAAACCTGGCGGACCTTGGATCTACTCTCTGTTGGATCTTATTATTTGGAAGACTCTGATCTGTTTTGTGGGGTCCACTGTAGGGCGCGACGATAAGCGTCCACATGCATGATAGGTAGTTCCGTTGGTCCTTAATGTGGAAGAGGCGGAGGTTCTGGGCCGCCATGGTCTCCGTCTGGTGTTGAACGAGGCTGAGGAGCTCGTTGACGGCAGCAGTGGCTGTAGGAATCAATGAAGGCTCGGGGGGCGAAACAGACTCCGGTATTGGGAAGAAAATGGTCTCCACGTGTGGCTCTGATGGGTGTGGGCCTAGCTTCATCTTCGATGGCGACAGAAATGTCAGAGCCCTGGTCAGGAACATCAGTAGACATAGGCATACGTGTAGTGTTCCGCATGTTAATCGTTCACCTGGATCCGACCATGGTGAATCAAAAGATTCGAGGTGAATAAAAGAACTAAGAAGTTCCCACATATGGCGCCAATGATCCGAAATTGATCTCAAAGGTGGCCAGAGTGGGATCACGCACGGCGGAGATGACGATGGGAGTGTACCTACACACACTCCAATGCTTAAGTTAGTATTGGAATAAGGTGAGGTAAGAAATGAACAGTGTGTACCTTTATTTATTAGGTCATGGCCCTTTTATAGGTGAGGTCAGGTTGCTGACGTGTGAATGCCCTCAGGTAACTCTAGATCGACTGTCAACTGTTGGATGTATCCGACGGCTGATGTAATTTCTAGGGTGTGTGGTTAGAAGGTTGCTTTAAGGGCTAGCCCCGCAATGCTTGCGTCCTAGGGTTTTGCGTCGTGGCGATGTGATCCCTAGGGTTTATCACCTTGAAGGTGGAACTCCCGAGCCGGGTCGGTTGCCTGAAAAGGGACTTGGGCATCTTCGGGTCAGTATTATTTCGGTGTGGATCCTTCTTGTTAGGTCGAATCAGCCCATTACGGAGTGAGCCTTTTTTACCACTCCGGATCACAATGCATTGACGTGCTCAACACTTACTCAAAGATGAGAGCATTAATTAGCGTGTGTGTTGAATATGTGCAATTTCTTTAGCGTCATCAAGAGTTTTTATGCAGACCAAAAAAGAGGTGTATTTTCCTCCACTTGACTGCTTTATTATATTATTTATTGGATTACCCATGTATTTGCACTTATCTGAATGTAACAAGCCATTTGGCAATTAGTTTGTTTTTTGCTTCCTTTCTCACCCATACACAGAGTCACAGATGTGAAGGTGCACATTTTCATGAATTAATTTCCTTATTTTTCTTAGCGAATCATCATTGAGATTGTCTGAGTTTTTATGTTAGTCCAGATACATGAATCATACATGTTAACTTCTAGAGTAAACCCTCGGTTTAGTTCCTATATTCACACTCTCTCTCCTATTTAGTCCTTAAAGTATATGAAAATAATAAGTAGTCTTTAAAGTTTGTGAAATCCATCAAATTAGTCCCTAAAGTTTTATAAGTAATCTCTTATAAATGACTAATGAGACGAATTTCACAAACTTTAAGGGCTACTTATTATCTCATATACTTTAGGGACTGAATAAGAAAAAGCATTGGTTCATGGACTAAATTAAGAATTTACTCTAACTTCTGAACTAGATGACATCCCATTGAATAGAAATTTGGCTTCCATTCCCAAGTTCTTCCCTTGAAAAGTATATATACCTAGATATGGCAAGGTCTTATATCTTCTTTTATGCGTTTAAGTGAAACTTTAGTTAGGGTGGCGTTTAATTCACCACATCATAAAATAATAAAATATGTTATATATAGTGAATGAGATTATTACAAGCCTATATGAATATTTTATTGGTTGAATACAGAGTTTAGCTATCATTTGAATATATGTTGATGCTCAAAATTTATCAAAAAATAAAGAATTATAAATATCAATAATTAAAAATTTTACATTCTAAATAATAAATTTTAGCAGGAGTTATACCTGACTGACCCATCACAAGAATGCTCAATGGTATTTTATACTTATTCATTTGATGATATTTGTTTGTACCATTGCAAACACCCTCTCTCAATACATTAATTTCCCTTTCACACTTGGTAACTTACTAGCATACAAATGTTCAAAGCTCCTCCCTCCATCTAATTTTAGTTGTTTTCTTAGGTTATGCATATCTCTTAAAAAAATAATAGTTTACAAATTTCTATGATAAAATGATAATTTTTGGCTAAAATATCTCTTATTAATTAGAGTAAGAGTAGTTAAGTAGTAAAACTTATTAATATAGTTGGTTGAAATATAAAAGGTATTATTGGGAAAAAAATAATTAATGCTTCTTGATTTTTTAAAAGGACAATATTTTAAAGATGACAACTAAAATGAGACGGATGGAATAATAAATTGTATACATTTGTCCACTCAGTAAAAGTGGATTTCATCACAAGTTTTTTTTCCCGTAATTATTTGATTCTTGCATTGATGGAGAGTATGGAATGTGTAAGTAACCGACCAAAAGTAAAATCTCAAAAAGAAGCTAAAAAACACGATGATCCATTGATATGTGAACTTCGAAAAAAGAGATTGAGACCAAGGAACCAAAATGGACCGTTGTAAGTCCCGTAAAAAATCAAAAAAGGACTTCTTGAAGTTATAGAGCCCACCGTGTGCATTGTAAATGCAACTGGACAAACCGAATTAGATTCGCCATGAACAACGTTAAAAAAAAAAAAAAAAAAGATCAACACGATAAGGCATCTTTATAATATTAAAAGTAATAGTGCCATAAAATATTAATTAGAGGACAATTCAGTAAAATCACTAAAATAATCTCTTAATAACAACAATTTAGCATTTAATAAATGATAGATTTATTTTCATATTAAATAGGTTTGATTTAAAATAAAAGAGATATTATCAAAAAACAGAATAGAAATCTTTATCTTGATAATACTAAAAATAATAGTGCCATCAAACATTCATTAGAGGGCAATTAGGTAAAATCACTCAAATAACCTTTTAATAACAGAAATTTAGCATTTAATAAATGAAATATTTGTTTTGATACTAAATAGGTTTGATTTAAAATGAAAGAGATATTATCAAAAACTGGAATAAGAAATTGTTTACTTGAGTAGGGAATAGGAAATAGGACATTTAATAAAAAAAAATTTATTTTGATATTAAAAATGTCCGATTTAAAATTAAAGAGATATTATCAAAAAAAGGGGATAGAAAATTGTTTACGTAAGCAGGGAATAAGAAATAGGAGATATGTTTGAAATTTAATAGATTTATTTAAATAATTTTAATGAATTAATTACGTGAGCAGAGAATAGAAAACCTCTACCAAAGGGAAAGGAAATTTTAGTGATTGAATTAAAATGAAAGTGATATTATCATTTAATAATTATAATAAATAATTTACAGGAGCAGATGATAGGAAACTTAAATATTATACTACTAAAATACAAAATTTGTTAAGTGTAATGCACGAGAGAATTAATAGCCATAGCTTAAAGTGAAAATTATTATTCATTTATTTTTTTTATCTTGTCTATAAATACTTTACGAGTATTATTTAAAATGAAAGTGATAAGTCAAACAATTAATATAATAGAGTAAAGCTATTCAATTGACAAATCAATTAAAAAATTTAGAAATAAAACAATAACTAATTTATAAAGTGTATCGTTCAATTTTTTTTTTTGGGAATTAGATCAATGTAGTTTAAGAGAAACTACCAAAAATTATTATTTTATGAGCATAATATCTTTCTCATAGCTTAAATACGTTTTTAGTCCTCGCAAATATAGAGTATTTTGATTTTAGTCTCTGTAAAAAAATATTTGTTTTTAGTCTTTACAAAATATTTTATTTTGATTTTTGTCCTTTTGACCAAAATTCATAGGAAGTTTAGTTGGAAAATGTAGTGTTTTCTATGAATTTTGTTACGAATTTTTGTCGAAATAATGATTTGTAGTTATTCGGATTAAAATACACAAGAAATTTGGCTGAAAAATTACATGGTTTTGTGAATTTTACTATGAACTTTGGTTAGAAAAACCAAAATCAAAATGAAATATTTTGCAGGATAAAAAACAAATAAAAATTTTGCAGGGGCTAAAATCAAAATACAATATATTTGCAGGGATTAAAAACATATTTAAGACTTAAATTTATTATTGGATTTGTGAAAAAAATATATTATTGGAGAGCCGAATTTTAGTTTAGAAGGGACACTGGTTCACCGAATTCAATTTGTTTCCTATATTAAATAGGTCAAACGAGGGTTGGGTCTAGCGGAAGGGGCTAGTCCCCCACAACGTGGCGAAACCAAGGTTCGAATCCTCGTTGGGAGAGGTTCCCATATTTAGTGTCCGACGCGCCTCGAATAGGATTGCCTCCGTTGGAGGAGACCTGTGGGAAACCCAAAAAAAAGGTCAAATTGATATGATTAAATAAATAAATACGGTCACCCAGTTATCTACCAAATAATGGTAATAATTAATGTTACTAAAAAAAAGTAAGAATTAATAAATCATGATACTTATAAACGGATCTTACGGTTAAAATATTTTAATTGAATGACCATATCAATTGGGTGACATCTTTTGTGATACACAAGTGCGATGAATTTTTTTTTTATCTAACAATGTGACCATCTAATATCTATAAATTATAAAGGCAAATTATTTAAAGTTGGCTTCCTTCAATTACTATAAATAAAAGATAGGGGCAATCTCTGAAACATGTGAAAATCTATATTCCGCAATCAGTTTTTTCCAATGGTCAACTATATGTTGCAATATCAAGAGTTACATCACACAGTGGATTGAAGGTACTCATATGTAACAACAAGGGAGTTATGACAACCACCACTTCAAATGTAGTTTATAGAGAAATTTTTTAGAATTTAGCTTAGATGGTTTGGGTTAGCATTATTTCCTCAACTTTTGAAATAGACAAAACTCTATCTTATTTACTTTTTGCACCCACGAGTTTAAATTTAATGGTTAGCTGTTTTACTTACCGACCGTGCCAATTAATTTTTGATAGTCTGTATGTTAAATTGAGATGGCAAATAAAGTTACTTTTTATAATATATGTTGCCTAATGCGTTCTTTATATAATTACTATTTAACTTTGTCAAAAAAATATAATTATTATTTACCAATCTATATTTTTTTGTACAAAAACGGGACGTACCATTTTATATGTTCGTAATTACATTTAAGAAAATTATGACATTATTTTCTCAATTTGAAAGAACATGATTGTTTTTATGCTATAAACAGAAGTTGATTTGTTTTTCATTTTTTTAATATGAGATTTTTCGTTCATATTTTTCATTAAGGTTACTCATTGTGTTACAAAAGTTACAAAATATATTCTTCAAACAAAAAAAATACAAAAATAATATGACAAACTTTTTTTATCCGATGCATTGTACGGGTCAAAAAACTAGTAACACATAAAAGAAAGAGAGGAGTTCAATGCTAAAGCCTTAAAGCTTTGTAAGCAACTCTAGGTTTGGTTGAGACTTGAGAGACAAGTGATGGTGGACGATGAGGCAGTGCATTGTTGCGACTATGCAACGCAAAGGAGACAAACACTTGTGGTGGGTGATTGATGTGATATGCACAGCAGACAAAGGTGCAGCCAGGCAGCGGCATATATAGGACCCTAGGTCAGCAGGATCAAAACATTTTACTTTAATTAATAATAATTATATTTTCCTTTTTATAAGTATGTTTTTTGTATCTTATCTCAATCATTAGGATAATATATTGATATTTTAATTTGCTTCCCTGGATCTATTGAAAACTCTTCAAAAATAATTTTAAGTGTACGTTGTAGTTAAGAACTTGGTTTCACAAGCTTGTTGCTCATTTGATGATATCCCCTCTTCAAAAACCTGTCCCTATCTCCTACAATTAATCTCTTAAAATTTAAAAGCAAAGTTAATGACAAAAAAATGAAATTAACAATAAATTATGTACCGCAAAAACTCCTTATTTTAGGTACCTCATGTGAGTCTTTTTCTAAGTTTTAAAATAACAATTAAATGAGTTTTACATTTCTTGTTTATAAATAAATGGAGTAAAGACCCAAATTAGTCCTTTACAATAAACATAGAGACCTATCTGGTCCCTGAGAAATGAAAAAAAAATATCAATTTAGTCCATAAAAGTCTCAAATGTCAGTCAAATTAATCTCTGATAAGGACTAAAATGTCCGTAAAAATATTCAAAAAAGGACTAATTTGACCAAAATTTGAGATTTTTGATGAACAAATTGATATTTTACATTTCTTAGGGGCTAAATAGGTCTCTATATTTTTGTCAGAGACTAATTTGGACAAGTGAGATGAGAAATATGGTATAATTGTGGCGGTGGGTGCAAAACTATAAAGTCAGAGAGGTCAAAATAAAAAATTTATAATGTGCTAAGGGGGATTTTAAAAAACTTAGCGGGTGCATGTGCATACCCTAGGCTGTATGTAGATCCGCCTCTACCACCAGGTAGTGCTGCACGACTCTGTTGAGGGATGTAAGTATTAGAATTTTGGGCCTAACCCATCCTTACAAAATTGGCTTGTAAGGTGAGGGGTGTCATTTACTTATAAACTCTTTTTAGGCCTTACCTCTAGTCTATGTAGGACTTGGGTTTTCTCAATACACCTTCTCATACCCAACACTATTGGGCTTGGTCCGTGTATAATGTAGTGGGTGGCCCATCAATCCAGGATAGGCTCTGATACCATATTAGGATTTTGGGCCTAACCCATCCTTACAAAACCGACTTGTAAGGTGAGGGGTGTTATTTACTTATATCTCTAGTCTATGTGGGACTTGGGTTTTTCCTAATAGTAAGGATAACAAAGTAACACTTCAAAAATTGATAAATGAATCATAAAACAAGCCTTTAAATAGGCATTCAGTAAAAACAAAAAGATAAATATAACTTAAAGATAAAATGAAACTAACATATTAATCCTGATCAAGCTAAACAAAACCTAAAGATAAGATAAATAAGTGTTTACACCCAGAGGTATTCTAAGTGTTAGCCGAATACAGCAAACAGTCGAGTAAGGGTATGAGCCGGATAAGCACGAGTTGAATTACTATTTAGCCGAAGTTGCAACTAGGGAGCTGAGGCGTAAATCAACCATATTGACGTTAATAAGGTTTGTGGTTAGCTGAGTTGAAGGATACGGATTTCAGGGGGCGAAAATCATGGAGATAGTTCGTGATTTAATTATTTTTTTAAAAAAAATACAAGGATAAGGATTGTTGTTGAGGATTTCCGCAAGTGTACCGAATCACACAAGTAATAAAGTGATAAGTAAGATCGTCTCCATAGGGATTGTGATTGATTATTCAACTAGACAAAGTTCGTAACTATTTTGAACGTGAACAAATTCTTTATATTGGAATTAATGCTATTTGTAACAACTAAAATTAATAAAAACTAATTAAATTTGAATAATTAAAAACGACTAAGGGTTGAATCCTTTTGTTTTCACCTTTATGCAATTGAATTCAAAACCAATGCAAGTGATACTCATGAACAATTGAAGTTTAAATCCTCTAAATTAGATTAACGAAAATTCCTTTCCTCTTAATCCCTTTGATTTAACTAATAAGCCCTAATCCCTTAGGTTCAAATTAATTAAATCAAGCATAAAGAATAAAGATTCATACAAACTCATACCAAAGAGGGTTATATTCCTATAACCCTATAGATATGTCCAACAATCTCAATGCTAGTTAAAAACCCCAATTTTCCAATCATGAGCATAACCCAAATTCAATTTAGTAATTATGAATTATCAAAAGGCATTAAGAACAAAGATAAAGGATCAATTAACATGAATAAACTTGCATAGAAATAATATAATCCAATTACATAAGGGTTTCCACAAAATTCATCTAACCCTAGCCTAAAAGAGTTTAGTTACTCATAGAGAAAGAGAAACCAAACCAGAAAATAGAAACAATGGTAGAGAACCACTCCATTGAGGACTCAAATCCTTCTTCCCAAGCTTCAACCCTCCTTGGAGATGGTGGAGAATGAATCCCTAGCACCCTTGACAAGCCTCCGGCATTTTTAGGTCTTTGGAATGGTCAAGAATGACCCAAAATAGTGAAAACACGAGTTTTTAAGCAAAACAGCGTTACAGAACCGCTCCAGCGTCGCTTGGGCACTCTCTACACGCTAACAAATAGAATGGCAGCAGAAACAGCGCTCCGGAAGTGCTCAAGCGAGCTCCGCGCGCTCGGGTGCCCCTTGCACCCATTTTTTCATGTTGTTTTGCATTTTTCACCTCTGTAAAGTCCGAATTAGCTCAATGTGTCTTCATGAAAGTTGAAGCTATGGATCTTAGCTTTCCAATGGCACCAGTTTCATCTCATTTGGATATTTACAACTCCAGATATATGATTAAAACATTGAACATGTGTCAGGCTGAGACAGCATCACATTGTCAACTTGTAGCACAAATTATCCCAACTTAAAGATTGATTTAGGTCTCGGTTTCTTCATCAAAGCTGTAGATAATTCTTCTATCTTTCCAACAAGACCAAGATCATCTCATTTGGATTAGTGTGGCTCAAGATATAGCTTTTGGAATCTTCTTTGTTAGGAAACAGCGCTTCCAGACATGCTTTCAAGTCACTCTTTTGGCTATGCTCCTATTTCTGTGCACTTAGAGATAAAAAATCATAGAAAACATTTATGCAGAAATGTTAGAACAAATCCAAGTGAATACATTAAATCACCTAATTTAAGCAAGTAATCAATTTGAATTCTCTTCAATCACAACACAAATATCCAATTAAGCACTATAAATCTACATGTGATGAAGACTTATCACAACCCCAAACTTAGCTCTTTGCTTGTCCTCAAGCAAACTCAATCAAAAACATGGGTTGGATTTCAAATAATTCCAATTCATCTAGGTGAACTTTTCATAAAATTTTTTGACAATCCATGCACAATCAATTCACATACTCTTTTGTATTCATGATTTCCAATTATCACAAATCAAGTAACCAAAATGAATTTATTTACTCAGAGCAATAAATCAATTCCCATTACACCTTTCCAGATAATGTGTTTCACTCCACTCAAATGTCTCAGGGTACTGTTTACACTTAACTCATACCAAATGCAATCATCTACCATAGGCTTGACAAAATTCTAAGAAAGCAAAAACACACAAATGTCACACACATTATGACATCTTTTCAAAGGGTGAAATGGGGCTTAGGTAAGGGAGGATATTTCTTTGGATCTAGGCTAACTTAATTGGAATTAAGAGATGCCTCTATTATTTCTTATCCACACCTTGTATCAATTCACAAACTTCCCCCAATCACCTTCAACTTTAGTACCAACAAACCACGGGAGAACTTTTTCCTTGCTTTCTCACTTTGATTTTTCTTTTCTTTTCTCTCTCTCTTTTTTTTTAAATAACAATTTGAATCTTTTTATTGTTGTTCTCCTCTGGCTTGTTCATTTTTATTTTTTTTTACTGAAATGACTATATGCACATGCTTTGTGTAGCCACCCCAAACTTAAGATTGTTGCCTGCCCTCAAGCAATCCCAAACTTAATTCACGACCAAGTAACTAATTTTGTAGAAAACAATCTCTCAACTCCAATTTAAAGGGACAATTGGTTTTTTCCAGTTATTGGCTTGTATTGAGCCTAAAATTCAACAAACAGGCTTAAGGCTCAAAAGGGCTAGCAAAGGATAATACCACAAGGGTAGGCAATCAAAGGCTCTAGCAGTTCAAACAAAAATAAAGATCTCAATCATCTGTGTGTGTGTGTTCACATGCAATACAAAAGCAATCAAGAACTGAGTCAAGTTCTGAAGAATTCATACAAATGGTGAAACACTCAAGAATAAATAAATTTCTACTTAGGCACAAACACTCATAGATTTTGCTTTTGTAATGGGAATAGATTCATGACCACTGAAATTCTCAAAAATTATGGTTACAAGAAGCTGCTTAAAATGGTTCATGTCAACAAAAATTTCAGCTCCTTGATCATACACATCATGCACACAATAAGAGTACAGTTCACAAACAGATTCTCAGATGAAAAGGAATTCCATACAAGAACAAGAGCTTAGTCATAGGGTGCATGGTATCAACTTCACACACAAACGAAAATAAATTCAACATAAAAAAATAAATAAATAGCAAAAGAAGGGAAAGAAAGGTAGAACCCGTGTGTTGAGCCACTCGACTCAACCGCTAACTTGAAATGAGAAAGGTGGGCCGCCTGACGCTGCCACCAATGGGTTGCCTCCCATGAAGCGTTTCTTTAACATCACTAGCTTGACGCTTGAAGGAGTCGATTAAGGCTCCTTAAAGGAGGAAGAGAAGATTGAAGCACCACCTTCCTTGGGAAGATCCACACCCATAGCCCTGAGTACTTGCATGGAAATCATTTCCCTTTTTCACATTGGTCTCCTTTTTCTCCTCTTGAATTTATGTGGGTAGACATTGTCATCCCTCGCCTGTTTGGTGCGTTTTTCATAAGAATGAGTAGGTTCTACATGTGCCTTCTTTGGAATTTTGTAATTTGGGAATTGTTTTCCATGGCCCATATGCAGACTACTCTTTCCTTTTCTTTCTTTTTCCTACACTAAATATTTTTCCATCCCATCGTCTAGCTCTTCAGACATCTCCTCAATAGAATTCATTGTCACCTTCTTTGAGGGTTTGGAAGGTCGGTCTTGATCAAGATTCTCTCCAACCGGCTGCCCAACCACATCAATTCTAGAGCACTTTTTGGTGTCATCGGGATGCCTCATAGCCTCAAACACATTGAAAGTCTCTTTCCCATCTTGGAACCTCAAAATTAATTTACCTTGTTGGACATCAACCAAGGCTCTTCCTGTAGCTAGGAAAGGTCTTCCAAGAAGAACAGGGACCTCCTTGTCTTCCTCCATGTCAAGGATCACAAAGTCTGCCGAAAAAAGGAATTTGTCAACCCTTACCAATACATCTTCCATAACTCCATAAGGGTATTTGATTGACCTATCTGCTAGCTGCAGTGTCATTTTTGTAGGCTTGACTTCACCACCTCCCAGCCTCTTCAACATAGATAACGGCATCAAATTGATGCTAGCTCCCAAATCACAAAGGGCTTTGTCAATATTTAAATTCCCAATAATGCAGGGAATTGTGAAGCTTCCAGGATCTTTCAGCTTTGGAGGGAGCTTTCTTTGAATGATGGCACTACACTCTTCTGTCAAAGCTACAGTCTCATCTTCTTTGAATTTCTTCTTCTTAGTCAATAATTCCTTCATGAATTTGGCATATAAAGGCATTTGCTCAAGAGCTTCTGCGAAAGGAATATTGATCTGGAGGCGTTTGAAGACATCCATGAACTTAGGGAATTGTTCATCCTTCTCCTTTTTCTTGCTCACAGCAGGATATGGCAGCTTCTTATATGGAGGAACCACTTTGGGCTTATTTCCCACCTGTACCTGTTAAGTTATAACTATGCCTCCTTCCTCTAAGTTGGACTTCTTCTCAACCTCTTTTTTTTCGTCTTTTTCTTTGTTTTTACTGCTCTCATTTTCAACTCCGTCCACCTCACTTTTTTCACACTTTTTCTTCCCCTCAACTTCAGACATTATTTTTCCACTTCTCAAAGTAATTGTACTAGTTCTCATTTTTAAGATTATCAACTGTGCTAGCAGAAAACTTACCTTTGGTTTGCTCTGCAAGTTGCTTTGAGAGTTGCCCAATTTGACTCTCCAGATTTTTGATAGAGGCCTCTTGGTTCTTGAAATGAGACTCATGAGTCTGAAAGTTGAAATGGATATTCTGGAAGTTGGATTGAGTCATCTTCATGAATTGAGTGAAAGCTTCTTCTAATTGATTTGGCTTCTCTTGCTTTTGAGGTTGTGTAGGGTTGCTTGATGATGGGCTATCTTGCTGTTTCCAAGAAAAGTTGGGATGATTCTTCTACCCAGGATTATAGGTGTCAGAATAAGGATTCCCTCCTTGCTTTTGAAAATTTTCCATGTAGTTAGCTTACTCATTCGAAAATCCCTTAGCATAGCAACCTCCATTCTCATGAGGTCCTTGACAAAAGTCACATCTCAAGTTCCTGTTCACCTGAGTAGGGATAGGGGCTATCGTTTTCAGTGCTTTAAGCTCCTTGGTGATAGCTTCCAATTGTTGAGAGACCAATTTATTTTGAGCCAAGAATGCATCTTGTGTTTCTAGCTCAAGGAGTCCTCTTCTACCCTGTGTTCCTCTATCATTTTGACACAACTACTCATTGGAAGCCATTTGCTCTACTAAAGGTCTTGCTTCTTCAGCTGTTTTACTGTTAATTGTACCTCCAGCTGAGGCATCCAACATCATTCTTCTATTTGGCCTCAATCCATTGCAAAACATATGCATCTGATTAAACTCATCATACCCATGGTTGGGACATCTTTTCAGAAGAAGCTTGAATCTTTCCCAAGCCTCATACAGATTTTCGATATGGTTCTGCTGGAACCCATGAATTTCACCTCTTCTTTTGATGAACTTGGAGGGTGGAAAAAATTTGTTCATAAATTTATCCTCCAAATCATCCCAAGTAGTGATGCTTCCTGTAGGCAAAGTGTGCAGCCAATCTCTTGCTCTATCTCGTAGGGTAAAAGGACAAAGCCTTAATTTCTTGGCCCCTTCTACAACTCCATTCAGCATGAAAGTGCCACAGATTTCATAGAAATTTACCAAGTGCTGATTTGGGTCTTCAATTTCATCCCCAGCGAATTGGTTTTGCTTGAGAGTGTTCAACAGGGATGGTTTGATCTCAAAAGCATTTGCTTCCTCCAGTTGGTAGGCCATGACACCCCTTGGATTGTTCCTTCTCCCAAAATCGCCCAAAGTGTGCGGTGGTAGTGGTACGTCCCCCATTACTACTAGAGTTGTAATGAGAGAAGTAGAAGCAGAGGCTTGATTTTGTTGTTGTCTTGCTTCCCTTGCCTTTTTCCTATTAGCCTTTACTGTTTTTTCTATTTCTGGGTCAAACAACAGCTCACCTGTTTGTTTACCTCGCAAGCACAACACTAAAGGAAAAGGTAAGTAGCACCACAACAATTATAACAATTTTTTTTTATAAACATAAAATAAAAACAATAAAAAAAATAAATTGTTCAAAAAGTACTTGTTTGCCGTGTTAAAAATCAATTCAACAATCCCCGGAACGGCGCTAAAAACTTGTTGAGGATTTCGGCAAGTGTACCGAATCGTACAAGTAATAAAGTGATAAGTAAGATCGTCTCCACAGGGATTGCGATTGATTATTCAACTAGACAAAGTTCGTAACTATTTTGAACGTGAACAAATTCTTTGTATTGGAATTGATGCTATTTGTAAAAACTAAAATTAATAAAAAGTAATTAAATTTGAATAATTAAAAACGACTAGGGGTTGAATCCTTTTGTTTCCACTTTATGCAATTGAATTCAAAACCAATGCCAGCGATACTCATGAACAATTGAAGTTTAAATCCTCTAAATTAGATTAACGAAAATTCCTTTCCTCTTAATCCCTTTGATTTAACTAATAAGCCCTAATCCCTTAGGTTCAAATTAATTAAATCAAGCATAAAGAATAAAGAATCATACAAACGCATACCAATGAGAGTTATATTCCTATAACCCTATAGATATGTCCAACAATCTCAATGCTAGTTAAAAACCCCAATTTTCCAATCATGAACATAACCCAAATTCAATTTAGTAATTATGAATTATCAAAAGGCATTAAGAACAGAGATAAAGGATCAATTAACATGAATAAACTTGCATAGAAATAATAAAATCCAATTACATAAGGGTTTCAACAAAATTCATCAAACCCTAGCCTAAAAGAGTTTAGTTACTCATAGAGAAAGAGAAACCAAACCAGAAAATATAAACAATGGTAGAGAATCACTCCATTGAAGACTCAAATCCTTGTTCCCAAGCTTCAATTCTCCTTGGAGATGGTGGAGAATGAATCCCTAGCACCCCTTGACAAGCCTCCAGCGTTTTTAGGTCTTTGGAATGGTCAAGAATGACCCAAAATAGTGAAAACACGAGTTTTTAAGCAAAACAGCGTCTCAGAAGCGCTCCAGCATCGCTTAGGCGCTTTCTACGCGCTAACAAACAGAATGGCAGCAGAAACAGCGCTCCGAAAGCACTCAAGCGAGCTCCGCGTGCTCGGGTGCCCTCCTGCACCCGTTTTTCATGTTGTTTTGCATTTTTCACCTCTGTAAAATCCGAATTAGCTCAAGGTGTCTTCATGAAAGTTGAAGCTATGAATCTTAGCTTTCCAATGGCACCGGTTTCATCTCATTTGGACATCTATAACTCTAGATATATGATTAAAACATTGAACATGTGTCAAGCTGAAACAACATCACATTGTCAACTTGTAGCACAAATTACCCCAACTTAGAGATTGATTTAGGTCTCGGTTTCTTCATCAAAGTTGTAGATAATTCTTCTATCTTTCCAACAAGACCAATATCATCTCATTTGGATAAGTGTGGCTCAAGATATAGCTTTTGAAATCTTCTTTGTCAGGAAACAGCGCTTCCAGACGTGCTTTCAAGTCACTCATTTGGCTATGCTCCCATTTCTGTGCACTTAGAGATAAAAAATCATAGAAAAAATTAATGCACAAATGTTAGAATGAATCCAAGTGAATACACTAAATCACCCAATTTAAGCAAGTAATCACTTTGAATTCTCTTCAATCACAACACAAATATCCAATTAAGCACTATAAATCTACATGTGATGAAGACTTATCAATTGTCGCCTAATATTTCAGAACAAGAAACCAAAGGATAAGCTTAAGTTGGAAATCGTTGTTGGCATGAGACATAGCGAATGTATGTGATAAGTCAGAGATTGGGTACTACGTAAAATCTAGAAACGTGGTTAGTGGAAAAAGGCACGATTCAGTTAAATAACTATCAGCTGAGGTATTACTGTTGTTAGCCAATAGAACGTGGCAGATAGGGGTTATGTTTAGCTGCTCCAATAAATACCAGGTTGTACATATTTTATAAATACATTAATCAATACAAATAACTTATTTTTTCCAATTTACTTTCAGTTGTGTAACACCCCGCCTAATTTAATTATTTATTCCTTTAAATTAGGCCTCATATGTTTTATTATTGATTGAGTGAATAGATTATATGGGGTGCAATCCATAATACTAGGGGTGTAACTAGTAGGCATAAGTGAAAAACTAGCACTTAAGTGAGGGCATAACAGTAATTAAACCTGACCCTCATCCCCTCATCCCTCTCACTCTCAAAAATCAGCCCCATTCTACTCTCTCCCTCAATTTTCTAAGAAAGAAGAAAAGAAGAGGAAGAAGATGGAGACCTAGGGTTGCGATTTTGAGGAAGAAGAAGAGGGAAAATGGTGCTTCTTTTCATTTCTTCTTGATTCTGAACCTTGGGACAAAACATTTGGGATTGGTGAAGCTTTTGAGCTGCCCTAGATCATTGGGTGTGGAGCTCAAAATTGGAGAAGGACAAGAGGAGAAGGTCTCAAGCTTTCAAGCTTTCTAGCTCATCTCCTTAAGCTTATAGTGAGTTCCCCTCACTTAGAGTTTAGGCAACCAATAAGACCCAATATTTAGGGTTTCTTTCCTTCCTTTTTGCATGATTGGTTCTAATTTCAAGCATGATTTGTGGATGCATGATTGATTTCGAAGTATGAAAATGTGGATTTAAAATGTATATTTGAGTGTGGGTGCACAAAAATTGAGTTTTGCAACATTTGACTTGAATGTATATTGATATGATTATGGCAAATCAATTTGTTACTTGTTTGGATGTCATTTGGTTGATTGTGATGTTGATTGGGACCAAAGATTGAGTTTTGGAAGAGGTTGGGGTTGAAAAATCTGAGTTTTGACATTTGAAAACCTACTAAATTCGCTGAGTAGCAGGATCGCGCTGAGCGACTATCAGCACTGTTGTCAGGGGGTCAATTCTGCCCCATTTTTGCTCAAGCAAAATAGCTGAGCTAATGGAGCATCTCGCTAAGCGACAGTCTTGCGCTAAGCGAATTTTTGGCAGTTTTCTCCAAATTTTCAAAATTTCTTCCCCCTTTTAAATTCAATCCTGTATATTCTTATAGCCTTATAGAAGGTTATTTACATGATTGAGCTATTGAAATGCTTATAGGGATGGATAAGTTATGACATGACTGAACTTAATGATGTGTTATGATTCATTGAGTGATGTTTATTGAAGAATTCCATGGAAAATCACTGCTATACCGTCTTGGATTCACTGTGTATCGTTATTAAAGAATTCCATTGAGGGTCAATTATACACTCTCTTGGATTCATTGTGCATTTGTAAATGCTTATTGGACTGTGGTAACATTATGAATTTTCTTGACTATGGAATTTTCATGTTGTATTGGGAACCGAGTTGGTAAGGGGTCCGTGGAGGACTCACTGAGATTTTTATCTCATTCCTTTCTAATTGTTTTTCAGATAAGTAGGATTCGAAAGGTGATCAAGCGAGCTGAAAGTTTGAATCTTTTACTTTAGTGTCGTATTTTGGAATGTAACAACTCATCTATCTTTTGGATATTTGGAGCTTTGTCATTGTATTTTGAATTCCAAATACTTAACTTTGGGAAGTTGTAATCTAACTTTTAGATTATTGACTATGTTTGGAGTTTGGACTTGTAATGCTTATTATCAAGTTTAAAATTTTTGGTAACTCCGATGCTATTTTATTGATTGTCGTAATTTCAAGTAAAAATGAATTATGGGCATTACATTATGGTATCAGAAAAGTTTAGTCCATTAGGGATTGTGGTCTAGTATTGTGGATTTTCTTTTGGTTAAGAATTCTCTCTATATTCTTATACTTATTATGGAATATTAAGTCTGATTAACTTAATACTTTATACCATGTATGCAGAATATGGCAGATGAACATAGAAGGCATAGGAGAAGACACCACCGACAAGATGCGAAGGAGGCTCGTTGGATGGATATGATGCAAATGCTGAGGGATCAGAATGACCTTCTGAGGGCCCAAAATGAAGCTACCAACAATATGATGCAGCAATTTCTCCAGCAGCAACAACATGTTCCGCAACCACCTCCACTCGTGCAGCCAGCTATATAACCAGCAGACCCACACTCATTTTTCCTTAGGTTTCATAAGCTCAATCCTCCAAGTTTTCCTGGAAGTGAGGATGCTATGGAGGCCCAGCATTGGCTGGAAGCTATGGAACAAATTTTCAAAGTGGTACATGTACGGACAAACAAAAGGTAACCTTCGTTACACATTATCTTACTGAAGGAGCTGCTCATTGGTGGGAGGGGGCACGAGCATATTTGGAGGAAGAAGACGAGCAGATTGAATGGGAAGATTTTAAGGATACCTTTCTGGAGAAATATTTTCCCCAAACGGTCAAGGACCGGAAGGAACGGGAATTTACTCACTTTAAGCAAGGGGATATGACTATTGCGAAATATGTCAAGAAGTTTGAGGAGTTGGCGAGGTTTTCTTCTCGTGTCAGATATGCACTGGATGAGAAATGGAAAATAAATCAATTTATGTGGGGACTTAGAGCTGACATTCAGAATAACTTAGCCCAAACTAAATTCTACATTTTTGCTTCATTGATTCGCAAAAGCTTCACGGCTGAAGAGAGTTTGAGAAAAATTATTGTAACAGTCTGGGCTGCCACCCATTTTGGGACGTACCATAGCTGCCCGACCCACTGACCACATGGCCCTAGCCCAACATACACCTCAATTGGTTGGTACTAGGAATCAAAAACCATTGTATTTAACTCCTAGGTACATGGCTCGATTCCTAGGGAAGGCAAAAACACCATTAATTTGGATTAAATCCAAAGGGCGGTGGTCAAGTCCTGTGAGTGAATCAGACACTGGGGTGCATGGAACAGAGTTAGTGTATGCTGGGCTGGGGCCATGTGGTTAGTGGGTCGGGCAGCTGTGGTACGACCCAAAATATGGTTGGTATTAGGAATCAAAAACCATTGTATTTAACCCCTAGGCACATGGCTCGATTCCTAGGGAAGACAAAAACATAATTAATTTAGATTAAATCCAAATGGGGGTGGTGAAGTCCGGTGAGTGAACCGGACACTGGGGTGCATGGACCAGAGTTAGTGTATGCTGGGCTGGGGCCATGTGGTCAGTGGGTTGGGCAGCTGTGGTACGACCCAAAACAGGTGGTGCCTTTTATTGTAACAGTCTGGGCCGCCACCCTTTTTGGGCCGTACCACAGTTGCCCGACCCACTGACCACATGGCCCTAACCCAGCATACACTAGCTCTGGTCCATGCACCCCAGTTTTCGGTTCACTCATAGGACTTCACCACCCCCATTTGGATTTAATCCAAATTAATGGTGTTTTTGTCTTTCCTAGGAATCGAGCCATGTACCTAAGGGTTAAATACAATGGTTTTTGATTCCTAGTACCAACCACACTTACTTTCAAGTTATGTTTTTCAGCTTAGCCTAGTTTCTCACAAGTTCACCTCACTTAACGCTCTTTAGAGTAGTTAAGGATCCCATAGTTGAGCTTTGGCAATTTTTCTATAGCACTCATGAGCAACCCAAGGTGAATATATAAAAAAGGCCTACATTATGTTGCAAATAAACTATCATGGAATTATCACAAACTTAAAGGTAAAAGTGTGTATTGTGAGAGTCTCACCTTAAGTTCTTTTAGTTCAAGAGTAATTCACTTTTGGGATATAAGGTGTTGCCCCCACTACGTGTCAATTCAATCCTCAAGATATTAACATTTAAGCACAAAAAAACATGTCCTTCTCCGAATTTTTTATCTTTCACTTGCTTGTTATTATAGTGGGAGTATTGTGGAGATAATGTATTCAAGTATAAGTTATACTTCAGCTTTTATAACAATTATACCATATTATAACAATTAAAATAATAACATTTTTGGCTTTCTTGCTATAAAAATAGCTTGGGTATTGTTTTCACTACAATTGATTTCATTTTATTTCCAAATCAATGACATTTGTAACACACAAAATATGGAGCAACAATATAAGCATGCCGTTATGAGTTTTAGAGGTTAGAACAAAATTAGAAAAATTATCTCAAGTAATTTGTTATTCCTTCCTATTCTTCTAGACATTATTTATGAAACTCCAACATGATTCTGGCCTCGAATGTACAAGTCCAGGCACTGATGTATAAACCTTCGGGAGCAAACTGGATATTGGGTTATACCAGAGGTCCACCGAAATTTGCTTTCAGGGATGTGGTTTTGCCACGACAAAACATCCTTCTTCTCCTTTTATTTCTAATAATATTCAACATTTTCTTCTCATAATTTCTAACAAGCGGTTTTATATATCACCCCAATTTCTCTTCGTGCTTTATGTTGTTTGTGGGGTGAAACATATGTTAAGTGCATGGATTTGAGTCTACTAGTGGATAATTGAATCGATATGTATTAGTTATGTAATGTCTCGATTAGGTACAACCTAACTCTCGTCCCTATTATTAATCGATCTTTTTTTCTTCCTTTTCAACCCATCTAAGGACTGAATTGCATTTAGGTGCTTTGATGAAAGTTGTTGCCTTACTCCTTAGCTTTCATTTTGTTTTTATTTGACCCAAAATCTAATACGTAAAACTCTATACATGCTTTTTAGAAGCAATGCATCGTCTCAAACCGTGGAACACCAGATGAAAGTTCACGTGAATTTTTCACCACATTAAGTTCTATTTAGATTATGGCGTCACATACAATTTTGTAGATATTTCTCTCCACTTTCTGATGCCACTAAGAACACCTCAATCGGACACCCGCAACTCCAATTATGGCTAAAACAATGACGATATGCAATCATGTAATGTCCAAATAGATTACACTTTGAAGTCTAACCAATTAACTTGCGTTATTCTGCATATTTTCGCTTTTAGGCTTCTATGTTGAGCCCAGTCTGCCTTAATCCCTTTTAAGCTTCTTAATCACGCCATAAACCTTACTTTTTGCCATCTTGATTTGATTGAATTTGGATTGGGTTTGGTTTGGATTGCATGTTGGAAAGCAAAAAGGAAAGCAGAAAATTCTGCAGAACAGGCCACCACAGCCGTGCCTCATGGCACGGCCTGGTCGTGGTTGCTTCAGAGAGATGGGGCATCGTCATGCCTCCTAGAACGCCCAGGTCGTGCCTCCCTGTATAGTTTTATTTTCTCTTTTTATTTCAATGCTTTATTAGATGATGGCTTGTGTTTTGGGACCTTAAATGAAGGGGTTTTAACCCTATATGATGGCAACTGCTAATTCTTAAGCTTGCTTTGTTATTAATGTTTCTTATTGACTGAAACTTGTTGTGTATGGAATGTTTGTTTGTTCGATTTGTAATTCGGATTCAAACCCATTGATTATGATTTGTTATAATGTTTATCGGCGAGGACCCCTTGGCTGTATCCAATAGGAAAGATTTACTCATTTGCATTTAAGCGGGGCCTAGAGGGGGTACATTCGTGAATTCCTTGTGACATATGTTTGCATTGTAGTTGAGGTTATATATATATATATATATATATATATATATATATATATATATATATATATATATATTCCAATTATGATGTTATGTTTGAGGAAAGTTTTGGTGACGGGTCCGTGAAGGACTCACTGAGATTTCTTTAAATCTCATCCCTTTCCATTTAATGTTTTTTCAGATAAGCAGGTGCATGGAGATTGATTGTAGCTGAAGTCTCTTAGAAGCTAATCTTTTATATATTTTGGCTTTGTAATGTGTGCAAAGGGTCTATGAACCTTGTATTTTGTAATCCTCAAGATTATGTAATTTGTATTTTGAGATACAAGTTTATGTGTTGTATTCCGCTGAATATACACTCTGTATGGATTATGACTTGGAGATTGTCAAGTTTTAATTTATTCGCATTTTGATATCTTATAAAGTTTAAATGCTATGATTCGATGTAAAAATTGAATTAGGGTATTACAACAATCTTAACTAATTAGATGTACTAGAAGTCAGTAAATGACTAAAGAATGGACCTTAATCGATTAGATAGGGTGTCTTAACCAATTTAGCATGTAGTAGGAAACTCAAAATTTAACTCAAGAGACTTAATGGATTAGATTGGTAATGCTAACCAATTAGATGTGTCAGTTTTTAGTTAAACGATTAGAATTAATCCGTTAACCGATTAGGATAAGCCTGGTAACCGATTAGACCCTCGTGAACGATGTTTTGAGGATGACTATATCACATGTGTGATGTATGTGATTGATATTGCCAATTTTTTTCGTGTTGATATATTCCCAATGTTGTTAATAAACATCTTGATGATCGACATCATGGTCTAAACCATTGGCCATGCTTGCACGACTACTAACATTGTTGTGATGTGTTGTAACGTTCGATGGGCCAGCACCAACTTCAAAGTTCGGAAAAGCCTGTTCATGGGTGCTCATGTCTTATTGATTTTGAGGGACCCAGCTACAAAAGGGCTTGTTTGCTGGACCAGCTCTTAGAAAGATTTGTTGATGGGACCTAACTCTGAGGAGCCTGCTGGTGGGGACCGGTCTGTAGAGGCAAACAGTGTCAATTTGATCAAAGTATAGGCAAACACTGTCAATTTGTACAAATTAGGCAGTCAAGTTTTCAATTAAAATATCAGTGACATGAGGATGTCTTTAAATTATAGACGGTCTTTCACATATTTGTTTGGCAGGGGAGGAGAGGAAATTATTATATACTTCAAGGAGATATGAACTATGCAGGGCCAGGGGAAAACGCCATACAAATTAAATAATGCAATCATATCATGAATGAGAACAGTGAGACTGATGATTCTAGATTTCTCACACTTTCAATGCTCTTAGATCATAGTTAACCTTTTAACATGAGACTGAACGTATTTCTATAAATAAAAAAAAGATAAAGTTTTAGACACATATTCAATGTATCTTTTTTTCTTTTGTTTTTTTTTTAAGGAAACATATTCGATGTATTTTACCATCTAGTGAAAGATAAGGATACAGATTTCTTATGCTAATAAAAGCATGCATTTGTCGAAGTTTACACAATTCAGATTGATATTAGTGTCCATCGGGTGCTAACTCAGTGATAGGAGTTTGACCTTGTAATTTCAATGGACATGGTTTAAATCTCCTCGGAGACGGTTGTAATATGACTATTAGTACCACTGAAATAATAATATATCACATTTTCCTACCCCTTTAAAAAATGATTGTCTGATATTAGTGATCTATGCTCCAACTTCGGCAAAAGTTGAAATGTGGACTATCTAATCTTAACTAGACGGATTCATATTCGCTACGGCTATCCATTTCCTAATAATAGTTATACATTTGTGTAAAACCTATGTCAATTTATATATATATAAAAGGGGAGGGATCAAATTACACCGGTGTAATACTTGAGTATTGTTACACCGTTCAATAACTTTGTACCGGATACCTGTATTACAAAACTCACTGTTGGATTGAAAGATACTATCAAATAGATCATATCTACAAAATTTTACATTAATCTAAAATCATTTGATATGCCATTGAGATGCATCAAGATTAACGTCTTATACATTTTTATTAAATAACGTCAATCTTGATGCATCTCAATGACATATCAAATGATTTTAGATTAATGTAAAATTTTGCAAATATGATCTATTTGATAGTATCTTTCAATCCAACGGTGAGTTTTGTAATACAGGTATCCGATACAAAGTTATTGAACAATGTAATAATACCCAAGTATTACATTACGGTGTAATTTGATCCCTCCCCTAAATAAAATAATTTGAGTTTAATTTATATACACTATTTGTGAAAATATTTTATACAATCATCTAATATTATGTTGGCACCTTGTTAATGAGTTTTAAAATATAAGACTCGCGATACTAATTAAATAACATGTCAACTCATGATCGGATGTATGTGTAAACATTTTTTTTTGCCCAAAGTGATAGAAATTAAATTCAAACAATTTTTTAAAATGTTTTGTTAATGTAACAGCACATAATGATCTTAAATAGTTATATAACATTCTTTTATTTCCTAATTTTCTCACATCTCTTTCTTTCATATTATTTTTATAATTTCCCTTCTTTATTAATTTCTTTTTTATCACATTATAAATCACACCTTTATTATTATTCTCCCATCTCTTTCTTTCATATTATTTTTATAATTTCCCTTCTTTATTAATTTCTTTTTTTATCACATTATAAATCACATTTTTTTTATTATTTATCTTTTTTTCTTGTACTGATTATTATCACTATTCATATCACCGAAACTTTACAACATGAATGTGTTGCTCTTTTTGTTTCCTTCATAATATTCAATTTATTATTATTATTACTTGTTAATAAAATCCAGTGAATCAGTTTCTTTTCGATATAAAAGGAAAAACATGATACAAGGGATATCTTAACCTTAACCTGTTTTACCGCACACATTTTTTTTTAAAAAAAGGTAACAGAATTTATTATTTATTCATTTTTATCTTTTTATAAAACTGCTCACTATACCTATTTTTTAAAAAAAGTGAAAGGTGATCTAACCCTAATCCTAAACTTGGGTTATCAGCAGCAGATCTAACACATGACAAGGGGAAGACCAGAGGTCCCCTTCCCTCACCGGCCAAAGGCAAGACAGTAGCCGAAAAAAAAAAAAACCAAAATAAAGAAAATAAAATGAAATAAAACACAGCAATCACAGAAAAATAAAACGAAGGAGACGAGGAATGTATATCTAGTTCAATATTCAATATAGCTCTCATACAAGTCTAGAAAGTCCAAAAAAGGAATTAAAAGTAGCAAAAATGCATAAAGGTAGGAGAAGGTGTAGAACCTTATTCTGGTTCACAGAAATGTGGGAATTACAGAGACAAAAAAAAAAAAAATGTAAGAGGGAACTCAAAAACTAATTTTTTTTTTTTTTTTGTGTCTACTCACTCTAATTCCTACCGAAACTTTCTCCTTTCTTGCTTTTGTCTCTCCAGATCCGAAAGTACTCTTGCCCTTTTCGTCCCTTTTTTAGGACGAATTCGCCTCCCTCCCCCGGATCTGAGTTTGAGCCACTCTTATATAGGCTCCAGTCCTAAAAAAAAAAAAAAAAGAGATAGCAAGGATTAATAATAATAAATAAGAAAAAAATATTAATAGGAAAGAAAAGGCTCAGATACTCCCTTTAGCCTTGATTCGGTCCAGATTCATAGAGAAAACCACGTAGGTTTCCTTCCTCCTCGGGATTTTTTGGCGAGATTTCATGTGATTGAAACAAAACGAAGAAAGGGAAAGAGGGAAGGCGGGTACGGTGATTAGGGTTTTGGTGAGAAGATGAAAGGAAAATAATGGAAGAGAAGAGATAGGGAAAGAGAAGAGAAAGAGAGGTCGTGAGTGGGGGAGGGAATGAAAGAGAGTCCGAAATTGGGGGAGAGAATTTGTATATGCTGCGGCTGGATCAGAAAAATGAGAGGATGAGTGAGTGTGTCTCAATTTTAGGGTTAGGTTTGGGTTGGGTATTGGGCCGCGTAAGGAGTATGGGCCAGAGGAAGCTGGGGGCGAGCCATGTACCCTGGAGCTTAAGTACAAGGTTTTTGAATCCCTGGTGTCACCATCTCATAGAGCAACACATGGAGCAACGCATAATCGTAGCCCAATTATGACTTCAATCTGGTCCAATACGCCCAATATCTTCATATCAACCCAATAGGCCCAAGACCTTCGCCTAGCTCTTGGTTTCCTACTTTCGGCTCTATTAGCTGCAAATTCGGCTGACTTATGAATCGACTGACCTTTATTCGGCTAGCTTCCTTCAATCGGCTACTGCTGAATTCGGTTGATACTTAGGAATATTTTGGGTGTAAACAACATCTAAGAAACTTGCAGATATTTTTACAAAACCTTTGTCTCATGAAAGCTTCTTTTTTTATAAGAACTGAATTAGAAATTTTAGATCGATCATGCATTGAATGACTGTGTGTTAGTGCATTTTATTTTCAGTAAATTCTAACTTGGGCATTTGAGTGTGCTAACAAGTTTTTGCTGGACATTTCCCATAATTTTCCATGAAGAAAGAGGCAGAAAGTTCGTTAAACGATTATACTAGTGATGATGAGGAGTAGGAACCACAGATGATCAGGACTAGTAACCCTCATCTGGTTCTTTATCTTTAATATGTTATTTCTCATGCTGGATAACTTAGGCCTTTTGTTTTGATGTCCAATGCTTGTTATCTGGTTAAACTTGATATTTTGTTGTTTTGAGATTATATAATATTTTCTACTCCACATGTATGCATCTGCTCATAATATATTTCCCTTTGTCTTTCTCGTTTTTTGATGTTGCCAATAGAGGGAGAGTTACATGATTCAGGAGGAGTGAATTAATCTGTTTAATGCATATAGTAAGGAGGAGTTGTTTTCTACGCTTAAAATCTGATATTTATTGTTATATTATTGAACTAATTCCAACTCTAAGCGAATTCCATCCATGAATGTTTGTTATCATAAAGAAAAGGGAGTCTGTGAATATATGCCTTGATGTTTGAATATATGACAAAATGAAGTTTCACAATAGTCAAGTGTACAAAAAGCGAAAAATAATACCAAGGAATGAAGCCTTTTAGTTTGGGGGCTTTGGATATTTATTTTCCATATTCTTAGTACTATTTTGATTAGTAGTAAAGTTCTCAATTAAAAATAAATTACACACTCACAATGTTTTTATTAAATATTAACTTCATGGCTTTGATCTAAAAAAATGGATTTACAAATTCTCTATAGCCATCAAGTTTTTTCTTTAAAGTTCAAAAGTCTTTCATTCACCTTGATAAATCATTTTTGTCTTTGAAACTTACAAAAATTGTGAAACAAAACCTTCATAAAGGATTATGTACTTCATAAAGGTTTATTTCACTATGCATAAAAGTTTATGGGATTTTACCAACACATGTTGGTCCGAGTGGAAAGGGCTCGGATTCCCTTAATCAAAGTCTCGGGTTCGAGCCTTGTGGATGAAAAAACGTGTTTGGGAGAAGTCCCCTTAATTGCCCGATAGTACCTCAACCGGAGATTAGTCCCATAGGCAGTCCAAAAGATTGAATCCGTGGGAATACTTCGGAGGATCCACTGGGCCCAAATGGCTAATTACGGTGGGGTTCATAAAAAAAAGTATATAGGATTTTCCATAAAGGTTTACAATCCTCTTCGTTCCTCCTTTTAAAATAAACGTTTATGCATATTTGTAAAGGTTTACATACTTTTATAATGGTTTATGGAACTACATATATCTGTAATCATTTATCTTCATTTTCAACATCTCAAGGTTTTTTATTTCTAAAATAATCGGTTTTCACAAAAACCCATAATCGTTTATGCCATTTCAAATCTTCTCGATGTTTCAAATTTTTAAATAAACTATTACATCTTTTCTTATAAACAATTATACAAGAATCACAACCTCCGAGCAAAATATTGTAATGCTGCAATGAAAACTTTTTTGCCTATACAAGCAGCAGTATGTAAGGCTGCTGAGACAAAATTTTCTCATTTTCTTGCTATTATTTTTTTTGCTGAAATTCTGCTAAATTTTTCTTAATAACTCGCACTCAGTTGAATACATATTTCTGAGAGCCTTTTAATCTACATAATTTGAGTTGTAATTTTGAGCTTCAATATGTTTATATATGTACTTTTGAGTGTATCTCTTTCATCCTATTATTTTTATTATTTTTCGGTAAAGTGGTTCATATAGAGAGAAAATTTCTCTTGAACTTGTTGCTCTTATTTTGAGTTGTAAAGGTTTCTAGCTGAATCTAATTTAAGCTAGTGTTTTAGTAAAATCCTTTTGTGTTTTGCTTTTGAAAAAGGACGTAGGCCACAAGGTGTTTGATGGTCGAACCTCTATAAATTATTGTATGCTCTCCTTTCCTCTATATCTCCTTTACTTTTCAGCAATTTATATTTCAGTTCTTTATTTTATTGCTCTTTATTTTTGTCATTTAAGTTCAGTAAATTAATTTGAGCAATTTATTTTACGCTATATATTTTATTGTCATTTAAATTTTGTAATTTATTTTTCAAGTCCCTTGCTTTATTATATTTTTCGTTAACAAGTTATTTTTAAGTACTTATTTACAAAAGATTTTAAAAAAACCGCTCACACACAATTCACCCACCTCTTGTATTTGAAGTCACTTGACAACAAGTGATATCAGAGTTAGACTCTTAATTACTTTAAGAAAATTTAATGAGATTAACTACTTTTTTTATAGGATGTGAAGTATTTGTTTTTTTCCTTCTTTTTATATTCAATAAGAAAGGGAGTATGAGTTAAATTCTTATTCTAAAGAAACAATTTCAAACATAGTGAATGTGAATTAGAGATGGAATGGCCTACGAGGTTAGTTCAACAAATGATACGTTACGTCCAAGTCGAACCACAAGACAATTTGGGGCGACTACATTTTATTTTTTTATTTTCCATGGTGCATATCCAGTGTGATGTGTGGAAACCGAAATAATTTTTGGTGGGGGGGGAGGACTTAATTAGTACTCACTCTGGTATCAAATATAAACAAAAATTAAAATTTATTTTGACCAAATTTGGACCAAATATATTTTGACTTTTGTTTATATTTGAGACTGGAAGGAGTACTCCCTCTGTCATAAATTATAAGAGCCTTTTGACAAAATCTCTTTTACTAAGAAATATAACTAATGTAGTTAAAAATAATAAATTTGTCTACCGTTTTTATTATTTTACCTAAACTACCTTTGAATTTATTGAGAAGGTAAATTACATTACACTTCATTTAACTTAATGATTAAATCAAAGGTAAATTAAATAAAAATAATAAAAAATAATTAATACTACGGATAAACTTTAAAAATCTCTATTATATACAAATGTAAATAATTTAAATAAGAAAATTTCACAAATGTCAACACAAGAAGAAAAGTACAAAGCCACGTCAATTAAAAAACGCCTACATGGACTTACTGAGTCATAATTCTACAAATAATAAAAGACAAAAATTTATATTTAAAAAAATACAGAATATTTCGGTCAATACAGTCATTAAAACATCAAATAAAATTCGAATCATGTATCAAAGGAAACAGAATACGCAATGAATGCTCCAATATCATCAAATAAAAAACTGATATGCAAAAAAAGGAAATACATGAGACAAAAAAAATTCACATAATCGTTTTTTTTTAATCTTAAGTGGATCATGTCGATTTTTTAAATAAAAATTATTATAAAAAAAATGTTAAAAGGAGCAATTAAGATCATATTTAAACATTACGAATAAATGCTATTAATCGCATGACAATTAAAAAAGACGACGACGATCAGAAACGGATAAATGCTATTATTGATGAATCGGTCAATAATTGGTCAATAATTACAAAAATGATATCATGGATCATCATAAGCTATTTTGGATCGATCACCATACACAATTAACGATTGGAAAAGACATTTTAAATAAAAATTATTGTAAAATAATTAAATTTAAAAGGAGCACTTAAGATCAATTTCATACAACATGAATAAATGCTATAAATCGCATTACAATTAAAAAAATGCATATAATATCTATTTTGGTCCGTAAAAATATGTTCATGAACATGCTATCGCTTTTTTAAATAAAAATTATTATAAAATAATTAAATTTAAAAACAGCAATTAAGATCAATTCTTTTTTTTTTCTCACAGGTCTCCTCCAACGGAGATAATCCTGTTCGAGGCACGTCGGACACTAAATATGGAAACCTCTCTCATTAAGGATTCGAACCTTAGTTTTTTACGTTGTGGGGGATTAACCCCTTCCACTAGACCCAACTCATGTTGGTCAATTAAGATCAATTCTACAAGCATATAATATCTAAACATATCAACTTTTATTGTTCTTCACATATCGACTAACCAAATTATATCCAATTTGTTTTTAATGCGATATATATTTTTGTAAGTCAGTCATAACAATATTAATTATAAAAATTGATTTGACATGAAAATAAGGAATGTTCCAAATGGCAAACTCAAAACAAAAGTCTCAAAAAATTTAATACACTGTGGCAATTTTTATTGGACAAAAAAGCCATTCATTGCTGACAATGCAACACATAAATCGACCACATAGGCCAATGCACACGAATTAAAGATATGATTTTTATAATAAATTTGTCAATAATGTATATTTTCTTTCCAAAATTACCCTCAATAAATTTTCTACTTGACTAAGACATTGTATTCTCTTTCCACTTAATTAGGGGTATTTTTTGTAAAAAAATAATTAATCCAACTAGAAAGTTGGAAAAGGCCTTACATTATTAGACAAGAAAAATTCTCAAAAAGACCTTACATTAATGTCAGAGGTATATAGTTGACTATAATTACCAAATAACTTCAGCTATTAAATAGTGATTGATAAATCAACCGTGAAATTTGATATATCATTGAAGTCCTCGTGATTATGTGTGCTTAAGGGTGTGTTTGGTGGGGAGATTTTGGAGGGGAGGGGAGAAGATATTTTAAATTATATTTGTTTGGTTCAATTTTTTAAATGGGATGGGAGGGGAAAGAAGGGGAACAAAATCCCTCCTAAGCCAATTTTGGCTCCCCTCCCAAAGTGGGGGGTTTTGGAGGGAATGGGAGGGTAAATTATTTAAAATAAAATTACTGAAATATCCTTATATATAATATAATATAAAACACTATAAGGATATACCAGTAAATTAATTTCTTCCCTCCATTAAAGTCCTTCCCCTCCCCTCCTGAACCAAACAAGCAAATACTTCAGTCCCTTCCCCTTCCCTCTTCTTAACCAAACACAAGATCAAATTAAATCCCTCCCCTCCCCTCCCTTTCCCTTCTCTCCCCTCCTCTCCCTTTATTTGAACCAAACAGATCCTAAATTCCTTTTATAAAGAGTCAACATAAGTGTTAAATGATTCTTGGTATAGAAATATCATGTACAAACCGTTACAATTTTGTATTAATTGAATACTATTGCTCTCCCTAATTTCCATTTTAAAACGTAATTAATTGTAACTACAATTTGAATTTAAATATTATGATTATAAATTAAAATTTATGATTTTACATATTCCTTTTTTTAGTGAGATTTTACATATTCCTCACAATATTTAATCACAACATTTAAATTAACAATATTTAAATATAATCAAAATATTATAAATTATAAATATAATCAATATTTAAATAGCATTAGATAGCACATTTCAAGGCTTTGTATTCATTTCGGTTGTCCATACCATTGCCTTTATTTCTTTTTTTTTTTTGAAAGGTATTTCCATTTATTTCAATGAATTCAAATTATTTATATTTATTTATATCTATCTGTCAAAAAAAATTATTTTTTCCATTTATACTTTTAAGGAATTTCCATTTATTTCTATGAATTCAAATTTCAAATATTTCCTATTAATTGAAATTTGTTTCCTTCCTTTCATTTGGTTTATGAGGAATGCTACGGTCAATCGATTTGTCACACTCCTTTGAACACTCGCGCTAATGCAAAGCCACTTCACTCATTTCTTTTAAACCATAAACTTGCTAACAGACTCTGCAGGTTTAGTAAAAACCCATGTCCTCTGTTGTGTCTATTTTCTTCTGCTAACACCCACACACAAACACATCGTCCATCCTTTCAAGTCCAGATGCCACAACCTCCACCCCTATCATGTCCTCAAATGACGTCGTAGTTTTGCCGCAGATTTCATGTTCAGCTGTTAAAACTGGAGAAGCTGTTGTGCTTAAAGAATCTAGGAAGCAAATCCCTTGCAAATTCTAAGGGGTTCCATACAATGAAACTTTTGTTAGTCAATCCATGACACAAAAAGATCTGAGGAAGGATCATCCACCATCTCATATATAAGTCTTTGCCAAAAAAGGAGGCAAGGAACTTGAACTTCTCTGTTCTTCATCCATCAATCAGAGCTCAAACCCCAACTCACAAATCTCATCCTCCCAAATTCAGAACCTAAAAACCAATCAATTCCCAAACTTTCAAAAGAAGCTAAACTCCCATCTGAAACATACCAGCAATTCAAAACAAAAGAAAATCATTTTTACTATCTCAAATCGTACTTAGACAAAACCATCAACATCAAAATTAATAAAAAGCAAAATAGTATTCACCAAAAAAAATAATAATAGCCAATAATTCCAAAATCCCGTAGACCTAATCACAGAGGAGAACATTAAGACTTAGAAAACGGGAATTCCAATGGAGGATGTTGACTCCATTGCTAAGGTGCAAAAGAGGTCGATGGCAAGGGATTTGACGGTGGAGGATTAGGAGATTTGACAGAGGGTGGATTCAATGTTGACAACGTTTATTTCAATGTTTGGAAGGCGGTGGCGTTGAAGCTTTGGGTGTGGGAGTGGATGACAGTGACGGCAGGGAAATAGAGGAAGGAGACTGTGGGAGGTGGGCGGTGGAGATAAGGTCAAGGGATGGTGGTCTGTTGTTTGCATGAGGCACAGAGGTGGAACTTTCTAACCAGTTGAGCAGGTCGCCAGTAACAGAGTTTAAAAAATGAGTGACGTGGATTCGCGTTAGCGCAAGTGTTAAACGGCGTGTGACAGATCGTTTGACGCTAGCATTTCTCTTTGGTTCATTCAGTTTTTCTTCTTCTGCAACCGTCTCGCCGCTCCACTCATAGATATCGGCGGCTTCATTCTTCTCAACATGTAGAGTCCTTCACAATAGAAAACTGAACTGGGACCAACCATAGAAAAATTGAACATTTTGGCCGCTTCTTGTGTGACTTCAGACACTCTAGCTCGCTCACCATGTTGGTCGCTTCCTCGATCACGTCTACATGTACGAGATGCTCCTAGATGATCCTCTGATGGGAACCCCACTACAAGGTCTACGGTGAAATTGTTCTGCTTTATTTTTTATTCTTCATGCAATCAAGTTTAATGATTTTTTTGACATATTTTCTTTAGGATTGAAAAAAAAAATCAACACCAAGATGCAAACATTGACATGCCTCATGGTTAGGGTTTGAGTGTTGACACTTTAAAGCGCATTCACCTACTTCGCTTCATCTCTCTCTCCTTTCTCTATCTCTGGAATTTGAGATTCAATAAAGAACATACAACCAAGATCTGATAAGGTGTGGTACTACTTTCTTTCCTTCCTCTATTCTTTTTTTATATGTTTTCAATTTGTCGCCAATATTCACGCTTTTCTCTTTTATTTTTTGTTGGTTTCAAAAGTTAGATTTGAACACCACTATGTTATGGTTCTGTGTTATAGACTGTGATGAAATCAAAATACTCATTCTGTTTGTTTTTTCGAAGGGGAGTAAGGTTAATTGTGAATGAGAATAAAAACCATTATGCTATTTTTCTAATAATGAAAACGAGGTTCTTTTAACAGATTTGTGTTCTATGCTTTCAGTCTTTCAATCATTTGTATGATGATAACTTTATAATGTAGTTCTCATATATAAAATATTGAATTTGTTACATGTTCTCATTTTGTGGATTTGTTGATGATACAGGTTGCTTTTGGGTTCCCTAATTGAGACGTCGTAACTTCCCCAATTCTTGAAGAATAGCTACAACCCAAGAGATGATGATCAATAAGGCATGTGGAGGCATTGCCAGGAGAAGATGGATTCACAATAAGGTATTTTGTGATTTACTTATTTATTTGGTTTTTTCATCTGAACTGTGATTTACTTCTTGCATATATTTAATCTTGATTAGTGTCTATGTACTACTAATGTCTAATAATAACGGTATTGCATTTTTTTTTTCATTTTACAGGATTCCTCTTCACGAACCCATGAGGTCTTACTAATAGATATAGACAAAGCAGTCAAGTAATTGAAACAAGAGAATGAAGATGAATTTGCATGTGTTAACATTATAAATTTTTGTAATAATATTATTTTCTCACCTAATTAATTCAATGAAGATTCTTCTATCCGAGCAAATCTGATTTTTAATAATATATTAATATCTATATTTAAATTAATAAAATATAAAATTTATAGTTAAAACATAACACACAGTGATGACAATGTTGTAAAAAATCACGTGGGAGAAGTTACACTTAACTCAAGGAAATGAACACTTTAAGTAAAATCACTTTAACATTTAAACTACAAGAGAGAAATTTTATTTGCGGACACGTTAATGTATAAGTAATAGAAGTAATATAAAATATAAAAACAAGAAAGAAACTTACAAGAAAAACGGGGATGCACATTTTACAAAAAAAAAAAACATAATTTTTTGCCATAAAAATTTTAAACCAAAAATGTGAAATAAACAATTACATATTTTTAAATGAAATCCTAAAAATTACCATATTTCTTATGAACATTTTAATAGAAATTAAAAATTTATATAAATTTTATAAAAAAAAGTTTTTATTGCTTTTAACTTTATACCGTGTAGAGCACATACCATCATATTATAGGTATAAAATTTGCTATTAGTTAATATTTCTATTGGTTATTATTTATATCTAATAGAGTGATGACTATTTTACATTAACACAAATTAATATTTAAATTAATGATAAAAGTATATCATATGGAAATTGGATATTTTACATGGAAAAATATTTAATATCCAAATTACAATGAATCAATATTTTAATAGAAATCACACATCAATATAATTTTTAATAATATTTCTAAAGTTTTTAATATACACTGTATGAAGACGGGTCATTGTCCTTTCATACTAATAACACTTTTATATAAGTTATATTTTAACTTTATTTCTTATTTTAAATTCCTACAAGAGTTTGGCTCTTTTAATTCATTAAGTAAATTTCAACTATTAGTTAATAGTTATATTGTTAACATTTATATCTCATAAAAATATAAACTATATGAAAAATATTATTATTCATCTGAATTATTTATAATAAAGTGCGTTTATTTCAGCTCCTTTTCAGTACATTTAATATTTCGATTGTCATCTTTATCAAAATTTTCTCTTATTATATTCTTTGAATATTTTTTGTAGCAATTTAATTAATTCCTATTTAAATTAATTATATTTCCCTTAACAACATTGAAATCTTTTTTATAATTTAAAAAAAAAATTCTTTTTAAACTCTTTATGTGCACTTTAAATACATTTCTTATGAGATATCTCATGGTCTTTTTTACATATTTTTTTAAACATATATCGTGCACAACATAGATCATTTATAAATATTTATTGAAATATAAAATATTCATAACTATTATATATATATATATATATATATATATATAATTTCTAATTTCTACATACACAATCATGACCATAACAAACGAGTGAAATTACACCACACATAAATCAATATTTACATGAAAACATATTAATATCTAAAAAAATCTATTAGTATTTATTTCAAAAGAAAAACTGTTAGTAATAAGTTTTAGAGTAAAAATATATTATAAGCATATTGAATATTTCGCAAAAAACAACACTAATATGTAAATTTTCTAAATGGATATTTTAATAAAAAATATACATTAATATAATAATTTACCATAAACTGTGTATTTTTAAATACATATTGTGGGTTGTCTGGGTCAAATATATAACTTATGTATGACATGACTCTGCTTCGGTATGCTCATTAGTGTCATTGTCGCTCAGTGACATAGTACGCAATAGAGAACCTTAACTAATAAAAGATGATGCGGTTTATGCAGAAAGAAAACAAAGGTATAAAGTTTTAACAATATAAACTTTATTATTCAAATTTTATGAAATACTATCCATAATTTACATACTACTCCCTCCATCCCAAATTAGAAGAGTCTTTTGTTAAAATTTCTCCCACCAATGAATGTAATTAATGCAGTTAAAATACAAATTTTATGATTTTACCTAAACTACCCTTATATTCATTGAAAAGGCAAATAAAATTACACTTCATTTAACTTATTGTTTAAAACAAAGGTAAATTAAATAAAAAAAATTGATAATTGAACACATTTATGTATACACTTGCATGACATGAGTACATCATACATACACACACACGACTATAAATTCTATAATGTCTAAGTTATTGGTGCTTTATCATGTCATTGATTAGTTCCAAACATACTTTTCTACTTTCTAATAATGTGTTGGATAAAACGCACTTACTAATTACACATAACAACCATTGTAAAAAAAAAAAAAAATTACACATAACAACCGATTCCAAAATGATAATATCACTAATTTATTTAAAAATAAGTGCTTGGCGTATTTAACATTAAGCTAAAAAAGTTACATATATTTTACTATTTGATCTTAAACAATAAAATATATCCATATTTTGTTTTTGCTTTATGAATCATTTCATTTATCATATCTTTTTATTTGTTTCTTGCTTAAAACATATATAAAAAATGTTCGCGTGCATGACACGGGTTACATACTAGTATCTTATAAAATGAGATAAATAAAAATGATAAAAGACTTTTATAATTTGGGAGGAAAGGAATAATAATTTCCCACCGGCTTATGTCCGATAAACAACTTAATTAGGGAGACTAGACTTTATTTTCCACTAGCTCATGTCATCTTATTATGTGTGAAAATTATCTTTAATTGTCGGAGGGTCGATTATTGAAATGGGGTAGAAGACTTTGATTTTTCAAAGTCATTAATAGAGGGAGTAATTTTCCACCGGATGTCCCACAAACAACATACTATTAGGGAGACTAGACTTTATTTTTCCCTACTTCATGTGCTCTTGTTATGTGTGGAAATTATCTTTAATTGTCTGAGGGTCCACTATCAAAATGGGGTAAAAGACTTTGATTTTTCAAAGTCATCTTAATGTGGTTACTGCTTTGTATTATTCCGCAATTTTTAACAACTTTTTTAATAAGTTCATCTATATATTTCAAATTGTGATGTTTTTGATAAAGATGACGAATTTGTCTTTCAGATTATCAAAACTATCCTCTGAAAGCAAAATATCTAGGGTTGATTATCACTGATTAGTCAAATTAAGTTTTTAGCTCTTAAGGAATAATAGGACCTACAAATCTACTGAAATAAGGTGCTACGAAAAAAAAAATTTCTTTTGATAAAAATTAAACTACTGAAATAAGCAGTTGATACTTTTTTATAATGAAAGACGTTTCATCATTATATATTAGTTCACGGACTAGGAGCAGAAGTTTATAGATCAAGAGTTAGTTTTAATTGAATATTGTGTTTATTTTATTTTCATGATAAATTTTATAACAATTTTTAGTAAAATTATTATGAGTGAAACAAGACTTTTATTTAAAAAATTGAATATATTATAAAAAATAATGGCTCGAAGTTAGTTTGGCACACAGTAAGTTATGTAATATAAGAGTATTTTCTTAAATGATCAAATGTAGCAATAGAAATATACTAAGGTATATGAAATTCTAACATGATGTTTGGTATATGGTTAATTGATAACAATAGAAATATAAGGTAACAAGAATTTAAAAATATTAGTGACTTTTTTTTTTTCGACTGAGTGACTTTTCTTTTTATTAAACAGATATGTTATTTTGTATACATTTGTAAACTAATATTGTTAGAATGACGTTAATAATAATAAATGTGTGTTTAGAATGAAAATAAACAAACAATGAAATCGGGAATGAAAAAATAAAAAATAAAAAAAAATGTGACAACTTCAGTACCGGTAAAAGTGTTGGGTACTAGTATCTAAGTGAGCAGGACAAATAAAAAACACTCACTTGTATCTACTTATCTTGTCATCAAATTCACCTTGATTACTTTAAATTAGTTATTTGACTTTTTTAAATTGTAGATGCACCCCTTTTACATTAGATAACGATTTTTTTTCAAAGTCTCAACGGTGTCTCTTTATATTCTCGCTTCTTCATCTTTATACCCACTTCACAGTTTGTCTTCTTCAGATATAGATTTGATTTTTCCTTTTCTTCAGATGAAGCCTAAATATCGGAAACAATCTGACATCGATATATGTTTACTGCTATTTAATTCTTCACTTTTTTTAATATAATGGACATTTTAAACGTCCGAGAGAAAAGAGGAAGTGCACCATATTTTTAAATTTGTAAAATATTTTTTGGGGCACACAAATAATTACTTATAAATTTACTGTTTACTCTTTAAAATAATAAAAAAAAATGTATGCTTTAACAATTATATAAAAAATATTGAATAATTTAACTATTTTTATTAAGTTACCTAATATGGGTACTAGCATCCAATTAATTTACAGGGTAGCTAAGGTTCAAAAAACCAAACCGATTGTGCGTCGTAGAGATGTAACTTGTAAGATCCGTTGTATATTGTAGGGATCTCAGTTATTGTGCATTGATATATATGTCGTATTTTAGTTTGCAATTTAGAATAAACATCTCCTGTCCCAAAAAATAGTGTATTTATATCTCCTACAAACTAAAGCCAAGCATGATGATTAACGTAGCTTATTATTTTACTTTATTATGCAGAAATCATTCATCATGTGATGTAAAATGTGACAAAAAAGTGAGACAGGAGATTTTCATCCTACAGTTTAATAGTTTTTGATAAATAATAACATATCATAAAAGAGAAACATATTTTTTATTTTAACAAGGATAGTAAGTCTGAATATTATGTAATTGTATCAATTAAGTGTGAACACGAAAATCAAAGTTATATTGCCCAAATAGAATTGAGTTTCGATATTTATCTTTAATTAAAGGTGAGTATAAGCCAAAAAAAAAAAGCTTAATATCTAATGCATATCCCTTCACTCTTGGACGAGTGACCCAAACATTTTGTAGAGTCATATTCACTTATGGTGATTGAAAATTGCCACTAATTTTCATATGGTCCATTCTAAACGACTTTTGGTTTACTGGTCGCTGTCCTCAGACTCAGTCAATGAATTGTGTGGTTTATAATCACATGGGAAAGCTTTTGGGTTTTCCACTTGTGTGGACAATGGAAACTGCTACTTAAAAAAAATTCTACATCAACTAAGTCAATCTTCTACAATTCTAAACAAAATGTGTGTTTTGCTGAAGAAAATCTTTGTGGAGATTGAGCTAAACTTTCGTACCAATTGCAATCAGAAATGCTTGTTTGTCAGGGACGGATCCAGAAAACTATAAAAGGGGGACAAAAATTTTATTCATAAATATTAATTTTTTTTTTTGGAAAAAAGAGAACCAAATATTAAATTGTTATAAAAAAATACAATTATATTTCTTTATTGATTAAAATTAAAATAAAATAATTAAAATACATATATAGCTATAAATAAAATACGTATTATATATATATATATATATATAATATGATAATATATGTGTACTGTGTAGTAATCTATTACGTATGTTATGGAAAAAATGAAACCACAAAAAGAAAGAAATACCTACGATAACGAAAACCAAAGAAAATCATGGATGAACGTGAATATTAATTGTTCCTATATTATTATTATAGTAATAATATATAATATATAATAACATACCAATCAAAAAGTTGTGTAGATACCAACGAGAATTGCTAAACTTATGAAAGTGGATCACACAAGAAAAGATATAATTATAATCGCTGATATTATGAGGGGGGACGGGGGCTGCAGCCCATGGGCGCCCCATGCCCTGGATCCGTCTCAGCCCGACAAACAAGCATTTCTGATTGCGATTGGCAGGAAAGTTTGGCTCAATCTCCACAAAAATTTTCTTCAGCAAAACACACATTTTGTTTAGAATTATAGAAGATTGACTTAGTTGACGTAGATTTTTTTTTTTTTAAGTAGCAATTTCCATTGTCCACACAAGTGGAAAACTCAAAAGCTTTTCCATGTGATTATAAACCACACACAATACATTGACTGAGTTTTGTTAATTGTAAATAACACGTGGGTTATTAAGTTAAGAGTTAGTTACTTGGCTAATCAAGTTAGTTAGTTTATTAATTCTGCACCTAGCTTACTTTAGGTCCACATACATTCTGTCATGTAATAGTATATATAGGATTCTCTGTACATGGTAGTTATTCAGTTCATTGAATGGAATTTTGAGCACAATGCTCTTCAAAACATTCTTCTTCTTCCCCTTTACAGTTTCTACATGGTATCAGCAGTAAATTGGGGATTTCTTTCGCTCTTCGCGCTCTGAATTCTATTTCTCTTCGTTCTTCCATTCAGTGGATTGCAATTTCGAATTCTGAATCGATCTTCGTTCTCTCGATTTCTTGAATCGATTTTCAAGATTTTTGCTCACATTCTTCTCTCAATTTCTTCATTTCTCTGAAGATCTATTTCTGAATTTTTTGTTATGGCTTCCAATCCTCTGGACGTTGTTGATAATGGTTCCTCCGTTCAAACTCCGCCTCCGCCTCCTCCGCCTCTTCAGCACACCGCTCCGCCTCCGGTTCGCAACTACCAACAAGATATGTTGGATCCCTATTTCATGTACCCGAGTGATAATCCTGGTGTGGCTCTCGTTTCACCACCTTTGAACAACCAGAACTATCGCTCGTGGTCAAGATTAATGCTCGTTGCTTTGCAATCAAAGAACAAACTGCGATTCATCGATGGCACTCGCCGCCGTCTGAAGGTGATGATCGTCAATCACTTGCCTGGGATCGTTGTAACACAATGATCATTTCTTGGATAACTCATTCGGTTGATCCAGATATAGCTCACAGCATCATGTTCATGAGCACTGCCGCTGATGTTTGGCAAGACCTGAAGGATCGCTTCTATCAAGGTGATATCTTTAGAATTTCTGATATAAAAGAGGAGATTTATAATCTTAGGCAAGGTGATAGTTCTATCAATGCCTATTTTTCAAAATTGAAGAAACTGTGGCTGGAATTAGAGAATTTTCGCCCTTTACCTACATGTAGTTGTGCTGTTAAATGTACATGTACTCTAGTTCCCAAAATCAAACAATACCGTGAAGAAAATTATGTGATACGGTTCCTTAAAGGATTGAATGAGCAATATGCTCCTGTTAGGGCTCAAATCATGCTTATGGAGCCTTTACCTAACATTAGTAAGGTGTTTTCTCTTCTTATTCAACAAGAGCGACAATTTTTTGTTCCATCCAGTAATGCTGGTGCTGTAGTGGCTCAGCTGTCCAATTCCTCTGGCAGAGGGAATTCTGGAAGAGGCAGTAGCTTTTCTAATAGAGGTGGCAGAAACAACAATTATGGCAGAGGTAGAGGAACTCGAATCTGCACATATTGTAACAAGACTGGTCACATGGTGGATACTTGCTACAAGAAACATGGCTTCCCTCTTCCTCTTGGCAAAACTGGTGCTGTCAATAATTGTTTGAATGATTCTGGTGATCAAGAGGATGATACCCGATCCCACAAGTCTACTTGTCACGAGGAAGGTACTGAGGACCCAGGGAAATTAGCTTTCACAGTTGAACAACATCAAGCATTGTTGGCTCTCCTACAAAATTCTAGTACATCCCAGTCTCACACCCTCAATCATCTCACTACCAGCCCTACTTCCAACATTGGTAACCCTTTCTCCTCTTCTATCTCTAAACTGAACTGTGGCTCATAGATACTGGGGCAACAGATCATATCTGTTTTTCTAAATCTTCTTTTCAATTTTTAAAGACTATCAAACCAATTTCTATCAAACTTCCAAATGGCAATTCAATAATTGCACATTCTGCAGGAACTATCTTCTTTACAAATGATTTTTACCTCACCAATGTTTTATTCATTCCCAGTTTTTCTTTCAATATTATTTCAGTTACTAAACTTGCAGCCTCCCTTCACTGTTGTCTAACTTTTGATCTTGAGAAATGTGTTGTACAGGATACATCTACCCGGAAGATGATTGGAGCAGCTGAACTGAGCAATGGACTTTACTTTCTGACATCACCAGCAGTTCAAAAACATCATTCGCCATCGCAGAGCAACTTTCCAAAGAACAGAAACAAAGATTGTTCATCCTACTTTTGATTTCCTTCAAATAATCTTTGTGGTGTATGGCGCTTGAGGTTTGGTCACTCCTCTTTTGAAAAACTGATTCATCTCAATAACAATTTTCCTTTTGTAAAGGCTGTTAAAAACTCTTTTCCTTGTGATACATGTTTCTATGCAAAACAAAAAAGATTACCATTTCCTATTAGTTCTAATACTGCCTCTTATTGTTTTGACATTACACACATGGATAATTGGGGGCCCTTTTTCTATCCCTTCATTATTTGGCCATAAATATTTTCTAATCATTGTAGATGATAAAACTCGGTTTACTTGGATTTTCTTGATGAAACTCAAATCTGAGGCTTCATCCCTTGTTAAAAATTTTGTTTCTATGGCAGACACTCAATTTCAATGCAAAGTCAAATGCATAAGATCAGACAATGGTTGTGAGTTTTTACTCAAACAATTTTATGCTGAAAAAGGTATAATTCACCAAACATCTTGTGTGGGCACCCCTCAACAAAATGGAATTGTTGAGAGGAAGCACCAACACCTTTTAGGTGTGGCTCGAGCACTACTTTTTCAAGCAAAACTACCTACTACTTTTTGGGGCCATGCCATCAACCAAGCAGTCTATATAATCAATAGACTGCCAACAAAATTTTTGGATTTCAAATCACCTTTTGAAGCATTATACAAATCATTGCCTGACTTTGCATCATTGAAGGTCTTTGGATGTCTATGTTTTGCTTCTACATTGCAAGCAAATAGAAAGAAATTTGACCCAAGGTCTAGAAAGTGTGTTCACCTCGGTTTTCAAAGTGGTGTCAAAGGCCACATTTTACTTGATTTGCATTCAAGGCAACTTTTCATTTCTAGGGACACTATTTTCTTTGAAACAATTTTTCCTTTTGTTTCACAAGATAATAAGTCTTTTTCACCATCTTCTTCTGTCATATGTTCTCCCAATGATTCTCTTTATGATTTCCTTGATTTTAATTTTCAACCTTTCCCTGCATCTGCATCACAAGCAGAATCTGCTTCTGCATCATCCAAATCTGCATCTGCATTACCAACAAAATCAGATCTGCATCACCTGAGTCTACATCTGTTTTATTTCATACTTCTGGTTCTGCACTGCCAGACATTTCTCCATCTACATCTTCTACATCTGCATCATTATCCAATTCAGATTCATCACATCATACTGCATCACCTACTATCCTTCCCACTGACATTTCTGCCTCAATTACTGCACCTACTAGACAGTCCACCCGAACCAAAAGACCACCTACATATCTTCAAGATTATCATTGCTCTATGCTCACAAGTAAAGTACATTCCTCGATTCTCGCAGCCTCGCTTTCTTCATCATCATCTTACGGTTGTAAGTATCCTATCTCACAAGTTCTTTCATATGATAGTCTTTCACCTAAACATAAACATTTTTGCTTAACCATTTCTTCTCACCTGAACCCTCTAATTATGAGGCGCTATGTGTGATGAAAGCGGAGGAAAGCTGTCCCGAACTAAGTTCTCTGGTTAAGACTAATACTTGGGAACTCTCTTCTTCCTCCTAATAAGAAGGCCATAGGATGTAAATGGGTATTCAAACTCAAATTCCATGTCGATGGCACTATAGAGAGATACAAAGCCAGGTTAGTGGCAAAAGGCTTTACTCAAACAAATTGAATTGATTACTTAGACACCTTCACCGGTTGTAAAGATGACAACAGGCGGCTTCTCTTGGCCTTGGCAGCCTCTAACAATTGGTATTTATATCAATGTGATGTCAACACTGCTTTCCTACATGGTGACTTGCATGAGGAGGTCTACATGAAACCTCCTCCAGGCTTGCTTGTTCCTGATAAGCATACGGTTTGCAAACTTAAAAGGTCTTTATATGGCCTCAAACAAGCTAGTAGGCAATGGAACTTCAAGTTGACACAAACTCTTCTTGCCTCTGGTTTTACACAGTCCAAGGCTGATTACTCCCTCTTTACCAAGTCTTCTTCTACTGGTTTCACTGCCATACTTGTGTATGTTGATGATTTGGTGCTTGCGGGTAATGACTTAAAACAGATTGACAGCATTAAACATCAGTTGGACTGCAAATTCAGCATCAAAGACTTGGGAGTTTTGAAATACTTCCTAGGATTTGAGGTAGCAAGATCTAGAAAAGGGATCCATGTTTGCCAAAGGAAATATATTCTTGATCTCCTTGAAGAAACCGGTTTATCAGCTGCCAAATCTTGCTCCACACCTATGGAGCCGAATACCAAACTGCACAGCAAATCAGGATCTGTTTTGAATGATTTCTCTAAATATAGAAGACTTATTGGGCGACTACTTTACCTTACACACACTAGACCAGAAATCTGCTATGCTGTGAGCCGCCTCGCCAAGATTTATCCGCTCCATCAAGATCATTACTAAGTGGTTTAAGGATCCTGAAATATCTTAAAAACAGTCCTGGACAGGGCTTATTTTTCAGCAGTGCTTCTTCTTTAACTCTCAAGGGCTTTAGTGATTCTGATTGGGGTTCTTGCCCGGACACTAGACGATCAACAACCGGTTTTTGCTTCTTCTTAGGATCATCTTTGATATCCTGGAAAAGTAAAAAGCAATCCATTGTGTCACGTTCATCATCGGAAGCAGAGTATCGCGCCCTTGCACATGCTACTTGTGAGGCCCAATGGCTCATCTACTTGTTACATGATCTCCGTGTCTCTCATCCTTCACCAATTGCTCTGTTTTGTGACAACAAATCTGCCCTTTATATTGCTGCAAACCCCGTATATCACGAACGAACGAAGCATATAGAAATTGATTGCCATGTTGTGCGAGAAAAGGTTCAATCCGGTCTGATTCATCTTCTGCCTATCACCTCTAAAGACCAGATTGCGGACATCTTCACTAAACCTCTGCATCCAGGACCTTTCATCTTCTTACATACCAAGCTTGGAATGAATTCAATCCATTCCAGCTTGAGGGGGGATGTTAATTGTAAATAACACGTGGGTTATTAAGTTAAGAGTTAGTTACTTGGCTAATCAAGTTAGTTAGTTTATTAATTCTGCACCTAGCTTACTTTAGGTCCACATACATTCTGTCATGTAATAGTATATATAGGATTCTCTGTACATGGTAGTTATTCAGTTCATTGAATGGAATTTTGAGCACAATGCTCTTCAAAACATTCTTCTTCTTCCCCTTTACAGTTTCTACAAGTTTGAGGACAACGACCCAATAAACCAAAAGTCATTTAGAATGGACCTATGAAAATCAGTGGCAATTTTCAATCACCATAATTGAATATAACTCTACAAAAAGTTAAGGTCACTCGTCTAAGAGTGGAGAGATACGCATTGGATATTAAGCCTTTTTCTGCTTATATTCACCTTTAATTAAAGACAAATATCGAAACTCAATTCCATTTGGTAATATAACTTTGATTTTCATGTTCACATTTAATTGATGCAATTATATAATTTTCGGACTTATTATCCTTGTTAAAATAAAAAATATGTTTCTTTTTTATGATATGTTATTATTTATCAAAAACTAGTAAATTATGGGATGAAAATCTTCTGTCTCACTTTTTTGTCACATTTTTTGTCCCCCAACAATGACAATTTGTCACATAATAAAATAAAATAATTACTCATTAACACATGTATATTCTTAGCCTTTGATTGGTGGGAAACATGAAAACACTATTTTTTGGGATAGGAGATGTTTATTCTAAATTAATTATAATCCAAATTACGATATATATATATATATATCAATGCACAATAATGGAGGTCCCTACAATATACATCGAATCTTACAAGTTACATCCCTACGATGCACAATCGGTTTGTTTTTTTGAAACCTTAGCTACCCTGTAAATTAATTGGATACTAGTACCCATATTAAGTGACTTAATAAAAATGGTTCAATTATTCAATATTTTTTATATAACTGTTAAAGCATACATTTTTTATTATTTTAAAAAATAAACAATAAGTTTATAAGTAATTATTTATGTGCCCCAAAAAATATTTTACAAATTTAAGAATACTTTGTTCTTCATATTTTCTCTTGGACGTTTAGAATGTCCATCATATGTTTAAAAAAAGTGAAGAATTAAATAGCAGTAAACATATATCAATGCTTGACTGTTTTCGATATTTAGACTTCATCTGAAGAAGAAGAAGAGAAACCAAATCTATATCTGAAGAAGACAAACTGTGAAGTGGGTATAAAGATGAAGAAGCGAGAATATAAAGAGACACCGTTAAGAATTTGAAAAAAAAAATCGCTATATAATTTAAAATGGGTGCATGTATAATTTAAAAAAGTCAAAAAACAAATTCAAAGTAATTAAGGTGAATTTGATGACATGATAAGTGGATACAAGTGAGTATTTTTTATTGGTCCAACTCACTTAGATACTAATACCTAACACTTTTACCGGGTACCGGAATCGTCAGCTTCTTTTTTTCAATTCCCGATTTCATTGTTTGTTTCTTTTCACTCTTTTTTTTTGGTACATGTTTATTTTCACTCTAAACACGCATTTATTATTACTAACTTCATTCTAACAATATTAGTTTATAAATTTATATAAAATAACATATCTGTTTAATAAAAAGAAAAGTCACTCAGTCGAAAAAAAAATCACTAATATTTTTAAATTCTTGTTACCTTATATATTTCTATTGTTATCAATTAACCATATACTAAACATCATGTTAGAATTTCATATACCTTAGTATATTTCTATTGTTACATTTGATCATTTAAGACAATACTCTTATATTACATAACTTACTGTGTGCCAAAGCTAACTTCGAGCAATTATTTTTTTATAATATATCCAATTTATTAAATAAAATTATCGTTTCACTCATAATAATTTTACTAAAAATTGTTATAAAATTTATCATGAAAATAAAATAGACACAATATTCAATTAAAACTAACTCTTGATCTATAAACTTTTGCTCCTAGTCCATGAACTAATAATTAATGATGAAACGTCTTTCATTCAAAAAAAAACACCAACTGCTTATTTCAGTAGTTTAATTTTTATCAAAAGAAAGTAGTTTTTTTATAGACCTTATTTCAGTAGATTTGTAGGTCTTATTATTCCTTAAGAGCTAAAAAATTAATTTGACTAACCAATGATAATCAAACCTAGATATTTTACTTTCAGAGGATAGTTTTGATAATCTGAAAGACAAATTCGTCATCTTTATCAAAAACATCACAATTTGAAATATATAGATGAACTTATTAAAAAAATTGTTAAAAATTGTGAAACAATACGAAGCAGTAACCAAAGTAAGATGACTTTGAAAAATCAAAGTCTTCTAACCCATTTTAATAGTGGACCATCCGACAATTAAAGATAATTTCCACACATAACAAGAGGACATGAACTAGCGGAAAATAAAGTTTAGTCTCCCTAATAGTATGTTGTTTGTGTTACATCCGGTGGAAAATTACTCTCTCTATTAAGATGACTTTGAAAAATCAAAGTCTTCTACCTCATTTTAATAGTGGACCCTCCGACAATTAAAGATAATTTCCACACATAACAAGACGACATGAGCTAGCGGAAAATAAAGTCGAGTCTCCCTAATAAAGTTGTTTGTGGGACATGAGCAGGTGGAAAATTACTATTCCTTTCCTCCCAAATTATAAAAATCTTTTATCATTTTTATTTGTCTCATTTTATAAGATATTTCTGAAATTTATATGTAGTACTCCCTCCAGAACCATTTATAAGGCAAAAAGTCATTTCCAGATTCGTTAAAAAATGTATGTATCTGGTCCAAAAATTAGACCAGATACATACATTTTTTAACGAATCTGAAAATGACTTTTTGCCTTATAAATGGTTCCGGAGGGAGTATTAATTATTGTTTCCCTATTATTCTTATTTAATTTACCTTTGATTTAATTAATAAGTTAAATGAAGTGTAATGTAATTTACCTTTCCAATAAATTCAATGGTAGTTTAAGTAAAATAATAAAAACTGTAGATAAATTTATTATTTTTAACTACATTAATTACATTTCTTAGTGAAAGAGATGTATTCCCTCCATCAAAAGGCTCTTGTAATTTGAGACAGAGGGAGTATTCCCTCCAGTCTTAAATATAAGCAAAGTCAAAATATATTTAGTCCAAATTTAGTCAAAATAAATTTTAATTTTTATTTATATTTGAGGCCAGAGTGAGTAGGAGTACTAATTAAGTCCATCCCATCATGCACCATGGAAAATGAAAAACAAAATGCAGTCGCCTCAAATTGTCTTGTGGTTCGACTTGGACGTAACATATCATTGTGTTGAGCTAACGTTGACCATTCCATCTTTAATTCACATTCACTATGTTTGAAATTGTTTCTTTAGAATAAGAATTTAACTCATACTCCCTTTCTTATCTTATCGAATATAGGAAGAAGAAGGAAAAAAAAAAATACTTCACTCCTTTAAAAAAAGTAGTTAGTATTATTAAATTTTTTAAAGTAATTAAGAGTCTAACTCTAATGTCACTTGTTTACAAGTGACTCTAAACACAAGAGGTAGGTAAATTGTGTGTCAGCGGTGTTTTTAAAATCTTTTGCAAATAAGTACTTAAAAATAACTTGTTAAGGAAAAATATAATAAAGCAAGGGACTTGAAAAATAAATTGCAAAATTTAAATGACAATAAAATAAATAGCGTAAAATAAATTGCTCAAATTAAATTATTGAATTTAAATGACGAAAATAAAGAGCAATAAAATAAAGAGCTAAAATATAAATTGCTGAAAAGTAAAGGAGATATAGAGTAAAGGAGAACATATAACAATTTATATAGGTTCGGCCACCAAACACCCTGTGGCATACGTCTTGTCGCTAAGGGTGTGTTTGGATTGGTGGTATAGGGTGGGATGGAATGGGATGGGATGGTAAGGGATGAGATTCCATTGTTTGGGTTTCTCAAAATTGGATGGAATTGAATGGAAGGTGGTGGTATCGATTCCACCCAATTCCATCCTGTTCCTTCATTTTTCACCCCCTGATTTGGGGGGTATGGAATGGCATCTGCAACCCTAATTATTAAATTACCAATTTTTCCATCTTTTTCTCTGTGCTTCTTCCTCCTCCTCACTCTGGTTCTTCACTACGAGCCACGATCGTTTCCTCTCAGCCTTAGCCGAAATGATGTGAGCCGCTGAAAAGGACGATCAGTATGCCTTTTTCGTTTACGAAGCCTGTCGCGACGCCTTTAGTAGTTACAGACACAGTGGAAAGGAAGTAGACGAAGTAGTAGGAGCAGCACAACGGTCACTCTCTCTCTCTCTGTGTGTCTCTCAAATGTAACCAACTCTCCATCTTCGATAGAAATGAAACTCCTGTTTTGTACCAAAAAAAAAGAAAAGAAATGAAAGTCTTGTTCGCTGAGCTCCGATGTTTGGTTTCCGTACAAAAAACAAAGAATTTTGTTGTTAATTTTTTTTGACTGATTGTTGTTAAATGTTAGATTAATAAGAGAGAAAAATGAGGGTAAAAAAGGAATAACATTTTCTGAGTCATTCCATTCCATCCCATTCCATCATATAATATCCAAACAATGGTGTGGGAAATTTATTTCATTTCGCTCCGTGTAACGACCCGTTTCCGGACCGCTACTGAGCTCAACTTACCGAGCTCGAGTTACCGAGCTCAACTAAACCTGTATGCGATGCGTTTTAAAACGGTACTCTTGTGCCTTTTAAAAAATTACGGTATATATATATATATATATTTTTTTTATCCAGACCAGCTCGTGCACATCAGAGTAATTACAGCTTTTCGAAACATGGTGCAACTAAGACACAAGACTTAAGTCCTAAATAACAACACGCAGGTATAACAAGTACATACTTATATATACAAGATATAAAAAGTGCATACAAAAGACAAAGTAATAATGTCCAAAGAACATACACCTAAGGTATGACGACTTCAAGAGAGCAATCATACCTGGGGTACTCCAGCAGACACCCACGCAGGGTCGCCCAAAAGTAAAACCACCAGTCTACCCTGTGCTCAAAATGACATCTAGCCCAAACTGGTCACAACCTCTGAACACAAAAAAAAACAAAGTACAGTCATCCCAAAAAAAAAAACATCCAACAAACATAATCAATCACGACAAATATAGGTCGCCGCCCTGATCCTCGCCGAGCTCCTCTCGCCATCATCTGCCGCCGAGTTCCTCGCACTCGACATCGCCTGGGTAACCATCATGGATTGAAGGTACCACGGGAAAGGGTCAACTTCTCAACAAGTCAAGATAATCCAGGCATAAAGAAATAAGTAACAACAAAGAATGACAATCACCAAACGTGACTCAACCATCTCACTCTAGACTCAACTCAACTCGCTATCCATTTTCTCTCGACTCGACAATTATTCCGGAATGCACACGCCGTACCGTATGCTGGAAAGTCCAGCCGAAGCCTTGGGATCTTCGCTCTCCCTAGGACAGTCAACTCAGGTCCCATAGCGTGGCAACGCTTAGAAGTCCCCATAAACGGAAAAGGGGACCTAGCACCCTCTCAGCTATCCGGGTCGCAACTTCAAACGCCAACGACTCGCTAAGCTCTCTCACTCAATGAACAATTCGCCGCATACGATATTCAAAGAGTTATACGCAAGATATTCAACCGCATGTCAAATAAAAAGAGCAGGCTCAACACGAAGAAACGCAATTCAACAGCAATACACAATTCGTGGCATATATTCAATCATATCACAACACTTCAAGCTCGACACAAATCAAGGAATCTATACATAGGAATATAACAATAAAAATCCTAGAATGTCTAGAAGTGCCCTTACCGAACTCCAAGCTAACGCTGCTCGACAACGACCTCAACACAGCTGTCTTCAAACGAGCTCGACAACGACCTCGACACGGCTGTCTTCAAACGAGCTTGACAACGACCTCGACACGGCTGTCTTCAAACGAGCTTGACAACGACCTCGACACGGCTGTCTCTCACTCGATCTCGACACGTACGGCTCTCAGTCAACCTCAGTTTCGTGTTCTCGTACACCCTGATCTCCTTGCAAAGACGATCTCTAAATCACACTGCCTAATACGAGCACAACTAAGTTCTATCTATGGGTTCTAATAACACTTAGCTCTCATTATCCCAATCTTAACCACAACCCAAGTAAACATTAAAACTCAAAAACTTAAACAAATACAACTAGAATTCAAACATTACAAAATAACTCCTTTTCTCTAAAATTTTAATTAAAAACTTCTTTCATACATCACTGACAAAGCCATTTTTCCAAAGTACTAATTCAAGCAAGATTAAACATATTTTTCCTCTAACACAAAGTTAGGGTTTTCGATCAAAAGTTCATGAAAAAGGTTATATGATTCCATAACAAATAAATCAACAACAAACATCAACAAGAAGCAACGTACAACAAACTAAAACAAGAAATCAAAACAAACCAAATAGGGAGGGTTTTGGGCACTGCCCATTGCAGAAAACAGAGAAAGCAATTTGTTTTACAAGCTCAAATAATTGGTTAGAAAGGTAGGTCATGTCATGAAAAAGAAAACCTATCAATATGACCTGATTTGGAAGCATATAAACTAGCTAAAATAGAGAGAAGAAGTGGCGCTAAACAGTAGTATGAAGGAAGAGAAAATTCTGTTTTTCATACCTCAAATGATGGTCGAGATGGTGATATATGTCGAGAAGATGATAAGAAACAAGGTTGATGAAGAAAATTTATGCAGAAGCTCAATGAAACTCGAGGTTCTTCAATGGAGGTTTGGAGAGGAAGAGGAAACTTAGAGAAGAAGAAAGAAGAAAAGAGAAAGTGAGGGTTGTGAGGGGCTGATCGTGATATACAGCTGGTAAAGAAACCATTTAAATGAATTTTTCTTTTTTAAAAAAACACAAATAAGTGACGTGTAACTACTGTTATGAGATGCTAATCCCATCAATCATTCTACCCATCTAATCTCTCCTCTCTCATGATTACCCTCTAATCTATAGGTTAAAGATCTAAAAACACAGCGACGAGAACTGCAAACCGATAATATAATTATTACAAACAATATAATCATTAACGCTAAATAACGTTCGTAAAATACGAGTATTACAGTCTCGACACGAGGTCGATCAGGGTGCTTGTGCAAGCGCACAAGGCTCTAACACGAGTTCGTGCACGCGGCCTCCTCAGCTCGGTACGCGACCTCATCAGCTCGACATATGACCTCGGCACGCGATCTTGGCACGGGATCTCGACACGAGGTCTTGGTACGAGGTCTCGACACGAGGTCGATCTCGTCATCAGGTGTTACAATCTCTCCCTCTAAAAAAATTTCGTCCTTGAAATTGCAAATAAGATTCTTACCGCGGAAAAGTTCAGTGGTAATCGAAGTCTTCATCTTCTCCTCCAGCTCCCAAGTCGCATCTCCGCCTTACGATCCCACACAACTTTGACAAGTTGAATTTCTTTGTTCCGAATCGCTTGGCTTTCCGGTCAACGATCCTTCTGGTGATGCTTGAAGGATAAGTCGCCCTCGGTTGAATCACATCCGCTCGATGACATGAGAGGGGTCGGAAATATATCTCCGCAATTGTGAAACGTGGAAGACGTCATGAATGTTTGACAAGAAGGGTGGCAGGGCAATCTGATATGCCACTGGACCGATACGACGCAGAATCTGGTAGGGTCCAATAAATTTAGGGGTAAGTTTCTTGGACTTGATCGCTCGACCAACTCCAGTAGTGGGGGTGACTCTAAGAAATACATGTTCTCCTTCTTTGAACTCTAGCGGTCGACGTCCTTGGTCGGCATAACTCTTCTGTCGGCTCTGCGACGTTCGCATCCTATCTCTGATCAAACGGATCTTCTCCGTAGTCTGCTGGATCATATCTGGTCCCACAATGTAACGCCGCCATCCTGGTACCAACAAAGAGGCGTCGACATTTACGCCCATACAAAGGCTTCAAAAGGTGCCATTCCAATACTCGCATGGAAATCGTTATTGTAGGTGAACTCCACCAATGGTAAGACGTCGTCCCAACTTCCTCGGTGATCTAAGGTACACGCCGCAACAAATCTTCAAGCGATTGGATCGTTTTCTCGGTCGACCGCCAGTTTGGGGGTGATATGCGAGCTAAGCTCGAGCCTTCGGTTCCCATCACTTCTTGCAATTCCCTCCAAAATGAGACGTGACCTTCGGATCTCGGTCTGACACGATTGAAGAGGGTATACCATGAAGTCGCACTATCTCCGTGATGTAGATCTCGGCCGCCTTTTCCACGTGGTACGTCGACCACCGGGCAAGAAATGAGCAGATTTGGTCAATCGGTCGACGATCACCCAAATCGAATCATTCTTCTTCTGCGTCTTCGGTAAACCTACAACGAAATCCATGGAAATATCTTGTCCCATTTCCATATCGTACGTCAGCGATTATAGCATTCCCGCAGTCGTTGGTGCTCCACGCCCGGCTTTACGACACGTTAAACACGGTTACGACTCGACCACTTGCTTCTTCATTTCGACCACCAAAAATGCTTCTTCAAGTCTTGATACATCTTCGTAACTCCTGGATGAATACTAAAATTGCTCTTATGCGCTTCGTCAAGTATTAACTTTCTCAGCTCCACTACGTTAGGTACACATACTCGGCCATTACATCTTAAGATGTTGTCCGTTCCGACTTGGAATTCTGTCGCCTTCCCTTGTGCTATCAACTGGACCTTCTCTTGCAGAAGTTCATCATGAACCCGCCGTCTCTCGATCTCGCCCAATAACTGTTAGAAATGGTAAGCATACCAAATCTCAGCTTCCCCGGTGAAACTTCCACACTCAACTTCAAGTCTCGGAACTTCTCGAGCATCTCCAACTCCTTGATCATCATTGCTGAGGCTAAAACGCTCTTTCTGCTCAATGCATCTGCTACTACGTTAGCCTTACCGGGATGGTATTCCAACGTAAAGTCGTAGTCCTTGAGAAATTATGTCCATCTTCGCTGACGCATGTTGAGCTCTTTACGATCGAACAGTACTTCAAGCTCTTGTGATCGCTGAAAACAGTAAGAGTGCTCCCATAAAGGTAGTGTCTCCATATCTTCAGCGCAAAAACCACTGCTGCCAGCTCCAAATCGTGAGTAGGGTAGTTCCTCTCGTGAATCTTAAGTTGTCTTGAAGCATACGCTACCACTTTCCGATGTTGCATCAGCACGCATCCCAATCCCTGGTGTGACGCATCGCAATAAACCTCGTAAGGCTCTTACGCCGAGGCAAAATCAACACAGCGCCGCCAAGAGCTCCTTCCGCCTTTGAAAACCGGATTCGCACTCTCGCCCAGGCAAAAGGTTGATCCTTCCTCGTAAGTCGTAAAGAGGCGCGACAATCTTCGAGAAACCTTCAATGAATCTTCGATAATAGCCCGCTAAGCCAACAAAACTCGATATCGCTGATCGCCTCTACTGTTCCCACGCTAGCACGACTTCAATCTTAGTTGGATCCACATATTCCTTCTTTGGAAATCACATGACCAAGAAAATTCACCTCTTCGAGCCAAAATTCACACTTCGACAAGGTTAGCATAGAGTTGCTTCTCTCGTAATATCTGCAATACTCGGCGTAGGTGTCCTCCATGCTCTTCTCTCGTTCCTCGAGTAGATCGGGATGTCGTCGATGAACACTACTACAAACCGATCCAAGAACGAATGGAAAATCCTGCTCATATAGTCCATAAACACACGGTGGCGCATTTGTCACCCGAACGGCATCACCAAAAACTCGTAGTGACCATACCTAGTCTGAAAGCTGTTTTGGGGACATCTTCCTCCTTCACGCGAACTGATGATAACCAGGACTTCAAATCTATCTTGAAAAAATCGCCGCCCACGGTTGATCCATCAAGTCGCCAATACGGGTAACGGATACCGGTTCTTCACAAGAACCTTGTTGAGCTCGCGGTAGTCCACGCACGCCTTGATCGCCCATCCTTCTTCTTAACCAACAACACCGAGCTCCCACGGTGACACGCCGGTCGTATGAATTGCTTTGACTCCAAGTGTTCGATCCGGGACTTCATTCTTTCATCTCGGCGGGAGACATCCTGTATGGCGCTTTGAAAATCGGCCCTATTCCCGGAATCAACTCGATGGAGAACTCGACCTCTCGTGACTGGTGGTAACCCTGGCACGTCTTCGAAAACGCCCACAAAGTCACACACCACCGTACATTCTTCACTTCGATCTATTTGGAAAACTTACGAACTAGCGGATACATGTATTCTCTTGTTCCTTCTTGCAAAGAAACTCCGATATGTTCAGTAGAAAGATAATTGGAGACTCCAAGGTCTGGGAAAATTACAGGTTTACTGGCACAGTCCAAGAGGACATGGTGGTGTGACAAGCAATCCCTCCCCAGCATGACATCTAAGCCCTTAAGAGGCAAACAAACCAAATTGACCACAAACTTTCTACTCTAAATAACCACTACACAATTAAGACATGCAGTGTTTGTGACTAAGGTTTTAGCAGCTGGGGTTGTAACTACCAATTTGAACGGTAAAGCGATCACTGATCAAGTTCAAATGGTTCACACAATCGAGGAACTAAAGGAATGGGTTGCACCGAATCAAAGAGAACGGATAAGGATTTACCCTCAATCTCACATTCACCTTGAATAAGATCATCACTCACTCGCTTCCTCACCGCTCATGCAGTAAGACTACGCTTTTAGCTACCTGACGCTTCCCTTTGGCCTTTGCCGCAAGCACGCTTGCTCAGCCTTTAGGTGTGGGACAATCCTTGGCAAAATGCCCTGGCTTCTACGGTTGAAACATACCTCCTCCTTCCGAGTGCAGCCACCGCATAATGTCCTGGCCTTCCACAACGATAGCAAGAAGTCACCTCGGCACGGTCGACCTCCGCTTCGCTCCTGGGTCATCAGACGATATTGTCCCCTGTTGTTGTTCCCCGAGGTCGGTTGTAAGGCTTCTTCTGCGATTATTTCTCCTTCGTGTAAACCTGCGCCGCACTGGGGTCTCACCGGTCCCGCCACGCTTTTCTTCTTGTGGCTTCTTACACCCTCTACCTCAACACAACGATCTATCAGCTCTTGTAGATTCCTGATCCTCAGTGACACCACCGACTTCTGAATGTCAAATCTTAATCCCCGTTGGAACCTCTCACTTAACCATCCTTGGTCAGCTCGATCACGAAATGGACTGAAATACCTCGCTAGTGACTCAAACTTGGCTGCATACTCGGGCACTGTCATACTGCCTTGTTGTAGTTGAAGAAACTCTTGCTCCTTCTCAGCTCGTGCAGTATCTGGGAAGTATTTGTCCAAGAACCTCCCATGAAAAAGCTCCCAAGTTATCTCGCGACGTTCCGCTATCAGTGCTTGCTTCACTCCCTTCCACCAATACTCTACGTCTCCTAGCAGCAAGTAGGTGGCGTAGTCTACCTTCACGTTGTTTGGGCAATGGAGTGCCTCGAAGATCTTCTCGATCTCTTGCATCCAAAGATCAGCTTTATCTGGGTTTGGCTCACCGTAAAACTTCGGTGGATCATGCTTCCTAAAGTCTGCTAATCCTCTCGCCTCAGCACTCCGCTCTGCTCGCTGTTGTTGCTGTAAGTTTTGCTGAGTTAACGCCGCCGTCTGTTGAGCCATCGCGTTAGCCTGTTGAGTTGCAGCAGCTGATTGCTGAGCCATGGCTGCCGCCATCTCGGTCATAGCTTGAATTGCTCGTTCCATGTCGACGTTCTGCACAAATTGCCGTATCCCTACGAGGTGGCATTAGATTCCACAAAGTTCAAAACCCCCGAATCTCACAACAAGGATGTGTTAAAACACACTGCTTCAATCAAGAAACAGTTCAAACAATTTTTCAAGCAATAAGTGCTTCACTTAATCAAACAGCAATCAACATAGTACAATCATGTACCCGACACACATATCCCGACACAGTGACCGGTCAAAATTCCTATACGGCCGGCCGAATCGAACTGCTCTGATACCAACATTGTAACGACCCGTTTCCGGACCGCTACCGACTCAACTTACCGAGCTCGAGTTACCGAGCTCAACTAAACCTGTATGCGATGCGTTTTAAAACGGTACTCTTGTGCCTTTTAAAAAATTATGGTATATATATATATTTTTTTTATCCAGACCAGCTCGTGCACATCAGAGTAATTACAGCTTTTCGAAACATGGTGCAACTAAGACACAAGACTTAAGTCCTAAATAACAACACGTAGGTATAACAAGTACATACTTATATATACAAGATATAAAAAGTGCATACAAAAAGACAGTAATAATGTACAAAGAAAATACACCTAAGGTATGACGACTTCAAGAGAGCAATCATACCCTGGGGGTACTTCCGGCAGACACCCACGCAGGGGGCTGCTCCAAAAGTAAAACCACCAGTCTACCCTGTGCTCAAAATGACATCTAGCCCAAACTGGTCACAACCTCTGAACACAAAAAAAAAACAAAGTACAGTCATCCCAAAAAAAAAACATCCAACAAACATAATCAATCACGACAAATATAGGTCGTCGCCCTGATCCTCGTCGAGCTCCTCCTCGCCATCATCTGCTGTCGAGTTCCCTGCACCCTCGACATCGCCTGGGTAACCATCATGGATTGAAGGTACCACGGGAAAGGGTCAACTTCTCAACAAGTCAAGATAATCCAGGCATAAAGAAATAAGTAACAACAAAGTATGACAATCACCAAACGTGACTCAACCATCTCACTCTAGACTCGACTCAACTCGCTATCCATTTTCTCTCGACTCGACAATTATTCCGGAATGCACACGCCGTACCGTATGCTGGAAAGTCCAGCCGAAGCCTTGGGATCTTCGCTCTCCCTAGGACAGTCAACTCAGGTCCCATAGCGTGGCAACGCTTAGAAGTCCCCATAAATGGAAAAGGGGACCTAGCACCCTCTCCGCTATCCGGGTCGCAACTTCAAACGCCAACGACTCGCTAAGCTCTCTCACTCAATGAACAATTCGCCGCATACGATATTCAAAGAGTTATACGCAAGATATTCAACCGCATGTCAAAAAAAAGAGCAGGCTCAACACGAAGAAACGCAATTCAACAGCAATACACAATTCGTGGCATATATTCAATCATATCACAACACTTCAAGCTCGACACAAATCAAGGAATCCATACATAGGAATATAATAATAAAAATCCTAGAATGTCTAGAAGTGCCCTTACCGAACTCCAAGCTAACGCTGCTCGACAACGACCTCAACACAGCTGTCTTCAAACGAGCTCGACAACGACCTCGACATGGCTGTCTTCAAACGAGCTTGACAACGACTGTCTTCAAACGAGCTTGACAACGACCTCGACACGGCTGTCTCTTACTCGATCTCGACACGTACGGCTCTCAGTCAACCTCGGTTTCGTGTTCTCGTACACCCTGATCTCCTTGCAGCACGATCTCGGAAATCACACTGCCTAATACGAGCACAACTTAGTTCTATCTATGGGTTCTAATAACACTTAGCTCTCATTATCCCAATCTTAACCACAACCCAAGTAAACATTAAAACTCAAAAACTTAAACAAATACAACTAGAATTCAAACATTACAAAATAACTCCTTTTCTCTAAAATTTTTATTAAAAACTTCTTTCATACATCACCAGACAAAGCCATTTTTCCAAAGTACTAATTCAAGCAAGATTAAACATATTTTTCCTCTAACACAAAGTTAGGGTTTTCGATCAAAAGTTCATGAAAAAGGTTATATGATTCCATAACAAATAAATCAACAACAAACATCAACAAGAAGCAACGTACAACAAACTAAAACAAGAAATCAAAACAAACCAAATAGGGAGGGTTTTGGGCACTGCCCATTGCAGAAAACAGAGAAAGCAATTTGTTTTACAAGCTCAAATAATTGGTTAGAAAGGTAGGTCATGTCATGAAAAAGAAAACCTATCAATATGACCTGATTTGGAAGCATATAAACTAGCTAAAATAGAGAGAAGAAGTGGCGCTAAACAGTAGCATGAAGGAAGAGAAAATTCTGTTTTTCATACCTCAAATGATGGTCGAGATGGTGATATATGTCGAGAAGATGATAAGAAACAAGGTTGATGAAGAAAATTTATGCAGAAGCTCAATGAAACTCGAGGTTCTTCAATGGAGGTTTGGAGAGGAAGAGGAAACTTAGAGAAGAAGAAAGAAGAAAAGAGAAAGTGAGGGTTGTGAGGGGCTGATCGTGATATACAGCTGGTAAAGAAACCATTTAAATGAATTTTTCTTTTTTAAAAAAAAAACACAAATAAGTGACGTGTAACTACTGTTATGAGATGCTAATCCCATCAATCATTCTACCCATCTAATCTCTCCTCTCTCATGATTACCCTCTAATCTATAGGTTAAAGATCTAAAAACACAGCGACGAGAACTGCAAACCGATAATATAATTATTACAAACAATATAATCATTAACGCTAAATAACGTTCGTAAAATACGAGTGTTACAGTCTCGACACGAGGTCGATCAGGGTGCTTGTGCAAGCGCACAAGGCTCTAACACGAGTTCGTGCACGCGGCCTCCTCAGCTCGGTACGCGACCTCATCAGCTCGACATATGACCTCGGCACGCGATCTTGGCACGGGATCTCGACACGAGGTCTTGGTACGAGGTCTCGACACGAGGTCGATCTCGTCATCAGGTGTTACACTCCGCTCCACTCCACTCCATTCCATTCTGCTCCGCTCTGCTCATTTTAAAATATCCAAACATACCCTAAAGCAAAACACAAAGGGATCTCACTAAAATACTAGCTTAAATCAGATTCAGCTAGAAACCTTTACAAATCAAAATCAGAGTAACAAGTTCAAGAGAAATTTCCTCCCTATGAATCACTTGGGATTCTTACCCAAAAATAATAAAAATAATATGATGTAAGAGATACACTCAAAAGTGCACATATACACATATTGAAGCTCAAAATTACAACTCAAACTATGTAGATTAAAAGGCTCTCAGAAATTTGTATTCAAGTGAGTGCGAGTGATTAAGAAAAATTTAGCAAAATTTTTGCACTAAAAAATAATAGCAAGAAAATGAGAGAATTGTTGTGTCACAGTATACTTACATACTGATGCTTTTATAAGCAAAAAAGTTTTCATTGCAGCATTAAAATATTTTGCTCATTGCGTTTAATACGAAGGTTGTGATTCTTATATGATTGTTTATAAGAAAAGATGCAATAGTTTATTTAAAAATTTGAAACATGGAGAAGATTTGAAATGGCATAAACGATTACGGGTTTTTGTGTAAAGGATTATTTTAGAAATCAAAAACCTTGAGAAGTTGAAAATGAAGATAAATGATTATAGATATATAGTTCCATAAACCATTATAAAAGTATGTAAACCTTTACAAATACGCATAAACGTTTATTTTAAAAGGAGGAACAGAGAGGTTTGTAAACCTTTATGGAAAATCCCATAAACTTTTATGCATAGTGAAATAAACCTTTATGAAGTACATAAACCTTTATGAAGGTTTTGTTTCAAAATCTTCGTAAGTTTCGAAGACAAAAATGATTTATCAAGGTGAATGAAAGACATTTGAACTTTAAAGAAAAAACTTGATCGCTATAAAGAATTTGTAAATCCATTTTTTTAGATCAAGGCCATGAAGTTAATATTTAATAAAAACATTGTGAGTTTGTAATTTATTTTTAATTGAGAACTTTACTACTACTCACAAGTTAGAAATAGTCCTAAGAATATGGAAAATAAATATCCAAAACCCCCAAACTAAAAGGCTTCATTCCTTGGTATTATTTGTTTCGCTTTTTGCACACTTGACTATTATGAAACTTCCTTTTATCATTCATCAAAACCAAGACCTGTCAAGGCATATATTCACAGACTCTCCCTTTTTTATGATGACAAATATCTCATGGAGGGAATTCGTTAGAGTAGGAATTAGTTCAATAATATAACAATAAATATCAGAGTTTAAGCGCAGAAAACAACTCCCCCTTAATATATACATTAAACAGATTAATTCAATCCCCCTAAATCATGTAACTCTCCCTCTATTGGCAATATCAAAAAGCGGAAAATACAAAGGGAAAGATATTATGAGCAGATGCATACATGTGTAGCAGAAAATATTATATAATCTCAAAGCAGCAAATTATCAAGTTTATCTACATAACAAGCATTGAACATCAAAACGAAAGGCCTAAGTTATCCAGTATCAGAAATAACATATTAAAGATAAAGAACCAGGTAAGGGTTACTAGTCCTTATCATCTGTGGTCTCCTCCCCCTCATCATCACTAGTATAATCGTTTAACGAACTTCTGTCTCTCTCTCTTCATGGAAAATTATAGGAAATGTCCAGCAAAAACTTGTTAGCACACTCAAATGCCCAAGTTAGAATTTACTGAAAATAAAATGCAATAACACACAGTCATTCAATGCATGATTGATCTAAAATTTCTAACTCAGTTCTTATAAAAAAAAAAGCTTTCCTGAGATAAAGATTTTGTAAAAATATCTGCAAGTTGCTTAGATATTATTTACACCCAAAATATTCCTAAGTATCAGCCGAATTCAGTAGCAGCCGATTGAAGGAAGCTAGCCGAATAAAGGTCAGTCGATTCACAAGTCAGCCGAATTTGCAGCTAACAGAGCCGAAAGTAGGAAACCAGGAGCTAGGCGAAGGTCTTGAGCCTAGTGGGTTGATATGAATATATTGGGCCTATTAGGCCAGCGTGAAGTCATAATTGGGCTAAGATTATGCGTTGCTCTATGAACCAGAAATGCTATAGATGGATTTCAGAATTATCTCCAAGATTTTAGGAGCTGAGCGAGGGAACAAATAGATAAGATCAGGCTTAGAGAGCCGTTGGCTGAGACGTGACCATGATGGGAAGTGACGCCTAGATTTAGGAATGTGATTAGTGGAGCATGGCAACACTCAGCCGAATAACTGTCAACTAGAGGTTTATCATTGTTAGCCAGCTAAACGTGGCAAATAGAGATAGTTCTTAGTTGTTACTATAAATACCCAAGTTATATATACTTTTTACACACATCAATCAATACAAACAAATTGTTTTCGCTCAATTGCGCTTTATGTTTATCTTTAAGTTCCCGTTTTTAGTCTAGTTCGCTTACTTAACCCTTTCTGGAGTGAGTTTAGGGACCCATAGCTGAGGAACAAAGTTTTTTCCTTAGCGTAATCGCTTGAAGAAAAGGGAATCACTATTGTGGAGTTAGTCGACTTCGGCTAAGTTGCATTCCAGTCAACAAAATTGGCACACCTGGTGGGACCAAACGTGAACAAATCAACACGCTTGAATCCCCAGGTAAGGATTACCATTGGCGTATGCACTTGCAATCTGGCAAGAGCCTAGGTAGCATGGAATCGTCTGCGTCAAAGAAGAACAATTCCAAGAAGGTTGTCGAAGGGAGCCCCTCTTAGGGAGTGCCCACTTCGACAGTAGAGCCAGTGCATGTAGAAGCAGAGCCTGAGCCTATTGATCAACCATTTGTAATGTCCACTTCGTTTATACGCTAGCAACTTGATTTGGGAATCAACGATATCATGTACCAAGTGTCACAACAATTGGCTGATATTGTGAAACCCATGGTACATAAAGAAGTGCAGCAGGCCAGAGAGATGGAGGTTAAGAGGGCTCACTCAGGCGAGAGCTCTATCAACTCTGCTATTCAAATGCAAGTGGGGTACATTACTCAGGCAGGACCTGTTACTCAGCCGAATGCAGCTCCAGTAAGACTAACTCAGGTTCAGTCGAGATGACTCAGGTAGGGATACATCAAGTTCAGCCTCCCTATGTGCAGGAAAGACCTATTCAGGTTCAATATGGGAGTTTTAGCTAGCTTCATGGAAAAAATTGATGAAAGGCTCAAGGGTATTGAAACCAAGATAACTAGAGCTTCTTGCAATTTCTGTGGAGTAACCGGTCATGATTCTAAAGACTGCATCGAAGAGGTGAATTTTGTGTTAAACAAGGCACATAAAGACCCTTATTCTAATACTTATAATCCTGGTTGGAGGAACCATCCCAATTTCTCATAGGGAGGTCAACAGAAGTCACAATGTCAGAACCAGAATGTCTACAAGCCCCCGCATTTACAAAACTGAGCTCAAGGTGATAGGAGTCCCAGTTGGAATGATTTCAATAACTTGGTGGACAAAGTGGATGAAAGGTTTAAAAGCATAGAAAAATTAGTAAGTACCACTGGAAAGGGCCAGAACTCACTGAAAGACAAAGTCTCAACCTTGGAAAATTTAATGACTCAAAGGGAAAAAGAAGCACTTCAAAGTCAAGTAGAGCCAAATCTGAATGAGAAGTGTAACTCTATCTTCACCAAAAGGAGGAACCAGTTTTTGCAACTAAGGACATCTTAGAGGAAAGTGAAGAAAAGAAGGCTAAAATTGAGCCTCCACATGTAAGTAACTCTTCCCTCCAATGTTCTAAATTTTTTTATAATGATAGACATGCAATTAAATTGTTAGAAAAACATAGAAAACTGCATGTCAATATCCCTTTTGCGGAAATTGTCTCTGATGTACCCAAATATATTAAGTTTCTAAAAGAAATAATTTTTAATAAAAATAAATTGGAAGAAATAGAGACAGTAAATTTGAATGAAGATTGCTATGCAATGCTAATGAATAAATTACCACCTAAGCTTAAGGACGCAGGAGCCTTTGATGTTCCCTGTTCAATTGGTAATAATTCTTTCAATGCACTATATGATTTTGGTTCAAGTGTTAATCTAATGCCCCTGTCTATTTTTAGAAAATTTAATTTGTAGAAACCATGACCTTCTAACATGTCTTTGCAGTTAGCTGACAGAACTCTCGTTTACCCAAGAGGATTAATGGAGGATGTACTTGTTAAGGTGGGGAAATTTATTTTCCTAGTTGACTTTGTGGTTTTGGAGATGGATGAAGACAGGGATATCACTATTATACTGGGACAACCATTTTTGGCAACAGAAGATGCCACTATTCAAGTAAAGAAGGGAACTATGACTCTAAGGATTGAAGATGAAAATGAGACATTTAAAATTTATAATGCTAACAAAGCTTATTCACCTAATGCATCTTGTTGTTTCTTGCAGAACATTGAACATAAAAAAATCTTAAGAAGAAGAAGAAGTGCAAGTTGAGGAGCAAGACTGAAATTGTATTGAACAGCATAAGGACATAACCCCCTCTTTGATGATGGAAGCACTCTGCCTACCAAAATTCAAGGGACTACCTGGAGAGGATCATGTTCTCCATGTAATGAATTTTTATGAGTTTGTTAAGCCTGATTGATACAAGGGAACCACCGCAAATGAGATAAGACTGAAATTATTCCCTCTTTCTCTCGGAGGAGTGACTAAGTAATGGTTCTTAATTTACCCTTAATATCACTTTGAATCATGGGAGGAATTAATGAAAGAGATCGTCAGGACTTTCCAGTCCACAGTCATACAAAAATGACAAAAGGGATCATATCCAAGGATTTCAACAGTTAAAGGGTGATACGTCTGAAGAATTTGCTAGTTTTGAAATCCATTATTTCAGAGGTGTCAGCCCTACAATTCAAAGGAACAATAGGGCAAGATCCTATTCAGCACATGAGATAATTCTGCAAAAAGATGAGAAGCACCAAATATTGGAACTTGTCTCCGGATGAAGTAAAACTGAACATCTTCCCATTTCCTTTAGACGAGGAAGTGAAAATATAGCTATATCTCTTACCAATTGAAGAAATAAAGACTTGACATGACTTGGTGAAGAAATTTATCAAGACATTTTCACCAATTATGAGAAAGCCAATTTACATCTGTAATGAATGTGGGTTCAAATGAACCCACCAAAGAAGTGCTTAGGCCCTGCTTGGATAAATCACTCTGATGAAGGCAAACTATATTGCAGTCCTCCCCAATAGAAAGAAGATGAAAGGTAACCTTAAAGAAGGGCAATTGTCCACTGAAGACTAATTCAAAATCATCAGAACCTCAGGCTCGGGACGTTAAATAAGCGCTAACCAGGAGGCAACCTGTGTTGACTAACATCTTTTTTTATATTATTATTATTTCTCTATTTTATTTTGATTTTATTATTTTTATAATTTTATTAATTATTAAAAATAAAAAAATTGGAAAACTCAAAATACAATTTTTTTTTGGAAAACCAGTTTGTACGAGCGTACATACTATCAGGCACGACCGTACCCAATGGCCTCAACCTGAAAAACATGGAGAAATGGTTAGGTACAGCAGCACATAGAACCAGGTACGGCCGTACCCTGAACTCAGAGGCTGAAAATAAAAGGTACAGTGAGAGGGAAGGGCATACCTTTCTCTTGTACGCCCAAAACCTCTCAACTCAAGCAATCTTTACCTTCAATTTCTTCGTATTCTTACTTCCAAGACTATCCGGGTACTGATTCTACGCTTAAATCTTGGATTGGATGCTTTATTTATAGTTTTTATGTAGTTTTAGGTTTTTCAATTAGTTTAACTCTGATTTTAGCAATTTAGGAGTAGAATGGGCTAGGTTTTGCATGTTTAGAGACTCTTGGAATGATTAGAGACCTAAAAATGAGGCTAAAACTAAGAAAATATGATCATAGGATAGATTTTTCACAAAATCACAGTGCAGTACGGTCGTACCTTTCAAGAACAGGCTGTACTGGCAGCCTTATGGTTGAAGACCTGACATAGGTATAGGCATACCTAACCAAAGAACTAGGGCATACATAAATATCATGTACGGTACTGCATACGGCCTACTTACCTAACACAGATTTCTGCATAATTTCTCTAATTTTCTCTATTTTTCTATTTTTGCAGGAAAATGTCTAAGCGCTAGAGAGGAGAGGCTTCTTCTTCTGCAGTAGCACGCTCGTCTAGAGCAGCGCCATCATACATCCCACAACAGCACAAGGAAAGATACAGACAGCTGCGGGATTTCCACACGCACACTCAGAGATACTGGGATTTTATTGCCCTCGAGCAGGTCGGCCTACGAGGGGAGGTGGAGACTCTACTACAGAGTATTGGATGGCTCTGAGAAGCTTGAGTACGACAGCCTACTCACAACAGAAAGTTTGAAAAATGGCGCCACATTAAACAGCGCTTGCCAGTAAAGCGCTGACTAAAAAGGAAGCTGAACCACATTAAACAACGTTTCTTTGAGTAAGTGCTGCTAAATATACGAATCGAGAATAGACAGCGGTTATTATAGAAAATGATGTCTTTTAATCAACCTTACCCAGTGCTTTATTAAGAAAGCGCTGTCTTTTGTAAATTTTCGCCAGAGCTTTCCTAAGAAAGTGCTGTGTATTTCAAAAAGTAAATAATATAAGACGCGCACCCTAAGCAGTATACCTGTGTTTCATCACACTCGTTTGCTCTTTCCCTCTCACGCATTCATCCTCTCCCTTTCTCTCGCTGTCTGTGCCGTTTGTTTCTGCTCGCCGTTTGTTTCTGCTCGCCGTCGTTCTTACAATCTGTTTCTGCTGTCTCTTTCTCACGTTGTCGTTTCTGTTTTCTCTTTCTCACGCTGCCATTTCTGCTATTGCATGTCTCGTTTCTGGTCTCTCTGTTTTGCAAGATATAGATCTCATGTCTCATTTCTGCTCTTGCATGTCTCTGTATCTCAGTTTATTTTTAATTTTCTCATATATTTGTTTCATTCAGAGATTGAGCACTCAGTGACACTCCCTCAAACAACATTCACCAGACCAGCAGCTAAATCATTCATGTTAGATCACAAAGGAGAAGGAATCCTTGCTTCAACGTAACAAGGTAACAAATAATAATCTTCCAAGCTTATCTTATATGTAGAGAGTGTGTCTGAAATACATCAAATACCCTTTTTTAACAAAGAAAAAGGGTAATTTATTTGAAAAGAAACATTATGGGTTTTAATTATCTTTATCAGGTGATGAGAAATTATTAATCTGAAGAATTTTGTAACTAAAGGTTTCCACAATTCCTTACTTTTTGGTTGTGTTGCATGAGTTTATTTTATTTGTATGATGAAGGGTGGTGTAATAGGGATGTCGTAGGTGATGCAAATTGCATATGTAATTGAATACGAACTGTGAATTGTGGTTTGACGGCATAGCATTAGCTATAGCCCGATGCGTTAGATAATCAAATTTTGACTATATATGTTTAGATCACAATTGAAAGTGGGAAATTATTGAGAATACAAATATGTCATGTCAAAATTTTGAGAAAATATGCACAAAATTTTGAAAAGAAGTTTTGAATATGTTTTGTTGTGATGTTGTATTACTTAACAAGACTAACTAATATGATGTATATTACTCAAGGATTAACTTAGTTTTTTTAAAGGCTGAAGTTAGAATGGATCGAAAGTGGATATTTGCTAATCGTTTGTCAAAGGAATATAAGGATGGAGTGCAAGAGTTTATTAAGTTTGTAGTTGGGAATACAACAGACTATAGTAGAATCGTATGACCTTGTTTAAGTTATTGTTATGCAGACAAAGTTAGTGTTAAGGAATTGGAATGACATTTAGTGAGCAATATGATTGATCAAACTTATACCTGTTGGACAAAGCATGGTGAGACAAGAGGTGAATCTTCTAATACCATGGGGAATAGTGGGAGATATGCGTCAGATGACACCGCTACAAATACATATGATGGTGACCGCTTTGAAGAGATGGCAAATGTGGTTGAAGAAGATCTTCGTGATTATCCTCAAATGTTTGAGAAGTTGATAAGTGATGCGAAGAAGCCATTATATAAGGGTTGTACGAAATTCACGAGATTACCGGCGAGGTTAAAGCTGTATAACTTGAAATCGGGCAATGGATTGACTGATAAGAGCTTTACATAATTACTCAACTTATTGAAGGATATGCTGCCGGCTGATAATGTGCTCCCTAGTCAAACATACGAGGCTAAACAAATGTTACGCTCTATTGGCATGGGCTATGAGAGGATACATGCTTGTCCTAACGATTGTATTTTATTTCGAAATGAATATGCATCATTAAAGTCGTGTCCTATATGTAATGCACCACGGTATAAGAAGAAAGAATCGGCTCCAGAGAAGGTTATGTGGTATTTCCCCATAATTCTCAGATTCAGGCGCATGTACTATAGTTCAGAAGATGCAGAACCCTTGAAATAGCATGAGGATGAAAGGATTAAGGATGACATGCTGCGGCACCCGGCAGACTCTCCTTAATGGAGGAAAATTGATATTGAGTATCCTGATTTTGGGAAAGAACCTAGAAACCTAAGACTTGCATTGTCTACTAATGGATTTAACTCGCATGGTGTTCAGAGTAGCTCTCATAGTACATGGCCGTGATTTTGGTGATTTATAACCTACCTCCATGGCTCTGCATGAAGCGCAAATATATGATGTTGTCTATATTAATTTCGGGCCCCAAAGGAAATGATATAGACATATTCTTGGCTCCTTTAATTGAAGATTTGAAGCAAATGCAGGAGACGGGTAAAGAGGTGTATGATGGGTATAGAGAAGAAAGTTTCACCTTGAGGACTATGATTTTTGGCACAATTAATGATTTTTCGGCATACGGTAATTTGTCTGGATACAGTACTAAAGGCCAATGTGCATGCCCTATATGTGAAGATGGTACAGATTGGATGCAGTTGGAATATGGTAAGAAGAATGTCTTCCTTGGACATCGTAGGTTTTTGCCTCAAAAGCATCATTATCGGTCGTGGAGGAAAGCATTTTATGGGAATACTGAAGAACATAGAGCCCTTTTGCCTTTGATGGGTGTACAACTGTTTGAAAAGGTAAAAGATTTGAGTATTGAATTCGAGAAGCCTTATGCGGGAGAACTTGTCACATGAGGGTGGAAGAAAAGGTCGATTTTCTTTGAGCTGCCATATTGGAGTTCATTATACGTGAGACATTTCATTGATGTGACACATGTTGAAAAAAATGTCTTTGATAGTGTCATTGGTACCTTACTCAATGTGCCCGGGAAGACTAAAGAAGACATCAATGCAAGGCGGGACTTGGTTAGTATGGGATTGAGACGGGAATTGGGACCGGTAAAGAAGGGGAAACAATGTACATATCTACCTCCAGCCGCTCATACTTTGTTTAGAAAAGAGAAAATGGTCCTTTGTAAGTTTCTTCACGGAGTTAAGGTTCCAGAGGGGTACTCTTCAAACATTACGACCCTCGTATCAATGAGATATCTCAAGTTAAAGGGTCTAAAGTCCCATGATTGCCATGTTCTCATGGTGAATATGCTACCCATTGGTATACGATCTATTTTGCCCATTAAAGTGTGGAAGACCCTAACTAAACTTTGTTTATTCTTCAAGGCAATCTGCAGCAGAGTGATTAACCCTGGAAAGTTGCCAGCATTACAAATAGAAATTGTTTGGATTGGATGCTTTATTTATAGTTTATTTTAATTTTTATGCATATTTAGGTTTTTCAATTAGTTTAACTCTGATTTTAGCAATTTAGGAGTAGAATGGGCTAGGTTTTGCATGTTTAGAGACCCTAGGAATGATTAGAGACCTAAAAATGAGGCTAAAACTGAGAAAATCTGATTAAAGGATAGATTTTTCACAAAACCATAGCGTAGTATAGTCGTACTTCTCAAGAACAGGTCGTACCGCAAGCCGTACTGGCGGCCTTATAGTTGAATACCTGACATAGGTACGGGCATACATAACCAAAGAACTAGGGCATACATAAAAATCATGTACGGCTGCACCATACGAAGTACAACCGTACCTAACACAGTTTTTGCATAATTTCTCTAATTTTTTCTATTTTTCTATTTTTGTAGGAAAATGTCTAAGCACTAGAGAGGTGAGGGTTCTTCTTCTGTAGCAGCACGCTAGTCTAGAGCAGTGCCATCATACATCCCACAACAGCATAAGGAAAGATACAGACAGTTGCAGGATTTTCACACGCACACTCAAAGATACTTTGATTTTGATGCCCTCGAGTAGGTCAACCTGCGAAGGGAGGTGAAGACTCTACTACAGAGGATTGGATGGCTCTGGGAAGCTTCAGTACAACAGCCTACTCACGTGGAGGCTGTCCTAGACTTTTTAGCCACTTGTGGCTATAATATGAGGGATCGGGAGCCCGAGCACCTTGACATGGACGAGGAGCCAGATCTGGAGCTGGTTGTGACTTTTTATCTCCGTGGCACTCACCACATGCTGACCCTGGCCGAGTTTAACATCGCGCTAGGATTCTAGACGGAGGATTCAGTTCAGAGCCTGAAGTATTTGGAAGCCCTCTTGGAGATACCAGAGGGGTAGTAGGATTCTGAAAGCTGGCGGGCTCTTACTGGGGACGCCCATTATATCCCTAGTCGCGCTAAGGCCAGTAAGGTCAGAGATCTAGCTGTGCATATAGTGCATAGGTGGTTAGCCCGTTCTATAAACGGGAGGGCCTTTAGCGACGAGACAATTACCCTGTAACACCATACATTAAACTAAATACTTGAAGTAAGATAGTTAATCAATCGGTACAGTCATCCCAAGAAAATTTAAGCTTCAACCGTGCATCGAGTTTAAACAATACATGGTTCACAACTTACATTACATTAAAGGATTTAATACAAATACATTGTCTTTTCCATCAAATTCTTAGAGTGTTACATTATTAAAGCTACAATACATAAGCATAACTTTGGCCTCATAGCCTCTTCAGTCTTTCTTCTCATCCTGTGGATCTGAAATAAATAAATAAATAGACGGGGTGAGATAAAAATCTCAGTGAGCACTCCCCTCAACTCCTCACCATCACTCCACCTATTATACCATTCACAATAAGAATATATAATATGTGACTATGCTATGCATCTTCTTAACTAAGGATATTAATCCTTCTTCGCTTTGTGTCATTAGGTTGTGTGATATGCTTTGATCCACATACCCCAATTACACGCTTTTAGTAAGGTGGTTAGACGTCTTAACCGTCCAAGTGGCGTCCCACGAGCCTAACCAAATCGATCTTCTCCTTTAAATAAAGGAGTTTTGCTATGGACTTTTAGTGGCTTTATCTTCAGTTCTTTTATGCATGCTTAACAATGCTACATAGCTTACTAGGATATACAACCCTCATTGTCATCTAACTATTCAAGAGAATGTATAATAAATTCTATGAAACAAGCTTAATCATGAAATTAAAATAGCAATGTATACAAATCATGCTTTTGACAACCCTTACAATCAAGATACAACAAGATCATAATAAATCATCAACATTACTTAAACTTAGCCATTAATAGACCAAACTTATCCTTTTGAAGTTCCATGGAACCACAAAGGGGTAAACATAAACATACAAATGTGGGGGGTTGGGGGCAGCCATCCTACCTCTTTTAGTCAAGCCCACTAGATAGACATAATAATAACCATAAAATTAAACTTGAAATCAAAAAGGTTAACAAACCCTAACTTTGAGCCCTTTGGGTTTCAAAAACTTCTTTGAGAAAAGTCCTAATGTGGGACTTATGGGTGCCCATCACCTAAGAGAAGGAAGAACTCATAAACAACAATGAAGATTTGAGTTCCAAAGGCTGAGTTTCAGCTCCTTCTTCTTCTTCTTCTTCTTCCACGAGCTCCTTCCTCTTCTAGTTAGGGTTCAAGCCAAATTTAAAAATCCCCAAAATCTCACTCTTAAAACTTTGATTCAAGCTTAGATTAGATGAAATCTAGTAAGAATCATGGATTTCTCTTAGGATTTGAGAAACCCTAAGCGTTTTCCTCTTTTTCTCCCCTCAAAATTGCCCTCTCTCTATTCTTTTTCCCCAAATTGCGAAAATAAAGGTTTCTGCTACGTTTTCTGCTATTTGACAACAGTGAATCGATTCACTGCATATAGGTGAATCGATTCACATAGGCAAAAAAGTGCTTGAATCGAATTTTAAGTGGATGAATCGATTTACACTTCGAGTCCCAGAGGATTGTGTTTTTTGGAATCGATTCCTAGGCTGTGTGAATCGATTCACAACTGCTGGAATTCATTTCCCAGAGGGTTTTATAGGCATGAATCGATTCATGAGAAGTGTGATTTGATTCCCATCATGAAAAACTCAAACAAACTTGATTCTAACACCCAAACTTAAGTCCTACGTCCTATCCCTTATTAATCTCATCTCCTAATCCATCACTAACATCATTTTAAGCTAACTGAACTCATCTAGTTACTTAGGATCTTCAAAAACACAACATCCTCGCTTCTCGACTATAAAAATAAACTTGAATTCATTTGAAATTCACAATTTAACTATACTAAGATTAGGCATATAATTCTAAACTAAAATTGAAGGATTTGGGGTGTTACATACCTGGCCAGACCTATTCCTTCTTTGGGCCATGACGCATGGCCAAGGCCGCCGCTGCGACACAAGGATGTTCTTTCTGCACACATGCACACAGCTAGGCATTCATCTGCAGACCCAGAACGCTGGGCACATCGTGTTGGGTTCGTTCATTTCCAAACTGGCTGCCCATCTTGGAGTTCGCATTGGAATTGGAGCCATAGTCATTGAGATGGAGCCCATTGTTCTTTTTACACTCTGTAACATCGATGTTCTGCGAAGATTGGGGCTCGGAGAGTATGAGGTGATTCGAACAGAGCATCCCCAACAACAAGAGGACCAACCTATTAGGTTAAGCCACTAGCAGAAGAGCACCCTGTACCACCACCGCCACAGCCGGAGCCAGTACCCCATGCCTACTCCTACCAGGACCTCATAACGCATCTTGACGAGATGCAGCTTAGCTTCCAGAAGTTTAGAGCTCACGTGGACCGGTGTTTTGACACCCAGGGGGACCAGCTGGCTACACTCGTAGGACTTATCCAATAGCCCAAGCTATCTGCCGAGTGATGCAGGACCTCATTTTCTTTTCTCTTTTAGTACTTTGGCATTTGCTTCTGTATTAAAAAGAGATTTGTACATATTGGCATACTCGCGGGACTTATTTTATTTTATTGCATTTTTATTTTATTTTGCTATCTTATTTTCTTTTTATTCCTTTTTATTTTGTTTTTAAACTTTTTAGTTATTTTGATGCACAGTTCTTGCATCTGCTTACTAGCTTCATTGGTATTGGGAAAGGCAACATCAATTTTGTTCATATCCCCATTCAATTTTCTTGTGAATTTTTTCAGAGGGGAGTCTTTTTCCCACTTCTTTTATTTTAGCACACTTATCTTGAATTCTTTTACCCTTTTTGTGCTTGATTTATCTTAGTAACAGTGAGGACACTGTTAAAAATAAGTGTGGGGAGAGATTTTACATTTTGCTTAGTACCTAGCTATGCTTACAATTGCTTATAATTATAGAGAACTATAAATTTTTGCTGATTTAGGGGCTATAATTTTTTTATGGAAACTTGTGATTGAAATAAGTCTATTGTCAGTATTAGAATTTGCTGAAAGTTAGTACTAAGATTCTGTGAGCATCAATTCTCTGTGTAAGCTACCAAATGTGAGATTTTGAGCCTGAATAAGAGGCAGCATCATACTTTTTGCCTCTTTTCTTTGTTTGAGTGATATTTTTCCATGAATGTGCATTTTAGAACCTGTGCTGAGACCATTACAAAGCGAATAAAAGTTTATTTTCATGTGGATTTGGAAAGGAAAATTTTTAGGAATTTTTCGGGCCACTACTATTTTGAATTATCTTACCACTATTTGCCCACTTTTGTGCCTAATATTATATTTCTTTGGTACTCTTTCTCTTTGTTCTTGATTATTATTTCGTAAAGGTAAACTTGGAAAGTACTCTTTAAGAGCAATTAGTGGGAGAAATCAAAAGAATAATGTTATGAATCCCTTATTTTTTTTCTATGAAAAGAAGACTCAGTATCTATTTCCCCTCCTAGTTATTAAAAATGTTTATTTATTGCATAAATCAATAAAAGGGGCACAAGGAAAGAAAAAGAAAAGCAAAAGCATTAAAAAAAAAGAAATATTTATTGTGATGTTGCCTTCAAAAAATGAAAAAAGTTTTATTATTAAAAAATTTGGAGATTCTTCTCCTCCCTTTAAAAGTGAAAAAGAAAAAAGGTTATTTGTTTTAGTTGATTTGTTTCTGACCCCTTTGCATGACCTTTTCTTTCTCTTATCTTACCTAACATTATTACCATAGCGCCATTACAACCAATGAATGAACCTCATTCGTCTTTTGCATAATAAATAGACCTTAATAGTTGAGTTTTAGTCAATGTAAAAGCATACGGTAATGTTACTTCTTTGGAAAAATTTGAGCGATAATGACTATACCTGTAAACACTTTGAGAGTGGAGAGAAGTGTAACTTGTGAATCACAAAGTATTGACTTATTTGACCTTGCACCTCTAATTGGGCATTCTACTTAGTGACACTTCTTATGATGTCTCTACGTTGCCATACATATATTTTTGTCCCTGTTTAGTGAAAACAGTTTCTATTATAATTACCCAAGTAATTCGCTTGAAGGCAAGCAAAGCTCAAGTGTAGGAATGTGTTAACACACCAAATTGTCTACTTTTATGAGGCATTTTTAGTACCTAAATATGTTATTTTGTGCTATTTAAAGTATAAAAATACTTACTTATGCCCCATTTTGAAGAAATATCATAAAGACAACAGTTGGAGCAAAAAATACAAGAACTAATCTAAAACTGGCACGTTTTGGAGATTTTTGGCATTTTTGGACAAGTAGTGCGTCGATCACCGGTCGATCTGGCCAGTACCTATGTTAGATCGCGATGAGTCGTATCCTTAGTCAAGATCTGACTGTCATTAAAGAAAATGTTCAGTACGGCCGTACATAATTGCTGCTAGGGAGTGCAGAGTGCACAAGTATAGGCCCGTGTTGCAAATAAAGTGAGGTACGACTGTGTATAAATGTAGTATGGTCGTACCTAAGCCAAAAATGCGCAGATTTGAAGTCAGTTTACGTAATTCGGATCCCAGCTTATAAATAGGCAGTCTTGGCAACCTTTTGAGGACCTTTGATCCCTTGAACGAATTTTGACCTCTTGTCTACATTTAGATAGTCTTAAAAACACCTTTTGTGATTATTCTTGAGCTTTGAATCCTTAAGAGCCTCTTGCCAATCCTGTTTTGCTGCCCAAGCTCATGAGGATGCAAAGAATGTGCTTAAGGACCATCATCATACCGAAAGGGTGTCCTGGTTTAGATTTATACTCTTTTATTATGGATTTTTATGGCTTTATATATGTGTTTATGTTATTATCATTTGTCATGAGTAGCTAAACCCATCGTTAGGGGTGATGGGGATCATTCATTATGTTTTTTATATTTTTCCAAATAATTTTATGAGTTTTTATTATCGTGTTGATTGTTTTATCTCTAGTATGCTTAATCCTATAAGGCCTGATCATCCTTTAACTAGTTAACTTAATTGGAGGTGATTGTAGTACAATTAGTAAACGAAACTCTAAGAATAAAAGAACTCGTATTTTATGTCGGATTAAGGATAATTTCTTGTTTCTAATCAGTTATTAGATTAACAAACTCACTGTTCGTTAATGCTCTTTCCTTTAATTGCCTTGCATAATCAAACTGGGTAGTTTCTAGGAGGAAGACTATTAACATTGCATGATCATTGGGTGTTAGTAATTTTAGAGTGAGTGATTAGATTTCAACCAGGAAATAGATCTCATAATAATTAATTAGTAAAGTTAGGAACTAAGTATTGGTGAACGCGGTTCCCCTAGGCTGTCCAAAATAGTCTTAACTCACTCTTGTGCAATGATTGATCTTTATTATATTTTAGTCTTTAATCGTTACAAATCTTTAATCACAACTTTTGTTAAACTAAATAATATAAAGTCTTTATTATGTTGGTACGCGCGCATTCCCTGTGGGTTCAACATTCGGAGTCTTAAATATACTCCACTATTATTACGAGTTACGATCAGGTGCACTTGCCTGAGCCGCAACAGTTGATGCAAGTTATCAAGTATCTTGTCAGTCAATCTAACCAACACAACATATAGCTCTATAGGGTTCTAGGATGTTCACCAAATTCTGCGAATATCCTTTCTATGTCGCCTCCATTTAGAAGTGTCATCTTCGAATAATGAACACACCCATACAACCGACACAGGGAATCGTTAGTAGATCTCTTCCACCCTTCGTGATCCAGGTCTAATCTTTTGATGAATCTTTTGCTTCAATTCATCGACGGTTATGTCCTCCTTTATCCTAATTTTTTTTTGGATCATAACATTCAAACTTCACGCTATGAATGTTGTTGCAATTCTTCCATCGTAATACACAATGGCCATGCTTGTATCCATTGAGAACTGAGTTGACTGAGTGGGTGCCATGGCTGACGATTTGAATAAGTGATGAAAGGGTTTAGGGTTGGGATGGTTATGAAGAGAATAGAGAAAGATGTGTGGAGTGGAATTTGTCTATTGTTTTGTTAAGAAAATGAGATACTCCCTCTGTTATCGAATATAAGTAAAAAAAATACATGTATTTGGTCCAAATTTTGAACCAAATACATAGATTTTTTGCTTATATTCGATAGCGGAGGGAATAAAAATGAAGAGAAAGAAGTGGGTTTGTCTATCTCCTTTTGTTTCGTTGAATAGAAAGTGATTTTCTTTCAAAATTAATTTAATTTTTATTTTAAACTAATTAAGAAATTAACTATTAATTTATTTATTTTCTTAATTTATTTTAATATAAATAATTAATTTAATTGATTTCGGTTAAATTAATTAATTAAAATTATAACATTCATATGATTAAGTTACTAATTTTAATATATTTGAACATAATTTGATTTTATTGTTGACTTCTCCAACTATTTAATTCTGTACTATTTTTTATTATACCATTGAGGCTGAAGTACATATTAATTAAACAAACATTGAACATGATTTTTACTGTTCCAAGACCATTGTTCAAAGAACATGTTGACATCATTGTCGAAATGTAACACGATTCAACAAACCAATAATAACATGCAGAATAAAAACTGGTGATAATAAACCTAAGGCGTTGGTGAGCCTGTCCTTAAGGATTTATCTGCCTACAACGCGCAAATCTCCCCGGGTACAATAGGTCCGTCCTTGTAGCGATCTAGAGTATCAGAATAGCAAGAAGAAACTGATTTCGGAGTTAGGCATAACCATTAGCCTGTAAGGCTTAAATAATAAATCCGAAAACGACCAATTAAAAGATAATGTAGCTATTTAAAGATAAACTAGTTGTTGGCAGAGATAGTGGATAAAAACTGTGTACGAGTTAGTGTCCTAAAAGTCAGAATTATTGGAAGACATGATCATGTTACCGTTACTGGATAAACACAGGTAGGCAGTTTAATAGATAAACATGTACCCAACTAAAATATAGTCCAAATTCAATTTTAGACTTGGTCAATATATGAATAAAATGGCTAAAACCATGATTTTTGGATAGGCCTTATCAAGCGAAAATCATTTTTGAAAAAAATTAATTCAAGTAATAAAATAGAACGCAAGTCCTTATCGTGCTCACAGGGGGCAAATAAGAAGATTTGAATTAAAACCATCCACTTTGTCCCAAGCTCATGTATGCGAGGCCCATCTCTTTTCCTTGCCACTCTTACAACCTCATATAACATAGTAACTTATAAACACTTTAAATGCTTGAAAACCATCCTATGTGGGACTTCCCACTTTTGAAATACTACTATTGAGGCTAAAAATCGAGTTTTCAAATAAATAGACTACTTTCTAGTGGGAGGCGAGATTGTCGAAAAAGCCTTCAAATCAAAGACATTTGAGAATGGTCGAGGGTGACCGGTTAAGGTGCCAAAATACGCAATCACAAAGGCAAAACAAGAGTGTAACTCGAAGTCAAGGTATCGACGATAAAGCTTGTCGAAGAAGTGTTGAATCGGAAAAGGATAAGAGCAAAGGCAGTTATAGGAATGACAATAAGAGTAGTGGGCGGTTTGCAAGAGCCATTATGAGAACATGTTGGCGAACATGGGGTGGTTATTGAAGTTAGTGGTTTAAGGGCAGCCGAATGGCTATAAATAGGGGTGTTGAGCACCAGAAAAAGGATGGATGGAATAGCTCGAATCAACTCACAAACTCCTAAAAATGCCTAACATGCCTAATCACACAGGGTCACTGACTACATGGAAAGTGATGTACGCCGCTACCTCCTTCGCCACTAGTTAGCTTTAAAATTTCGCATTTTTGCTTTCAGTTTCTGTTGTATTTTTAATTAGGGTCAAACACATTGCACACTACAAGAGTTATTCGTAGTTTATCTTCTCTTTTATTTAGTTGTCTTATTTTTTAGTGTTGCTATTCTACTTCACGCATTAATTATATTATTCTTTATAGCGATATCATTTAAAGTTTTCATTAATTTCTGACATGGAATCGGACTTAGGCCCGTAACCCTGTCAACTGGGGCCTAACCCTTTTAAAAACTTGATTCGATAAAAACACACATACACACTCCTAGCCCTCGATTCAAAATTTGTCCTAAACAAATTGGCACACCCAGTGGGACCCAACTAGAGATAGCTGGTGCCAAGATTATTCCTGAATACTCACATGCGTTTGCATAGTGGGAAAACTAAAACTATGACCAATTCTAGAAGGAGCAAACTGATGGTCAATCCATCAAGTTCGTCACGGTCTCCATTGAGGGATGGCCAGACGGCAAGCAATACTAGCAGTGACAGCGATAGCAAGAACGCGTCGCTTCGCTCTCATGATCAGTCACTCGACTCAGTGCCAGCCCGTGGCCCAGTCATTAGTCAGGTCATGCCAACACCAAATGTGAACATAGGACCTCGTGGTCCTGACCCATTGGCGCCACCATTCGTCATGCCATTGGGATTCTTCCCAGGTCAAAGCATGCCTCATTCTATGCCTCAAGGAGGAGGAGGACCGCACGTGGCGTACAATAACCCAGTGTCCTCAATGACGCAGACTACGGAACCTTTGGCAGGAAATCCTGGAGTTGTTAGTTATGGGCCGACCCAGTGGAGTGGGCAGAACGTGCAACCACCAGTGTCTGGTCAGTGTGACGATAAAGATCATCCTCCCGTTACTTCCTTCACCAATAATGCCTTACAGCTGGTAAGGTAGCAGGTGGATGATAGCAACCATAAAATGCTCCACGACTTTTAGGACACCAACTCATACACGGTTTTTATCCACTATTGTAACACCCTAAATTCAAATCGCCTTGAATCATAAACATTAAACATTGTAGATACCAAAAACGTGGATAATTTAAAAACTTGACTTACACCAAGTCATAATCCATACAGAGTTTATATATTCAGCGGAATACAACCCATAAACTTGTATCTCAAAATACAAATTACTTAGTCTTTAGAATTACAAAACACAAGGTTCATAGATCCATGATTTCATTACATAGCCAAAATATATAAAAGTTAGCTTCTAAAAAGAACTCCAAGCTACAGTCAATCTCCATGAGTTTGCTTATCTGAAAAACATTAAATTGAAAGGGATGAGATTTAAAGAAATCTCAGTGAGTCCTTCTACGGACCCCTTACCGTCACTTCCTCAATACCTACATGGTAATTCATATCTCAAGCGTATAACAAAATGAAATAACTTTCACACCAATGTTCGTAAAATGTACTCCCTTGGCCCTAAACTCAATTGAAATTGAGACAAGATTCCTTTATCGTTAATCAACTAAGGGAGTCCCCACCGATAAATGTTAAAATGATTCACAATCGATGGGTCTGTCGCCGAATCGTCATACGATTAGACAAACATCAATGCTTATGTAATGTCATGCAATCAAGATGCATAATTAATAAAAAATAAAATAACTTATTCTTAATTCTTATTAATCAATATCAAGAGTTGAAACCCTTTTTATAGTAAGCCATAGTCATAGGACAATATATCAAACATGAGATTATAAGGCAAAAAGCAAGCATTCGCCAGAATAAAAACGAACGATGAAATTTGCACTGGGGTGCTTCAAGAGCATAATGCAGTGCTTCCAGTGCAAACCATGCGCTTCTAGCACCTCCTGGGGCACTTCCAGCGTATTTCGGGGAAGTGGTCTCGGTGAGACCAGCGCTTCCAGTGCAAGGAGGGGCGCTTCCAGTGCTCCCTTTGCAGAATTTTGCATAACTTGCCCCATTCAAATCCCTAACTTGTCCAACCAAGTTTCACCCTCATTTCAAACTAATTGCAACCAAGTTAGGGTCCAATAATAAGGATTAAAACAATGAACATGGGAGAACAATTCATTAATCATAAGAATCATAAGCAATTAGATAATACTAAAATCACACAAAATGAACGTGAACACAAGAAGGGGGTTAAATTGTGTTAAAAATTTTTCGCAAACTATACGTAAAAAACACTTCAACACAGGTTTTTCAAAACTGTTTGTATATCAAATGCAGAGAATTAAACCGGATGCAGAAATTAAACAGCTTATGAAAACTTGTTTTACTGAGCAAGGTAAAGATAAATGTAAAGCAGTAAAGGATGAGACGCAGAGATTTATACTAGTTCACCACTAACTGGTAGCTACGTCTAGTCTCTTCGTTCCTGAAGGATTTTTCACTATAATCAACTGATTACAATTTTCCTCAAGAGTATTCTTCTGTCACAAACTTGACAATACTCTCAACTTCTCAAAACGACTCAGTGCAGTCGAGCCTTTGAGGAACAAAGCCTTCACAAGGCCAAAACCAGTTTACAAAAGAGATTATACTTTTGAATACAATCAAAATAACTCTCACAGAGAGGATGAAAAGATTAAGCTCAAAACAGAATAGCTTTCTCAAAGAGGGTATAAGACGCTGAGTTCAGTTCTGTGTAGACCAGAAACTTCTTGGCACGAAACTTGATTGCTCACTTGAGTAATTTTGCTTTCAGAATGAAGTTTCTTCACAGTTTTTCCAACTACTCTTCAATGAATACCTTGGGGTATTTATAGGAGTCTTCAAGGGTATTACCGCTATAAAGAAAAATATCTCCTTTCCATTGAGTGAGGTAATTTGAAATGTAGTCCTTTTCTTCCTTTCCAGAGAATATCAGAATAGTACACATTACCGTTTTCGTACTATCTGTAATTTGCAATTGCCTTGTACGATTTTTGTCTTATGCTAAAGATGTCACCTTTGCTTCCTCGTACATCAAAATGAGCGCATAAAATCAAATTCGAATTCCATTCCAGAACAGTCTGAGGCTAAGAGCAAAAATGTGATCATCACGTGCTTCATTAAAGTGATCAGACCCTCGCTCAGAACAGAGGACGGACGCTCGCAGCAATTGAGTAATCCACGTGTCAAAGAGTAATACTACTGGACGCTTGCTGTTAGCAAGACGCTGGAGTGAGTTCGGATGCTGACACTAGTGGATTGTATTCAATTCTTTTGTAAATTTTTTCTCTTTCCTTGAGTGTTTCGTACATATATATGAAGTTTTGATACCTGTACACTCAAAGATATGTTAGAAGATAAATTGTTCTCTTGAGAATTACTTTGTTATCATTAAAATCAATGAGGGACTAAACTTCTCAATCGTTTAGGTTCCAACAATCTCCCCCTTTTTGATGATGACAAATATCCATGGTTGATGAACAACTTAATTTCAAAATAATATCAAGGGTCTCCCCCTGAATTTAACAATTTTGATATATAAGGACAATTAAGGTATTAAGGTGATTGTTTATAAACAAATTCATTTAAGTGATCGCAAAAATACGTAGATGTATCAGAGCATATTTTTAACAAAGTGAGATCGGATGCTGATTTTCATTTTATCAAAAAGATTTTCATTGTACCAAATTTAGTGATCATTATTAGAGTACTGGGTCAATGAATATCAACGCATTAATAGGTATTAGAGTAATGAATAACCGTACAAATGCTATGTATGAAATGATATGCATGATACTTCTGTTTTAGTGCATTGAACATCGGACGGTGAATTAGTCAATCAGACTTTCACGTGTTCATCAAACCTTTCTTTTACTCCCCCTTTTGTCATCAGACAAAAAAAAAATGTAAAGCACATCATAGTCAAAATATGGCTTAGAAAAATTTGAATATATATAAACAGATAATCAGATATAGGTATATATATATATAAATAGATTATCAGAGTAAAAACAATGAATATATACATAAGAGTACCAAAAAAAGATTTATATCACACAAAAAAAAAATTTTAAGGGTTTGGTGGAGGTGGTGGAGGGATGTTGAGACGTTCATATAAAAGCTTTAGTGCATTCTCCAGCTGAGTGACTTTCAGGTTAGTGGCCTTCATTTCTTTAATCTCTGCTTTAGGAATGGTGACCATTTCAACTGCAGGAGTAGAAGTAGAAGGTCCGGCTTCTGGTGCAGGTTTCATCTTCTGATGCTCTGCTAGCACCCAGTTGGATGGCTTCAGTCTCAGTTCCTTCTTTTGTTGAGCCTTTTGAAAGAACGCATCATTTGGTATAAACCATATGATGAGACTTCGAAGTTTCCTCTGCTCAGATTCTGACTGAATTTTCCTTCTTTTCTCCACCTCTTCTGGATACAGCAAATCCATGAAGATAGTTTCCCTATGCAGAAGCACGTCAGCAGTGAAAGCACCAAACTTGTTTCGAGCATCTTCTCCCCATATTCTTCTGATGAAGGCACTCAATGCTTCAGAAGCAAAAGAGAGTCCTTCATTTTCTGCCAGGTATATTCTTCTCAGATTTTCCCTGTCATCTTCTGTAAGCACTAGGGGGACGAGGCATGGTAACATAGCTTTTTCTTTCCAAGACTCCGACCATTGACTCCAAGTAAATCCAATGTCAAAGTGCTTGGTCACAGCAGCCCATTGGACATATGTCTTCATGCAGTCAAGTGGCCTGATTACTGAGCACCTGAACGTATCATCAAAGTAGACTGTTCCCAGATTGGTGTCAGTAACTCTACTGATAGTGCCAATTGTTGGAATTGTGGCTTTCTCGGCATTGCAGCAGTTTGAGGAGCCAGTTCTCCATTCATCTTCCTTCAGAGAACTAAGGTAAAACCTTCTGGCATGATCCTCAGTGATCTTGGCAATCAGAAGCTTAGAGAATTCTTTAAGGTTATACTTCTTGGGAACCTTATCATACTCTATAAGCCCGATCTTGCTGAATGGTAGCTTGCCAGGAGCAGGTTCTTTCCTTTTCCCAGGGATAGACCAAGGTAGCCACCTTTGTCTGTCTGGTACAATCTTTACGAATACAGAAGAAGGATCCCTGAACTGTCTGATAACTTCAATTTTCTTCATCTCAAGACAGTGTGCCATGAAGGCAGCTTCTTCATCTGTAATCCATCTTCCACACTCCTCCAGTGTGAGAGGTTCAGTTTGTGGTAGGGATTTAGGAAGGTCAACAGAGAAAGGAATTGCTCTGCTACCAGATACTGGTCTTAGTCTTCCTTTGAATGACATCTGAAAACGGTCTTCTCCATCCTTGAAGGTAGCAGTCATTGGAGAGGCAATCTCCAGTCTGGCAACTCCAGAGGTAAAGGTTTTCAAATGCCATGTAGAGGGACGATTGTAGATGTTGTGATATGACTCATACTTAACAAACTGTGGTTTGTTAATACATGAGACATTCTTCTTTCCACCAAAGTCTGTAGGTTTATGGGTAATGGTGAGTAAAGTGGGAGTGGTTTTGGTGATTGAATAGGTTTTAGGTGTGTAGGGTTTGAAGAGATTAATGGAAGGTACTTTGAATAATAGGTTAAAGGGATGAGAGTGAAGTTTAGAAATGTATGTGGTAAGTGAGGTATTGGAGGAATTTTGTGGTAGGTCAAGGTTGAGTGTATTGAATGATGGTTGGGTAGGTTTTGAGAGGGTAGAGGTTTGTCGGAGGCTCATTCTGGTTTTCTTGGTTTGTGGTTGTGTTTGTGGTTGTGAAACAGACAATGGGGATGCAGGAATAACATTATGAGAATCAAAGACAGATATTGACTCGTCAGCAGTAAAGTCGAGTACCTTTGGGTTAAGCTCAGAAGACTTAACCAACCTTCTTTTTGTTCCTCTAGGGACAACAACGGCAGGAGGAGGAGGGACTTGCTTCCCTTGACCGAACGCTGAAGCATCTTTTTCAGCTGCTGGCTTATTCTTTTTCTCCAAGACCTTTCTGATGGGAATTCTATCCTCAACTTCTAGTTCCTCAACAGTAGGTGCAGGAGCCACCTTCTGTTTCATTCTTCTTGTCTCACGTATAAGGGATTTAACAGATCTCTTTACACCAGCCATTGAGCTTCTGCTGGTTTTCTTTTCAGCTTCTCCTTCCTGTTGCTCTAATTTCACCTTCTTGATCATAGAGCCAGTTATCAGCTGCATTCTGACTAAACTGTTGACTCCAAAAACTTCTGGACGAACAACAGCGCCAACACCAAGGTATTTTTCTTTTTCTTCTGTGTTGGTAGAGTCAGTCAGCTTTCTCATAACACCATCTTTAATCATCATTATGGAGAGAACTCCATAAGGGATAACCTTAATGACATTCTTCTTATCGACACTCTTCCTTGAGAAGACAAGAGCATTTATCAGATTATTGATAATCAACCTTGGCAGATTGATTTTCTTCCCATCCATGTAGTTTCTCATAATGAACTTTTGCTCGTAGTTCACTATGTCGCTTGAGCCAGCCTTCAGAATCACGCTCTTAGCGATGATTTTGTGCAGTACTCTGTAGTGGCTTTTCAAGTCTTTGGCAGTGGGAGTTATGTCCTACTTCTTCAATTCACGGTAGTTTTCAAACCGGGCTTTGTTGATGTTTTCCAGTCCTTTGTAAGCGTCAATCCAGTTAGTATGGTAACTGATTCCTTCACAAGGGCACTTGATCGTCTGAGCAATAGAGTTGATGGTGAAGCATAACTTGAAGCCTCTGATGTGTCCTTCTATAATTTCTCCCGGAAGTAGGTAAGCGTTCCCCCAGAACTCCTTTATAGCATAGCTCAGTACGTCGACTGGTTCCCAGATGAAGTAATTTTTCCAGCCTACTTTCTCCAAACTTTCTTCAAAATCAAAACCATATAGCTTGAAGTTCTCAAAATCAATCCTGTTCTCATTCATGAGTTTTGCTTCCGAGAAGACATCAAAGGCAGCAGTGTATTGTCCAACCTTTCTTCAGCCATGGTAGCAGTTGTAGAGAGGGTAATGGAGGTTTTAGGGTTCGAAATCACACAGAGAAAGAGAGAGAGAGAGAACAGTTTTGCAAGAAAATGCAGAGTGAAGTGATGGAGCGAAAAATGTGGAGTAGTGGGAAAGTTGATAGAAAATGGTACAGTCCTTTTTCAAAAAGTCGCTTCGTATTTCCACACAAAAATTAAATCAAAAAAAGAAAATGAAGATTCGCCTTTTCATTAAATGAAGACGCCAAAAGAAAAGTAAGATTAAGTAAAAAGACTTTATCGAAAGACATAAGTAATTATGACTCAGTAGATGTGATGAGACGCTTAAGTCCTTAACATGTGTGACATGTGTGGGTGCGCTTGGACGCACGTAACCGATTCACTAGACGATGAGTTATGATGCACATGACAAATAAGATGCTTATTCGTATACATGCTTATGTTATACCAGATGCTGAGATTGTGCATATTATCTGACGCTGAGATTAATCATTCTTCTATAAGATGAAAATTTAAATTTCTTCTTATAAAATTGAATCTATCTTCAGCAAGGGGTTTTGTAAATATGTCAGCCCACTGATGATCAGTGTCTACAAATTTTATTTCGAGAATACCCTTCTGAACATAGTCTCTTATAAAATGATGCTTAATCTCAATGTGCTTGGCTCGTGAATGCAATATGGGATTTTTAGTAAGACAGATTGCAGAAGTATTATCACAAAAGATAGGAATATTACTCTCTTTTATCAGATAGTCTTCAGGTTGATAATTCATCCACAGAAGTTGAGAGCTGCAAGTTGCTGCTAAAATATATTCAGCTTCTGCTGTTGAGAGTGCAATCGTGCTATGCCTTTTGCTTGACCAAGATACAAGATTTCCTCCAAGGAATTGGCAGCCTCCACTTGTGCTTTTTCTTTCAATTCGGTCTCCAGCAAAGTCAGCATCACAGAAACCTACTAACTTGTAATCCTTTGATTTCTTATAAAGCAAACCAAGATTAGTAGATCCTTGCAAATATCTAAAGATTCTTTTAACAGCACTCAAGTGTGATTCTCTAGGATCTGATTGAAATGTAGCATACAGACAGACGCTGAACATAATATCAGGTCTTTGAAGCTGTAAGATAAAGTAGAGATCCAATCATACCTCTGTACATCTTCTGATCTACCTTTTTACTAGTTTCATCTTTACCAAGAATGCATGTGGGATGCATAGGAGTACACATAGGTTTGCAATCCAGCATTTTGAATTTCTTTAGCAATTCCTTGATATATTTGCTTTGATGCATAGGAGTACACATAGGTTTGCAATCCAGCATTTTGAATTTCTTCAGTTCACCCATCATGCTCATCTCGAATTCAGCCTGCATTAGCTTAGAAAATTCTTTGCAAAGGCTTTCATTAGTAGCTCCAAAAATAATGTCATCAAAATATATTTGAACAATTATAAAGTGCTTGTTTGATGTTTTTCTAAAAAGAGTAGTGTCTACTAGACCTCTGGTAAAGCCATTTTTCATCAAAAATGTACTCAGTCTTTCATACCAAGCTCTGGGAGCTTGCTTAAGACCATACAGGGCCTTTTTAAGCTTGAAGACATGTTCTGGAAATTCAATGTCTTCGAATCCAAGAGGTTGTTTTACAAAGACTTCCTCAGTTATAAAACCATTCAAGAAAGCACTTTTCACATCCATTTGATAAAGAATTATATCATGATGTGCAACAAATGAAAGCAAAATGTGTATAGCTTCTAATCTTGCAACAGGTGCAAATGTTTCAGTAAAATCAATACCTTCTTCTTGTGAGTAACCTTGAGCAACCAATCTTGCCTTGTTTCTCACAACCTTTCCATCTTTATCAAGCTTGTTTCTAAATACCCATTTAGTACCAATAGCTTGCTTATCTTCTGGTAAAGTAACCAGCTTCCATACATCGTTTCTTTGGAACTGATTCAACTCTTCTTGCATGGCCAGAATCCAACCTTCATCTTTCAATGCTTGATCAATCGTTTTAGGTTCCATTTCTGAGAGTAGTGCCATATCTGCATGCTCTTTAAAAGAGGATCTGGTTCTTACTCTATCTCCAGGTTTTCCTATGATTTGATCTTTAGGATGATTGGCTTTGTACTTCCAGCTCTTTCTGAATTCAGCTTCTGAAGATTCTTGTGTCTAGTCACCACCGGACGATGAAGATGTAGGTTCACTATTTGTAGTATTACTTATATTTAATTTTGAAAATAATTCATCTAGCTCTGACATGGCTGTGTCAGGTTCTTGTCATCAAATTTGACATGAATGGATTCTTCCACTGTCATAGTTTCTTTATTGTATATTCTAAAAGCTTTAGATCTTTTAGAATATCCCAAAAAGATTCCTTTGTCAGCTTTTGAATCAAACTTACCAAGCTGATCCTTAGTATTTAAAATGTAACACGTACAACCAAATGAATGAAAATATGATATGTTTGGTTTCCTTCCTTTCCACAGTTCATATGGAGTGTTTTTCAAGATAGGTGTAATAGGAGTTCTATTTTGAATGTAACAAGTCGTGTTTATCGCTTCGCCAAAAATGTTTTGCAATGTTTTCCTCATTGATCATGGTCCTGGCCATTTCTTGGAGGGACCTATTCTTCCTTTCTACAACACCATTTTGTTGAGGTGTTCTAGGAGAGGAGAAATTGTGGGAGATGTCGTTATCATCACAAAATTTTTGAAAGCTTTCATTTTAAAATTCTCCCCCATGATCACTTCTAATAGAAGAAATACAAATTCCTTTTTCATTTTGAACTGTTTTACAGAATACCGTAAATACCTTGTATGACTCATCTTTGTGAGCAAGGAATCTAACCCATGTCCATCTAGTAAAATCATCAACAATGACTAACCCGTATTTCTTTTCAGTTAAAGAGGCTGTCCTTGTTGGACCAAAAAGATCAAGATGCAAAAGCTCAAGTGGTCTAGAGGTTGAAACAACATTTTTTGAATGAAAAGAAGTTTTAACTTGTTTTCTTCTTTGACATGCCTCACATAGAGCATCGGATTGATACTTAAGATTCGGTAAGCCTCTGACAAGATTGTGCTTGTTTAATTTTGAGATTAATCTCAAATTGGCATGACCCAATCTCTTGTGTCAAATCAATTGTTCTTCGTCAACAGACATGAGACACTTGACATCTACAATTCTAAACAAAATGTGTGTTTTGCTGAAGAAAATCTTTGTGGAGATTGAGCTAAACTTTCGTACCAATTGCAATCAGAAATGCTTGTTTGTCAGGAACGGATCCAGAAAACTATAAAAGGGGGGCAAAAATTTTATTCATAAATATTAATTTTTTTTTGGAAAAAAGAGAACCAAATATTAAATTGTTATAACAAAATACAATTATATTTCTTTATTGATTAAAATTAAAATAAAATAATTAAAATACATATATAGCTATAAATAAAATACGTATTTTATATATATATATATAATATGATAATATATGTGTACTGTGTAGTAATCTATTACGTATGTTATGGAAAAAATGAAACCACAAAAAGAAAGAAATACCTACGATAACGAAAACCAAAGAAAATCATGGATGAACGTGAATATTAATTGTTCCTATATTATTATTATAGTAATAATATATAATATATAATAACATACCAATCAAAAATTTGTGTAGATACCAACGAGAATTGCTAAACTTATGAAAGTGGATCACACTAGAAAAGATATAATTATAATCGCTGATATTATGAGGGGGAAGGGGGGCTGCAGCCCATGGGCGCCCTATGCCCTGGATCCGTCTCTGCCTGACAAACAAGCATTTCTGATTGCGATTGGCAGGAAAGTTTGGCTCAATCTCCACAAAAATTTTCTTCAGCGAAACACACATTTTGTTTAGAATTGTAGAAGATTGACTTAGTTGACGTAGATTTTTTTTTTTTTAAGTAGCAATTTCCATTGTCCACACAAGTGGAAAACTCAAAAGCTTTCCCATGTGATTATAAACCTCACACAATACATTGACTGAGTTTGAGGACAACGACCCAGTAAACCAAAAGTCATTTAGAATGAACCTATGAAAATCAGTGGCAATTTTCAATCACCATAATTGAATATAACTCTACAAAGAGTTAAGGTCACTCGTCTAAGAGTGGAGAGATACGCATTGGATATTAAGCCTTTTTCTGCTTATATTCACCTTTAATTAAAGACAAATATCGAAACTCAATTCCATTTGGTAATAGAACTTTGATTTTCATGTTCACATTTAATTGATGCAATTATATAATATTCGGACTTAATATCCTTGTTAAAATAAAAAATATGTTTCTCTTTTATGATATGTTATTATTTATCAAAAACTAGTAAATTATGGGATGAAAATCTCCTGTCTCACTTTTTTGTCACATTTTTTGTCCCCCAACAATGACAATTTGTCACATAATAAAATAAAATAATTACTCATTAACACATACGTATATTCTTAGCCCTTGATTGGTGGGAGACATGAAAACACTATTTTTTGGGATAGGAGATGTTTATTCTAAATTAATTATAATCCAAATTACGATATATATATATATATATATATATATATATATATATATATATATATATATATATATATATATATATATATATATCAATGCACAATAATGGAGGTCCCTACAATATACATTGAATCTTACAAGTTACATCCCTATGATGCACAATCGGTTTGTTTTTTTGAAACCTTAGCTACCCTGTAAATTAATTGGATACTAGTACCATATTAAGTGACTTAATAAAAATTTGTTCAATTATTCAATATTTTTTATATAACTGTTAAAGCATACATTTTTTATTATTTTAAAAAATAAACAATAAGTTTATAAGTAATTATTTATGTGCCCCAAAAAATATTTTACAAATTTAAGAATACTTTGTTCTTCATATTTTCTCTTCGACGTTGTCCATCATATGTTTAAAAAAAGTGAAGAATTAAATAGCAGTAAACATATATTAATGCCAGACTGTTTTCGATATTTAGACTTCATCTGAAGAAGAAGAAGAGAAACCAAATCTATATCTGAAGAAGACAAACTGTGAAGTGGGTATAAAGATGAAGAAGCGAGAATATAAAGAGACACCGTTAAGAATTTGAAAAAAAAAATCGCTATATAATTTAAAATGGGTGCGTGTATAATTTAAAAAAGTCAAAAAATAAATTCAAAGTAATTAAGGTGAATTTGATGACATGATAAGTGGATACAAGTGAGTATTTTTTATTGGTCCAACTCACTTAGATGCTAATACCTAACACTTTTACCGGGTACCGGAATCGTCAGCTTCTTTTTTTCAATTCCCGATTTCATTGTTTGTTTATTTTCACTCTTTTTTTTTGGTACATGTTTATTTTCACTCTAAACACGCATTTATTATTACTAACTTCATTCTAACAATATTAGTCTATAAATTTATATAAAATAACATATCTGTTTAATAAAAAGAAAAGTCACTCAGTCGAAAAAAAAAATCACTAATATTTTTAAATTCTTGTTACCTTATATATTTCTATTGTTATCAATTAACCATATACTAAACATCATGTTAGAATTTCATATACCTTAGTATATTTCTATTGTTACATTTGATCATTTAAGACAATACTCTTATATTACATAACTTACTGTGTGCCAAAGCTAACTTCGAGCAATTATTTTTTTATAATATATTCAATTTATTAAATAAAATTATCGTTTCACTCATAATAATTTTACTAAAAATTGTTATAAAATTTATCATGAAAATAAAATAGACACAATATTCAATTAAAACTAACTCTTGATCTATAAACTTTTGCTCCTAGTCCATGAACTAATAATTAATGATGAAACGTCTTTCATTCAAAAAAAAAAAACACCAACTGCTTATTTCAGTAGTTTAATTTTTATCAAAAGAAAGTAGTTTTTTTATAGCACCTTATTTCAGTAGATTTGTAGGTCTTATTATTCCTTAAGAGCTAAAAAATTAATTTGACTAACCAATGATAATCAAACCTAGATATTTTACTTTCAGAGGATAGTTTTGATAATCTGAAAGACAAATTCGTCATCTTTATCAAAAACATCACAATTTGAAATATATAGATGAACTTATTAAAAAAATTGTTAAAAATTGTGAAACAATACAAAGCAGTAACCAAAGTAAGATGACTTTGAAAAATCAAAGTCTTCTAACCCATTTTAATAGTGGACCATCCGACAATTAAAGATAATTTCCACACATAATAAGAGGACATGAACTAGCGGAAAATAAAGTCTAGTCTCCCTAATAGTATGTTGTTTGTGGGACATCCGGTGGAAAATTACTCTCTCTATTAAGATGACTTTGAAAAATCAAAGTCTTCTACCTCATTTTAATAGTGGAACCTCTGACAATTAAAGATAATTTCCACACATAACAAGACGACATGAGCTAGCGGAAAATAAAGTCGAGTCTCCCTAATAAAGTTGTTTGTGGGACATGAGCAGGTGGAAAATTACTACTCCTTTCCTCCCAAATTATAAAAATCTTTTATCATTTTTATTTGTCTCATTTTATAAGATATTTTTGAAATTTATATGTAGTATTAATTATTTTTTCTTATTATTCTTATTTAATTTATCTTTGATTTAATTAATAAGTTAAATAAAGTGTAATGTAATTTATCTTTCCAATAAATTCAAGGGTAGTTTAGGTAAAATAATAAAAACTGTAGATAAATTTATTATTTTTAACTACATTAATTATATTCCTTAGTGAAAGAGATGTATTCCCTCCATCAAAAGACTCTTGTAATTTGGGGCAGAGGGAGTATTCCCTCCAGTCTTAAATATAAGCAAAGTCAAAATGTATTTAGTCCAAATTTAGTCAAAATAAATTTTAATTTTTGTTTATATTTGAGGCCAGAGTGAGTAGGAGTACTAATTAAGTCCATCCCATCATGCACCATGGAAAATGAAAAACAAAATGCAGTCGCCTCAAATTGTCTTGTGGTTCGACTTGGACGTAACATATCATTGTGTTGAACTAACGTTGACCATTCCATCTCTAATTCACATTCACTATGTTTGAAATTGTTTCTTTAGAATAAGAATTTAACTCATACTCCCTTTCTTATCGAATATAGGAAGAAGAAGAAAAAAAAACAAATACTTCACTCCTATAAAAAAAGTAGTTAGTATTATTAAATTTTTTAAAGTAATTAAGAGTCTAACTCTAATGTCACTTATTGTCAAGTGACTCCAAACACAAAAGGTAGATAAATTGTGTGTGAGCGGTGTTTTTAAAATCTTTTGCAAATAAGTACTTAAAAATAACTTGTTAACGAAAACTATAATAAAGCAAGGGACTTGAAAAATAAATTGCAAAATTTAAATGACAATAAAATAAATAGCGTAAAATAAATTGCTCAAATTAAATTATTGAATTTAAATGACGAAAATAAAGAGCAATAAAATAAAGAGCTGAAATATAAATTGCTGAAAAGTAAAGGAGATATAGAGTAAAGGAGAGCATATAACAATTTATATAGGTTCGGCCACCAAACACCCTGTGGCATACGTCTTGTCGCTAAGGGTGTGTTTGGATTGGTGGTATAGGGTGGGATGGAATGGGATGGGATGGTAAGGGATGAGATTCCATTGTTTGGGTTTCTCAAAATTGGATGGAATTGAATGGAAGGTGGTGGTATCGATTCTACCCAATTCCATCCTGTTCCTTCATTTTTCGCCCCCCGATTTGGGGGGTATGGAATGGCATCTGCAACCCTAATTATTAAATTACCAATTTTTCCATCTTTTTCTCTGTGCTTCTTCCTCCTCCTCACTCTGGTTCTTCACGGCGGAGCCACGACGGTTCCCTCCGGCAGCTTAGCCGAAATGATGTGAGCCGCTGAAAAGGACGATCAGTATGCCTTTTTCGTTTACGAAGCCTGTCGCGACGCCTTTAGTAGTTACAGACACAGTGAAAAGGAAGAAGACGAAGCAGTAGGAGCAGCACATCGGTCACTCTCTCTCTCTGTGTCTCTCAAATGTAACCAACTCTCCATTTTCGATAGAAATGAAACTCCTGTTTTGTACAAAAAAAAAAAGAAATGAAAGTCTTGTTCGCTGAGCTCCGATGTTTGGTTTCCGTACAAAAAACAAAGAATTTTGTTGTTAATTTTTTTTTGACTGATTGTTGTTAAATGTTAGATTAATAAGAGAGAAAAATGAGGGTAAAAAAGGAATAACATTTTCTGAGTCATTCCATTCCATCCCATTCCATCATATAATATCCAAACAATGGAGTGGGAAATTTATTTCATTTCGCTCCGCTCCACTCCACTCCATTCCATTCCGCTCCGCTCCGCTCATTTTAAAATATCCAAACATACCCTAAAGCGAAACACAAAGGGATCTCACTAAAATACTAGCATAAATCAGATTCAGCTAGAAACCTTTACAACTCAAAATCAGAGTAACAAGTTTAAGAGAAATTTCATCCCTATGAATCACTTGGGATTCTTACCAAAAAATAATAAAAATAATATGATGTAAGAGATACACTCAAAAGTGCACATATACACATATTGAAGCTCAAAATTACAACTCAAACTATGTAGATTAAAAGGCTCTCAGAAATTTGTATTCAAGTGAGTGCGAGGGATTAAGAAAAATTTAGCAAAATTTTTGCACTAAAAAATAATAGCAAGAAAATGAGAGAATTGTTGTGTCACAGCATACTTACATACTGATGCTTTTATAAGCAAAAAAGTTTTCATTGCAGCATTAAAATATTTTGCTCATTGCGTTTAATACGGAGGTTGTGATTCTTATATGATTGTTTATAAGAAAAGATGCAATAGTTTATTTAAAAATTTGAAACATGGAGAAGATTTGAAATGGCATAAACGATTACGGGTTTTTGTGTAAAGGATTATTTTAGAAATCAAAAACCTTTGAGAAGTTGAAAATGAAGATAAATGATTATAGATATATAGTTCCATAAACCATTATAAAAGTATGTAAACCTTTACAAATACGCATAAACGTTTATTTTAAAAGGAGGAACAGAGAGGTTTGTAAACCTTTATGGAAAATCCCATAAACTTTTATGCATAGTGAAATAAACCTTTATGAAGTACATAAACCTTTATGAAGGTTTTGTTTCAAAATCTTCGTAAGTTTCAAAGACAAAAATGATTTATCAAGGTGAATGAAAGGCATTTGAACTTTAAAGAAAAAACTTGATCGCTATAAAGAATTTGTAAATCCATTTTTTTAGATCAAGGCCATGAAGTTAATATTTAATAAAAACATTGTGATTTTGTAATTTATTTTTAATTGAGAACTTTACTACTACTCACAAGTTACAAATAGTCCTAAGAATATGGAAAATAAATATCCAAAACCCCCAAACTAAAAGGCTTCATTCCTTGGTATTATTTTTTTCGCTTTTTGCACACTTGACTATTATGAAACTTCCTTTTATCATTCATCAAAACCAAGACCTGTCAAGGCATATATTAATAGACTCTCCCTTTTTTATGATGACAAATATCTCATGGAGGGAATTCGCTTAGAGTAGGAATTAGTTCAATAATATAACAATAAATATCAGAGTTTAAGCGCAGAAAACAACTCCCCCTTAATATATGCATTAAACAGATTAATTCACTCCCCCTAAATCATGTAACTCTCCCTCTATTGGCAATATCAAAAAGCGGAAAATACAAAGGGAAAGATATTATGAGCAGATGCATACATGTGGAGCAGAAAATATTATATAAACTCAAAACAGCAAATTATCAAGTTTAACTAGATAACAAGCATTGGACATCAAAACGAAAGGCCTAAGTTATCCAGTATTAGAAATAACATATTAAAGATAAAGAACCAGGTAAGGGTTACTAGTCCTTATCATCTGTGGTCTCCTCCCCCTCATCATCACTAGTATAATCGTTTAACGAACTTCTGTCTCTCTCTCTCTTCATGGAAAATTATAGGAAATGTCCAGCAAAAACTTGTTAGCACACTCAAATGCCCAAGTTTTTTTGTTTTTTTTTGTTTTTTTTTTGTTTTTTGTTTTTTAAATGAAGGAAAGGAGCCTCGTTAAAACCTTCTGATGGAAAACCCTCCTTAGGGAAAAAACATCTAGAAGGAAAAAGAGTACTCCCCCCTGTTTTTATTGGAAGAAATGGAAAAGAGAATACAGGAAAGACATTGGGGGGCTAAACCAAAACCCATGCAAAAAAAGAAAAAACACCAGAAGCAACCCCAAACAAAAGGGGGAAACAATAACCAAACAAAAAGACTAAGCAAATCTATAGGCAGAGAAGCCAAACCTATTATTAAAAAACTCAACAGCAATAAAAGTAGGGATATTATCCCACCAAATAAAGTCCGTCTGAGAGACCCCGAATTTGGCCAGCTTATCCGCACAAGCATTCCCCTCCCTGTAAATATGCGAAAAAACAAACTGCATGGAAGAGGTGAGGGCCATACAATTATGCCACCTGTTGCGAAGAGACCAGGGGATAAGACTAAAATTGTTGAAGGCTTTAATAACAAGCAAGGAGTCGCATTCAAGCCAAAGCCTGCGCCAACCTTTGGAGTAAGCAATCTCAATAGCTAACATAGCACCGAGGAATTCCGCCTGTAAGGCATCAAGAGACCCAAGAGGCTTAGCAAAGCAGCCCAACACAGCTGCACTACTATCACGAAAGATGCCCCCACAAGCAGACAGACCAGAAGAGCCGAAAGCAGCGCCATCGGTATTACACTTCACCCAACCGCAAAGAGGAGGAGACCAAGAAACGGTAGTGATGACAGGAGCACTAGCCAAACGACGCTGGACACCAAAGTTAGAATTTATTAAAAATAAAATGCAATAACACACAATCATTCAATGCATGATTGATCTAAAATTTCTAACTCAGTTCTTATAAAAAAAGAAGCTTTCCTGAGATAAAGGTTTTGTAAAAATATCTGCAAGTTGCTTAGATATTATTTACACCCAAAATATTCCTAAGTATCAGCCGAATTCAGCAGCAGCCGATTGAAGGAAGCTAGCCGAATAAAGGTCAGTCGATTCACAAGTCAGCCGAATTTGCAGCTAACAGAGCCGAAAGTAGGAAACCAGGAGCTAGGCGAAGGTCTTGAGCCTAGTAGGTTGATATGAAGATATTGGGCTTATTAGGCCAGCGTGAAGTCATAATTGGGCTAAGATTATGCGTTGCTCCATGAACCAGAAATGCTATAGATGGATTTCAGAATTATCTCCAAGATTTTAGGAGCTGAGCGAGGGAACAAAGAGATAAGATCAGGCTTAGAGAGCCGTTGGCTGAGACGTGACCATGATGCGAAGTGACGCCTAGATTTAGGAATGTGATTAGTGGAGCATGGCAACACTCAGCCGAGTAACTGTCAACTAGAGGTTTATCATTGTTAGCCAGCTAAACGTGGCAAATAGATGTAGTTCTTAGTTGTTACTATAAATACCCAAGTTATATAAATACCCAAGTTGTTACTATAATTTTTACACACATCAATCAATACAAACAAATTATTTTCGCTCAATTGCGCTTTATGTTTATCTTTAAGTTCCCGTTTTTAGTCTAGTTCACTTACTTAACCCTTTCTGGAGTGAGTTAAGGGACCCATAGCTGAGGAACAAAGTTTTTTCCTTAGCGTAATCGCTTGAAGAAAAGGGAATCACTGTTGTGGAGTTAGTCGACTTCGGCTAAGTTGCATTCCAGTCAACAAAATTGGCACACCTGGTGGGACCAAACGTGAACAAATCAACACACTTGAATCCCCAGGTAAGGATTACCATTGGCGTATGCACCTGCAATCTGGCAAGAGCCTAGGCAGCATGGAATCGCCTGCGTCAAAGAAGAACAATTCCAAGAAGGTTGTTGAAGGGAGCCCCTCTTAGGGAGTGCCCACTTTGACAGTAGAGCCAGTGCATGTAGAAGCAGAGCTTGAGCCTATTGATTAACCATTTGTAATGTCCACTTCGTTTATACGCTAGCAACTTGATTTGGGAATCAATGATATCATGTACCAAGTGTCACAACAATTGGCTGATATTGTGAAGCCCATGGTACATAAAGAAGTGCAGCAGGCCAGAGAGATGGAGGTTAAGAGGGCTCACTCAGGCGAGAGCTCTATCAACTCTGCTATTCAAACGCAAGTGGGGTACATTACTCAGGCAGAACCTGTTACTCAGCCGAATGCAACTCCAGTAAGACTAATTCAGGTTCAGTCGAGATGACTCAGGTAGGGATACATCAAGTTCAGCCTCCCTATGTGCAGGCAAGACCTATTCAGGTTCAGTATGGGAGTTTTAGCTAGCTTCATGGAGAAAATTGATGAAAGGCTCAAGGGTATTGAAACCAAGACAACCAGAGCTTCTTGCAATTTCTGTGGAGTAACCGGTCATGATTCTAAAGACTGCACCGAAGAGGTGAATTTTGTGTTAAACAAGGCACATAATGACCCTTATTCTAATACTTATAATCCTGGTTGGAGGAACCATCCCAATTTCTCATAGGGAGGTCAACAGAAGTCACAATGTCAGAACCAGAATGTCTACAAGCCCCCGCATTTACAAAACTGAGCTCAAGGTGATAGGAGTCCCAGTTGGAATGATTTGAATAACTTGGTGGACAAAGTGGATGAAAGGTTTAAAAGCATAGAAAAATTAGTAAGTACCACTGGAAAGGGCCAGAACTCACTGAAAGACAAAGTCTCAACCTTGGAAAATTTAATGACTCAAAGAGAAAAAGGAGCACTTCAAAGTCAAGTAAAGCCAAATCTGAATGAGAAGTGTAACCCTATCTTCACCAAAAGGAGGAACCGGTTTTTGCAAGTAAGGACATCTTAGAGGAAAGTGAAGAAAAGAAGGCTAAAATTGAGCCTCCACATGTAAGTAACTCTTCCCTCCAATGTTCTAAATTTTTTTATAATGATAGACATGCAATTAAATTGTTAGAAAAACTTAGAAAAATGCATGTCAATATCCCTTTTGCGGAAATTGTCTCTGATGTACCCAAATATATTAAGTTTCTAAAAGAAATAATTTTTAATAAAAATAAATTGGAAGAAATAGAGACAGTAAATTTGAATGAAGATTGCTATGCAATGCTAATGAATAAATTACCACCTAAGCTTAAGGACCCAGGAGCCTTTGATGTTCCCTGTTCAATTGGTAATAATTCTTTCAATGCACTATATGATTTTGGTTCAAGTGTTAATCTAATGCCCCTGTCTATTTTTAGAAAATTTAATTTGTAGAAACCATGACCTTCTAACATGTCTTTGCAGTTAGCTGACAGAACTCTCGTTTACCCAAGAGGATTAATGGAGGACGTACTTGTTAAGGTGGGGAAATTTATTTTCCTAGTTGACTTTGTGGTTTTGGAGATGGATGAAGACAGTGATATCACTATTATACTGGGATAACCATTTTTGGCAACAGAAGATGCCACTATTCAAGTAAAGAAGGGAACTATGACTCTAAGGATTGAAGATGAAAATGAGACATTTAAAATTTATAATGCTAACAAAGCTTCTTCACCTAATGCATCTTGTTGTTTCTTGCAGAACATTGAACATAAAAAAATCTTAAGAAGAAGAAGAAGTGCAAGTTGAGGAGCAAGACTGAAATTGTATTGAACAGCATAAGGACATAACCCCCTCTTTGATGATGGAAGCACTCTGCCTACCAAAATTCAAGGGACTACCTAGAGAGGATCATGTTCTCCATGTAATGAATTTTTATGAGTTTGTTAAGCCTGATTGATACAAGGGAACCACCGCAAATGAGATAAGACTAAAATTATTCCCTCTTTCTCTCGGAGGAGTGACTAAGTAATGGTTCTTAATTTACCCTTAATATCACTTTGAATCATGGGAGGAATTAATGAAAGAGATCGTCAGGACTTTCCAGTCCACAGTCATACAAAAATGACAAAAGGGATCATATCCAAGGATTTCAACGGTTAAAGGGTGATACGTCTGAAGAATTTGCTAGTTTTGAAATCCATTATTTCAGAGGTGTCAGCCCTACAATTCAAAGGAACAATAGGGCAAGATCCTATTCAGTACATGAGACAGTTCTGCAAAAAGATGAGAAGCACTAAATATTGGAACTTGTCTCCAGATGAAGTAAAACTGAACGTCTTCCCATTTCCTTTAGACGAGGAAGTGAAAATATAGCTATATCTCTTACCAATTGAAGAAATAGAGACTTGACATGACTTGGTGAAGAAATTTATCAAGACATTTTCACCAATTATGAGAAAGCCAATTTACATCTGTAATGAATGTGGGTTCAAATGAACCTACCAAAGAAGTGCTTAGGCCCTGCTTGGATAAATCACTCTGATGAAGGAAAACTATATTGCAGTCCTCCCCAATAGAAAGAAGATGAAAGATAACCTTAAAGAAGGGCAATTGTCCACTGAAGACTAATTCAAAATCATCAGAACCTCAGGCTCGGGATGTTAAACAAGTGCTAACCAGGAGGCAACCTGTGTTGACTAACATCTTTTTTTATATTATTATTATTTCTCTATTTTATTTTGATTTTATTATTTTTATAATTTTATTAATTATTAAAAATAAAAAAATTGGAAAACTCAAAAAACAAATTTTTTTTGGAAAACCAGTTTGTACGAGCGTACATACCATCAGGCACGACCGTACCCAATGGCCTCAACCTGAAAAACATGGAGAAATGGTTAGGTACATCAGTACATAGAACCAGGTACGGCTGTACCCTGAACTCAGAGGCTGAAAATAAAAGGTACAGTGAGAGGGAAGGGCATACCTTTCTCTTGTACGCCCAAAACCTCTCAACTCAAGCAATCTTTACCTTCAATTTCTTCGTATTCTTACTTCCAAGACTATCCGGGTACTGATTCTACGCTTAAATCTTGGATTTGATGCTTTATTTATAGTTTATTTTAGTTTTTATGTAGTTTTAGGTTTTTCAATTTGTTTAACTCTGATTTTAGCAATTTAGGAGTAGAATGGGCTAGGTTTTGCATGTTTAGAGACCCTAGGAATGATTAGAGACCTAAAAATGAGGCTAAAACTAAGAAAATATGATCATAGGATAGATTTTTCACAAAATTACAGTGCAGTACGGTCGTACCTTTCAAGAACAGGCTGTACTGGCGGCCTTATGGTTGAAGACCTGACATAGGTATAGGCATACCTAACCAAAGAACTAGGGCATACATAAATATCATGTACGGTCGTACCATACGAAGTACGGCCTTACCTAACACAGATTTCTGCATAATTTCTCTAATTTTCTCTATTTTTCTATTTTTGCAGGAAAATGTCTAAGTGCTAGAGAGGTGAGGCTTCTTCTTCTGCAGTAGCACGCTCGTCTAGAGCAGTGCCATCATACATCCCACAGCAGCACAAGGAAAGATACCGATAGCTGCGAGATTTCCACATGCACACTCAGAGATACTGGGATTTTATTGCCCTCGAGCAGGTCGACCTACGAGGGGAGGTGGAGACTCTACTGTAGAGGATTGGATGGCTCTGAGAAGCTTGAGTACGACAGCCTACTCACAATAGAAAGTTTGAAAAATGGTGCCACATTAAACAGTGCTTGCCACTAAAGAGCTTTCTAAAAAGGAAGCTGAACCACATTAAACAACGTTTCTTTGAGTAAGTGCTGCTAAATATACGAATCGAGAATAGACAGCGGTTATTATAGAAAATGATGTCTTTTAATCAACCTTACCCAGTGCTTTATTAAGAAAGCGCTGTCTTTTGTAAATTTTCGCCAGAGCTTTCCTAAGAAAGTGCTGTGTATTTCAAAAAGTAAATAACATAAGACGCGCGCCCTAAGCAGTATACCTGTGTTTCATCACACTCGTTTGCTCTTTCCCTCTCACGCATTCATCCTCTCCCTTTCTCTCGCTGTCTGTGCCGTTTGTTTCTGCTCGCCGTCGTTCTTACAATCTGTTTCTGCTGTCTCTTTCTCACGCTGTCGTTTCTGCTTTCTCTTTCTCACGCTGCCATTTCTGCTATTGCATGTCTCGTTTCTGGTCTTTCTGTTTTGCAAGGTATAGATCTCATGTCTCATTTCTGCTCTTGCATGTCTCTGTATCTCAGTTTTTTTTTAATTTTCTCATATATTTGTTTCATTCAGAGATTGAGCACTCAGTGACACTCCCTCAAACAACATTCACCAGACCAGCAGCTAAATCATTCACGTTAGATCACAAAGGAGAAGGAAACCTTGCTTCAATGTAACAAGGTAACAAATAATAATCTTCCAAGCTTATCTTATATGTAGAGAGTGTGTCTGAAATACATCAAATACCCTTTTTTAACAAAGAAAAAGGGTAATTTATTTGAAAAGAAACATTATGGGTTTTAATTATCTTTATCAGGTGATGAGAAATTGATAATCTGAAGAATTTTGTAACTAAAGGTTTCCACAATTCCTTACTTTTTGGTTGTGTTGCATGAGTTTATTTTATTTGTATGATGAAGGGTGGTGTAATAGGGATGTCGTAGGTGATGCAAATTGCATATGTAATTGAATACAACTGTGAATTATGGTTTGACGGAATAGCATTAGCTATAGCCTGATGCGTTAGATAATCAAATTTTGACTATATATGTTTAGATCACAATTGAAAGTGGGAAATTATTGAGAATACAAATATGTCATGTCAAAATTTTGAGAAAATATGCACAAAATTTTGAAAAGAAGTTTTGAATATGTTTTGTTGTGATGTTGTATTACTTAACAAGACTAACTAATATGATGTATATTACTCAAGGATTAACTTAGTTTTTTTAAAGGCTGAAGTTAGAATGGATCGAAAGTGGATGTTTGCTAATCGTTTGTCAAAGGAATATAAGGATGGAGTGCAAGAGTTTATTAAGCTTGTAGTTGGGAATACAACAGACTATAGTAGAATCGTATGTCCTTGTTTAAGTTATTGTTATGCAGACAAAGTTAGTGTTAAGGAATTGGAATGACATTTAGTGAGCAATATGATTGATCAAACTTATACCTGTTGGACAAAGCATGGTGAGACAAGAGGTGAATCTTCTAATACCATGGGGAATAGTAGGAGATATGCGTCAGATGACACCGCTACAAATACATATGATGGTGACCGCTTTGAAGAGATGGCAAATACGGTTGAAGAGGATCTTCGTGATTATCCTCAAATGTTTGAGAAGTTGATAAGTGATGCGAAGAAGCCGTTATATAAGGGTTGTACGAAATTCACGAGATTATCGGCGAGGTTAAAGCTGTATAACTTGAAATCGGGCAATGGATTGACTGATAAGAGCTTTATAGAATTACTCAACTTATTGAAGGATATGCTGCCGGCTGATAATGTGCTCCCTAGTCGAACATACGAGGCTAAACAAATGTTACGCTCTATTGACATGGGCTATGCGAGGATACATGCTTGTCCTAACGATTGTAGTGTCCTATATGTAATGCACCACGGTATAAGAAGAAAAAATCGGCTCCAGAGAAGGTTATGTGGTATTTCCCCATAATTCTCAGATTCAGGCGCATGTACTGTAGTTCAGAAGATGCAGAACCCTTGAAATAGCATGAGGATGAAAGGATTAAGGATGACATGCTACGGCACCCGGCAGACTCTCCTTAATGGAGGAAAATTGATATTGAGTATCCTGATTTTCGGAAAGAATCTAGAAACCTATGACTTGCATTGTCTACTAATGGATTTAACTCGCATGGTGTTCAGAGTAGCTCTCATAGTACATGGCCGTGATTTTGGTGATTTATAACCTACCTCAATGGCTATGCATGAAGCGCAAATATATGATGCTGTCTATATTAATTTCGGGCCCCAAAGGAAATGATATAGACATATTCTTGGCTCCTTTAATTGAAGACTTGAAGCAAACGCAGGAGACGGGTGAAGAGGTGTATGATGGATATAGAGAAGAAAGTTTCACCTTGAGGACTATGATTTTTGGCACAATTAATGATTTTTTGGCATACGGTAATTTGTCTGGATACAGTACTAAAGGCCAATGTGCATGTCCTATATGTGAAGATGGTACAGATTGGATGCAGTTGGAATATGGTAAGAAGAATGTCTTCCTTGGACATCGTAGGTTTTTGCCTCAAAAGCATCATTATCGGTCGTGGAGGAAAGCATTTTATGGGAATACTGAAGAACGTAGAGCCCTTTTGCCTTTGATGGGTGTACAACTGTTTGAAAAAGTAAAAGATTTGAGTATTGAATTCGAGAAGTCTTATGCGGGAGAACTTGTCACATGAGGGTGGAAGAAAAGGTCGATTTTCTTTGAGCTGCCATATTGGGGTTCATTATACGTGAGACATTTCATTGATGTGACACATGTTGAAAAAAAATGTCTTTAATAGTGTCATTGGTACCTTACTCAATGTGCCCGGGAAGACTAAAGATGACATCAATGCAAGGCGGGACTTGGTTAGTATGGGATTGAGACGGGAATTGGGACTGGTAAAGAAGGGGAAACAACGTACATATCTACCTCCAGCCGCTCATACTTTGTTTAGAAAAGAGAAAACGGTCCTTTGTAAGTTTCTTCACGGAGTTAAGGTTCCAGAGGGGTACTCTTCAAACATTATGACCCTCGAATCAATGAGATATCTTAAGTTAAAGGGTCTAAAGTCCCATGATTGCCATGTTCTCATGGTGAATATGCTACCTATTGGTATACGATCTATTTTGCCCATTAAAGTGTGGAAGACCCTAACTAAACTTTGTTTATTCTTCAAGGCAATCTGCAGCAGAGTGATTAACCCTGGAAAGTTGCCAGCATTACAAATAGAAATTGTTTGGATTGGATGCTTTATTTATAGTTTATTTTAATTTTTATGCATATTTAGGTTTTTCAATTTGTTTAACTCTGATTTTAGCAATTTAGGAGTAGAATGGGCTAGGTTTTGCATGTTTAGAGACCCTAGGAATGATTAGAGACCTAAAAATGAGGCTAAAACTGAGAAAATCTGATTAAAGGATAGATTTTTCACAAAACCATAGCGTAGTACAGTCGTACTTCTCAAGAACAAAGTCGCATCATAGTCGCATTTGGCGCCTTATAGTTGAATACCTGACATAGGTACGGGCATACATAACCAAAGAACTAGGGCATACATAAAAATCATGTACGGCTGTACCATACGAAGTACAACCGTACCTAACACAGTTTTTTGCATAATTTCTCTAAATTTTTCTATTTTTCTATTTTTGTAGGAAAATGTCTAAGCACTAGAGAGGTGAGGGTTCTTCTTTCGCAGCAGCATGCTAGTCTAGAGCAGTGCCATCATACATCCCACAACAGCATAAGGAAAGATACAGACAGTTGCAGGATTTTCACACGCACACTCAAAAATACTTTGATTTTGATGCCCTCGAGCAGGTCGGCCTGCGAAGGGAGGTGAAGACTCTACTACAGAGGATTGGATGGCTCTGGGAAGCTTCAGTACAACAGCCTACTCACGTGGAGGCTGTCCTAGACTTTTTAGCCACTTGTGGCTATAATATGAGGGATCGGGAGCCCGAGCACCTTGACATGGACGAGGAGCCAGATCTGGAGCTGGTTGTGACTTTCTATCTCCGTGGGAGTCACCACATGCTGACCCTGGCCAAGTTTAACATCGCGCTAGGATTCGAGACGGAGGATTCAGTTCAGAGCCTGAGGTATTTGGAAGCCCTCTTGGAGATACCAGAGGGGTAGTAGGATTCTGAAAGCTGGCGGGCTCTCACTGGGGATGCCCATTATATCCCTAGTCGCGCTAAGGCCAGTAAGGTCAGAGATCTAGCTGTGTGTATAGTGCATAGGTGGTTAGCCCGTTCTATAAACGGGAGGGCCCTTAGCGACGAGACAATTACCCTGTAACACCATACATTCAACTAAATACTTGAATTAAGATAGTTAATCATTCGGTACAGTCATCCCAAGAAAATTTAAGCTTCAACCGTGCATCGAGTTTAAACAATACATGGTTCACAATTTACATTACATTAAAGGATTTAATACAAATACATTGTCTTTTCCATCAAATTCTTAGAGTGTTACATTATTAAAGCTACAATACATAAGCATAACTTTGGCCTCAAAGCCTCTTCAGTCTTTCTTCTCATCCTGCGGATCTGAAATAAATAAATAAATAGACGTGGTGAGATAAAAATCTCAGTGAGCTCTCCCCTCAACTCCTCACCATCACTCCACCTATTATACCATTCACAATAAGAATATATAATATGTGACTATGCTATGCATCTTCTTAACTAAGGATATTAATTCCTTCTTCGCTTTGTGTCATTAGGTTGTGTGATATGCTTTGATCCACAGACCCCAATTACACGCTTTTAGTAAGATGGTTAGACATCTTAACCGTCCAAGTGGCATCCCACGAGCCTAACCAAACCGATCTTCTCCTTTAAATAGAGGAGTTTTGCCATGGACTTTTAGTGGCTTTATCTTCAGTTCTTTTATGCATGCTTAACAATGCTACATAGCTTACTAGGATATACAACCCTCATTGTCATCTAACTATTCAAGAGAATGTATAATAAATTCTATGAATCAAGCTTAATCATGAAATTGAAATAACAATGTATACAAATCATGCTTTTGACAACCCTTACAATCAAGATACAACAAGATCATAATAAATCATCAACATTACTTAAACTTAGCCATTAATAGACCAAACTTATCCTTTTGAAGTTCCATGGAACCACAAAGGGGTAAACATAAACATACAAATGTGGGGGGTTGGGGGCAGCCATCCTACCTCTTTTAGTCAAGCCCACTAGATAGACATAATAATAACCATAAAATTAAACTTGAAATCAAAAAGGTTAACAAACCCTAACTTTGAGCCCTTTGGGTTTCAAAGACTTCTTTGAGAAAAGTCGTAATGTGGGACTTATGGGTGCCTATCACCTAAGAGAAGGAAGAACTCATAAACAACAATAAAGATTCGAGTTCCAAAGGCTGAGTTTCAGCTCCTTCTTCTTCTTCTTCTTCTTCTTCCACGAGCTCCTTCCTCTTCTAGTTAGGGTTCAAGCCAAATTTCAAAAATCCCCAAAATCTCACTCTTAAAACTTTGATTCAAGCTTAGATTTGATAAAATCTAGTAAGATTCATGGATTTCTCCTAGGATTTGAGAAACCCTAAGCGTTTTCCTTTTTTCTTCTCTCAAAATCGCCCTCTCTCCATTCTTTTTCCCCAAATCGCGAAAATAAGGGTTTCTGCTACGTTTTCTGCTATTTGACAATAGTGAATCGATTCACTGCATATAGGTGAATCGATTCACACAGGCAAAAAAGTGCTTGAATCGAATTTTAAGTGGATGAATCGATTTACACTTCGAGTCCCAGAGGATTGTGTTTTCTGGAATCGATTCCTAGGCTGTGTGAATCGATTCACAACTGCTGGAATTCGATTCCCAGAGGGTTTTATAGGCATGAATCGATTCATGAGGAGTGTGATTTGATTCCCATCATGCAAAACTCAAACAAACTTGATTCTAACACCCAAACTTGAGTCCTACTTCCTATCCCTTATTAATCTCATCTCCTAATCCATCACTAACATCATTTTAAGCTAACTGAACTCATCTAGTTACTTAGGATCTTCAAAAACACAACATCCTCGCTTCTCAACTATAAAAATAAACTTGAATTCATTTGAAATTCACAATTTAACTATACTAAGATTAGGCATATAATTCTAAACTAAAATTGAAGGATTTGGGGTGTTACATACCTGGCCAGACCTATTCCTTCTTTGGGCCATGACGCATGGCCAAGGCCGCCGCTGCGACACAAGGATGTTCTTTCTGCACACATGCACACAGCTAGGCATTCATCTGCAGACCCAGAACGCCGGGCACATCATGTTGGGTTAATTCATTTCCAGACTGGCTGCCCATCTTGGAGTTCGCATTGGAGTTGGAGCCATAGTCATTGAGATGGAGCCCATTGTTCTTTTTACACTCTGTAACATCGGTGTTCTGCGAAGATTGGGGTTCGGAGAGTATGAGGTGATTCGAACAGAGCATCCCCAGCAACAGGAGGACCAGCCTATTAGGTTAAGCCACTGGCAGAAGAGCACCCTGTACCACCACCGCCACAGCCAGAGCCAGTACCCCATGCCTACTCCTACCAGGACCTCATAACGCATCTTGACGAGATACAGCTTAGCTTCCAGAAGTTTAGAGCTCACGTGGATCGGTGTTTTGACATCCAGGGGGGCCAGCTGGCTACACTCGTAGGACTTATCCAATAGCCCAAGCCATCTGCCGAGTGATGCGGGACCTCATTTTCTTTTCTCTTTTAGTACTTTGGCATTTGCTTCTGTATAAAAAAGGGTTTTGTACATATTGGCATACTCGCGGGACTTATTTTATTTTATTGCATTTTTATTTTATTTTGCTATCTTATTTTCTTTTTATTCCTTTTTATTTTGTTTTTAAACTTTTTAGTTATTTTGATGCACAGTTCTTGCATCTGCTTACTAGCTTCATTGGTATTGGGAAAGGCAATATCAATTTTGTTCATATCCCCATTCAAATTTCTTGTGAATTTTTTCAGAGGGGAGTCTTTTTCCCACTTCTTTTATTTTAGCACACTTATCTTGAATTCTTTTACCCTTTTTGTGCTTGATTTATCTTAGTAACAGTGAGGACACTGCTAAAAATAAGTGTGGGGAGAGATTTTACATTTTGCTTAGTACCTAGCTATGCTTACAATTGCTTATAATTATAGAGAACTATAAATTTTTGCTGATTTAGGGGCTATAATTTTTTTATGGAAACTTGTGATTGAAATAAGTCTATTGTCAGTATTAGAATTTGCTGAAAATTAGTACTAAGATTCTGTGAGCATCAATTCTCTGTGTAAGCTACCAAATGTGAGATTTTGAGCCTGAATAAGAGGCAGCATCATACTTTTTGCCTCTTTTCTTTGTTTGAGTGATATTTTTCCATGAATGTGCATTTTAGAACATGTGCTGAGACCATTACAAAGCGAATAAAAGTTTATTTTCATGTGGATTTGGAAAGGAAAATTTTTAGGAATTTTTCGGGCCACTACTATTTTGAATTATCTTACCACTAGTTGCCCACTTTTGTGCCTAATATTATATTTCTTTGGTACTCTTTCTCTTTATTCTTGATTATTATTTCGTAAAGGTAAACTTGGAAAGTACTCTTTAAGAGCAATTAGTGGGAGAAATCAAAAGAATAATGTTATGAATCTCTTATTTTTTTTCTATGAAAAGAAGGCTCAGTATCTATTTCCCCTCCTAGTTATTAAAAATGTTTATTTATTGCATAAATGCATAAAAGGGGCACAAGGAAAGAAAAAGAAAAGCAAAAGCATTAAAAAAAAAGAAATATTTATTGTGATGTTGCCTTCAAAAAATGAAAAAAATTTTATTAATAAAAAATTTGGAGATTCTTCTCCGCCCTTTAAAAGTGAAAAAGAAAAAAGGTTATTTGTTTTAGTTGATTTGTTTCTGACCCCTTTGCATGACCTTTTCTTTCTCTTATCTTACCTAACATTATTACCATAGCGCCATTACAACCAACGAATGAACCTCATTCGTCTTTTGCATAATAAATAGACCTTAATAGTTGAGTTTTAGTCAATGTAAAAGCATACGGTAATGTTACTTCTTTGGAAAAATTTGAGCGATAATGACTATACCTGTAAACACTTTGAGAGTGGAGAGAAGTGTAACTTGTGAATCACAAAGTATTGACTTATTTGACCTTGCACCTCTAATTGGGCATTCTAATTAGTGGCACTTCTTATGATGTCTCTACGTTGCCATACATATATTTTTGTCCCTGTTTAGTGAAAACAGTTTCTATTATAATTACCCAAGTAATTCGCTTGAGGGCAAGCAAAGCTCAAGTGTAGGAATGTGTTAACACACCAAATTGTCTACTTTTATGAGGCATTTTTAGTACCTAAATATGTTATTTTGTGCTATTTAAAGTATAAAAATACTTACTTATGCCCCATTTTGAAGAAATATCATAAAGACAACAGTTGGAGCGAAAAATACAAGAACTAATCTAAAACTGGCACGTTTTGGAGATTTTTGGCATTTTTGGACAAGTGGTACGTCCTGATCACCAGTCAGTACGACCGTACCTATGTTAGATCAGCAGTAGGGTCGTATCCCCTTAGTCAGTACAGCCTGTCATCAAAGAAAATGTTCAGTACGGCCGTACATAATTGCTGCTAGGGAGTGCAGAGTGCACAAGTATAGGCCCGCGTTGCAAATAAAGTGAGGTACGACTGTGTATAAATGTAGTATGGTCGTACCTAAGCCAAAAATGCGCAGATTTGAAGTCAGTTGACGTAATTCGGATCCCAGCTTATAAATAGGCAGTCTTGGCAACCTTTTGAGGACCTTTGATCCCTTGAACGAATTTTGACCTCTTGTCTACATTTAGATAGTCTTAAAAACACCTTTTGTGATTATTCTTGAGCTTTGAATCCTTAAGAGCCTCTTGCCAATCCTGTTTTACTGCCCAAGCTCATGAGGACGCAAAGAATGTGCTTAAGGACCGTCGTCATACCGAAAGGGTGTCCTGGTTTAGATTTATATTCTTTTATTATGGATTTTTATGGCTTTATAAATGTGTTTATGTTATTATCATTTGTCATGAGTAGCTAAACCCATCGTTAGGGGTGATGGGGATCATTCATTATGTTTTTGATATGTTTCCAATTAATTTTATGAGTTTCTATTATCGTGTTGATTGTTTTATCTCTAGTGTGCTTAATCCTATAAGGCCTGATCATCCTTTAACTAGTTAACTTAATTGGAGGTGATTGTACTACAATTAGTAAACGAAACTCTAGGAATAAAAGAACTCGCATTTTATGTCGGATTAAGGATAATTTCTTGTTTCTAATCAGTTATTAGATTAACAAACTCACTGTTCGTTAATGCTCTTTCCTTTAATTGCCTTGCATAATCAAACTAGGTAGTTTCTAGGAGGAAGACTATTAACATTGCATGATCATTGGGTGTTAGTAATTTTAGAGTGAGTGATTAGATTTCAACCAAGAAATAGATCTCATAATAATTAATTAGTAAAGTCAGGAACTAAGTATTGGTGAACGCGGTTCCCCTAGGCTGTCCATAATAGTCTTAACTCGCTCTTGTGCAATGATTGATCTTTATTATATTTTAGTCTTTAATCGGAACAATTCTTTAATCACAACTTTTGTTAAACTAAATAATATAAAGTCTTTATTATGTTGGTACACGCGCATTTCCTATGGGTTCAACATTCGGAGTCTTAAATATACTCCACTATTATTACGAGTTACGATCAGGTGCACTTGCCTGAGCCGCAACAGTTGATGCAAGTTATCAAGTATCTTGTCAGTCAATCTAACCAACACAACATATAGCTCTATAGGGTTCTAGGATGTTCACCAAATTCTGTGAACATCCTTTCTATGTCGCCTCCATTTAGAAGTGTCATCTTCGAATAATGAACACACCCATACAACCGACACAGGGAATCGTTAGTAGATCTCTTCCACCCTTCGTGATCCAGGTCTAATCTTTTGATGAATCTTTTGCTTCAATTCATCAACGGTTATGTCTTCCTTTATCCTAATTTTTTTTTGGATCATAATATTCAAACTTCACGCTATGAATGTTGTTGCAATTCTTCCATCGTAATACACAATGGCCATGCTCGTATCCATTGAGAACTGAGTTGACTGAGTGGGTGCCATGGCTGACGATTTGAATAAGTGATGAAAGGGTTTAGGGTTGGGATGGTTATGAAGAGAATAGAGAAAGATGTGTGGAGTGGAATTTGTCTATTGTTTGGTTAAGAAAATGAGATACTCCATCTGTTATCGAATATAAGTAAAAAAAATACATGTATTTGGTCCAAATTTTGAACCAAATACATAGATTTTTTGCTTATATTCGATAGCGGAGGGAATAAAAATGAAGAGAAAGAAGTGGGTTTGTCTATCTCCTTTTGTTTCGTTGAATAGAAAGTGATTTTCTTTCAAAATTAATTTAATTTTTATTTTAAACTAATTAAGAAATTAAATTCCTTAATTTATTTTAATATAAATAATTAATTTAATTGATTTCAGTTAATTTAATTAATTAAAATTATAACATTCATATGATTAAGTTATTAATTTTAATATATTTGAACATAATTTGATTTTATTGTTGACTTCTCCAACTATTTAATTCTGTACTATTTTTTATTATACCATTGTGGCTGAAGTACATATTAATTAAACAAACATTGAACATGATTTTTACTGTTCCAAGACCATTGTTCAAAGAACATGTTGACATCATTGTCGAAATGTAACACGATTTAACAAACCAATAATAACATGCAGAATAAAAAAACTGGTGATAATAAACCTAAGGCGTTGATGAGCCTGTCCTTAAGGATTTATCCATCTACAACGTGCAAATCTCCCAGGGTACAACAGGTTCGTCCTTGTAGCGATCTAGAGTATCAGAATAGCAAGAAGAAACTGATTTCGGAGTTAGGCATAACCATTAGCCTGTAAGGCTTAAATAATAAATCCGAAAACGACCAATTAAAAGATAATGTAGCTATTTAAAAATAAACTAGTTGTTGGCAGAGATAGTGGATAAAAATTGTGTACGAGTTAGTGTCCTAAAAGTCGGAATTATTGGAAGACATGATCATGTTACCGTTACTGGATAAACACGGGTAGGCAGTTTAATAGATAAACATGTACCCAACTAAAATATAGTCCAAATTCAATTTTAGACTTGGTCAATATATGAATAAAATGGCTAAAGCCATGATTTTCGGATAGGCCTTATCAAGCGAAAATCATTTTCGAAAAAAATTAATTCAAGAAATAAAATAGAACACAAGTCCTTATCGTGCTCCCAGGGGGCAAATCAGAAGATTTGAATTAAAACCATCCACTTTGGCCCAAGCTCATGTACGCGAGGCCCATCTCTTTTCCTTGCCACTCTTACAACCTCCTATAACATAGTAACTAATAAACACTTTAAATGCTTGAAAACCATCCTATGTGGGACTTCCCACTTTTGAAATACTACTATTGAGGCTAAAAATCGAGTTTTCAAATAAATAGACTACTTTCTAGTGGGAGGCGAGATTGTCGAAAAAGCCTTCAAATCAAAGACATTTGAGAATGGCCGAGGGTGACCCGTTAAGGTGCCAAGATACGCAATCAAAAAGGCAAAACAGGAGTGCAACTCGAAGTCAAGGTATCGACGATAAAGCTTGTCGAAGAAGTGTTGAATCGGAAAAGGATAAGAGCAAAGGCAGTTACAGGAATGGCAATAAGAGTAATGGGCGGTTTGCAAGAGCCATTATGAGAACATGTTGGCGAACATAGGGTGGTTATTGAAGTTAGTGGTTTAAGGGCAGCCGAATGGCTATAAATATGGGTGTTGAGCGCCAGAAAAAGGACGGATGTAATAGCTCGAATCAACTCACAAACTCCTAAAAATGCCTAACATGCCTAATCACACAGTGTCACTGACTACATGGAAAGTGATGTACGCCGCTACCGCCTCCGCCACTAGTTAGCTTTAAAATTCCGCATTTTTGCTTTCAGTTTCTGTTGTATTTTTAATTAGGATTGAACACATTGCACACTACAAGAGTTATTTGTAGTTTATCTTCTCTTTTATTTAGTTGTCTTATTTTTTAGTGTTGCTATTCTACTTCACGCATTAATTATATTATTCTTTGTAGTGATATCATTTAAAGTTTTCATTAATTTCTGACGTGGAATCGGACTTAGGACCGTAAACCTGTCAACTGGGGCCTAACCCTTTTAAAAAACTTGATTCGATAAAAACACACATACACACTCCTAGCCCTCGATTCAAAATTTGTCCTAAACAAATTGGCACACCCAGTGGGACCCAGCTAGAGATAGCTGGTGCCAAGATTATTCCTGAATACTCGCATGTGTTTGCATAGTGGGAAAACTAAAACTATGACCAATTCTAGAAGGAGCAAACTGATGGTCAATCCATCAAGTTCGTCACGGTCTCCACTGAGGGATGGCCAGACTGTAAGCAATACTAGCAGTGACAGCGATAGCAAGAACGCTTCGCTTCGCTCTCATGATCAGTCACTCGACTCAGTGCCAGCCCGTGGCCCAGTCATTAGTCAGGTCATGCCAACACCGAATGTGAACATAGGACCTCGTGGTCCTGACCCATTGGCGCCACCATTCGTCATGCCGTTGGGATTCTTCCCAGGTCAAAGCATGCCTCATTCTATGCCTCAAGGAGGAGGAGGACCGCACGTGTCGTACAATAACCCAGTGTCCTCAATGACGCAGACTACGGAACCTTTGGTAGGAAATCCTGGAGTTGTTAGTTATGGGCCGACCCAGTGGAGTGGGCAGAACGTGCAACCACCAGTGTCTGGTCAGCGTGACGATAGAGATCATCCTCCCGTTACTTCCTTCACCAATAATGCCTTACAGCTGGTAAGGTAGTAGGTGGATGATAGCAACCATGAAATGCTCCACGACTTTTAGGACACCAACTCATGCACGGTTTTTATCCACTATTGTAACACCCTAAATTCAAATCGCCTTGAATCATAAACATTAAACATTGTAGATACCAAAAACGTGGATAATTTAAAAACTTGACTTACACCAAGTCATAATCCATACAGAGTTTATATATTCAGCGGAATACAACCCATAAACTTGTATCTCAAAATACAAATTACTTAGTCTTTAGAATTACAAAACACAAGGTTCATAGATCCATGATTTCATTACATAGCCAAAATATATAAAAGTTAGCTTCTAAAAAGAACTCCAAGCTACAGTCAATCTCCATGAGTTTGCTTATCTGAAAAGCATTAAATGGAAAGGGATGAGATTTAAAGAAATCTCAGTGAGTCCTTCTACGGACCCCTTACAATCACTTCCTCAATACCTACATGGTAATTCATATCTCAAGCATATAACAAAATGAAATAACTTTCACACCAATGTTCGTAAAATGTACTCCCTTGGCCCTAAACTCAATTGAAATTGAGACATGATTCCTTTATGGTTAATCAACTAAGGGAGTCCCCACCGATAAATGTTAAAATGATTCACAATCGATGGGTCTGTCGCCGAATCGTCATACGATTAGACAAACATCAATGCTTATGTAATGTCATGCAATCAAGATGCATAATTAATAAAAAATAAAATAACTTATTCTTAATTCTTATTAATCAATATCAAGAGTTGAAACCCTTTTTATAGTAAGCCATAGTCATAGGACAATATATCAAACATGAGATTATAAGGCAAAAAGCAAGCATTCGTCAGAATAAAAACGAACGAATGAAATTTGCACTGGGGCGCTTCAAGCGCATAATGCAGTGCTTCCAGTGCAAACCATGCGCTTCTAGCACCTCCTGGGGCACTTCCAGCGTATTTCGGGGAAGTGGTCTCGGTGAGACCAGCGCTTCCAGTGCAAGGAGGGGCGCTTCCAGCGCTCCCTTTGCAGAATTTTGCATAACTTGCCCCATTCAAATCCCTAACTTGTCCAACCAATTTTCACCCTCATTTCAAACTAATTGCAACCAAGTTAGGGTCCAATAATAAGGATTAAAACAAGGAACATAGGAGAACAATTCATTAATCATAAGAATCATAAGCAATTAGATAATACTAAAATCACACAAAATGAACGTGAACATAAGAAGGGGGTTGAATTGTGTTAAAAAAATTTCGCAAACTATACGTAAAAAACACTTTAACACAGGTTTTTCAAAACTGTTTGTATATCAGATGCAGAGAATTAAACCGGATGCAGAAATTAAACAGCTTATGAAAACTTGTTTTACTGAGCAAGGTAAAGATAAATGTAAAGCAGTAAAGGATGAGACGCAGAGATTTATACTAGTTCACCACTAACTGGTAGCTACGTCTAGTCTCTTCGTTCCTGAAGGATTTTTCACTATAATCAACTGATTACAATTTTCCTCAAGAGTATTCTTCTATCACAAACTTGACAATACTCTCAACTTCTCAAAACGACTCAGTGCAGTCGAGCCTTTGAGGAACAAAGCCTTCACAAGGCCAAAACCAGTTTACAAAAGAGATTATACTTTTGAATACAATCAAAATAACTCTCACAGAGAGGATGAAAAGATTAAGCTCAAAACAGAATAGCTTTCTCAAAGAGGGTATAAGACGCTGAGTTTAGTTCTGTGTAGACCAGAAACTTCTTGGCACGAAACTTGATTGCTCACTTGAGTAATTTTGCTTTCAGAATGAAGTTTTTTCACAGTTTTTCCAATTACTCTTCAATGAATACCTTGGGGTATTTATAGGAGTCTTCAAGGGTATTACCGTTGCAGTAAAAATATCTCCTTTCCATTGAGTGAGGTAATTTGAAATGTAGTCCTTTTCTTCCTTTCTAGAGAATATCAGAATAGTACACATTACCGTTTTCGTACTATCTGTAATTTGCAATTGCCTTGTACGATTTTTGTCTTATGCTAAAGGTGTCACCTTTGCTTCCTCGTAAATCAAAATGAGCGCATAAAATCAAATTCGAATTCCATTACAGAACAGTCTGAGGCTAAGAGCAAAAACGTGATCATCACGTGCTTCATTAAAGTGATCAGGCCCTCGCTCAGAACAGAGGACGGACGCTCGCAACAATTGAGTAATCCACGTGTCAAAGAGTAATACTACTGGATGCTTGCTGTTAGCAAGACGCTGGAGTGAGTTCGGATGCTGACACTAGTGGATTGTATTCAATTCTTTTGTAAATTTTTTCTCCTTCCTTGAGTGTTTCGTACATATATATGAAGTTTTGATACCTGTACACTCAAAGATATGTTAGAAGATAAATTGTTCTCTTGAGAATTACTTTGTTATCATCAAAATCAATAAGGGACTAAACTTCTCATTCATTTAGGTTCCAACAATCTCCCCCTTTTTGATGATGACAAATATCCAAGGTTGATGAACAATTTAATTTCAAAATAATATCAAGGGTCTCCCCCTAAATTTAACAATTTTGATATATAAGGACAATTAAGGTATTAAGGCGATTGTTTATAAACAAATTCATTTAAGTGATCGTAAAAATACGTAGATGTATCAGAGCATATTTTTAACAAAGTGAGATCGGATGCTGATTTTTATTTTATCAAAAAGATTTTCATTGTTCCAAATTTAGTGATCATTATTAGAGTACTGGGTCAATGAATATCAACGCATTAATAGGTATTAGAGTAATGAATAACCGTACAAATGCTATGTATGAAATGATATGCATGATACTTCTGTTTTAGTGCATTTGAACATCGGACGGTGAATTAGTCAATCAGACTTTCACCTGTTCATCAAACCCTTCTTTTACTCCCCCATTTGTCATCAGACAAAAAAAAATGTAAAGCACATCATAGTCAAAATATGGCTTAGAAAAATTTGAATATATATAAACAGATAATCAGATATAGGTATATATATATATATATATATATATAAGGGGGTCGGAAGCAGATTAAAAAGAGCTGAAAGGAACTAAAGAGAGAAGTAGGACTGAGACAGACTCAGCATAAACTTAAAATGGGGAACAAACCCCAGAAATGGAAAAGAACAGAAAATAAAAGAAGAACTGAAACTTAAATAATGTAAATGTATGCAAGCAGTTATCCGTCCATATAGGCGGCCATGAACAGAAAATAAAGTGCAGGAAACTTAAAGACATAAATTAAAAATGCATGAGCCAAGGGTAGGCGCATTCTTTCTTGCAGAAAAGTAAAGACTGAAAGTAAATGACGGAAACTAAATATGCATGAAGGAACTGGAAAATAAAAGATGGGAAAAGAAACTGAAACTTGAAACTTTGATTGAAAGATTGAAAGTACAAAAGATTGAAGAGCAGAGAAAAGGGCAGAGTAACTCTCACTAACCTCTCTCTAGAACATGAGAAAATAAAACTGGAATTTTAAACGGTGCCTAACAATGAAACCTACGCACCCTATTTATAGAAATGAAAATTGAACTGTTTGAATAGTTCCAGTAAGTTACCGGAATCAAATTGAACTATTGGCTATAGTAAAAAGTAAAAATGCTGTAGTACCAAATGGTAAAGTTACAATAATTGAGAATTTGAGTCTTTTGATATTATGATTGATTTCTGACAGGCTGCTATTCATTAGAATTAATTGGAGAGTAGATTCCAAAGCAGTCGTCTTCATTTTTGTAAAATGGGTCTTCTGTAGACGATTCAGAAGAAGAGGGAGGGACATGCTTTAGTTTCTTTCCCTTCTTTTTTGGTTGATTAGATGAAGATGATGGTAAGTCTTGCTTACCCTTTTCCTGGTCTGAGGATTGCTTTTGTAAAAGTTGGACAATGTTTTGAAGGTTGTGTAGAACATCTTCTTACGATGAAGAGGCAGCAAGTGCAGCATAATATGTGCCTTTGATTGAGAAGAAGACAGGTGCTTGGTTTCAAACTTCAAAAATTTGGATTATTTTTGAACCAAATTTTTACATTGTCTTGAGATGCTTTTGATCCATCAAATTTGGACCACCATTTGTGAAGGCTTGCTTCTGGAGTAGTGGCATAGTTTCTAGAATAGAACTACTCACCAACTTGTATTGCCAGGAAAATACCCATGACAAAGAGAATTTGAGGAAAAAGTTTAATAAAATTGGCAAATTATCAAACTCACTGGTAAATTTTTTGTCAAATAATTGGAATCCTTCTTGAACTTCAGTAGGAAGGATATCAGGTATTGGGCCAAAGAAATCCCACCATTGGAGGAACCAATTTGGAAAAGAGTACTTGTTTCCTGTTTTAAAGTAGATTAACCAGGAATGCTTGAATGACTTATTTTGTAAACCTAGAATCATAAAATCCCAGGCCTTGACATAATCCCAGTAGGTGTAACCAATTGGATCATAAAAATCTGAAAATTTTTTGGGTTTATTAGGATTCTGTCCCCAAGCTGAAGGTGTAAGAACATTCAGGATTTGAAGGGTAGAATGGGTGGTAATTGATTCATCTCTAGGATCTTTGTAGTGTTTAATGGCTACCGAGTCGGAATCCACGAGAATTTTTCAAAAAATAATTGTGTTTTATTTTGAACCATAGGAATAAATTGGAATCCGGGAGGAAATATTTTGGATGGAATTTTGTTTGGGTTTTCATCCCGATTATTGAGTTCTAATCTTATAACTGGATAGAATCTGGGTTTTGGAATGTATTGAGTTTTGGAAGTACTGGCAGATTTAAATTGAATTGGTTTTGGATTAGCTTGGACAATTTGTGTTTTTTGGTTTTGGATCATGAGATCCAAAGATGGTAGATCTTGGTCATTGTTTGCTTCAGCCATACTGGCCCAAGTCTTTTTAGGTAAATTGGTCAAGCCTTGTTCTTGAAAGGCTAGGAGAGTTTGAATTGGGAAAGCATAATCTTGTTTGGTTTGCTTGGTAGTTTGTTTTGATGATTGGTCAGAACTTTTTGATGATTAGTCAGAACTTTTCTGGGAAGCTTGATTTTGAGTTGATGACCCAATTAATTGAGCCTGGATCGAAGATCCAGATTGATTTTGGGTAGGAGACCCAGTTTGGTTAGCAATAAAAGATGGAGCTAAAGCATTTAAATCACTCTTACCTCTACCTCTGCCACCTCTTCCTCGAGAGGAAGAAACCCTGGAGGACATGTTATTCTTTTCCCTGTAAGTATTCACGAGTGAGATAGTCAGGGAGAGCATTTGCTGAGCCTTTAAGATATTCAATATCAAAGTCAAAAATGCTCAAAATTGCTTGCCATCTGGCAAAAATCTGTTTTGATGCAAGATTTTTAACATCTTTTTGTAAAATGTCTTTTGCAGACTTACAATCAACACGAACTAAAAATTTTTGATTTAATAAATCAGATTGGAACTTTGAAATAGATAAAACGATTGCTAAAACTTCTTTTTTAACAATGGAATATTTTTGTTGTGCTGGATTCCAATGTTTGGAAGTAAAGGCAATCACTTGATCCTTGTCAGAAATTCTTTGTTTAAGAATGCCACCATAACCTATGTCAGAGGCATCAGTTTCAACAATTTTGAAGGCTTGAGGATTAGGCAAATAAAGACATGGAAGATTCTTGACCTGAGTTTTTATTTGTTTGACAACATTAGTATGAACATCTGTCCAAGGAGGAGGATCCTTTTTAAGACGATCATGGAGAGGTTTGATAAGATTACTAAGTTATGGAAAGAAATCTGAGACATAATTTAAACATCCTAGAAATCTTTGTAACTGAGTTTTATCAATGATTTGGTTAGGAATCTTGTTCGAAAACTCAATAGCCCGATTGATAGGAACAATGGTCCCTTGATAAATGTTATGACCAAGAAACCTAATTTTAGTTTGAAACAAATTAATTTTTGTTTTAGAAACAGCAAGACCATTTCTTTTTATCACCGAGATAAAGATACTGATATGTTTGAAGTGTTGATCAATAGATTGGGAATATATTAAAACATCATCAATATAAACAATTGCAAATTTAGAATAAGGATTGAAAATCTCATTCATTATTCTTTGGAATTCGAAGGAGCATTTTTAAACCGAATAGCATAACTTTCCATTCATCTTGACCAAAGGAACAGTAAAGCGCTTTTATACCTATCTTCTTCTTTGACTTGGATTTGCCAAAATCCAGATTTCATGTCAAATTTTGAGAAAATCTTAGCATTGTGTAACCTATTTAAAAGGTCTTTTTATTGGGGATAGGATACCTAATCCAAAGAAAGTGCTTGATTAAGCGGTTTGTAATTGATAACAAGACGAGGAGTTCCACGCTCAATTTCAGCTTGTTTATTGACATAAAAAGCAGAACAAGACCAAGGACTTTTACTTTTGTGAATTAAGCCTTTTTCCAATAAATCCTTGATTTCTTTCTGGCAAAATTGAAGGAGTTCTTCATTCATTTGAATTGGCCTAGCTTTGGTTGGGATTTGTTTTTCTTGAAAATCTTTTTCATAAGGAAGTTCAACAATGTGTTGTTTCCTTTCCCAAATAGCATTAGGTAAATCTGAACAAATGGAAGTTTGAATTTGTTCCAAAAGATATTTGATCTTTTGTTGAGTACCAGATTGTTGTAATTGATTTTCTATATTTTTAAAAGAAATTTCATCTTTAAGAAAATGGATTTGATTTTCTTTATAGGAAATTAGATTTAAATCTCGATGATGGGTTTTTCAAAAATTTGAAAATAATAGATTGACCCAAATGTTGAGTAATAATCCCATCTTGATGGTGCAGTAAGGAAAAAGCAATCTGATAAATGGCGTTCCTAAAATCACTTTGTTCCTAAGATTTTTAACCAAGAGGAAAGATGTTTCTATCCTAAGGCCATGGTTTTCAATTATAGCCGAAGACAATTTGTAATTGATTTTTAACTTAGAACCATTAGCAGTACTAAGTTGTTCTGTAGTTTTCTCAAAATACTTAGTGAGAATTAACCCTTCTAAGATACAGTTTGAGTCAGCTCCAGTGTCAAAGAGAGCTGTAGTTTCAAGGACAAATTCTCCTACTAGAATTTTGATGTTAATATAAAACTTTTGAATTTTAACATAATTGATTAATCCAGAAAAGTCGTCAACTATGTTTAATTGAAAGGGTTATCATCTTTTTGGAGGTTGAAGCCTCGGCAGATTGGTTTTGTTTCAAATTTTTAATCTCCTTTTTCAAATTATTGATTTTAAATTGGAGATCTTGAATGGTAACAGACTTGGTACTAAATTTCTCTTTGAGATCGAGCTTGTTAGAAACTAAAAATTCTTAGAAAAATTTAGTTTTTCAAGATATTTCATTTTCTCTTGAGGATCGTATGGCATTAATGGCTTTAAAAAGGAGATCTTGTTCCTTAGTTAAAACATTAACCTGATTAGAAGATTGAGATAGATTATCATCATGAATCGATTGTTGCTTTGAGAAGATTCATTGATAGTTATATTTTCTTGAAAAGAATTTATTAACAAATTGTTAATATCTTTTTGAATTTGATTGAGGTAAAAGGTTTTAATTTTTCTTTCTATCCTACAAAATCTATACTTATGACCAGGTTTACCACAAGTGTAGCAAATAATCTTAGTTTTACTCTTTTTATGAGAGTCATAATTCTCAAGAGTTTCATTAGCTAATTGATCATTGGAATTGCAAATTTTCCTATAATAAGGCTTAGGAGGACCATAATAGTGGTTTGGTTTGGAGTCAGAGTTTCTTAACACTAGGTAAAGTAAATTGCCCTATCATATTGATAGATTGATTTCTATTGATATTTTCAAGGAATTCATCATGAATTCCTTCCACATCATTCTCTTTTTCTTTATTCGCGAGAGCAAAGGGTGCTTTGGGTGGAAGGTCAGATTGGATAACTTGTCTCTCACCTAATTGCCATTTCGTAATGTCACTTAAAAATTTTCGTCTTATAAGCTTGTCTTTGAAAGGGTATTTGATCTTATTTTTAATGGCATAGGCATTGAACCAGTCAAAGAAAGGAATATTGGTTTGGACACGTTTAAGGAATTGATAGAATTTTTGTTGGATTTCCTTCCTTTTAGATCCTTGATAATGTTTGAAAAACCATTCTCTATGAGAAGACCATTCTTCAGATTTCATTTCTTTTCTAAGAGCTTCTTTATCAATAAGAAACTCAGATGATATTACGTTAATATCATAAGGTTCATGAAGGGAGGAATAGGTTGGAGATTGAATGGTTCTTTGGTCTTCCTCATTCTTTTGGTATGAAGTTCTAACAGGGGTTGTGGTTTCAAACCCTTGTAAGTGAATTGTTGATCCTTCATGGGAAGGTTCAGATTGATTCATATGGATGGATCTAGGAATAGATCTAGAGGTTGAAAAAGATCTCCTAGATAAGGCTGATTGAAAATCATTAGTGGAACTAACAGATCTAGAAAGAGAGAAAGAATTTCTCCTATCGAAGACTAAGTCTACTTGACCTGTTTGATGTTGGATTAAGTCTTGAAATTCTGGGGTTATCCTAGGTAAGGCTGGAGTTGCCTTTTCTAAGACCCATTTGTGCAGGAGTGTGATATCACTCCACTGAATAGTCTTGGGCACAATAATATTGGCCTTACTATTGTCGGTCAGAAACAAAGTTGTTTCTCCACGTTTGTTACAATTGGTTTTGAGAAAATTGGACCTAATAGAGTTCATGACCTTGTATTGGACTCTATAGATCAGGGTAATGGGTATTGATCCTTCCTTCATATCATACCCATGGAGTTTGACATTTAAATATAAAATATCAAGAATATTTTTATCATCCAGACTAACAGTGAAATCTGGAAAGCAATTGAAGAATATTTGACCGTGGCTTAGGCTAGATTCCACTGTACCTAAGAGAGAATCTTGAAAACGATTGTGTCTTTTGTCCCTTAAACAGAAAAGAACTGCAATATCTAGAGATTCTCTAGTGAGAGGTTTCATACCAACTTGAACACTACCGATATGTAAATAATTGTAATTTTTGGCTTTGTGTTCTTCGATACTTTTGTCAGAAAGCAGATGAATTTCTTCATCATCTTTTTCAATTTTGTATTTTTGTTCAACAGTTTTGATAATATAATCAGATTGATTATGCCAAAGGCTTTTGAAATTATTTTTGGTTTTGTAAAGATCATCATCTTTAATCTTGGGAATATCCCAATCATCCAAATCTTGATTGATATTTTCAAATCGAATTTCTTCTTTGAAGACTTTTTTGGAAAAACTGTGAGATCGATTACTGGAAAGAGAAGAGGATGAGGATTGAGAGGACTTGTTGGGAGAAAAGCAGGTAGAACTTGAACGAAACATGTTTTCAGAAGATAAACAATAATTTACTCAGAAATAAACAAGTCTTCCTCACCCGTAAGTATCATCACCATCACTTGGTTTGTTAGAAATATAAATATTAACCTTGAATTAATAATTATTCTCTAAATTACTCATATAGGTTTAATCATACATATTTGTACCAGATCAGACAAAAGCTACCTCAATAATCTTCTTCTTCAAAATAAGGACTTATTAAATTCTTTTAGATCTAATTCAAAGTCATCTCAAACATATTGTTCAAAAACCAAGGACAATTACCATTATTTAGATGTCAAAAAGCCACTCAAAAATACTTATTTTTCACCAAGATCTAGTAAAACCCTTTCAGATCTACAAAGCCTTTGTCTGATAATTAGGCCTATCTGCCCTATCCGTCGGGACTTACCGCCTTGCGTCGTACAGTCTTACATAGATCTGAAAGATTCCTTTTTTGTCAGCTTGGTAAAAGATAATATTATCATGAGCACTACCTACAGATCATAAATAATTTTAATTCCTTTTAATAATAATTTAATAAACAATTTTTTAGTTTAGAACAATAAATGAGTACTTAACCATAGATCCAGAAGATATAATTTTCCTTTTATAAAACCATAAAAACAAATATTCATTTCAGAAGAATATTATGAGTACTACCAGCAGATCTGTACTTTAGTATGATTATACGTAACCAGTAACTCAGATAAATAATACATGATTCAAGATCAATATCACATTCCTACTTCCCCATCAGGCTCTGATACCAAGAGGGGGTCGGAAGCAGATTAAAAAGAGCTGAAAGAAACTAAAGAGAGAAGTAGGACTGAGTTATATATATATATATATATATATAAACAGATGATCAGAGTAAAAACAATGAATATATATGTAAGAGTACCCCAAAAAAAATTATATCACACAAAAAAAAAATTAAGGGTTTGGTGGAGGTGGTGGAGGGATGTTGAGACGTTCATATAAAAGCTTTAGTGCATTCTCCAGCTGAGTGACTTTCAGGTTAGTGGCCTTCATTTATTCAAACTCTGCTTTAGGAATGGTGACCATTTCAACTGCAGGAGTAGAAGTAGAAGGTCCAGCTTCTGGTGCAGGTTTCATCTTCTGATGCTCTGCTAGCACCCAGTTGGATGGCTTCAGTCTCAGTTCCTTCTTTTGTTGAGCCTTTTGAAAGAACGCATCATTTGGTATAAACCATTTGATAAGACTTCGAAGTTTCCTCTGCTCAGATTCTGAGTGAATTTTCCTTCTTTTCTCCACCTCTTCTGGATACAGCAAATCCATGAAGATAGTTTCCCTATGCAGAAGCACGTCAGCAGCGAAAGCACCAAACTTGTTTCGAGCATCTTCTCTCCATATTCTTCTGATGAAGGCACTCAATGCTTCAGAAGCGAAAGAGGGTCCTTCATTTTCTGCCAGGTATATTCTTCTCAGATTTTCCCTGTCATCTTCTGTAAGCACTAGGGGGACGAGGCATGGTAACATAGCTTTTTCTTTCCAAGACTCCGACCATTGACTCCAAGTAAATCCAATGTCAAAGTGCTTGGTCACAGCAGCCCATTGGACATATGTCTTCATGCAGTCAAGTGGCCTGATTACTGAGCACCTGAACGTATCATCAAAGTAGACTGTTCCCAGATTGGTGTCAGTAACTCTGCTGATAGTGCCAACTGTTGGAATTGTAGCTTTCTCGGCATTGCAGCAGTTTGAGGAGCCAGTTCTCCATTCATCTTCCTTCAGAGAACTAAGGTAAAACATTCTGGCATGATCCTCAATGATCTTGGCAATCGGAAGCTTAGAGAATTCTTTAAGGTTGTACTTCTTGGGAACCTTATCATACTCTATAAGCCCGATCTTGCTGAATGGTAGCTTGCCAGGAGCAGGTTCTTTCCTTTTTCCAGGGATAGACCAAGGTAGCCACCTTTGTCTGTCTGGTACAATCTTTACGAATACAGAAGAAGGATCCCTGAACTGTCTGATAACTTCAATTTTCTTCATCTCAAGACAGTGTGCCATGAAGCGACTTCTTCATCTCAGAATCCATCTTCCACACTCCTCTAGTGTGAGAGGTTGATTTGTGGTAGGGATTTAGGAAGGTCAACAGAGAAAGGAATTGCTCGCTACGGATCGGGTCTTAGTCTTCCTTTGAATGACATCTGAAAACGGTCTTCTCCATCCTTGAAGGTTGCAGTCATTGGAGAGGCAATCTCCAGTCTGGCAACTCCAGAGGTAAAGGTTTTCAAATGCCATGTAGAGGGACGATTATAGATGCTGTGATATGACTCATACTTAACAAACCGTGGTTTGTTAATACATGAGACATTCTTCTTTCCACCAAAGTCTGTAGGTTTATGGGTAATGGTGAGTAAAGTGGGAGTGGTTTTGGTGATTGAATAGGTTTTAGGTGTGTAGGGTTTGAAGAGATTAATGGGAGGTACTTTGAATAATAGGTTAAAGGGATGAGAGTGAAGTTTAGAAATGTATGTGGTAAGTGAGGTATTGGAGGAATTTTGTGGTAGGTCAAGGTTGAGTGTATTGGATGATGGTTGGGTAGGTTTTGAGAGGGTAGAGGTTTGTCGGAGGCTCATTCTGGTTTTCTTAGTTTGTGGTTGTGTTTATGGTTGTGAAACAGACAATGGGGATGCAGGAATACACTAGTGCAAAATAGGGATTCTAAATCGGAGATTTTAAATCAGTTATTAGAAAACTGATTTAAAATCCTATGTGGTGACCCTTTTAAGTCGGTTATTAAGAAAACCGATTTAAAAACAACCCTTTTTAAATCGGTTTTAGGAATAACCGAGTTAAAAAAGTGTTCTTATGAAACTCTAAAACATTTTAACTCAGTTTTTAAGAAATGCGATTTAAAAAAAAAACTTCTAAACTCAGTTATTAAAAAAACCGATTTAACAAATATGAAACTCTAAAACATTTTAAGTCATTTTTTAGAAAATACGATTTAAAAATATTAGACCTTTACGTTCACGCGGGAGTCCCAAAAGGCCAAAACCCTCGCTCATCACTCCCAAACCCAACAGACCCTCTCCTTTCGCTCCCAAACTCATCGTGCCAACCGAGAACCTTTGTCTTATTTGTTCTCCCAAACCCTTGTTGTTCCACTTTGCCCGCCGCCGCCATCAGGCGCATCATCCTCGTCCCAAACTCAGTCACCAACCGAACACTCATCACCGGCGTTCCAGTTTTGTTTCTCGTTGTCGTGCCTCTGCTCGACTGTTCGCGATTTTTGGCGTTGTTCTGCTCCACTGTTCGTGCGCGACGGAAACCCTCTCCCCTGCATTGCCTCCGGAGGTCTCCGCCTCTGCAAAATCGAATCTGAAGTCTCTCTGAATGTCTCAATCTCAACGCAAAACTCATTCATTTTGCGTTTTTTTCTCTTCCTCTTCTGAACTTAAGATTTTCTCTTGCTTGTAGCAGCTGTAGCTTTATGTTATGGAATATGGAGTCTCTAATTTCTTTGTATCTTTTTGCTTACAGAAACACTGGAAAAACAACATTGATAGTAGCTCTGGACACACAGGATCAATTCTTTGAATATTGAGCTAGTCAAGTTTGAGGTATATTTTACTCAAATTTATTTACTGTTTTTAATTCTTGTTTTAATAATAATAAGTGATTATACCTATTACCTGTATTGAATTGAATACAAGTACAACTTGTAGATAGAGATTTTTGTGTCTTCCCTTCAAAGTAATGCCAACAAAATCACAGTCATGGAATTATCACTAAAAAACATATATGAAATCTGAAGACTAGCACAATAACACAGAGACAGATAGGAAAAATGTCACAGTCATGGAATTAGAACAAAAAACTATGCTAATTTGATCAGTGTAGAGTCTCTTTCAAGCAGTATGCACATGCTTTACCCAACCATGAAGTGTCCATCAATGGAAAAAGAGATTAATTTCCCATAATGTTTTCTTATTTGACTGACTTTTCAGTGCTCTTGACCCATCCATCACTAAGATCCTCTAAAAAAACATTCATTCCTTGATTGATCAGGAAAACTGATAATACAAGCATTTAAATTGCTCATCGCTCTGTGCTCCAGTGAAGCCAAGGGTAATTCCAATTTCAAAACCTGTATACCTGGATTCACAAATTGCAAATTGTGAATCCAGTTAACCTCTGCTGAATCAGACAGTTGTTTCGTTCAAATGCTGCTGCTGATGATAAACTTGATACAGTAACGAGCAGATTCGGCAACTTCAGCCTATGCTCATAAATTACACACGTAAACATGGGGAAAAGTAATATATAATCAGGTAACTCATCTCTGGAAATTGTCCCATAACCAACGGGTTGATAGGGATGATTTACAAAACAACCTTAAAAGAGTTTGGAAATAATGGCTGCTGTTTGCTATTATGACGCCAAAAGTGCTTCAAGTTTTGCAATCTGGTCATCCTCATTTTGTGGAATGGGATCCTTATCAACCTCTTGATACAAATCGTGCTTCCACTTCTCAGTTTGAGTGTTACTAGGACGATAACCTTGCCTTCCATTAAATTTATCTCGTCCCCTGTAATTGTCATTGCTACTAATGCTGCCATTACCCCCATACCTTTCTCTTGCTGGAAACCCGTCTCTCCTAGCTTCACCCTTGTTGGGTGCTCTGTCATCTACAAATTGCTTCTCAGGTCTGTCCAAATGGTATGGATTGCTGCTCCTTTCCTTCTTCCTTTCATTCCTTTCTGGAGGTTGGTCAATCTGGCTTGACTTTCTTGTCATCATTGCATTTGGAATAGCATCTCCTGAATCCAATGGAATATTCTTCTCCCTGAATGCAGGTCTTTTCCTCGAGGTACTAGGTGGATCAACTTTTCTTTCAGAAAAACCATCTCTTTTCTGGGAAGTATTATCATCAGGTTTAGCTTGTGATTTCTCGTCTCTTTGCTCTCTACCTTGACTTGTTTCTGCCCTTTCATTATGCTGATTCTTCGAGTCCTTCCACCATCCACGCTCACCAGCTTTCCTTTGACCAGAGCTTCGACCAACCTTCCCAGCACTACCTCGTTCATCAAGCTGAAAAGAAGAGAGAGAAATAATAGAAAATGATGAAATTGAGACATATATTGTCTATTTTTATTACTTTCACATTGATAATTAAACAGCATATCCGTTCAAATAAAAGATAATTAAACAGCATATTAATTATTTATTTATTTTTGAATGGCAACAGCATATTAATTAATTTGAACCGCACCTTGGTTTGATATCATTTTGTGGCATAAAATGAGGAGGATTAATTCAATATATATAAACAAATTAATGCACACTAGGGTAGGAGTATAGAAGAAAGAAGAAGAGGAGGGGGGGAGAGAGAGATTAGAGACCTTCAAACAATCCAAGTGAGCTTCAACCAGCAGTCCATAGAGAGGATGGCTAGATATTCTTCTCTTAAGGATCTCATTGCTTTCCTCTTCATGATCATCACCCTCCTGTTCTTGTTCTTCTTCTAATTCCAATTCTTCTTCTTCTTGTTTGTAGCTCTCATCAAAACTACTGTTTCTCTTAGATTCCATATTCTAATTCCAATTCTTGTTTGTAGTTGGTCATTCTAGATCTGAGGAGTCTCTTAGTGTGTCTCTTCCTGCGGACTTATCTGTTGAGACTCCACCAATTTCATTTTGGCCTCCTTTACCGAATACACAAAATTCTTCAGGCCAGATGATCTCGCATTTTCCTTCCGTCCCTCCTCATTTTCCTTCTGGCCCGCCTTCTCATTTTCCTTTCTATGAAATGAATCCTATGATGGGTGGTCCTGTGTTTGCTTTTGGACCCCATGATGAGTCTGCATCTACAAATACGCCGCAGCCTCGTAAAACTACTACACCAAAGATCAAGATCAATTGGGAGCGGCAGCAGGTGCCATTACGGTGTGGAATCCTTTTATGGTCCTCCAACAGATTTCTTGGACCTTTTATTGCTCCTCCTGGAGGCATTCCAGGAGTCCAGGCCACCACACATGGTTGTTTATAACCATTTTGCACTGTTGGACAATTTGGTCAAGTTGGCTTGAGTTTCATGGGCACCACTTATATCCCTCCGGAAAGCGGCTGATTGGAAACACATCCCTCCAACCTGCTGCAGGGATCGGGGAAGGGGATATGAACAATATGAATATGGCATCTTCACAGTGGAATCCTCGCTAACATGCCTTCTCAAATTCAACATCTTGCTCTGGTTCGCCAGTACGCCAATGGCGTCTCCCGTGGCTATGTTTGATGTTTCTTCTTTTCAGGTAAAGAGTTGATCTGTCTTGGGGTTAATTTCTGCAATGGTCGTACACAAGCTTTTATGATTGTTGTGCAGTATTGCAGTGCTGGGGATATCTGCATCGCCTCTGTATTACGAAGGACACCAGTCATTTGTATGGATTATTGGATCCATACCACATTAATGGTACCATCATTACAGGTACCAATAATCGTGAAGAATCTATTCGTCAATACATCCAGAAAAAACTACTAACAGAACCGACAAAAGACTGTTATCTAGGACCGTACTTGTCTAGGTAGGTACATGCATGTTACTAACTATATTGTCAAATTGGTAGCCTAGCTAGTTTCCTTTTATGTGCTTCTGATACACCATTACTGTTGCAGTGGCCATTGGCAATTTTTTATCCTTTGTCCTAAGAGTAATTTGGTAGTCTGGATGTGTTCGATGCATAGTAAGGCAAATGGTTCCATTTCGCGCCCAATTAATGCGTAAGCTTTCGGCCATTCATTGTCTTTGTAGAATGTATTATTACTTTCGATATATAACTTACTTTTCATTAATGATATTTTATCAGAGCTATGGAAGGATATAATTTTATGCAAGGTTTTAGAAATAAGAAGCCTGAATGGGTGATTCCCGTAGTAAGTACCTTAAAGACCGAAATTAATTTATAGCTTATACTAGTTAATGTGTATAATTTTTACTCATTATATCTTTAGGTGCCTAAACAAAATAACGTTATGCATGTGGATACTATGTCATGCAAAATATGTTGACTATTGTCTCATAAATATTGTTTCATCGTGGAAGGAAGTAATAGAATTTTAAACCTTTTATAATTCTTCATTTTTGGACTAGATATTATCTTATTGGTCTTATTACTAATAGTTAATTATGTTTTAACTTTGTAGACATTCAAAGACAAGTCACCATTGGAACTTCTTTGTAATGCAAAACCTTCGAAAACTTGGGCACAATTTTTATAAATATGTATGGGGCCTTGACCAAGTAACTTGGTAAAACCAAGGCGATTAAGGAAATCATGACTACTTGATTCTTAGATATGTTTTTGTTGTTAGAAATGACTATTTGTGATTTACAAATGACTACTTAATGGTATTGTTATTTTTTATATTACTTCGTATTTTGGTGAAGTATTATTTAGCTCACAATATTGTTTGAAATGTAGACTTTTGTCTGTTTTATAATTTGGCAATTTTGGTGCCAATTATGGTTTTGAATGGTGTAGTTTACCATAGTTTGTTCTTCAGGTTGCTGTAACGAGTGCACGCTAGAAAAAAAATTAAAAAAAAATTTAACTTTTTAAATCGGTTATTAAGAAAACCGATTTAAAAAGTGTGACCATTTAAGTCGGTTGTACAAATAACCGAGTTAAAAAGATTGATCTTTTAAGTCGGTTTTAAGGAAAACCGACTTAAAAACCGACTTTTTAAATCGGTTTTATGGATAACCGATTTAAAATAGTCACACTTTTCAAGTCGATTTTTCAAAAAACGTATCTTTTTAAATCGGGTTTTTTAATAACCGATTTAAAAAGTGAGTTTTTAAGTCGGTTTTTTAACCGATTTAAAAACTTGATACATACTAAGTCTGCTGAATATAAGTCGGTTTCAGAACCGACTTAAAAGGCCCATTTTAACCGACTTAGTATCCCAAAACTGTACTAGTGATAACATTATGAGAATCAAAGACAGATATTGACTCGTCAGCAGTAAAGTTGAGTACCTTTGGGTTAAGCTCAGAAGACTTAACCAACCTTCTTTTTGTTCTTCTAGGGACAACAACGGCAGGAGGAAGAGGGACTTGCTTCCCTTGACCGAACGCTGAAGCATCTTTTTCAGCTGTTGGCTTATTCTTTTTCTCCAAGACCTTTCTGATGGGAATTCTATCCTCATCTTCTAGTTCCTCAACAGTAGGTGCAGGAGCCACCTTCTGTTTCATTCTTCTTGTCTCACGTATAGGGGATTCAACAGATCTCTTTACACCAGCCATTGAGCTTCTGCTGGTTTTCTTTTCAGCTTCTCCTTCCTGTTGCTCTAATTTCACCTTCTTGATCATAGAGCCAGTTATCAGCTGCATTTTGACTAAACTGTTGACTCCAAAAACTTCTGAACGAACAACAGCGCCAACACCAAAGTAATTTTCTTTTTCTTCTGTGTTGGTAGAGTCAGTCAGCTTTCTCACAACACCGTCTTTAATCATCATTATGGAGAGAACTCCATAAGGGATAACCTTAATGACATTCTTCTTATCGACACTCTTCCTTGAGAAGACAAGAGCATCTATCAGATTATTGATAATCAACCTTGGCAGATTGATTTTCTTCCCATCCATGTAGTTTCTCATAATGAACTTTTGCTCGTAGTTCGCTATGTCACTTGAGCCAGCCTTCAGAATCACGCTCTTAGCAATGATTTTGTGCAGTATTCTGTAGTGGCTTTTCAAGTCTTTGGCAGGGGGAGTTATGTCCTTCTTCTTCAATTCACGGTAGTTTTCAAACCGGGCTTTGTTGATGTTTACCAGTCCTTTGTAAGCGTCAATCCAGATAGCATGGTGACTCATTCCTTCACAAGGGCACTTGATCGTCTGAACAATAGAGTTGATGGTGAAGCGTAACTTGAAGCCTCTGATGTGTCCTTCTATAATTTCTCCCGGAAGTAGGTAAGCGTTCCCCCAGAACTCCTTTATAGCATAGCTCGATCGTCATTGGTTCCCAGATGAAGTAATTTTTCCAGCCTAGTTTCTCCAAACCTTCTTCAAAATCAAAACCATATAGCTTGAAGTTCTCAAAATCAATCATGTTCTCATTCAAGAGTTTTGCTTCTGAGAAGACATCGAAGGCAGCAGTGTATTGTCCAACCTTTCTTCAGTCATGGTAGCAGTTGCAGAGAGGGTAATGGAGGTTTTAGGGTTCGAATTCACACACACACAGAGAGAGAGAAAGAACAGTTTTACAAGAAAATGCAGAGTGAAGTGATGGAGTGAAAAATGTGGAGTAGTGGGAAAGTTGATAGAAAATGGTACAGTCCTTTTTCAAAAAATCGCTTCGTATTTCCACACAAAAATTAAATCAAAAAAGAAAAGAAAATGAAGATTCGCCTTTTCATTAAATGAAGACGCCAAAAGAAAAGTAAGATTAAGTAAAAAGATTTTATCGAAAGACATAAGTAATTATGACTCAGTAGATGTGATGAGACGCTTAAGTCCTTAACACGTGTGACATGTGTGGGTGCGCTTGGACGCACGCAACCGATTCACTAGACGATGAGTTATGATGCACATGACAAATAAGATGCTTATTTGTATACATGCTTATGTCATACCAGATGTTGAGATTGTGCATATTATCTGATGCTGGGATTAATCATTCTTTTATAAGATGAAAATTTAAATTTCTTCTTATAAAATTGAATCTATCTTCAGCAAGGGGTTTTGTAAATATGTCAGCCCACTGATGATCAGTGTCTACAAATTTTATTTCGAGAATACCCTTCTGAACATAGTCTCTTATAAAATGATGCTTAATCTCAATGTGTTTGGCTCGTGAATGCAATATGGGATTTTTAGTAAGACAGATTGCAGAAGTATTATCACAAAAGATAGGAATGTTACTCTCTTTTATCAGATAGTCTTCAGGTTGATAATTCATCCACGAAGTTGAGAGTCGCAACTTGTCGCTGAAATATATTAAACCGCTATTGAGAGTGCAATCGTGCTTTGCCTTTTGCTTGACCAAGATACAAGATTTGCTCCAAGGAATTGGCGGCCTCCACTTGTGCTTTTTCTTTCAATTCGATGCGCAAAGTCAGCATCACGAAAACCTACTAACTTGTAATCTTTTGATTTCTTATAAAGCAAACCAAGATTAGTAGATCCTTGCAAATATCTAAAGATTCTTTTAACAAAGACTCAAGTGTGATTCTCTAGGATCCGATTGAAATGTAGCACACAGACAGGCTGAACATAATATCGAGTCTTAAAGGCGTAAGATAAAGTAGAGATCAAATCATACCTCTGACATCTTCGATCTACCTTTTTACGATTTCATCTTTACCAAGAATGCATGTGGGATGCATAGGAGTACACATAGGTTTGCAATCCAGCATTTTGAATTTCTTTAGCAATTCCTTGATATATTTGCTTTGATGTATATAGATACCATCATTGCATTGTTTGATTTGAATTCCAAGGAAAAACTTCAGTTCACCCATCATGCTCATCTCGAATTCAGCCTGCATTAGCTTAGAAAATTCTTTGCAAAGGCTTTCATTAGTAGCTCCAAAAATAATGTCATCAAAATATATTTGAACAATTATAAAGTGCTTGTTTGATGTTTTTCTAAAAAGGGTAGTGTCTACTAGCCCTCTGGTAAAGCCATTTTTCATCAAAAATGTACTCAGTATTTCATACCATGCTCTAGGAGCTTGCTTAAGACCATACAGGGCCTTTTTAAGCTTGAAGACATGTTCTGGAAATTCAATGTCTTCGAATCCAGGAGGTTGTTTTACAAAGACTTTCTCAGTTATAAAACCATTCAAGAAAGCACTTTTCACATCCATTTGATAAAGAATTATATCACGATGTGCAGCAAATGAAAGCAAAATGCGTATAGCTTCTAACCTTGCAACAGGTGCAAATGTTTCAGTAAAATCAATACCTTCTTCCTATGAGTAACCTTGAGCAACCAATCTTGCCTTGTTTCTCACAACCTTTCCATCTTAATCAAGCTTGTTTCTAAATACCCATTTAGTACCAATAGCTTGCTTATCTTCTGGTAAAGTAACCAGCTTCCATACATCGTTTCTTTGGAACTGATTCAACTCTTCTTGCATGGCCAGAATCCAACCTTCATCTTTCAATGCTTGATCAATCGTTTTAGGTTCCATTTCTGAGAGTAGTGCCATATCTGCATGCTCTTTAAAAGAGGATCTGGTTCTTACTCTATCTCCAGGTTTTCCTATGATTTGATCTTTAGGATGATTGGCTTTGTACTTCCAGCTCTTTCTGAATTCAGTTTATGAAGATTCTTGTGTCTAGTCACCACCGGACGATGAAGATGTAGGTTCACTATTTATAGTATTACCTATATTTAATTCTGAAAATAATTCATCTACCTCTGACATGGCTGTGTCAGGCTTCTTGTCATCAAATTTGACATGAATGGATTCTTCCACTGTCATAGTTTCTTTATTGTATATTCTAAAAGCTTTAGATCTTTTAGAATATCCCAAAAAGATTCCTTTGTCAGCTTTTGAATCAAACTTACCAAGCTGATCCTTAGTATTTAAAATATAACACGTACAACCAAATGAATGAAAATATGATATGTTTGGTTTCCTTCCTTTCCACAGTTCATATGGAGTCTTCTTCAAAATAAGTCTAATAAAAATTCTATTTTGAATGTAACAAGCTGTGTTTACTGCTTCTGCCCAAAAATGTTTTGCAATGTTAGCCTCATTGATCATGGTCCCAGCCATTTCTTGGAGGGACCTATTCTTCCTTTCTACAACACCATTTTATTGAGGTGTTCTAGGAGAGGAGAAATTGTGGGAGATGTCGTTATCATCACAAAATTTTTGAAAGCTTTCATTTTCAAATTCTCCCCCATGATCACTTCTAATAGAATAAATACAAATTCCTTTTTCATTTTGAACTGTTTTACAGAATACCGTAAATACCTTGTATGACTCATCTTTGTGAGCAAGGAATCTAACCCATGTCCATCTAGTAAAATCATCAACAATGACTAACCCATATTTCTTTCCAGTTAAAGAGGCTGTCCTTGTTGGACCAAAAAGATCAAGATGCAAAAGCTCAAGTGGTCTAGAGGTTGAAACAACATTTTTTGAATGAAAAGAAGTTTTAACTTGTTTTCTTCTTTGACATGCCTCACAGAGAGCATCGGATTGATACTTAAGATTCGGTAAGCCTCTGACAAGACTGTGCTTGTTTAATTTTGAGATTAATCTCAAATTGGCATGACCCAATCTCTTATGCCAAATCCATTGTTCTTCGTCAACAGACATGAGACACTTGACATCTTGTTTTGCAAGTTCAGAGAGATCAATTTTGTAAATATTTTTTTCCTCTTAGCAGTAAAGAAAGTAGAGCCGTCTTTCTTGCTTTTTACTAGACATCCAGTTTCTATAAAGATGACTTCATAACCATTGTCACATAATTGACTTATGCTCAATAAGTTATGTTTAAGTCCTTCAACATAGAGTACATTATCAATAGATGGAAGAGAGCCTTTGCCAATGCGACCAATTCCAACTATTTTACCTTTCTGATTTCTTCCGAAACCAATGAATCCAGCTTCTTTAGGCCTTAGTTCTTGGAACATATACTTTTCTCCCATCGTGTGACACGAGCATCCACTGTTTAAGTACCAAGATAGGTGTGTTGACTTTGTTGCTAAGCATGTCTGCAACATAGACTGTTTTATCTTTAGGTACCCATATCTTTTTGGGTCTTTTTTGTTAGTTCTTGAAGGAAGCTTATCCTTCACAGTTTTAAAAACAGTACATGCACTTTTCAAATGACCAGGTTTATTGCAGTAAGTACAATGCAAGCATTTACTATGATTATTGGATTTATCAGATGCTGAATCATTTTCTAGAAGAGGTTCATCTGATATATAACCAAGACCATGAGTTGTCGTTTTACTGACGCCCTAAATTATTGAAGCTTGCTTGCTTCGAGTTACACTCTCTGCAAGAAACTTCTAAAAAGCATATTCATAATCATTTGATTTGCATTTAGGATTGCCTGTAACTTTAGAGCTTTCAGCTTAAGAGCTCTCAGCTTATGGTTGCTTGTTAGCGGTCAGACGCTGGTTATCCATCAGATGCTGATTTTCGATTTTCGACAGTTCTCTTTATTGAGTACATATTTTCTTTGTTTAAAGCTTGAAAGTCTTGTGATAATTTTGAAAATTTCTTTTTCAAATTCTTATACTCAACAGAGAGAGTGGCAGAGTCCTTAAGAAGATCATCGAATGCAAGTTGAAGTTCAGAGTAGGAATCATATACTATTACCTCTTCAACTTCTTCTTCTGAATCAAGGTCGATTATGCGCCATGAGCAAGATTTGCTTCTACTTCATTATCTTCCTCAGATGAGGATAAATCTAGATCTTCCCATGTAGCCAAGAGGCTCTTCTTCTTTTTCTTGAAAGAACTTCTTGTGGGCTTCTCCTTAAGAATAGGACATTCGGACTTGAAATGTCCAGGCTTTTTACATTCATAGCAAATGAATTGAGCCTTGTCCTTGCTTTCCTTCTTGTCCTTAGTATCTTTCTTCTGAAACTTCCTCCTGAAGTTTCTCTTCTTCCATATTCTTTGTATCTTCCTGGATATAAACGCGAGCTCATCTTTTGATGTGTCAACATCTCCTTCTGAAGCTTCATCTTCTGATTCTTCTTCTTCAGCCTGAAGAGCTTTGGAAGAACTAGCTTTATGTTGAGTGACTTTCAAAGCAATAGATTTGCCATTTTTGACAGGTTTTTCTTCATTTAGCTCAAGTTCAGGAGCTTTCAACGAACTCATAAGATCTTCAAGTGGTAGGACATTTAGATCTTTTGCTTCCTGAATAGCATTCACCTTAGGTCTCCACTGCTTAGTCAAGCTTCTTAAGATCTTTCTAACATGGTCAGGTGTAGTGTAACTTTTTCCAAGGGCCTGTATCCCATGAACAAGCGTTTGGAATCTTCCAAACATGGTTTCAATGCTTTCACCATCTTCCATTTTGAACAACTCGTATTGGCGAACCAACATACTAGCTTTGGTTTCTCTTACTTGGGCAGAGCCTTCGTAAGATAAAATAAGTGAGTCCCAGATTTCTTTGGCAGTATCAAATTTGCCACATTTATCATATTCTTTTTCTATCATAGCACAGATAAGAATGAATCTAGCCTTTTGATTGATTTGATATCTCTTTTTCTGCTCATCATTCCGATCTTCTCTGGCTATAGAAACACCACGAGGATTAGTGGGAGGAATGTAACCACTTTGAACTATATCCCACAACTCAAGTTGTTGTGTCTCAAAGAAGGCATTTATCTTATCTTTCCAGTAATCAAAATTTTCTCCATCGAATAGAGGAGGACGGTTCAAATGACCACCTTCAGTAGACATGTTCACAGTATAGGATCTTTTCTCTTAACACTGTTAAGTGCTCAATCAAGAGGCCGAGCTCTGGTACCAACTGAACGTGAACACAAGAAGGGGGTTGAATTGTGTTAAAAACTTTTCGCAAACTTTACATAAAAACACTACGAACAGAGATTTTCAAAACTGTTTGTTTATCGGATGCTGAGAAACTAACCTGATGAAAATTTGTTTTACTGAGCAGTGTAAAGAAAAATATAAAGCAGTAAAGGAGGGGACACTAAGATTTATACTAGTTCACCACCAACTGGTAGCTACGTCTAGTCCCTTCGATCCTGAAGGATTTTTCACTATAATCACCTGATTACAATTTTCCTCAAGAGTATTCTACTGTCACAAACTTGACAATACTCTCAACTTCTCAAAATGACTCAGTACGATCGAGCCTTTGAGGAACAAAGCCTTAACTAGGCCAAATACAGTTTACAAAAGAGATTATACTTTTAAATACAATCAAAATATCTCTCACAGAGAGGATGAAAAGATTAAGCTCAAAACAGAATAGCTTTCTAAAAGAAAGTATAAGACGCTGAGTTCAGCTCTTTGTAGACCAGAAACTTGGCACGAAACTTAATTGCTCACTTGAGTAATTTTGCTTTCAGAATAAAGTTTCTTCACAGTTTTTGGCTTTTTTCTTCAATGAATACCTTGGGGTATTTATAGGAGTCTTCAAGGGTATTACCGTTGCAGTAAAAATAGCTCATTTCCATTGAGTGAGGTAATTTGAAATGTAGTCCTTTTCTTCCTTTCCAGAGAATGTAAGAATAGTACACATTACCGTTTTCGTACTATCTGCTATTTGTAATTGCCTTGTACGATTTTTGTCTTATGCTAAAGGTGTCATCTTTGCTTCCTCGTACATCAAAATGAGCGCATAAAATCAAATTCGAATTCCGTTCCAGAACAGTCTGAGGCTAAGAACAAAAATGTGATCATCATGTGCTTCATTAAAGAGATCAGATGCTCGCTCAGAACAGAGGGCGGACGCTCTCAGCAATTGAGTATTCCACGTGTCCAAGAGTAACACTACTGGACGCTTACTGTTAGCAAGACGCTGGAGTGAGTTCGGACGCTGACACTAGTGGATTGTATTCAATTCTTTTGTAAATTTCTTCTTCTTCCTTGAGTGTTTTGTACATATATATCAAGTTTCGATACCTGTACACTCAAAGATATGTTAGAAGATAAATTGTTCTCTTGAAAAATACTTTGTTATCATCAAAATCAATGAGGGTCTAAACTTCTCAATCTTTTAGGTTCCAACAATATGGGCATCATCTTTATATCCCAACTTATCTTGGATTATGTTGAATCTCCAATCCTATCCCAACTTATCCTGGTAGCCTTAAAAGAGAGAAATGAATACAATCCGAGTGGGTGAAGTTACATACCCCCCTTTGATTGTATCCATTTCTCTCTTAAGAATGGAACTATCAGTCGGCTCTATCTCTGGCTCGGAAGATATTCTATTTCATAATCGGTCCGGAAGAAACCATTTAGCTATCTTCAAAAAAAATTAGACACACAAATAATTAGATACACAAGTAAAATTCATAGTCATTTAACAAGTAACTAAAAAAACAAAATCTACAAAACAAAATCTACATACGTGCAACTTCTTTTCCTTTTTCTTTTCCTCCGATTGATCCAAAGCCCCTCTTTATGATCATGTCTAATATATGTATTATCCACTCTTGATGTACTTTCCACAACAAACATTGATTGTATCACAAAGAATGAGTCATCCTCAATATCAGTAACTTCATTTGCTTGATCATCAATCCCATAACCAATTTTTTTGTTAGTCAACAAAACAATGTACTAATTCATATCGGTAGGATCGGTGACATAAAACACTTGTCGAGCTTGCGATGCTAAAATAAAAGGCTCATCTTTATATTTCAACTTACTGAATTGTGTCTCATGTAAGCTGTTCCACACAATTATGTCTCCCTAACCAGATGAATTGTCAGATGAATCATTATGTCATAGAATGAAGGTGGGAAATACATCTAAAGCTCACATAAAATCAAAACAATTTCTGTTTGTAATGCTGGCAACTTTCTAGTGTCAATCACTCTACTGCAGATTGCTTTGAAAAATAAACAAAGTTTAGTTAAGGTCTTTCGCACTTTGATGTGTAAAATGGATCGTATACCAATGGGTAGCAAATTCTCCATGAGAACATGGCAATCATGGGACTTTAGACCCTTTAACTTGAGATCTCTCATTGATACGAGGTTCATAATGTTTGAAGAGTACCCATCTGGAACCTTAACTCCGTGAAGAAACTTACAAAGAACCGTTTTCTCTTTTCTAGACAAAGCATGAGTGGCTGGATGTAGATATGTACGTTGTTTCCCCTTCTTTACCAATCCCAATTCCCATCTCAATCCCATACTAACCAAGTCCCCGCCTTGCATTGATGCCATCGTTAGTCTTCCCGGGCACATTGAGTAAGGTACCAATGACACTATCAAAGACATTTTTTTCAACATGCATCACATCAATGAAATGTCTCACATATAATGAACTCCAATATGGTAGCTCAAAGAAAATCGACCTTTTCTTCCACCCTCGTGTGACAAGCTCTCCCGCAAAAGGCTTCACGAATTCAATACTCAAATATTTTACCTTTTCAAACAGTTATACACCGTCAAAGGCAAAGGGGCTCTACGTTCTTTAGTATTCCCATTAAATGCTTTCCTTCACGATCGATAATGATGCTTTTGAGGCAAAAACTTACGATGCCCAAGGAAGACATTTTTCTTACCATGTTCCAACCGCATCCATTCTGTACCATCTTCATATATAGGGCATGCGTATTGGCCTTTGATACTGTATCCAGACAAATTATCGTATATCAAAAAATCATTAATTGTGCCGAAAATCATAGTCTTCAAGGTGAAACTTTCTTCTCTATACCCATCATACACCTCTACACCCGTCTCCCACAAATGCTTCAAGTCTTCAATCAAAGGAGCCAAGAATATGTCTATATCATTTCCTAGTTGTTTGGGGCTAGAAATTAACATAGACAACATCATATATTTGCGCTTCATGCATGGCCATAGAGGTAGGTTATAAATCACCAAAATCACAGGCCATGTACTATGAGAGCTACTCTAAACACCATGCGGGTTAAATCCATCAGTAGACAATGCAAGTCTTCGGTTTCTAGGTTCTTTCCCAAAAATAGGATACTCAATATCAATTTTCCTCCATTGAGGAGAGTCTGTCGGGTGCCGTAGCATGCCTCTTCTGAACTACGGTACATGTGCCTGAATCTGGGAATTATGAGGAAATACCTCATAACCTTCTCTAGAGCCGATTCTTTCTTCTTATACCGTGATGCATTACATTTACGACATGACTTTAATGATGCTTATTCATTTCGAAATAAAATGCAATCGTTAGGACAGGCGTGTATCATCTCATAACCCATGCCAATAGAGCATAACATTTGTTTAGCCTCGTATGTCCGACTAAGAAGCACATTATCAGCCGGCAATATATCCTTCAATAAGGTGAGCAATTCCGCCAAGCTCTTATCAGTCCATCCATTGCCAGATTTCAAGTTATACAGCTTTAACCTCGCCGATAATCTCGTGAATTTTGTACAACTCTCATATAACGGCTTCTCCGCATCACTTATCAACTTCTCAAATATTTAAGGATAATCATGAAGATCTTCTTCAACTGCATTTGCTATCTCTTCAAAGCAGTTGCCATCATATGTATTTGTAGCGGTGTCATCTGACGCATATCTCTCACTATTTCCCATGGTATTAGAAGATTCACCTCATGTCTCACCATGCTTTGTCCAACAGGTATAAGTTTGATCAATCCCATTGCTCACTAAATGTCATTCCAATTCCTTAACACTAACTTTGTCTGCATAACAACAACTTAAACAAGGACATACGATTCTACTATGGTCTATTGTATTCCCAACTACAAACTTAATAAACTCTTGTACTCCATCCTTATATTCCTTTGACAAACAATTGGCAGACATCCACTTTTGATCCATTCTAACTTTCAACCTTTAAAAAAACTTAGTTAATCCTTGAGTAATATAACATCATATTAGTTAGTCTTGTTAAGTAATACAACATCACAACAAAACATATTCAAAACTTCTTTTCAAAACTTTGTGCATATTTTCTCAAAATTTTTACATGACCTATTTGTATTCTCAATAATTTCCCACTTCCAATTGTGATCTAAACATATATAGTCAAAATTTGATTATCTAACGCATCGGGTTATAGCTAATGTTATGCCGTCAAACCACAATTCACAGTTCGTATTCAATTACATATGCAATTTGCATCACCTACAACATCCCTATTACACCACCCTTCATCATACAAATAAAATAAACTCATGCAACACAACCAGAAAGTAAGGAATTGTGGAACCCTCTAGTTACAAAATTCTTCAGATTACCAATTTCTCATCACCTGGTAAAGATAATCATAACCCATAATGTTTCGTTTCAAATAAATTACCTCTTTTCTTTGTAAAAAAATGTATTTGATGTATTTCAGGCACACTCTCTACATATAAGATAAGCTTGGAAGATTATTATTTATTACCTTGTTACGCTGAAGCAAGGTTTTCTTTTCCTTTGTGAACTAATGAGAATGATTCAGCTGCTAGTCTGGTGAATGTTGTTTGAGGGAGTGTCACTGAGTCAAACTTGCTCAATCTCTGAATGAAACAAATATATGACAAAATAAAATAAAAAAATTGAGATACAGAGACATGCAAGAGCAGAAATGAGGCATGAGATTTATACCTTACGAAATAGAGAGACCACAAACGAGACATGCAAGAGCATAAATGGTAGCGTGAGAAAGAGGAAGCAGAAATGACAGCGTGAGAAAGAGAGAGCAGAAATGGACTGCAAGAACGACGATGAGTAGAAACAAACGGCGAGCAGAAATGGCAGTGGAAGTATGACGGCAGCGTGAGAAATAGCGAGCAGAAACAAACGGCACAGACATCGAGAGAAAGGGAGAGGATGAACACGTGAGAGTGAAAGAGTGATGAAACACATGTATACTGCTTAGGGCGCACGTCTTGTGTTATTTACTTTTTGAAATAGACGGCTAGTGTTTTTTTAGGAAAGCGCTGGCGAATGTTTACAAAAGACAGCACTTTCTTAATAAAGCGTTGGGTAAGGTTGATTAAAAGACAGCGCTTTCTACAATAAGCTCTGTCTATTCTCGATCTGTTTATTTAGCAGCGCTTACTCAAAGAAACACTATTTAAAATGGTTCAGCTTTCCTTTTAGCCAGCACTTTAGTGGCAAGCGTTGTTTAATGTGGTGCCATTTTTCAAACTTTCTGTTATAGTGATAGCCTCCATGTGAGTGTGCTATCGTACTCAAGCTTCCAGGAACCATCCAATCCTTTGCAGTAGAGTCTACACCTCCCCTCACAGGTCGAACTGCTCGAAGGCGTCAAAATCTAAGTATCTCTGAGTGTGCATGCGGAAATCCCACAACTGTCTGTATCTTTCTTTGTGTTGTTGTAGGATGTAAGATGGCACTGCTTTAGACGAGCGTGCTACTGCAGAAGAAGAAGCCCCACCTCTCTAACTGGGACTCCTATCACCTTGAGCCCAGTCTTGTAAATGTGGGGGCCTGAAGACATTCTGGTTCTGGCCCTGTGACTTATGTTGACCTTCCCATGAGAAATTGGGATGGTTCGTCCAACCAGGATTATAAGTATTAGAATAAGGGTCATTATGTGCCTTGTTTCCCACAAAATTCACTTCTTCGGTGCAGTCTTTAGATTCATGACCGGTTACTCCACAAAAATTGCAGGAAGCTTTGGTTGTCTTCGTTTCAATAGCCTTGAGCCTTTCATCAGTTTTCTCCATGAAGCTAGCTAAAACTCCTATACTGGGATGTCCATGTCTCTGCATATATTTCAGCATCGCTTGTTGCATACTGGCTTTAGGATCTACATCCCATTGGGCTACATCATTGACTTCTTCAAATTGGCTCTCAATTGTCATGCAACCCCAGTCATTATTAGTTGTTACCGCATTAGACTGAGTCTGCGTTGCCATTAGAGTCCCTATCTTCTTAGTCATTGCTTCCAATTTGGCTTCGAGGGCTGTATTAGTGTCTACCTTATAAATCCCTGCCTGATAAGCCTTTCTTCCGGTTTGTCTTTCTCCTGCTACCACTAAGTGTTATTCTAAGCCATCTCAATCATTTTTTCATAAGCCTCAGTTAGTGTCTTCTTTATGACTCCACAAGCAGCGTCTATAGCTCCTCTGGTTTGTATTGTGAAACCATTATACAGAATTTGGACTAATTGCCATTTAGTAAAAGATGAGGACAGCTCCTAAGTAGATCTTGAAATCTTTTTCATGCCTCATGCATTGATTCACCTTCATTTTGAGCGAACCCAGATATGTCAGCTCTCATCTTTACAGATTTTATGGGAGGGAAATACTTATTTAGAAATTTAGTCTTCAGGTCCTTCCAGGTGGTTATGGAGTTTGATGCAAGTGAATCTAACCATAGTTGTGCCTTCCCCTACAGTGAGAATGAGAACAACCTTAGCTTAATGGACTCCGATGTCAAACCTTGACATTTGACAGTGTAGAAATCTTCTGAAACCTCTTGAGATGAGCATTTGGGTCTTCAGGAGGTAAGCTAGAGAATTGCACTGATGACACCATTGAAATCAGTGCTGGCTTCAGTTCGAAATTGGAGGCCTCAATTGCCGGATAGTTGACGGTGTCTGCCACATCCGTAGTTGGAGTGAAGTACTCGTTCACCGTGAGCTCGTCCACCATTGCTAGTTGTTGTCTTCTCAACAAACAGAGTGTTCTCTCAATCTCTGGATTAAATATCAATTCAGGATGTTGAGACCAAATTAGACTAAAACAATAAAATTAAATTAAATTAAACTAATAATTATGATAACTAAATTAAACAGAACAAAATAAAATAAAATAAAATAAAATTTGCAAAATAAAATAAAAAAATAGAAAATAACTAATTAAAAATAAAATGCATAAAGTAACTAGAATCTCGTTCAATTAATATCAGTAAAACATTTCCTGGCAACGGGGCCAAAACCTTTTTACGGCTCAGGCAAGGGCACCTGATCGTAACTCATAATAATATTGGAGTATATTTAAAATTCCGAATATCGAACCCACAGGGAATACGTGAGTACTAACATAATAAAGACTCTATATTTGAAGGTTGTGATCAAAGAATTGTAACGATTAACAACTAAAATAAAATAACGATCAATCAATGCGCAAGAACGAGTTAAGACTATCAAGGACGGCCTACGAGAACCGGGTTCACTAATACTTAGTTCCTGAATTTACTGATTAATTATTATGAGATCTATTTCCTAGTTGAAAGCTAATTACTCGCTCTAAAATTACTAACACCCAGTGATCATACAATGTTAATAGTCTTCCTCCTAGAAACTACCCAGTTTGATCATGCAAGAAAATTAAAGAAAAGAGCATTAAGCAACGGTGAGTTTGTTAATCTAATAACTGATTACAAAACAAGCAATTATCCGTGATCCGATATAAAACGCGAGTTTTTTTATTCCTAGAGTTCTGTTAACTAATTGTGGTACGATTTCCTCCGATTAAGTTAACTAGTTAAAGGTTGATCAGGCCTTATAGGATTAAGTACACTAGAGATAAAACAACCAACAGGATAATAGAAACTCATAAAAAAATTAGAAAAATATCAAGAACATTGTAAAGGATCTCCCATCACCCCTATTGATGGGTTTAGCTATGCATGAAAAATGATAATAACATATATACATTCATCAAGCCATAAAAATCCATAATAAAAGAGTATAAGTCTATACCGTGACACCGTTTCTGTATGACGACGGTCCTTAAGCAGGTTTTTTGAGTCCTCACGATTTCGGGCAGCAAAACAGGATTGGCAAGAAGCTCTTAAGGATTCAAAACTCAAGAATAATTACAAAAGGTGTTTTTGAGACTAGCTAAAGGTAGGCAAGAGGCCAAAATTTGTTCAAAGGGTCAAAGGTCCTCAAAAGGTTACCAAGACTGCCTATTTATAGACTGGGATGCAAATTAGGTCAACTGGCTTCGAGCCGTACCTCACTTCATTTGCGACGCCAGCCCGTGCCTGTACACTCTGCACTCCCTGGCAGTAATTATGTACGGTTGTACTTCCTTTGGTACGACTATATTGAACTTTTTCTTCGACGACAAGCTATACTGACCAAGAAGGTACACCCCTACTGCTGAACTAACATAGGTATGACTGTACTGACTGGTGGTCAGGCTGTACATCTTGTCCAGAAACACCAAAAATCTCCAAAATGTGTCAGTTTTAGATCTGTTCTTGTATCTTTATGATATTTCTGTAAAATGGGGCATAAGCAAGTATTTTTATACTTTAAATAGCACAAAATAACATATTTAGGTACTAAAAATGCCTCATAAAAATAGACAATTTGGTGTGTTAACATTAACCAAACTCATCGAATTGATCTGATGAAACATCACATGTAATTGTTTGTTTTGAATTGCCTTTGTAATCTGTTGTGTTGTTGAATAATATTTTTGTTTTACCAGCTTGTTAATCTGATTACATTTTTTTTTTGAAAAACATAACATAACACAATGTCGGTGTTAATTGATAATGAATAATTAATATTAAATAAAAGACAAACATATGCATATCAAAATATGTGATGTTTACAAAAGCAAAACAACTCTATAAATATCAATCCTCTGTAAGTTTTACCCAAGACTGCGTTCTTGTCCCTCAAAATAACATCCTCCAATGTTGCATGCGACTGACATATGGAGTCTTCCATCCACTGGCTTCAACGCTTTTCCACAATCGCCAAACTCTATCTAATGGAGTTATTAGAGTTCCATCATTTAAATAGATCTGTAAACATAAGAGAATTAAATAAAGTCAATACTATAGAAAGTTGCTCAATGTTATACAACTACATTTAAATGAACTCGATAAATAAACTCAATAAAACTATATGGCATACTGGTACAAAGTGCTTCAGTTGTTTGATATACCCAATGCTAATGACACAATGACTTAAATAATCTCTTGGTGGTCCACGTAGGAGAAGGAAAATTGTGTAACATCCCTATAAGGATAAACATATAAGGACCATTATATCTGGTAGCAATCACATACCCTACATCTGGAAGGGTCATCCAATTTTCATATCTGACCTCCCCATGATGAAGAAATAATGATTTCTTTAGTTTAGCAACCTCATCATTTCCACCAAGTACATCTCGGTATAAATCATGGTTATTTCTAGGTCTAGAATAAATCACTAAGATTTCTAAATCACTGAGATTTTATCTCACTCTTTCTCCTTTTGTTTCAAATAAGCAGGTACTAAAGGAAGGTTAGGCGACTTCGAAGACCTAATGCTTGTAGTTTATGATTTTGTTTGGAGTTGTAGTTGTATCTACGACCTCTTGGTCTTCCAAGACTTAATTGTATTTTGATATTCCAAGTCATGTACAATTTGGTAGAAGTTGTAATCTAAATGATTAGATTTATGACTTATGTTTAAAATTTATGACTTGGATTGCTGTAAACAAGTTTATAAATTTGTAGTAACAATTGTACTTTAATGTAATTGCCGTGTATTTCAAGTTTCGTTGAGGTGCGGGCATTACACCAGGTTTCTCAGAGCTAATGAACTAGTGACTTAGTTTGCTAAATCTTCAATTTGGCCTGGTGTGAGACAGAATTTGTAGCTAGTTCTCGATAACTGTCAATGGTGTGTTGGAAATGGCAAGAAGACGAAGATTAACTTTTTGGTGGACAACTGGCTAGGCAGCACTTTAGTGGATCGTTTCGCTATTCCCAACAGGATCCATTCATCTCTGAAAGCCAGAGTTGCCGATTTTTTGATTAATCACGTGTAGGCTGTTCCAAATTCTTTTGTAGGTGCGTTTCCTGCTACTAAAATGACGCAAATTATTGCTCCTTTGGAGGACGTGGAAGATCAATTGGTCTGGTAAGGTACTAATTCGGGGTTGTTGTCTTTTAAAAAGGCCTATAATCATCTTAATCCTACAAGTCAGCATGAGCATTGCTATTCCTCCATCCAAATCTTTTGCTGTTTGGCGAATCTTTCATAACAAGATGCCTACTGATGAGCATTTGCCGCACTGAGGCTGTATAGTTGTCTCTATGTGCGGCTTATGTCATAGTGCCTATGAATCATCTGACCATCTTTTCTTCAGATGTCTGTTTGCCACCACCTTTGGGATTGGTTGAATTCTATCCTTGGCAGGCACATTGACACTTCATCCATTACTACGACATTCTCTATTTATGACAGGTCTTGGAGCTCTCACTTGAGCGATGTTGTTCTTTCGGCAGTAGTGATTCATATTTTTTGGGTGATTTAGTATGCTTGAAACCAGATAGTCTTCAATAATAAGGTAATTCTTATAGAGCAGTGCACCTTATCACTGTTGTTGTCTCTTTATCCAGCAAGTTTTCTAAAGTCATCACTTATTCTTTTATGGATAAGTTTTGAATTCTCAAGTTCTTTGATTGACTGCCATGCTCTAAAGGCCTCGATAATCACCCAAGTCAATTGGCTTAAGCCCCCTTGTGGCTGGATTAAATGTGACACTAATGGTGCCTCCAAAGTTCTATGCTAAATTATCTTGTGTCATGAGAGCTATTGAGATTGCTCATGCTAAAGGTAATAAGCTTTGGCTAGAATGTGATTCAATGCTTCTTGTTGTTGCTTTCTCTAACTTAGATCTGGTTCCTTGGAGACTCAAGACTAGATGGAGAAATTGCTTGTTTTGAACTAAGCAGATGCAGTTTCATGTTTTGCACATTTTTCGTGAGGGAAACTCTTGTGCAGATAAGTTTGCCAATCTTGGTTTTAATATTCCTAGTTTTAGCTGGAGGGATCTTCCCCCTTGTTTTGTTTTGGAAGACTTTTATCGTAATAGGTTCAATCTTCCTTTTTTCCGCTTTTGTTAGTTCTTTCCATGGGTCTTGGTCTAGTCCCATGGTCTCTCTTGTATTTCTTTTTTCCATGTTTTTAAATATATTTTGGCATACTACAAATGATTGTTAGTATTTGAATTTTGAGGTGCTAGCCTAGCTAGGATCTCTCTCTCCTATAGTGATGTCTTTGTATGAAATCTGTTTATAAAAAAAAAAAAAATTCATATGATGAAGTATCGCTTTAATTAATTAAATTTTCAATTGTATGAAATTATACGGACTTGATCTATTTAATGAGAATTTTTCATTCAACGGTTGAATTAATTAAATTTGACACCTGGTGTCAACAGATCCTATATATATATATATATATATATATATTCTCTTCTGTAAGGCCTTTTTCCTCCTACTGAATAACAAAGGTTATTGTTTTAATTTTATCAATCTTGAGCTCTGACGTACAAAATGGCAAAAACTTCAATATTATTTTAAAATTTTCAAGTGACATACCAATTTTAATATTACATATGTCCTTAACTTAAACCGCAGACCATAAGTACGTTGCTAAAAAGTAATAAGCCATAGACAATGAATATCTAATCAGTAAATGTCTATAATTAATATATCTATTCCAATTCTTGAATCACTTCGAGCTCTAAATTCAAATGATTTGCAGCAGTATTAGCAGTCGTCTGAGTTGAAGCTGTTGTAGGCCCGAAAGGATTGCGAGGAACTTTTAGCTTGTCTCCGTCTCCTTGTAGCATTTGCACGACAGTTTTCATGGACGGGCGATGCATAGGGTGCCATTGGATGCACCAAAGTCCCACTATTGCCAGTTTCTTTGCAATTCTAAAATCCCCCTCTTCATCTATAGGGATTTGTATGTCTCCTCCTTCAAGCAAACCGTGGATCCAATCCGGATACAAAATTTGGAAGTTTTCTTCACTTGTGGTTGTGTTCGTATTCTTTCTTCCTCCAACCATCTCCAACAGCAACATACCATAACTGTATATATCAGACTTATAGGACACATTCCCGAAGTTTCTAGAAAAAACTTCAGGAGCCATGTAGCCTAATGTTCCCCTTGCTGCAGTCATGGATACAGTACTTTGGTTTTTGGAGCACAGCTTAGCCAAACCGAAGTCCGTAATTTTTGGGATGAAACTGTCATCTAGCAAGACGTTATGAGGATTGATGTCAAAGTGAAGAATTCTTTGATCACAACCCTGGTGAAGATACTCAATCCCATTTGCTATGCCTCGTGCAATTTGCTGCAACTTGACCCAGCCAAGGAAGGTATCCTTGTTATTTGGTGGAGAAATGAAGTTTTGCAGTGAACCATTTGGGAAAAAGTTATAGACTAAAGCTCGGTGAAATCCATCGGCACAGAAGCCAAGCAATCGAACCACATTGAGATGGTGGATTTTGCCCATAGTTCCTACTTCATTGATGAACTCCTTCCCATCTCCCTCTGTGTTATTGAGCATCTTTACGGCAACCATAATTTGGCTTGATAATTTACCTTTGTAGACAGCTCCATGAGTTCCCTCACCCAACTTATCCTTGAATTTGTGTGTGATTCTCTTGATGTCAGCATAAGAGAATCTGGTTGGCTTTAAAGCTCTGTAATCCCTCAAAAAGTTTTCGATTCTTGCATGATCTTCACCTTTCATCTTGAAATAGCGATGCATCCGAAGGATGGCACCGAGAACAAGCGCCAGTACAATGATTACACCTGCAAATTAATTTAACAGTCAATATTCTTAAAAAATCTCAGCTACTCTACTCAACAAAATTTTCTCGAGGTTGCTTGCATGCACCCTGCCCCTCTAACCAACTAGTTGGAAAACAAAGAAGTTCCCTGCTGACTCAAACTAAGATTAATGAAAAAGTATAATAAATATAAAGTTGAAGTGCATAGATCCATAAGTCATGAGCATGGGTATCTGATCACAACCTCGAACTTAAACGGAAATGAAGGAGTGGAGCTAAGGAGTCTCACCTACAGAAGATAAAAAAATGGATGTAATCTTCTTCTTTGATTTGTGCTTACATTCCAAGCAACTCCTGTCAAAATTATTTTTCGACCATGTCAAGGAGATTGTGTTGTCCCGTTCCCAAGGTACGGGGAATGGAAGAACGCGGTCAAACAGTTTGATGCAGTATACTACTAGGTCCCAATCATAGACAATATCATCAGAATTAGTGACATAAATCGGGCAAGATAACATAGCTTGCGTGCCTGAAGAACAATTGAAGAAACTAAAATTGTTGTTAGGTTCCCCAAATTGCGGGATATAAAACTCGAAAGGAAAAATTGATGATAAATTGAGTCTAAGTACGAGTCTCGGAAGACAGTTTTCTGGATCAGATACTACTATTATTCGCAATCTGTAATCAATGTCCCTGACGAGGAGTTTTACAGCGGGTAGTTCAAGCATCTTCTTATTATCTGTACAATTTAAATGGAATGGACATCCAAATCCAATGGACATCCAGTTCATAAGCAGCAGAATTAGCAATGCTATCATTGTCGTCATGAAGGGAGAACTGTGATGGAAAATCATTTCACTCTTTCTTGTGTGTGAGGTTGGTGCCGTGTTTGATTTTAATTTAATTACATATCATGTGCAATTGTGCATCCCCATCTAAGGGGCGAAGGAAATGGTAGCCACATAGGACCATAAAGATTTTTTTCCAAGACCAAGACCAAGTCCAAGTCAATGGTAAGATGACACCGAGAAAGACTGTTTTGGCCTTATACGAGTATCCCTGATCGGACTAAAAGCTCCATTATACATCTCCCGTTCCAGATAATCCCGGAACCAGAAGTGAAAGTGTTCAGCAATCAGCATCAAGCATGTGCAGAGGCAAATCCTTCTCCTGCTTAGCGGAATTACTTATTGTGGTTCTGCTACTGCAACAAACTTGCGCTGAAACTAATAAGCAAACGTGTGCTCCTTCTTCCTGCGGAAAAATCACCAACATAAGTTATCCGTTTCGACTGAAGGATGACCCTGCAACGTGTGGGCATCCGAGGGGTGAGTTAGCTTGCGAAAACAACATCACTGTGTTGTCCCTGTTTTCTGGTAAATACTATGTGCAGGCAATCGACTACAGAAACTACACAATCAGGGTAGTTGATCCCGGAATTCAAGAGTCTAAAAATTGCTCTTCTATTCCTCGCTATTTCTTATCCGAAAATAATTTCACCAGTGAAGAAAGCGACATGGATCCATATCAAATCGGTTATGAAGACTTTTCGTTCCGTCAAGTAATTTTCTTGAATTGTAGCAAGCCAGTGAAGGACGATGGTCGGTACGTGGATACAGCTCCCTGCGTCAATTGGCACTCCACAGGCCATCTTTATGCTATCGCTGGGTACTTGAGTACTTGGGATTTAAAAGTCGGTTGCCACGTGAAGCTAGTTGCTATTTCAACAGCTTTAGCTTTTAATTATGGCTTCTCGGGTGATTATGATGAACAGAATCAAAATCTTTCCTATACGGAATTTCATAAAATGCTGACATATGGATTTGACCTTTCGTGGATACGGATGAGTCGTGCTTGTGAAGATTCTTGTCCCGCTACGCGAGCGTGCTTCTTCAACGATACCTCGGGGGATGTTGCATGTGATGATTATTGCAATAGTCCATTGGGATTTGTTGTCGAATGTGGTAAGAAGAACATGATCTTTTCTTCTGAGAAATGTTAACAACTAATTAAACTCTTCTCCTTTGCTACTTCCCCGAAAGAAATTGGAAAAAATAAAAATAAAAAATCACTATTATGGTTTTTTTTTTTAATCCTCAATTTTGTCCTTGTGTTTAGTTGCGAGAAGAAATAGTAAAGAGAAAAAGAGGTGAGAAAGAGTATAATATGAGAAAAATATGTAAAAAAGATAATACATTTGAGGTATTGTGTGGTAGTATATGAGAAAAAGAGGAGAAATGGAATCGAAATAAGTGTCTTCAATCTCTTCCATTTGTTTGGTTAGATAGAAAGTAAGAGGAGAAAAATTTAATATTTTTTGAAAAATAAAAATATCTTTAACTAAAAACCCAATATGCTATTATTTTAGATTTTTAGTTTAATATACTTAAATGAGAAGGGATCAAATTATATCTAAAGAGTTACACCAACAGTTACACTCATTAAATAACATCTTATCGGATAAATATTTTTCAAAATCAACCGTTAGATTGAAAGTTACTTTCATATAGATCATATATGTAAATTTTAACGTTAATCTATAATCATTTGCTTTGTTATCAAGATGCATCAAGATTAACATCAACGGTGTAATTGCAAATAACGTTAATCTTGATGCATCTTGATGACATAACAAATGATTACAGATTAATGTTAAAATTTACAGATATAATCTATATGATAGTAACTTTCAATCCAACGGTTGATTTTGAAAAATATTTATCCGATAGGATGTTATTGAATGGGTGTAACTGTTAGTGTAACTTTTCGGGTGTAAGTTGATCCCTCCTTTAGTTAAACTATTAATTTTGATTTACTTATTTTAATTTACTTAACATTTAAAACTTAATTAGTAAATTTAAATAATTTATATTAATTCAAGTAATCTAAATCATTTAAATAATTTACATTAATTTAACTAGTTTAAGTTAATTTAATTAGATTAATTTATTAGTTTAATATAATAACTATATCTAACAGATTCGGTTATGCACATAATCTTGTACTACTTGCCTATATACGGAGAGTATCACATGCATTCATTTTAAACCTTATTGCTCTCTCCTCAATCACATAATGCTTTAAGCATGAGAGTGTTTGTAGGTGTCCAAAATCGTCTTCCTACAGTGTGGCAATTCATCACCTCCATCTGTGTATACCTTAGTGTGATCTTGATGATCACATCATTCATCATCACGAGATTCTATCATCTTTCCATTTCTCTTGAGCTCCACAAGAACATTGGCTCCGTTTATGGAAAAAACGAAAATTTTGTTGTCTTACCATAAATGATTAACTTTTCCATCAACCGGCAAGTTGTGCTCTGCCTAGAGCTTCAAGATGGTAGAGACTTGTAAGAATGTAGAGTAAACACCTAGCGCATAAGTGGATCCCACCCTTAACTCGCACACCCTGGAGCCCATCGACCGGTAAGAGGCCTTGGTCACCCCATAGAATTTGCTCGAGTAATCAGCACTTGCTAAAGATCCTCATCCTCATTTAGGTCACAAGCAATCGCCCATGACTGAAGATCTCATTTATCCTCCCAAACTTGTCCTTCAAAGGAAAGAACTCTTTGAGTGTCTCCTCTAACAACAACGTCTTATCACTGAATAGTTACAAAGGCTAGAGCGCCTCAAAGTCCAATAAACCCATATCTCGACAAGGCTCCATCCCAAAAATCCCACACAGATCCCAACTCAAGCCAATCCATTCTGATAGTATTTGAAGTAGAAAAGTAGTAGAGGTAAGTTGTGGAATGTAGTCGAATAGTATTAGAAGATGTGAGGCTTTACAATTTGGAGCTAGAATGTAGTTTGTATTGCTCTCAAATTGGTTGATTACAAATGCACCCAAACTTGCCTATTTATAGGTGCTTGAAGATGGTTCTAGCAATAGATGGTTCTAGGCTTTTCTTGACTTAATTTTACATTTGATTATTCTAGAGGCATTTGATTATGGTAGATATTTCTAGGAATTCTCTAGTCTTTCTACATTGTTTTGTATTAGATACTTCTAGGCTTATATGGCCATTTCTAGGCATAAGCTATCCTAGGCTTTTGTAGAAAATTCTAGAAAATTGCAGCATCTTTAACACTCCTCCTTGATGCGATTTTCGGAAACTCCGAGCTTTGTCCTCAGTTCCTCAAACTTGACTCTGGGCAATGCCTTTGTAAATATGTCCGCAATTTGGTCTTCAGTCGTGCAGTACTTGAGCTCGATTTCTTTAGTTGCCTCTGCTTCCCTGATGAAGTGATATTTGATTGCTATATGTTTTGTTACATTTGTGATGCCTGGATTCTTTGCCATTGCTATTGCCGATTTGTTGTCGCGATAGATTATGGTAGGGTCATCCTGCTTGTTCACCCATGTCTCCGAGTATTCTCAGAAGCCATATAGCTTGATTTGTCGCAATTTCTTTGCCACGTGCTCGGCCTCTGCCGTTGATTATTGCAGCGATCGCTTGCTTCTTTGATGCCCATGAGATAAAACCTGATCCTAGTAAGAAGGCATAGCCGATGTGCTCTTCATGTCATCGGTAGAACACGCGATCACTTGTCGGTATAGCCGATCAACTTTGAGTTGGTCATGGTTTTATACCATATACCAAACTCCTTCGTGCCTTGTAAATATCTTAGAACTCTTTTAGCTACTCCATAGTGAACCTGACTTGGTTTACGCATGAACCTTGATAGAAGACTTGTAGCATACATGATGTGCAGTCGGCGTAGTTGTAAGATATAATAGGCTCCCAATTAAGCTTCTATAGTGCGATGCATCGACCACGGTGCTCCATCTTCCTTTATGACTTCTCATTTGTTACTGGCGAGTAGCGGCGGCTTGCGATCATCCATCTGAATTTCTTTAATAATGCTTACGTGTATTTCTTACGACATATGAATATCCCTTCTTTTTGTTGTTTTACCTCTATGCCGAGGAAATAATTCATCAAGCCAAGGTCGGTCATCTCGAATGTCTTCATCATGTCTTCTTTGAACTTAGTTATCATTTCTATATTGTTTCAGTGTAGATAAGATCATCTACGTATAGGGAGACAATGAGAGTATCTTCTTTGACCTTGGGTCTTGGCGTATAGTGTTGGCTCACTTTTGCTCCTCTGAATCCTCGATCGTGAAGTATCGATCAATTACGCTATACCATGCTCGAGGAGCTTGTTTTAGACCATATAAAGCTTTTCTTAGTCTTAGCACTTTGCCTTCATTGCCTTTCTTGACAAAGCCTTGTGGTTGCTCCACATAAATCTCTTCTTGTAGTACCCGTTGAGGAAGGTGACTTGACATCTAAGCGGAAAATATTCCGGCCTTTTGAGTGCTAGAGCTATTAAAGCTCTTATTGTATCCATTCGAGCAAGCTGGGGCAAATGTCTCATTGTAGTCGACTCCAGGTTCTTTGTGAGTAGCCTTTTGCTACCAGCTAGCCTTGTGTTTTTGTATTGAGCCATCGAGGTTAAGCTTTGTCTTATAAACCCATTTGACTCCAATAATATCTTTATTTTTAGATGATCTACTAGCTCCCACGTGTTATTTTTCTCTATCATTTTTATTTCTTCCTCCATTGCCTTGACCCATACTTCTTGCCTTGAAGCTACTTCATAGCTTTCAGGCTCAAGTATAGCCAAGTTGCAAGATTGATATATATCCACCAACGATTTTCTTTTATCGGAGTAGATTACGGTGAAGAATCTTGTCGTTGTCGTGGAGATGAAGGGGCGATACCTAAACCTGCGGTTACTTAAATCGACTTCTTCTTGAGGTTGTTATCTTGGTAACGAAAAACCGCTTCTCTCAATTTTTCTTTATCCCGGTTCAAGAAGCACCTTCATCAACTTCAACATCTCGGTGACGGTGAGCTTCTTTGTTTGTAAGTTGTAGACTCGATAGCCTTTTATTTGCGTCTTTGTACCCCAAGAAGATTCCTCGTCTTGTCTTGTCTTCAAGCTTATGTCTCTTTTGATCGGCACATGAATATAGCATATGGATCCAAAGACCCTTAGATGTTTAGCCGATGGTTTTTGCCCACTCCAGGCTTCAATAGGAGTTTTGTCTTGAGCGCCTTAGTTGGACACCTGTTGAGTATGTAGGCTGCGGTGTAGACTGCTTGACCCAAAAGTGTTTGGTAATCCTTTTTCCTTGACATTGATCTCGCCATCTCCATGGTATGCGATTTCTTCTTTCGGACACTCCATTTTGTTGTGGAGAATATGCATTGTATGGTGTCGCTCGATGCCTTCATCTTCGAGAATTTATCAAATTCGTGGGAGTTGTACTCTTTTCCGCGATCACTTCTAAGCCTCATTATATGTTTACCGCTTTGCTTTTAAAGGGCCTTAAACTTCTTGAATGTTCCAAAGACTTGATTTTCCTTGATGAAGTAGACCCAGTCATTCTAGAAAAGTCATCAATAAAGAGGATGAAATACATTGTTGTCAAGTGATGGTGTCCTCATTGGTCATAAGCGTCGGTATGGATGAGCTCCAACAAGTCTTTTGCTCTCCATCTTTGGGTGGTTGAAAGCGATGTCTGTGTTGCTTCCCGAAGACATCCTTCACAAACTCCATTATTTTCTTCCAAGCGTGGGAGATCTCTCATCATATTCTTCTGATATAACAACTTCAAGGCTTGAGTGTTGAAGTGGCCAAATCTTCGATGCCATAGCCAGGAATCATCAACTTGCACCTTCATGGCAATGTTAGTGGTATATTTAAAGTTTATCGGGAAACTTCTATTCCTCTTCTCCATTTTTACTTGGGCTATCTCAACCCTTTTATTATTGTTATCATAGATTGTGCATTTATCTCCTTCAAAGTGAAGGGCATAGCCTTTCTCCATCATTTGGCCAATGCTCAAGAGATTTTCTTTAAGATTAGGAACTAGTAAGACATCTTTAATGAATCTCGTACCTTTCTTTGTCTCCACCATGACAGTGCCTTTTCCTTTTGACTCCACGACTGTACCGTTTCCTAGTCGAACCTTTACTTTGACGGAGTCATCAATATCCTTGAAAATGCTCCCATCTTTCGCCATGTGATTGCTGCAACCGCTATCCAAGTACCAGTTTCCACACATTTCGTCACTAGAATCTTGGGTAGCATAGAATAGATGTTGCTCACGGTCATGTGGATTTTGCTCACACTCGTGCTCTTCAACGAAATTGGCACGATGTTTATTTTCTTTGAAAGCTTGATTCTTCTCCACGTGCCCAAATCTCTTGCAATGTCGACCTTTGTGTCTTTCCACGATAGCGGCAGTCTTTCTCGGCATGATTTGTCCTCTCGCAGATGCCACATGGAGGATACTCATCTTGATTTTTCTTTGAGAAATTTCTAGAATTCTCTTTGTTTCTAGAATTTTCTCCACTATTTTTGTTTCCTCCATATCCTTTATTTTGAGACCGTAATTTGAGCTTTGATTGAAAGGCATTTTCTATTGAGTCATCTTCATGCCTACTCAATCTTTGCTCATAAGCTTCAAGAGAGCCCATTAGCTCTGTCACTGATAAAGTAGACAGGTCTTTTGTTTGCTCAATCGTAGTCACGATTGAATCATACTTACAGGGAATAGAAATTAATATTTTCTCAACAATTCTTTTGTCGAGAATATTTTCCCCATAGGCTCTCATTTGAGAAACTATTTCTTTTATTTTAGAATAGTAATCTTTACGGTCTCGGACTCCTTCATTTTTATTAACTCAAACTCACGTCTTAGAGTTTGAAGTTTGGCCAACGCGTACCTTGTCACTTCCTTCAAACTCCTCGTGTAGTGTGCTCCATGCTTCTTTGGCACTTGTACCTCCCATTATTCTCGGAAAAATAGCGTCGACTACTGCTTGTTGTAGAAAAAATAACGCCTTTGCGTCTTTTTGTTTATTTGCCTTCAACTCTTTTCTTTGGCTGCGATAAGAGTTGAAGTGTCTGCGATAGTGATAAATCCTTCTTCTACAACGTCCCACAAATCTTGGGAGCAAAAATGTCTTCATTTTAATGCTCCAAAAATCATAATTTTCTTTGTAAAAGCAGGAGCGGTAATAGATGGAGATTGAATGGTATTAGCCATGAGTTAAGAAAATTTTGGGACTAGTATAAAATGTAAGGAGGAACTTTTTTGGAAAATAGTTGGGTAATTTTTACGCCAAGATATATGGCCAGAACCAGGCTCTAGATACCACTTGATAGTATTTGAAGTAGAAAAGTAGTAGAGGTAAGTTGTGGAATGTAGTCGAATAGTATTAGAAGATGTGAGGCTTTACAATTTGGAGCTAGAATGTAGTTTGTATTGCTCTCAAATTGGTTGATTACAAATGCACCCAAACTTGCCTATTTATAGGTGCTTGAAGATGGTTCTAGCAATAGATGGTTCTAGGCTTTTCTTGACTTAATTTTACATTTGATTATTCTAGAGGCATTTGATTATGGTAGATATTTCTAGGAATTCTCTAGTCTTTCTACATTGTTTTGTATTAGATACTTCTAGGCTTATATGGCCATTTCTAGGCATAAGCTATCCTAGGCTTTTGTAGAAAATTCTAGAAAATTGCAGCATCTTTAACACATTCGTCTCAAGACCCCCACTGTGAGTGACATCAACCAAATCCTCAATCATCCCAAACTCCGAGAGGATCACTCCACAACAATCCATTGAGCAAACCCCACACACGATCTTTCGCCATCATACACCTAGTCAATCTCTCAGGCACACTCCTCAAAATTTTCCCAACCATTACCATCAAGGACAAGTATTGGATGACGAAACAGGAGACCCCCATGAATATATTGACATCTTTGAGTCCATACTCTTCTACAAGGGAGAAAAAAGACCTATCCTACGTCGATATTTCCCTTCATCATTCATGAAGAACACCTTAAGGTTTTTCCAAGATCTCCTGCTAACCTCCATTAATTATTATCCAGAACTCAAGAACTATTTCTTGATGAACTTTACCATAAACAAAGACTGAGGTGACCCTAACGGTTGTAAGGCAGAATCATGATAAATCCCTGTTAGACTATATCTCTAGGTTCACGAAGAATGTGATGCAAGTACAAGACCCCCTCCCATGAGTCGAGCTACACCTACTCAAAGACGAGTTCTTCCCTAGAACCCTCTTCAAAACATTCCCAATCGAAAGAAAGGCTAGGACGATGGAATAGTTCACTTTAAAGGAAAATAAGTTCATCAACTTGGAAGAAGAGATGAAGGTCAACAAAGCCAAGTACATAGGCATACCGAATGAAAAAATTGAAGGCCCTAAAGATAAAATCCACAAAACGGATCACGTGCAATTCCCACATGGGAAATAAAAAAAAACCCGATATCAACCTCTCGCTCCTGGATCCAGTCTAATGGAGTTCTAAGATACCGACGTGAAACCTTTAAAGTTGAATAAGCTAAAGTTTGATACCAATTAGAATAAGTATTGTTATTTTAACCGATCTTACGGGCACAACACCGACAATTGCATTCAGTTGAATGATGCAATCGAAAACTTGATATATTGGGGAAGGCTAACAAGATACTTGAAAGGCTTAGGGCCAAGTAATGAGCTAAGTCAAGGTTGAGATCAACGTAAAAGTTGGGATGATATCAGTTATGCAATCACAATCGTTCTCAATATGACAAACTTCATAGGTACTCTTCCCCATTTCCCATAAGATTCCATGTGGACTAGCTAGATGACGATCGCGAGTCCCCACAAGAATCTTTAGAGCAGAAGGATGACCAACAAGGTTTCCCCTCTCAATCAAAATCACTTTGTTGCCTATGATGGAGGTTTAAGTGGGGGTCCCAATAACTCGTCTTGGAAGTGAACCATACGAGAGGCGATGATGAAAAATAAAAGCTAAGAGTTGATGGTTCAGAAGAGCAATAAGATACCACACGAAGCAGTACGCTTCTCTAACAATGATTTTGGATCGATGTGTCCAAGGCACAATGTGCAACTAGACATTACGACATTTATGGCCGACTTCGAGGTTTATCGCGTCTTTATAGACCAAGGGAGTTCAATCGATATCGTCTTCTACAATCTTTTCTAATGCTTAGGAATTCATAGGGTCGACCTTATCCTTTAGAGAGGATATAACAATTACAACTAATTATTTTCTTTATTTTTTGATATTTTTAAATTCATTGGAATTTTATATAGATCATGCTTTTCTAATTTCGATCTTGCAAGAGTTAATCTTTTCCTTATATATCATAAAAGATCGATTAATCAACTTATTTCTTCAAAGTGATCTTCTATTTATACCAACTCCAATGGTCCTTTCTATAATATAGTTGTTCTGACTTAGCAGCAATGATTCATTTGTTAAGACTTTACTCGTTGGATCTAAATTGTTTTTTTGATCACGAAAAATGTTGATTGTCACAAATTGGTTTTGCATGAAACACACAAAAATTGTAACAAACCTTTTATTTTTCTGTGGCTGTTAGTTTTTGTACAGTGCCATATATCCTCCGTTAAATGGTCCTTTCACCTTTCATGTTTTTTTCATATAAAATCTTTTGTACGGAATAACATTACTCTTTTGATCACATAGGTGATTATTTTATGGAAATAGTTTCCATCTGGTCAATCTTTTGATCGCAAAGAGGAGAATATTAATTCAGCTTATCCCTTTTCCTATTTGATGTGAACCTAAAATCCATATCACCATTTTAGATAGATTTGATGCCTTATTGGATAGTGTGTCAAATCGTACCATGATAAAGCTATTTTGTATGTGTTGGTTGCTCTGATTACAAATGCAACACTTTCAACTTATAGCACATGGCTTTTCTCTTTCCTATTTGTAAGCATTTGTTTGCTATAGCTGAAGTGAATAGAACTCACAAGAAGGGGAGGATGAGTTGTGAGCTTTAAAAATTTCTTGTAACATTAAAACTTAAAGAGATATCTCAAGCAAATACTTGGAGTTAAGTAGGTTAGATGTAAGAATTGTGACTAAACCTACTCATGACTATCCTCTCAGTACAAAGTGACTTTAGAAAAATATATGTTTTGCAGTTATGGTTTAATCAACCCTAAGAGTACAAAGAAAGATAGCTAAATGCTTAAGAACATATCAGAGATAAAAAAAAATGAAGACATAATTCATTTAATTAGCAAGTATGAAGTTAGATAATTATATCTTAAACTTTAAAGCAAGCTTAAGATGATGTTTAGTTACTGAATCTTGAATAGATCAAAATGAGAGTTTGTTGGCTCAAGATCAGATGTCATGTTGTAAATGCAGATTGAGAAAACAGGAAATAAACACAAGGAATCAATAATGGTTCTCCCCAACCTTGGGCTACATCCATTCCTCACCTCCTATGATAAATTTCCACTATTTCCTAAATAGTTACAACCATAACATAACCATACCTTGGTTACTTGATCCTTGTATTCTTTCTTTGTAGCCTTTACAAGCTATTCTAACTCAGAAACTTTTTCCTGGTTTCAGAACTTCCCTAACTTAGTGTTTTCCTCACCAACATTCACTAACCTAGGTAGTTTGAGAGGACAAAACGAGCCAAAATCACTTATTTATAGATAGACACGTTTGCATCACGAAATGGTCTATTCGCATCGCAACAAATTTCCTTCAGCATCTGCCTTCATTTTCTGACATGTGTGTGCAGTGTGTCATGTGTGTGTCATGCATGCTGACATGTCCATGATGACTCACGATGCATTCATGTAGCGAATTGGGTTTGCTCACTTCGCGATAGCTTCGAGATACTTCTAGATCATACAAGATAATGTTGTTCGCATCACGAATAGGTGCATTCGCATCGCGAACCGGTCTAAACTAAAATGATTGGTTTTGGTCTTTCCTTAACCTCAGATCCAAGTCAGTTACTTGGGTCCTAAACAAGCTTATGAATCATCCAACATGTGATTATACAATATCATTTAATCACACGAGGAAATTAGGGTTTTTGCAAACCTGGGATGTGACACATATTCTCATGCCATTAGTTTAACAAAAATCTTTGTCGAAGCGCATCTTTTCTTCGACCAGTTTCCTTCATCTAAATTGTTCTCTATGAATTGTTATTTATCAAACACATGTGCTTTTTTTAGTTATGTTTCCTTTCCTTCGTATTTTCCAAACACATATTCTACCTTTTATTTGCATTTCCTCATTGAATGCTCTTTTATGTAACACCCCTCCTCAAACTCACGATGCGTTAATAGGAAGCATCGAGAGATTGCTAGTCAAGAAACGAAAACGTGAAATAGAACGTGCCTTTGTAAACAAATTAACAAGTTGCATGGAGGAAGAAACAAGGGGTAAATTGATGGTCCCTTTTTGAAAGTGATGGCGAGTGAAATGACAGTCAATCTCATTATGCTTGGTGCGTTCATGGATGATTAAGTTGCGAGTAATTTGTATAGCATTTATATTATCACAATACATAGGAGTTAGTGCAGAGGAAAAGACAACCATAGAGTCAAATAACCATAACAACCAAGCTATTCCTGTAGTGGTAGATGCAATGACAGATACTCAACTTCTATGGAAGATCAAGGGACAATGCCGTTGCTCCCCTCCCCCAAAAAAAAATGAGAGAATCCCCTAGAAAAATGTAAAACCCTATGGTGGGATTATGATCAATGGAATCTCCACCCCCAGCATCTGAATAAGCACAAAATTCCAAGGAAGAGGATGAAGGAAAGAGAAAACTCTAAAATCATGAATGCTCCAAAGATAACAAAGAATGCAAAGAAAATCTTCTCAATGAACTCTAGTGGGAGAGGAAACAAACTGACTAAAAATACGCACTACATAAGTAATATCGAGTCTAGTGATAGTAAGATACAACAAATTGCCAACAAGGGTATGATACAAATTGGGATTTGATAAAGGAACACCATCAGAAGAGGTATACCGAGCATTAAGCTCAAGAAGAGTATCTTTTGTTCTAGTGTCCGATAGATCAGGTTATTCAAGGAAGTTGGGAATGTAGTTAGATTGAGAAAAAAGAAACTTATAGGAGAGTAGGCAACTTTAGTCCCTAAAAATTAATGAAGAGTACCCATGTCTCTCATCTCAAACTGTTGAGCTAATTGCAGTTTTAACTCCACAATCCCATCAACATCATCCCCAGTAATACTCATGTTATCATCATATAAGGAGAGTAAAATACGACCATGAGAAGTGCACTACAGAAACAAGGCAGAATCATGTGGACTAGAATCGAAACTAAGAGATGCAATCACAATGGAAAACTTTTCAAACCAAGCTCGAGGAGCTTATTTGAGCCAGTAGAGAGTTTTCTTCAATTTACAAACTTCACTTGAATTATGAAGAGCTTATTTGTATGAAGCGGGCTTAGACAAACAAGGAACGAAGGTCAGGAAAGAAGCAAAAGGAGTGGAATAAACAAAATCTGGTAAGTGGGTGGACTTACGATCATACTAAGCATTACGAGGAGGAGGATCAACAATCATAGAAGGCTCTGATACCATGTTAACAATAGTAATGCATAGAAAAGAAGAGAAGGATAGAACAAAGGAGAAGAAACTCTACTAAGGTCCAATGGTATTGCAATGCTAAAAATTAGGGAATACTGAGGGTAAGAGTAATTATATGTGTAATAAGTAAAAGACTAAACTACGCTTAAGTAAAGTAAAAAATATAAAACACCAAATCTTATTATTATCTAGAACCTTAACAGGGGATGACTCTACATGTGGACCAGGGTCGGCCATTTTACTAACCTAAAAATGCGTATAGAAGCTATTACCTTTTCATTGAGCAGCCTAACAAACACTTGAGGAACAATCTTCAAAGATTGGTAAGAAACATAGATAAACAAGAGAAGTCTTCGACTCAATAAATAATAGTAGGCGAAGGAAGAAGAATTAGAACTAGAATGATAGTTTACAAACTAGATGGATTTCTAAATTTTATTCAAGACTTCAAATGATCTCTAAACCAACAAGGGCACAAAAGGTCATGGGCCATTTTTTTGAAGGCAAATTATCACTCTCAAATTAAACCCACAAAGAAGAAACTTGACGATTGGGCCAGCCCAGTGCCCAACATCTGCATGTGACGCGACAAGATTCCAATCAAAGGCGAAGTACTCATAAGTTGGATCAAACTGACGTCAAAATGTACTGACTTGGGGGAAACTGTTCTGCACCTCTGCTAAGCCCTATTATGGGCCAATGGGCTACCATGAGATTGACATTCTTCCTAAGCTTCCAACAGATGCTAGTTAATTACCACATGCACATTTGGGAAAGTAGAAAACTAAATAATGGTTGACTGTTGAGTGACGACGTACGAATTTGGTGACATACACTGTCTTATATTATTTACCTATATAAGTCGGAGAGTTGTACCTATAATGGAATGCATTCATTCTAAACATTTTTACTCTCCTGAATCACACGCTGACTTGGGCGTTAGAGCAATTGTAGGTGGCAACCACCGTCTTCCTCCACTGTAGCAATTCATCACTTTCTTGCGTACTTGTTGATCTCATCATTCATCACTGTGAGATTCTCTCAACTTCGTGTATCTCTGAGTTGCATAAGAACACTATTAATTACTGAAAGTCGACCAAAAGAAGAATTGATAAAACACACTATTCGAAAATTTTCTAAAGCCACAAAAATACTCACTAACATGAACAGTGCCATAAAACTTCTAATTATTTTTTTATATTCTCAAAACTTTAAAGCTAACATTTGTTTATTTTACTTTTTTTTAGATCATTTGTCAAAGCAGCGGATATTTGTGGAAGGTAAGAAATTATCTCTATATAAATTTTACTTTCTCTATATAGCACAATTTTTCTTTCTTTCTTGTTTTATTAATAGCACAAATTAATGCAACAATTTAAAGTTTGGTTTGGGTGGAAGCGCAATTAGAGGTGTAACAAGTGTTATTAAACCCAGATCGGTCATCGACCCGGTCAGGGCACTGGGTCAATGGTCACTGATCGGATCGATGGGTCATTAGTTGAACCGCATGACCCGGTCACCATTAAAAAATACAAAAAAATTATGGCATATATAAATTTTATACTTCAAAAAACTATAAAACAATCATTCAGTACCTTAAAAATCTCAAAAAAAAAAAATATACTATATATATAATGTTTATCAGACATGTTTCGAACTAGGAAAATGGTCCACTGGTAAAACGACCCTGTTGCAAACACCTTCAACAGTGTTCGATCCTTGGTTGTGCCATTTTTCCATTTTCTTCAACATTTTCCTGCCTTGGAACAAGTGAGAGAGTGACTATAAGACTCAGTCCGGGTCACATCGAGTCACCGATTTTTAGTAAAAAATGGTCGGTTCAATCAAGGTAACATTGGGTTCATGGCATATTCGATCGAACTACTCGCTCAGACCGGTCACATCACCGATTTGTGGTCAAACTGGTCGGACCAGCCGATCTAAGTCGAGTTTAATAACACTGGGTGTAACTAAGAGGCATTGGACAAACAAGCTAAATTGTAAGTAACATGCTTTATAAAACACTTTTAAAAATTACGTTCAAAATTATTATCAATTGTTTTTAATGAAATTGCCGATTTAAAAAAGGGTGAAATTATAATGTCAATAATAATAATGTTGATTGCGTCAAAAAAAAAAGTATTGATCATATGATATTCCTCGATCTTTGCCATTAAATTTGAGTGGCAGAATTTCTTTTTTCTTTTCAAAAAGTAATATATTCTATTGCATGATAATGTGTGTTGTGACAATTCACCTTTTTTTGGTAAAAAATTAATGATATTATCCATTATAAAAGGATTTTATGAGTTCAATAGCAATGACAACGTGATTTTAACAAAAGTCAAGTCACATAATGATTAAAAATAAAATTGATCTTTTTTGATTAAAATTAATAATGTATATTTCTAATTAGAGTTATAGAAGGAGAGAATAAATGGCAATCAAATGGGATAGAGAAATTTAAATACGGGAGAGAAAAAAATTTGGACGGTGCGAAATGATGATTCTCTCCCTATTTTACGCTGAATTTTTAGGCGGAATTTTGGTTCCTTCTAAATAGCAAAAACTTTTAGTTATTAGAAAGAGAGAATAAATGGACATTAAATGAGACAAAAAAAAATTAAAGAGGGGAGAGAAACAAATTGGAGTAGTGCAAAATGACGAATCTGCCTCTGTTTTAGGCTGAATTTTTTGGCGGGATATTTGTTCATTTAGATTATCAACAACTTTTATATATAATTTTTTTTTTGAATCCTATTAAATAAGAATGATTGTCATAAATATGGTTTTATGATCCTTATATCAACTACATTCAATAAAAAGAATGTGTAAAAAATTTTTAAAGCTGATTTATACTTACGTGCACACCTACACCTACTCTTAAGCTAATTAGTGGACTTACTTCATATTTATTAGTTTAAAGGGCAAAATAATTCAACAATGGTTACTTAATTTGTAAGACCTCAACAAATTTCTTACACTCCTTGACTATGGAGATCATATCAACTTACGCCTCTATCTCCTAGACAAGGCATGTAGGACTTATTTCTTCTTGCGCATTATGGAGAATTCACATCACCAAACATATGCTATGATATACTTCTCTAAAATATATTTCACATCTCATCACCAAACTTTCAATATGCTAGGATACTGCAATTGAAACTAAATTTTTAACTTAGACTTTGATGCATACCGAGACGACCTCATCCTATTATGACCCAAATCCCAAAAAAATTAGTCCTAATCATGTAATTAAGTGATAACAATATTGTGAAAATATGTGTAAATTTAAATCGACAATAAATAAACATGCAACAAGTGAATCACATACATATAGAATGTCCATCCATAGGGCCCATAATATATACAGATGTGTGTGCAGTGATATACAATAATACAAGTAGCCATATATACAACAAATGACTTTGACTCATTGAGTGTAAATACACTATCAAGTCTAATAGGTATAATGAGAGTTGCTCCAAGTAAGTACCCTCCAAATCAATAAAGAGACGCGTCCATAGAAAAGGAAGTGTAGCCAATCCTGGTGTCCGTCATTGCTGGATCGTAGTGATGATTATATACAATACAAAGAAAACTAGGGAGATAGGAAACACTCTAAACACAAAAAACATGGGAAAGTAGTCATAGTATGCATGTACATATAGCACAAGTACAATCAAGCACACCATGCATCCATCTCCCAAGTTAAACAACTAAGTCCTGCTCTCACACTCATGCTCTTAGGACTCTATGTGCCTAAACTGGTCACATTTGTAAAATTCAGGCCCTACCATGCCAAGGCATAACATTCCTCCACAAGATCTGAAAGGAGAACAAGTCAGTTGCCAAACAACATATCCAACTTATCGTGCCCCTAAGAGTGCCTCCTTGTTACCTAATTATAGCGCTAAGAATAGGTATCGGGCCTGCATTATGGATCGTTCACTAAGGGCTATGAGACAACAACACTCTTTTAGGATGATTAGGCACTCCGATCGCCACGAGAAGATAGGGGCCAAACTATAGGCTCCCTATGGAATTGTGTTGGACCCAACCTATCCCCAAGACAACACCATGCCTATGCTGAATGTTCTCTCGTACTTGACCTCATGCTATAAATGTTGTCGCATGACGATGGTATACAATATCCAGTGATCCTCACCATACATCCCTGATCAAAGCCTAGTGACTCAACCTCATCACAACATACCAATTCATCTTATAATCCATATCATATCAAGAACAACTCTATCAATATTGCCAATACGGGTTGAGCACAAGATAAACCATAATGCCTCATAATCACCATCCCCAATTGTACTGCTACTAGCATCCAAGCATACCAGTCAACAAAGCATATGATATAATGAACCATAGCAATAATCATGTCGTAGCAGTAGTAACAACATAAGTACATGTACAGGCATGTAAGCATAGCATCAACCAATCACATAGGCTATCAAGTAGACAACCAGGTGATCAACATATTGATCAATCCTAATGTCGCATGAGCGCCTTACCACTAGCATGTTATCAAACAAGCACATAGACAATCAAACATATATACATACACAATCAAGTAATCACATACAAGAGTAAGTCATCTATCCTAAGATTATCAAAATCCTCGATCAATATATATATATATATATCAATCTTACGGTTGATAGACATGCGATGCCTATCCTTAGACATTGTGGGTCACAACACCTATCCTTAGAATATTGCGGGTATCAACCACCAATAGTGCATAGGTCACCCTACGCATATTTATACACATAGTCTATTCTAAAAATCTCAGTGAATACATTTTCTTTCTCCCATCTAGTAACTCCCACCTGTAAGGTCCAATGCGAACACACGAACAGTTTAGATTGTTATATCGAACAATAAAGGCATGATCACAATTCTTCTACAAGTGAGCACGAATCTACCTCAACTGATTCAGATATTCAAGAAGCTTTACAAATAGGTTTGGAGTCGTTAACAAGACCTATAAGTTAAAATCAATACCTATAAGAGCACATGTACGAAATGAGGAACTAAATTGAAAAGTGAACTAGCTTAATATTGAGGATATTAGATCTGTTTTAAGGTGTTTACCAACAATGTCAAGGGTTGGAATCGAATCTCAAACTTGTAGAAACTCCTCGTACTCGCACGATATCTAAACTATCTGTTGGGACCTAAAATGACAAAATAACATAATTAATAATTAAATTAGTACAAATATAATCTTAACTTCATAATCAAATAGGGAACATTTACCTAAAAACTTGTTGGAATAGCTATGAGTCAAGGTATCGAAAGGATAGCCGAGACAATGGCTGCCAGATTGAGGTATATATGGTAATTTTGATGCTAAGGACTAGAAATATTGGAAATGGTGATTCTACGATCATGAGAAGGATTAGGAAACAGAGGAATGGGTGCTGAGAATAGAAATGGGGAAGGCTATCTATAATTGTCTAAAACTAGACTTTTGTGTAGCGAATACACTTGCTTTGCATAGGAAGCTCTTCTTTCACGATACGTGTATGCAACGTGTCCATGGAGACGCGAATTGACGACACGCGGGCTACATGCTTTGCGCCAATGTTAGCATTGCAAAGGAAGCTAAAATTCACGTAGCAATGGATGGTGTTTAATGTAGCACACATGCCCAAACTCAACTTTGTTTTTGCTTCCTCCTCACTCTTTGCCTCTTACAAACCCTAATATAGGATCTAATCATCCATACAATGGCTCTACCACTTAATCATCCATAATCACACACTGAGGCAGATAAACTATATTTTTGAAAATCGGGAAGTCACATTACCACCCCCTTAAATAAATTTTCTTTCTTGAAAATTTGGTGCCTTCTACACTCTTACTACTATCCTACAACCTATCTCTTGCCCATCCCATTCCTAGAGTTTTTTACCCAACTCATCTGGATCTACTTCACCAATTTTCGGTTTATCAAAATGATCTTGATTTATGCTTTTCTTGAGAACTTACTAGGATGATCAATCTCGTAAATTATCAATAATAAGGAATCATAATGACTATATAAACAAACTCACCTCATAAATATAATTAATCTGACGAATCCTGTGATGACTTTTCTAATAGCGTTCGAAGTGAAAAAATGTGTGGATTCATCATCACCACCCCAACTCTACTAAAAATGTTATCCAAGTTTGTCCATTTTTCTGTTGTGTTACTCTAATTTCATCAAATTCAAAATTCTATCCTTAACTCTCACCAATCAACTATACACAAATATTAAGCCATCCTATTAATTCTAATGATTCTATTAATATTTCATATTTGTTTCTTCCCTTATAACTCAATAATTCTACACCTTATTCTACCATCCAAGAACTCTATCCTCTCCAGTGGCAATTATCCCATTCTCTATTCCTAATCCCTATCTTCCATTATGAATTCTGTGCTACTAACTCTAATCTAGAGCCTCACAATTTCTTAAGGTCTATTCACACATTCTTAAGACACTATTTCCTCGTGAATGACGCTAAATTTCCTTCTGGCCTACTTCTCTATACAAATTCGGATAGAAGATAGATGGCAATTGAAAAGATAGATAACCTAGAACTTTAGATGATTTCAACCATCCTAAGCAATTTTCTGATAATTGTCATGGAAGATTCCGAAGATCATGACATTGATATCATCTAAGACTACTCATACAAACAACAATTTGGTGGTATAGGAAGATATTTCAAAACCCATCCATCTTGGAGAAATTTTTTAGGCTATTGAAACATAACTAACTCAGTGCTCACTTCAATTCATTGACATTACTAAGATGATATATTGAAGTTGGAAGCTTAATATATCCAAAATGACCTTCACATTTCTTACTTCAAAAGTACAACAAGTTTCACATCTGCTCTATATAAGCAATAATCCAATGAATATATTTGAAAGTTAACTAGCATGACTAATTGATGGGCACGAGTCAAATTTTTTATTCAAACAAACTTCCCATCCAAAACACCTAAAGGAGGACTATCTTCTGTTACTTTTATATGAAATTCATTTTCCCTAAGAACATATTTGGATATATGATTCGAACATGTGGTGAGCCGAACTCAAAGTCTGAGTTCTACTACGTAGAGCGCAAAAGAGAAGTTATGTGTATATAGAATAGTTAATACTCCTATTGAAACAGTTGTAGTTGAATCAAGCCTCCTCTACCATTATTGACTCCAAAATATTGTCTGCTAATCCTGATCTAACATTAAAGAATTTTGCCCCAGAGGGCATGGTCTCTTACTAAATGTCCAGCTTTATGACAATAATCCCTTTTCTTGGATTTTGCGGCCCCCAAAATGTTGTTGACTCCCATATTTATGCCTCTCTAAAAATGACATAGAGGTTTTGATTAAGCTTTCCGTCAACCAGGGACGGATCCAGAAATTTCGACTAGTGGGGGCAAGATTATATACTATAAATATTTATATAAAAAATACATTAATATATAAGTGATAAAATAATGACATACGTTATCATTAAGCAAAAAAACTGAGATAACAAAAACTATAACATTATACACTAACAAATTGAAGACACCTCAACATCTACAAATTATAATTGCTCTTTACGTGTTTTTATATTTTGAAATTATTGTATGATATTTTTATTTTTAACACTATATATGTCTCTATGTGTATGTGATTAAACAATCATTTAACAATTTATATCTCAATCATATCAAAAAAGAGTAGCTCATTTTCTAAGGAGTAGCTTAGTTTTTATATAAACATTTATAACATTATATACTAAAAAAATGAAGACACCTCGACATCTACAAATTATAACTGCTCTCCGCATGTCTTTATATTTTGAAATTGTTATATGATTTTTTTGTCTTCAACACTATTAAAAATATGTCTCTCTGTGTGTGACCAAACAATCATTTAACAATTCATCTCCCCAATTATATAAAAAAAGAGCAGCTCATTTTCTATTTTTTTTTTTAGTGGGGTCAACACTAAATTTTATGTGGGGTCAAAAATAAAATTATTCAATAATTAGTGACAAAAACAAATAAATCAGTGAGGTCAAGTGCCCCCAATTGGATCCAAGTGGATCCGTCCCTGCCGTCAACAATATCTCTTGACTATCGTATTGGTCTGTCACACGAGTGTCTTACTTGTTACTATCCTTTGACAATTTCACTCTGCGCTTTGACAGCCCGTCTTCTAATAGGTCCACCATTTCTATGTTGGTTACGTCTATATTCTATACACCCGAATTCCTCATCTTTTCCCATCAATCCTGAATCGCTCGTCATCCCAATGTTGATATAGGTTTTGAGGCCTGATGATGTTTTTGTAATCCCCTCTAGTAAAAGATCATCATATTGGACACATTGGGATACTATTGCAACTAAATCCCTCACAAGTTCCAGTACTACTACTCATGGATTTCGTAACTGTTGAATTGTTTCATCTCTGACAACTAGCCTTGGCCAAATGTTCCAGTTTACTGTACTGGAAACTTATTCAATCTTCCATCTAGCAATCCTTTTTCAAGTGTGTTCCCGTATACTTAAAGCATATTTTCAAAATCAAATGTCCCCCGAGTCATTATCGTGTACAGTAGTTGAACAAAATCTCATTTGTCTCCAGTAATAGTTTTTCCACTTATAACTTTCACGTCACATTCTTCGGAATGAGCAATACTGTCGCATACACAAGTCATGGATCTCTTTCAACAACCCATGATCTATAAATGTAAAGGGTGCATATACCAAACAACAAATGGATAATACGAAACTATATATGTATATACTTCAAGAAAATATATGACTTTATACAGGAAAATATATCAAAATAATAAAGGCATGATGCATACCTAGTGCCTATTTGGTTTCCCGTTGGACACACTTCAACATCCGTCACCACTGGAGAACGTATTTCTTGTTTCGTTTAGCCGCTCTTCAACGTCCGTCAACCAAACTGAGTTTGGCTTCAAACAACGTTTGCCTTGGAAGCAAGTATCCTCTTGGTATTCCTTCCCCCATCTTCCGTTGGGAGGTTTGATTGTCAATCCTACCCTGCTCCTACTGAACCTGTTGGCGAGAAACAGGGTCGACGTTAGAGCCGATCTTTCTTCAACCCCTGTATCTGTTCGAACCTTCGAGATACGGGATGCTATTTAGGAGCTGATCTTAAAAAATAAATAGAAAAGCGAAAAACACAAACAACTCCCCATGCATCTTCCCACCGATCCTTGCCCAGTATCTTCTTCGCCTCAGTTGCAAAAAAAAAAAAAAAAAAAACCAACTTGCAGCGATGGGTGGTATTCAAAATCTATATTTCTCTATCCCTATCTTAGCTGGTGGTAGGTAAAACTACTTGAAGCTAGACCATTTTTTTTTTTAGGATAAGTGAGAAGTTATGAGACTTCTTGTGAAAAACCAAAGGTCTGTAAGCCAGACTATATAAGTTACACATAATTTTTTTAACCAACGAGAGACACTTCTCTCTTTTATCTATTTATTATTTCAAAACATTATATAACACACACACAAATGTTAATTAATTGTTTCAATATATTTAGAAAATAGTTCTAATTACAATAATATTTGATTTAAATTTAAATATTTTTTTATCGTTTTTAATAAATAAGTATAATTATAAATCAGCCAAATAAGTATTTAATTATTATTTTGTGTATTATTATTTATTATTATAACAAAGTAGTATAAAAAACAATATTACTATGACATCATCAAACTCATTCCCTTTTTGGTAACTATATATTCATAAGTACCGTTGATTAACATCACCCAAATAAATTTCATTTTTGTTAAGCGTACATTTGCAAAAAAAATATCCAAACAGAAATCATGTTATGGTAAAATCATTTTTAAGAAAATATTCGTTTGTAAAATGACGTTGAATCAAACGTCTGTTTGCAAACTTTAATTCAAACGGGCCCTCAGTTTTACAAAAATATATCAAAAATATGTATATGCATATTTACAAGTACAATTTCGACTTCTATCTTAGTTTGGCTTCGTATGACTCATTCCTCCTCCATTTTCTCTTTTTCCTTAAACTTATTTTCCATGTGTTGATGTTTCTCTTTCGCATTAGCACATTCCTTCTCAACTCGGGTGTACTCCTATTCTTGATATGCCTCCTGATCGTGGATGTTTCTTGAAACTGATGTGGAACTCTAACTCACCTTTAAATTAATTTGCAGTCATGGGCCTTGTGTCCATCCTCACCACATCTGTAATAGAATACCTCATGAAGACGATCTATAATAAGATGAGGTGCTCCACACATGTAACGACCTATAAAACAAGCACAATCAAGCAAACCATCCATCTCCAGAGTCAAAGTATCTCATGATGCCTAGCAACTAAGTCCCGCTTTCACACTTATACACCTAGGACTTTTATATGCCTAAAGTGGCCACATCCATAAAGCGTAAATTTGGGCCCCACTAAGCCAACATTCTCCAATAAGCACTTAAGGGAGAATATAACATTCGGTTCATTTATAATCTTTTCTTCAATTAATTTTTACAATAAAATACTCGGATACCATTAGAATATACGCTATAGCGGAATAGTGGAAAATATCTTATTATAAATATAGTGCACCAATGTATATCAAGCCTTCTATAGGCTTACTATACACTTGGCTTATGTGTGTGCAATGACAAGCATTACAGATAACCACAAAGACAAACATAATGACTCACCGGCCGTAAATCACCAACCTATGATGATGGATAATTCCTTCGATGTACCCGTGCATTATAAGATCTTCTGCCAGCTGCTAAAGTAGTCATCCCAGTACATATACAAACAGAGAATGAGGGGAGATGAGAATTGATCTAAATACTATAAAGGAATAGATAGTATAGATACTAATATAGAATAGCATGCAAAGAATCCTTCTGTAATGGTATTCATACACTAGATCATAGCCTAAACTAAAAATCAGGTCCTAAGGTTCCCCTTAAACCATAATATCAATGATTCTTGATTCCCATTCCCATGCATATCCTAATACTTACTACATGCATGTGGCCATTCTCTCATTAGCGAATCCTCCTTGTCGGCCCATCCAGGCCTACCTATGTTGTCCCTATCTTGCCAACTGAGAATAGGAACGAGCCAGTCGCCCATCCGAATATCTAGTTCATCGTATCCCTAAGAGTGGCTCCCTGCCCCATTGGCATGTGTCGAGGCTGCACTCTGGATAGCACATCCTACAGACTCTAATATGCCAGTAATCCCGTCAGGATTATTGGGCTACCCGACTACCAAGACATGGAGAGGCCAACCCTTCCGTCACCAAAGGTATACGTCGGACCTAATATCATCCTCAAGGAAACCGCAATGTACTGCGCATATCGTACTCACACTCTAGTATTTATGGCCTAGTATGCAATGGATGACCTATGTATGTATGATGGTGGTAACATGCAGTCCATGAATACATCTCAGATTCAAGCCTAAGAGTAAACCTCGACCCCTTTAGTCTATCCATCATCCAATCCAATCTATAAAGTATTAACCTTCCTAAGGGTCGAGTACTCGCTAACCCCAAAATCATCATTCACCCAAGCGTCTATCTCTATGTTAGCTTATCCTAATCCTAATAAACCTCATCTTGTGCTCTCACGTCAATCATAGCAAACACAATAATATATATACAAGCCTAGCATCGCATAAGGCGACTAATGCAAGCACAAGCATAGTACATAAATTATAAAAGTCACATCAATCCTATGGAATATGATAGGTATTGCAATCACTCTCTGGAGCAATCGCATCTAGTAGTTCTACTAAGAACCACCAATATCAGCCTCTAGTAGAGCGTGGATCTCTACCCTATTATATACTGGTAGTCTAACTACTATTTCTGTATTTGGGCTTCTCTCTTCCACATACCTGGTATTCATTATTATAGGATAAGTCCTCACTTGCCCATCATGTTCCTGCCATTTTTCTTACTATATCCCAAAGGCATTTGAGATACTCCCGGATGTCGTTACGATATGGTTAAGCCTAACGTATCAGGATATGACCCAACCATGCATTGGGTATACCATTGATCTAGGATTATTGCTGAAAAGATAATATACTATTATTATCGCGGTACAAACATTATCCTAGCATCGCTACTACGCAAATCCTAAAGAAATAAACCTAAAGGATAGTTTCGGGTTATACATATGGGTCTAAAGGACGACATAGGTAACTGTTGAACTGGAACCTCGACCTCCTCGTGTAGCACCTCCTTTACACATCGAGAATAAGACACTAAAAAATAAGACACAACTTTGTTTTTGCTTCCTTTTCACTCCTAGGCCTATTCCTAGCCCTAATGTAAGATCTAATTACCTATACAAAGCCTCTAAAACTCAATCATCCATAATCACACACTCAGACGGAGAAACTAGTGTTTTTTAAAATCAGGATGTTACACATACTAGGTACCGCAGACAATGCAGGAAATGAACATTAGACAAATGTATAAGAAACTTCATTCAATATAAGGAAAAGACATTATATGGTTGAATGAGGGCACCTAAGAATATATGAGGAATGAACCCCAAATGTCTAAGGAATGAACCCCAAAGGATCAGATAAAAGAACCTTAGTTGATATGATAAAGAAACATTAGATGATGATATTGATCCCCAACTGGAAAAATGAGGATCTTTGGACACTAGCTGCTAATAAGATCAAACCCTAGAATACAAGGTTGAGATACTACACAATGGTACAAGGAGCCTTAGAAGACGAAATAAGGGAACACAATATGATAGGTCACTAACTCACAAAAGGGATCCAAAAAATAATAAGAAATAGCTCAAATGATAAATGGTAAATGAGTACCCTTATATGTTGGAACCCAGATGATAAAATTAAGTTCTTTCAACTTGTTTTTCCTTCTATGGTAGAAAAAATGTTACGAAACAGTTGGTTATGTAAATGCTCTGTTCCAAATCCAGTAAGGCTCTCAAGTGTTTTAGGTTGTCCAACTCAAAGGGGAAATCTTTCCTTCCTCTAGTCTATCATGGAAAATTGTGTCAGTAGTACCTGCAAAGACAATCCCGTAGCCGAGTCAATATAGGGTTTCTGTGATAGTTGATCAAAAGAAAAATGCGCATATATTTTTAGTGTGTTGTTTTCTTCATATATTGGATAGTGTGGGGACCAATCTATATGGCATGACTTGCTGGAGTTCCCTCTTGGGAGGCAAGTGTGCTAGCATGTCAGATGTACAAAGGGACAAAACCTGTAGAGCCGGGATATGCTGTCCATCAAAATCGTACATCGCATGCACCGGAGCATCCTGCTTTCTGTAAAATAAGATTCTCATCTTTAGACAACATAGTTAAAAACACCTCTTTAGACATTCAATTAAATTTATGCACAAAATTGTGATCAAACTACCAAACATCCAATATTTGCTGAAAACCAACGCCAAGATCTAACCTTGATTAGATCTATTCCAGAGAAATGACATTATTTCTCCCTAACCAAATGGAATATCTTGCAAGATGCCACACTAAATATATCACTTTTCAAAACATTTTCCCTATAAAACAAACTTTTATGTTAAAGATAGTGGAGATAACCCATCATTGTAAAGAACAATTGAGATCCTAAGCTAATGATATATATGATACCACACTGGATAAATCACAGGGTAGGAGAAAAATAAGTGAGATGAGTACTCCACCTGATGAGAAGAACAAAAGACGCAGACTGTGGCCTGAACATCTGTAATGATATTCTTGCCAAACAGATTACTCCAAGTAGGAAATCAATGAAGAAGTAGGCACCAAGAAAAAGCAAGAATCTTTGAAGGCACAAGACATTGTCAAAAAATCTTAAACACCTTTGATCCTATGTCATTGATGGGGAAAAAATTATAAGCATTGATATTTAACTATATAAACTCTTAGGCTATATTTGGTATCCAAAAAAGTGGGGGGAAAGAAAGTGTGGGAAAAGAAAATTTATTGATTTCCGTTAACTTGCACTTTAACATCCAGCTTCTTTATGATGTCTTCCCAAATCACATTTTGTATCCCCCGTACACATCTGGAAGGACAAAAATTTTAACCCACATAAAGAATTTTACTCCCTCTGTTCCTTTTCACATGTCGGTTTTTCAGAGAAATTTTGTTTCTAATTACTTGTCGTTTTTAAAGTTCAAGGTCACATTAACTACTTATTTATCAAATATACCCTTACCTATTTATTATATAGAGAGAAATATGTACAATAGAATAATGAAAAATTAAGGGTCTCACATGGAAAAAGTCTAATAATTTTATAAAAAATAACAAAATTTATTGATTATCTTGGTTTGTGTAAAAGAACCTTAAACGACATGCAAAAGAGAATGGAGGGAGTACTTAGTACCAAGAATAAAAATTGATGATGGGTATTATTTAACGTTGTAGACAACAATTTTAGTGTTGTCTATTAAATGTTGTCTATTAAATTTTAAATGTAGCATTAAGACAATCGTGGCCAATTGCTAGTTTTGAGAACTGTTTACCAACTGTTGCATTAAATATAAAAAGCAATGGTTCTGCAACTGTTGTCAAAGTTAAACTTTTGGTTTTAGCAACAGTTCTACAATAATACTTTTTTTTTTTAAAAGGAGTTCTACAATACTTAACAAAAGAATTATTCAGTTAAAAAAATTTGTGTATTCAAATATGTTTTGGAATAATTCTTCAATTGTTGATAAGAGAGTGACCATAATTAAAAAATATTGCATTATGTTTTAGGAACGATTTTGCAAGCCATTGGTAAGAGAATTGTCCACGGATTGAATAACTTTTGCCTATCTATGTTTTGGGAACAATATTTTGACCATTGCCAAAATAACTGTGTGGTTACCATCTTTATTTTCTTTGCTAAATTATAGTCCTGTATATGATCCCTTCTGCTTGTTGACATGGCTACAATTTATTGCAGATATCATATATGGCATTGTTAGAGGTAATATTTTATGTTTTTTTTTGCAAATACGTTCATTTCTACGATATTGTACGTCAATTATGTTACTATCACACTCGTTTAGAAGCATCGTCATCGATAAAAATTGGAAATTTGTTTTATATAAAATATGGCTAAATTTTTTTGGTAAATTACACTTCATTGCCCAAACAAATGCGGACATTAATTCTTATATTAAAATCTACACTTCTCTTTCCCGGTAATTTTTATTTTGCTCCGAAGATTTTTGACTCAGCTCCGGTGTCTAGAAAAAAAGGGCTATGAATAATCTAGAGCTCGGCCGGGAGGTAAATAAAGTATAACCCCAAATTGTTCTATCACCTTGGATATTAGCCGAGTTTGTCCCTTTACTCTTCCATTCCCCGATAATTTTTATTTTGGTCCGAAGATTTTTGACTCAGCTCCGGTGTCTAGGAGAAAAGGGCCATGAATAATCTAGAGCTCGGCCGAGAGGTAAATAAAGTCTAACCCCAAATTGTTCTATCACCTTGGATATTAGCCGAGTTTATCCCTTTAAATAGAGTGCGTTAACCACTCACACCCAATCTTGGGGTTAACCCACCCATGATATATAAACAGGTATTACATTTTAGTCTTTGTCAACATTAATATCTTTAAATAATGGTGAACAATTTTCAATGATGCTTCTAGTAAAAAAAAATTGTTCTTTTATTACTTTTGATGCCGTTGATGATTAATTTTGAATATTTTATTATTAGTTTTATGACTTTTAGAAATAAAACAAAGTTTTAAATACCTACTTTAATTATTTACTTTAGAATTTTACCAAAAATCTTTATTTTATTTTTTATTATTTCATAATTGATAGTAAGGGCTTATAACTATATGTTAACATATAATATTGAAAATCAAAAACTGAGAAAAAAAACATGCATGAAACTTGATTATATTAAAATAAAATAAAATGCAATGCAAATTTGTATACCAGGGGAAATGAGTGTAAATTTTAACATAACAGGGTAGAGATGTGCAATTCAAGCTTTTTTCATAGGAGGGATGTGTAATTTTCTCTAAGATATTATGTCGATCATTGACTTAATATTTAAACAACATCATGAAGTATAATGATAATCGCTCTACAATAAAAATAGGCATAAATATAAAGTCTAGTTGTCCTCTTAATGAGTTTGGAATGCAACATCAACAAAAATAAATACACTTTTTTGTGATTATCATATTAAGAGTAAGAGTCACTATTCTATGAAAAACATTCGAATAAAATGGCATGTCAAATTTCTAAGACTTAAGATAATAATTACCACTTTCTTAAGTATTTATGAATATGTATACCTGTATATCTTTTGACAATAATCTATATCTATATATAAAGACAATTGCCTTTGTTAAGTTTAAAATTTGGTGTCAGATAATTTTTTTTATTTTTCCCTTAACTAAACAGAAATTTTGAAAAAAAAAAGCAGTACCACAGTTTTGTGATTTTTAAAGGAAAATGAAATTTTAGACAAACTAAATTTGAAACACTGCCGTAATATTTTAAACAAAACCGAAAATTTTAACAAAAAATGTAACTATAGTAGTTTCATGATTTTTAAACAAAATTGAAATTTTAAACACTACCATAATTTTAAACAAAAATGAAATCAAATTAACTTTAAACACTACCATAAATTTTGTTTGGAATCAAATTTCCCGATATGAAAAGACATAAAACATAAGGGTAGATGAGCACAGTAGTGCTCGTCGTTTTGCTAGCATATATAATATAATGTCAATTATAACTGACTAAACATTTGAGAAAATGTCAAAATGAGTAGATCCTATTTTCAGTATCCTATGAAGATACAAGCGAGATCACATTGGTACTTTAAAAAATTGATTAAATTAGATTCTCAATCATAAAAAATGATATTAAAACATTTTTCTCAAAACTAAGACTTAGATTGTAAGTTAACGGTACCATCGTTGGGTTGGTTGAGGTGGTTAACGACCTCGGCCCTAGACAAGGTCTGAATAACAGAAGTGACCAATATAATTTGGGAAGCCAAGAAAACAAGGGTTAATTGCTTAATCGGTCTAAACTGGGATTAGTCTCGTAGGCGATCCAAATGGCCTAAGTTGTGGGAATACCCTAATGGACTCTCTAGGGAACTAGAAAGCCCTAATATGATGAGTCCTAACAAATAAAGATTGTAAGTTAACAATATTTCAATGTTTGAGGCCAAAAGGGGTTGGTGCAGCAGTTGCACCCCTAGGCTTAGTAAATTCCTTAAGCACTTGTACCGGGTTCGATCCCGTGAATCACCAGGAAAAAAAATTCAACGTTTGAGAAATAATAATTTATCATCTTCCCCCACCCTTTTTAAAAAAAGTATATATATTTCAACGTTGTCCTCAGCACTAATCGTCTTGAATGACAGGAACTCCATAGACGGTCTCTCCCACGTCCTACTTTGGAATTGTCTCTCAAAATGTTTAGCAACCTCAAATTTTACCTCGTCCACGCCATCCACTAGTTCCCTGTTGACCTCAATGCATAGAATTTCATTCGGTCTTCTCCTCTTGTTAATACAACCATGGAAAATCTTGGAGTTTGTGTCTCCCTCCTGAAGACACTTGATTTTAGCTTTTTGCCAAAAGATACTAGCTTGTAGGTACGATAAATAGAATAGTTTTTCCTGACACTGCCTTTTTGCAATAACATGATCAGACGATAAGTTCCCCTCCTCGCCCAACATGTCCCACTTTTTCAAATCCTCTATGGCAGCGCTGATCCTTTCTCCCAAATTCTGAGAGTGCTGTCTATGCCATTCCTTTAACTGTACTTTGATTAATTTGAGCTTCTCCTTCAACACATAAGCCCCTTACCCATCCACTTTAAAATTTCTCCAATGCTCCTTTACAAAATCATGGTAACCTTCCACATCGCTCAATTCACATTCTTCTCTTTTAGTAGAATGGGACAATGATCCGAAGTTTCTCAGTCAAGGCCCGATTGCGAACAAGCTGGCCATTCCATCAACCATTCTTTGTTAACTAGGAATCTATCCAATCGGCTCATAGCAGACCCGTCTGGTTTGTACCAAGTGTATTTTCTCCCATTCATTTGCATATTAATCAGCTCCATTTCTGAGATGAATTCATCGAACAACGCCATTTCCTCATGTCTATAAGCTCAACAGACTCCTTTTCTTTCTGACTCGTTCTTAATAGAGTTAAAATGGTCCGTCAAGCGCCAACACATGCCTCTTTTATGGTATGTTTGGTATGTAAGAAAGTGGGAGGAAAGAAAGTGAGAGGAAAGAAAATTTATTGGTTAAAGTGTAAAATTGATGATGTGTTATATTATTATTGATGCATCGCGTTTATATCAACGATCTTTTCACACTTTACTAAAAACTTTTCTTTCTCTCTATTTTCTCTCCTCTCTGCCAAACAAACCATTAGTCTCCAACAATTCTACCAACTCACTCCAAAATTCCTTCTTCCTATTAAAATCATTCTGTCCCCACAACCCCAAGCACAATCTTTCTTCCATCACTTCTAGTTTCGACTCTTGAATGCACATCAAATCGGGATTATACTTTGCAACCAGTTTTTTGATGTCTTGTTTCTTTGCTCTTCCACCTAAACCCCTGATATTGTATGATAAAATATTCATTATTTCTTTAATTTGGATCTTCTAATTCCCCTGATCACCCGTTTCAACAAATCTGACTCCCACCCCTTCCCCCTTGACTCCCCCTACCTACTACATGTCTATCTCTTTCTTCAATCAGAACTAATTGTTCAACCACTTCCCCCACTTTTCCTTTTGAGGCCAACGCCACATCCTTACCAAAATCCCACACTTCATCGCCGACCTCCACCACCTCCCCATGTAACATCCTCCATTGTTTTTTTTATTAATAATGCTACCCAAGATTGCACAACCAGAAAGAGAGTGTACCTATGAGAGTATAAGCTGCGAGCCAGCCCCTTCAATATGAGAGGACAAGCGCCCTGTCAGATCTTCATTGTTGATACACACCCCTTCGGGTTTCCTCCCCAACCTAACTTCCTCCCTTTCGCAGATTGGCCCTTTCTTTTGCGTCTTACTCTTGACTTCGCCCCCAGTAACAGGACCACATGCTTCCTTATCTGATCTAATTGTGAATCTCTAGAATGGGATTCATTTTGTCCTACAGTGTTTACCCTGGAAGTCTCCAACGGCGCTACTTCATGCACTTGTGTTCGGGTTTGATCCACCACGTATCGCCCTAGGTCCACAAACAAAGAGAATTGGCCCTGAGGCCCATTGTTAACCCAGCCCATTTCGTCAACTAAGCCTCCAGCGTTATTATGCTCACATGGCCCAGACAATCCAGCAGATTGATGCAACTCCTCAGTAGACACACGAATAACCTGAGTTTTATCACCCTCCCCAGATGGGCCTAGAAAGGCAGTTTGTACCCGGCCCAACACATCAAATCGAATTGGGTCCAAGGACACCTTCTGATGTTGGCCCACTATTTCAACTACACCTTGAGATTCCACATTGTTTTCCTTAGCTTCCAAAGAGCTTCACGAGCTTCTTGGAAAGCTTTGCTCGTATTCTGATTCGTTTCTTCAACTTCTGTGCCTAAAATTTGTGTGGCTTGCACCACAGAGCACATGTTCTCGAGCGTTGCCCAGCCCTCCTCATTTAATGTCGCATTAACTCTTTCCATGACTTTCCAGTCAGCCGCTTCGTCTCCCTCTGCAACAATCGATGCCATTGAAGGCGGGATGAAGGACTCATCAGAGTCCGAGCTTTCGAATTCCTCCCCATAGATCCTCCGAGTCGATGGCTTCCACTGCACACTTGCATATAAGAACACATTAATGATTCTGATTGAGAACACCAAACCATTAATTCGCACTCTGGAAACCCTGGAAATGGTTTCCCAAGAGGAGGTACGAAGAAGGGCCCTTGCATAATCGAGTCTCTGTTTTTTCTGTGTGTTCTCATCAATCATAACTAACTTCCCCACGCACAACAACATTTTATCGAAGTAATCCTTTCCCCAAGCATGTATGAGCATGCCCTGAATACGTACCCACATGTACCTTTCCTGTGCGACTTCCTCCGGGGACTGCGCAACCAATTTGTTGAACCACAATTGAAAATAATCTTCAACATCTTTCACAAGCTCAACAAAATCTTCCTCATCTGACACCTGAATAAGAACCATATCGCCTCCCATAGGTGTGATTTTAATAGACGAAATCCCTGCCTCCATTATCTTTTCTTGCAATGTTAACACCTCATCCGGGCAATGTATCCGTCCCACATAGCACCACCTTAGCCAAGCCATGTCATCCTCTGACACATTGATGTCCAATCCCTTCCAATCTGAGCTGCTCCCACATTCATTTCCTTTTCCATTCTTCGGCAGCCACACTTTACATGTTTCATTTTTTTACAGCATCTGCATAGGACAGATTTGGGTCACGAAGCCTTGAATATCGTTGTTCTCTTCCTCTCCCATTTCTATGGCCTCTTTTTGTTTCTACCCTTCGCGCTTCCCGTCTTTCGTCTTCGCAGTTGTTCCATTGGGCCCGCGCCTCAACGGATTGTTCACTTCTTGGATATTTAGATATGTTAACTTGAATCTTCTATGAGCCAAACCAACATTTGTTAAGGTTCTTCTCCAATAATTTTTCATTTGTGACATTTCAAAACCTGACAAAACCAAAACTTTGTTTATCCTTGTTCCATTTTTTTAGGATGAAAAGATCCACCACCTTCCCCCATGATGAAAATCTTCTATGCAGTTCCTATCCCCCAACGCTCTCATGAAAGTTTGTGAAATAATAAGTTACTGTTTCATTGCTCCTCAACTCGTGTATTCCGTCAGTCTTAATGGTTCCAAGTTTATTCCATTTCTTCCTCTCTGGTCTCACGTAGGTCCATCCACTGTCTCTCCCACCCTCTCTCCCCCTCTTTCCCCCTCCCACTCACTCCCACTCTCTCACTCTCTCTCATCCCCCCCAGTTCGGTTACACTACTGTTGGATTGTCAGACCTCTACAATTATATTAGTATAAATAAATTTATGTAACTGGTGATATGATAGGAAATGAAGAGAGACAGAAAGGAATAAGTTAGATACACAAATAGACCTTGTTTGGCAAAAATATGCTAGAACCTAACTAATAGTTGATAAACTATATTATGGTTTTGGTAAAAATAAGCTAAAAAACTAGTCGAGTAAATTAAAGTGTTTAGTAAAATTAAATACAAAAATACATAAAAGATATATTTATTTAATTTTTTGTATAAAATAATATATATTAAAAAAATTTCAATCTTAAAATTTTAATTTATTTCGAATTATTTATTTTGTAAAGGAAATAGAATATATATTTTTAATTTATTCTCAATTTTTAAATATTTATGATTATAATTATTGGTCATATATATATATATATATTTGAATTTAAAAATATGTAGTAATATTTAATTAAAAATATAGGCGGGAGTTATTAACATAAGAGGAAACTAAACATTCTCGCATATACTTGAATGTACATTGCTTTTGAGATAATTCACAATATTCATGTAAAGTAACCGACTAACATAGAACAAGGAATATAGTGTGTAAGCAGCGGTTAGTTCTTTTTTTACCTTATAAAAGGTTGAAATTGAGAGAAAATATAAAAATTATAAGTTATAAGTTCAGATGCTACTTTAACTAGCATATAAAAAAAGCTATAAGTTAGTGTGATAAACTTGTCTAGCAAACACTCCTTTCATGTTCAAACAAGCTTATAAACTAGTCCAATAGGCAATAAATTAGCTTATTGGCATTGTCAAACAGATCCTATAGCTGAAAATCTAGCTTATAGCTGAAAAATGACATGCATTTTAAATGACATGCTTTTTAAATCTAGCTTATAGCTGTTGAACTGAATGATAACTATAAAATGACTTGCGTTTTAAATTTTTATAAATGTTTGAAATTGAGAGAAAATATAAAAATAATAGGTTTTAAGCTCAGATGCTACTTCAACTAGCATATAAAAAAACTATAAGCTAGTATGATAAACTTGTTTACCAAACACTCCTCTCGTGTTCAAACAAGTGTATAAGCTAGTCCAAAAAGCTATAAACTAGCTTATTGATCTTGTCAAACAGATCCTATAGTCGAAAAGCCAGCTTATAGATGAAAAGTTATTTGGTTAATATTAATGTATTTGGTAAAATTAGCTGTTAAACTAATTATTGATAACTATAAAATGACATGCTTTTGAAATTTTTATATAAATTCTATTGATATAAATAATTTTTTTGGAAAATAATTATTGTTTTAAATATTTTAGTTTATTTCAAATCATTTGTCATCTTAAAATTAAGAATATCAAACTTTTAAATTTTATTCTTATTTTTAATTAAAATGTAATCATATAAAGAAAATGACTCAATCATAAATTTTAATAAAAAAAATTTTATTTTTTTGTCATAAATAAAAAATTATTTTGTTTTCAAAGAGAGTAAAAGGGGAATAAAATCAAAATAATAAAAATAAAAGGGAGGGAGGGAGGGAGAGGGAGAGAGAGAGAGTATAAGCTATAACTCTGAATGCTACTTGAAGTAGCTTCTCCAAAAAAAAAAAAAAACTATAAACTACACTCCTCTACTTTGGTACAAACAAGTTTATAAGTTAGTCAAATAAATTATAAGAAATGTTATCAACACACTTTTTAACACCCTCTTCCCTGTATTCACTCTCTTATCGGTTAAAATTCAAAATTGTCCCAAAAAATCATATGAGCCCATGTAAAGTTGGTTGGACTATATGAATTTTAACCGAGAGATTGTTAAAAAGTGAGTCGGTAGACTTTCTCAATAAGCTACAAGCTAGCATATATACTCACCTAGCCAAATATGTATGAAAAGATAAGAGTCCAAAGTTTATTTTTTTAACCTTTTCATTGTCATTTCTCTTGGTTTGCAAAGCCAAACAACGTATATATTGATTGTTTTTCCATGATATAACTTGCACAGGATTACTACAAACTCTCGGACTTGGCCGTTATTCAGACAGCACTGTTTCTGATTCTGAACATGGCATCGAGATAGGAAGAGTCACGGGAAGGTATGTCTTGCCATCATACATTATGGTGAGATATGCGTTGGGGCTCATGGTTTTCTTTGTGCTATTGATATATACGTGTCGGAGAAGACATATTTCAATGTATGGAAGTATTGAAGTTTTTCTTCAAGGGAACAACCTGATGCCAATAAGATATTCATACAAAGACATAAAGAAGATGACTAGGAATTTCAGGGACAAGTTGGGTGAAGGAGGCTATGGTTGCGTTTATAAAGGAAAGCTACGCAGTGGTCCATTTGTGGCCATAAAGATGTTGGGTAAGCCAAAAGCAAATGGGCAAGAATTTATTAGTGAAGTGGCAACCATAGGAAGAATACACCATGCCAATGTAGTGCGACTTATTGGATATTGTGTTGAGGGATCAAAACGGGCTCTTGTTTATGAATTCATGCCCAACGGCTCTCTTGATAGATATATTTCCTCCAAAGAGGATACTATCTCTCTAACTCATAAGCAAATGTATGAGATATCTCTTGGTGTGGCTCGTGGTATTGCGTATATGCATCAAGGCTGCGAGATGCAGATTTTGCATTTTGATATTAAGCCTCATAACATTCTTCTTGATGAGAATTTTATGCCAAAAGTTTCTGACTTTGGTCTTGCAAAGCTTTATCCCATTGCCAATAGCATTGTGACATTGACTGCAGCAAGAGGAACAATCGGTTACATGGCTCCTGAGTTGTTTTACAAAAATATTGGAGGAGTATCCTGCAAGGCTGATGTGTATAGCTTTGGAATGCTTTTGATGGAAATGGCAAGTAAGAAAAGGAATTTAAATCCACATGCGGACCGGTCAAGTCAACTGTTCTTTCCCTTTTGGATTTACAATCAACTGGCTGAAGAAAAGGAGATAGAAATGGATGAAATTACCGATGAGGAAAAGAATAATGTGAAGAAGATGTTCATAGTTGCGTTATGGTGTATACAGTTAAAGCCAAGTGATCGTCCTTCAATGAACAAAGTAATAGAGATGCTTGAAGGAGATATTGAGAACATTGAAATGCCTCCAAAGCCTTCTCTGTATCCTAATGAAATGATTCAGGAAGATCTCGAAGATGTCGACTCTGATGAAATTGCATCAGATGCTGCTGCTGGCTCTGTTAGCTTTCTTGAGGAAACTGCAACAGAGCCTTTATTAATGTACTCTGCTTGACAATTTCTGGTAGTTTGCTTTCACTATTATACTTCTATTATTTCGAGAAGAAACATATCATTTACTGTTTGTGTTTATTGTGAACTCTAAATATTTCATTGCTTAGTAGTGAACTCTTCTATCCTCTCTAAGTTACATGTATGGTAAGTAATAGGTGTCCTCTAAAAATACTATGATCCAATTAGTCCGTCAAAATTATAATTCAACAGCAAATTCGTCTTTCTTATCATCATTTGAGTTCTTTGTAAAAATTAATATGTGAACATTGTTTTTTATTTGAAGAATTTTGTGACAAAATATTTGTAGAAATAACAATGCTGCTGGTTATTACATAATTGCTTTCCAAATTGAATTATATTTTTTCTTATCATTCAATTATAACAAACTGTAGTAGAATACATTAGTTTAAAGATGGGCATTTCTATTAAAACAATAATTTCATTATCCTAAAGCTTAGGCCCCGTTCGGGGTGGTGTTAAGTTTCCTGTTTTTTGTTTTAAAAGTTAAATTTGGAAACAAAAAGTGTTCGGATAAATTGGGATTAAGTTAGTTTTTTCCTTAATTTTGAAACAGTTTTCATCTAAATCCCAAATCCATAAAATTTGGTTTTATGATTCTGGTTTGGCGGTTTTTAGATGAAACACGCATTCGAATCCTGTTCACGTCTGGTCTTTCTATTTATTTTTTTAATTCTACTGTGAAGAGCACATGGAAGTGGAACGGCGCACTGCCCATCATTTGTTTGGTCCACATCATCCCTCCTGGTCAAACATTGCAATGCACACCATTTTTATTTTATTTTTGATCTAACACTGTTTATATGTGAAGCGTTCATCAATAGAACATTTTTTGGTCAAAAAAATCAATTGAACAAAAATATTATAAAATAATTTTTTTTTGTTTCTTCTGGATGTTTTATTATAAAATAATTTTAATCCAACTAGTTGCAGATACTGTGAAGCGTGCTATATTGTAAATATTACATTTTTTACAAATAAAAAATATTACAACTATTTTTAAATCTCTTATTTTAAACTTTTAATTTAAAATAACTTTTAAGTATTATTTTTATATTATTTTTTAAATTTTTTATTATTTTTATTATTTTTTCCAGAAGTAATTTTTTTGTCATTTTTATTTTTTTGTGCCAATTTTTTTTTATATTGGGTGAGGTCATAATAAGGCGAGGTAAAAAGAATGACGTAAAAACTCAGAACTGAAACTCAAAACTCAGAACTAAAACTCAAAACTCAGAACTAAAACTGAGTTTGATTTTCGAAATTTACAAAACATAAAACCAAAAACCACCCAGAACGAGGCCTTAGGTGTTTAAAGCTTTTCAACAAGGATTCTAAACACTTAGAACATATACCTACTGTTTTAGTCCCACTTGATGCATGTACAGTGTAACATCCCATTTTTCGCAAAAGGTTTTCCTTGAAAACAGCAGCATTTTTTTTTCTTTTACAACCGCATGTGTAATACTTTGGAACAACGAAAAACAACCACTTCTAAAGTAAAACATAACCAATATCATATATATATGCATCATAGCAGTGTCAAGGATCAGAGTGGTTCGCACGCAGGTGAGTTCCAAAATACAAAAGTAGAGACTCAAAATAAAGTACATCAGTCATATGAAAAACCTATAACCTAGAGTTGACTCATATCCGTGATGCATCCTGGTAGCTCCTGTCAGAGGACTTAGGCCCAAAAATCATACTGTACAAAATACTAACTAGAGTCTAACCAACTGACTCTATCTAACTATGTTGGCAAGTAGGTAAACCTAAGACGCTTGGGAAACCTCGCACGGGAGGTTGTCGACTCCGAGCTAGTAGGTCTCGATGCCTCAGAAGGATCCTTCTCCTTTTCGTCTTCACTATCAATCACTACTCTATCTCTCACCACCCACTCCCTAGTGGTTCTACGCCCATTTATTGGGTCTCCGGCCGTAGGGGTTGGAAGCAAGGGATAAGAACAGTGAGGACAGTGAATACAAAATGAGGGATGAGTACCCTCAGGTGCAGCAGGTGTCGCCAATGAAGCTGTCACAGTAGCAGTAGTAGTAGCAGTAACAATGGGAGGAGTTCCAGGAACTCCAGTTGAAGGTGAATGTGTACTCGAGCTCGGTACCATAGTCGGATGTGAAAGGTCCACGAACGGAAATATCCCAGCAGGTACAGAAGGAGAAGGTACAGAAAGTAAACTAGGCAGAACATAAAATTGAACTCTCTTATTGCTGAATCGTACAGCCGTAGAGAATTCTCTATCATCGTCGGTCTCGATCACCATTTCTGAACGAGACAACCGGCCAAAAATGGGATCAACAGACCACGCTGATGGCTCCTTCCCCTGGGGAATTCATACGTCATCACCCCTAGATACCTCATAGGGATCAACATCATCTAAGTAGCGAATCCAGAGCAAAATCATGAAACAAAATAAATGCAAGGGTAAATTCTTTGTCCACGAGTTTATCATAGGCTATGTCGCATGCAAACAATATATATATATATATATATATATATAATAAAATAACATGCTTTTATATACATATACATACTTAATAGACCGCATGCATCATCATGGTATATCAAGTATTGCATGTGAGCAGAAAAATCAAACAACCGATCAACAATTAAATCACCATAATATCAAACATTTTCATATGAGCAGACAAATCAATCAACAAGTCATCGAAGAAAACTTCCGGCATCGAAGAAAACTTCCCGCAATAGGACATCGGAGAAAACTTTTGGCATCGGAGAAAACTTCCGGCAATATTTCTTTTAATTTTAATGCATTGATAATTGACGTATCTCACCTCTCCACACTACTGATTCCCAAACCCAAGCCTTCCTAATCTAAAATGCTTAGTGTCAAAGAACTCCTTTTGGTATTAGGTCGTTGGAACCCATGTTGAGCTAAATAATATGCCTAGTCAGTTCCCAGGAAAGAAAGGTGGCATAAACACACTTAATTACCAAGCCTTTCCTAGCCAAAACTTTCCCAGACATGTACTATTCAACCTAACTTCTTTGAAATATATTTTTTTGCTAAACCAAATCCTTAATCAACTTTTACAATATTTTAGAGACATAAAACAACTTAAAACAATGTTTAAAAATCACATGAGGGCCACGATTTTGGTGCTCTAAAACAAACCCAAATTTTTCAACTTTTCATTTCCAAAACATATCATTTCACCACACTTAAATCCTTAAACTTTAAACTAACTTCCTTAACGCCTAACATACTTTAAAATCAAGTTAAAATATCCTCCAAAAACATCTTTGAGGCCACAGTTCCAGCCCCTATTTTTAATCAAATTTATTTTTCAAAAACTTTGTAAAACATGCATATATGACTAGTTTCCAAACATACCACTTATAACCCATCAAGAACCAACTCTAAATCAACAAAAACCAAACAAAACCAAGGCATCTAGCTCCTAAATTGCATCGCATGTCGCTTGATTCCAGATTACTTTGACCAATGGTATTTGCTTATCCCTCAATTGCTTGATCCTTTGGTCTTCAATTCTCACAGGAGGGACCTCAAAAGATAGATTTTCTTTCAATTGAATCACGTCCATTTCGATGACGTGAGATGGATCAAAAATGTATTTTCGCAATTGCGAGACATGGAATACATCATGGATATTTGAAAAAAATGGCGGTAAAGCAATCTGATAAGCTACTGGACCTATGCGGCGAAAAATATGATAAGGCCCAATGAATTTAGGAGTCAGCTTCCTGAATTTTATGGCTCGACCCACACCCGTAGTAGGCGTCACTCGAAGAAAAACATGCTCGCCTTCATCAAACTCGAGTGGTCGTCTTCTTTTGTCAACATAACTCTTCTGTCTACTTTGGGAGTGTAACGACCCGTTTCCGGACCGCTACCGAGCTCAACATACCGAGCTCGAGTTACCGAGCTCAACACACCGAGCTCAAGTTACCGAGCTCAACACATCGAGCTCAACTTACCCTGTATGCGATGTGTTTTAAAACGATACTCTTGTGCCCCTTTTAGAAAGGTACGGTCTATATTTTTTTTTTTATAAAACCAGCTCGTGCACATCAGAGTAATTACAGCTTTTCGAAACATGATGCAACTAAGACACCAGGCTTAAATTCTAATAAAACATACATGCATAACATACATATATACCACTCGAAATAATAATGTATACAAAATACAGAGTAGTAAATGTACAAAGAAATACACCTAAGGTATGACGACTTCAAGAGAGCAATCATACCCTGGGGGTACTTCTGGCAGACACCCACGCATTTGCTCCAAAGTAAACCGCCGCCTACCCAAGAACAACAAAACATAACCTACCTAACCGGTCACAACCACTATACACAAAAACATAGACAAAGTAAATCACGACAAGTATAGGTCGTCGCTCGATCCTCGTCGAGCTCCTCCTCGCCATCATCTGGCCGTCGTGTTCCCTCGCACCTCGACATCGCTGGGTAACCGTCATGGGTCAAGGCACCACGGAAAGTGGTCAACTTCTCAACAATTCAAAATAAACACGGCATAAAGAAATAAGCAACACAATAATGTATATCAATCACCACACGTGACTCGACCTTCTCACTCTAGACTCGACTCAACTCGCGATCCATTTCTCTCGACCGACAATTTTTCCGAATGCACACGCTGCATCAGTATCTTTGGAAAGTCCAGTGAAAAGCCTTGGGATCTTCGCTCTCCCTAGGGCGATACCAACTCAGGTCCCATAGCGTGGCGACGTCTAGTCAATCTCCGTAAACAAAGGGGACCTAGCACTTAGTTATCCGGTCACGGCTCAAAACGTCATAACGACTTCGCTTAGCTCGCTCACTCGATGAACAGGCTCTCCGCTTACAATATTCAAAGAGTTATACACAAGATATTCAACCGCATGTCAAATAAAAAGAGCAAGCTCGACATGAAGAAACGCAATTCAACAGTCAATACATAATTCACAACATATATTCAATCACATATTAAATACATGCAAAAACCCAATCATATCACAACATTACATGCTCGACACAAATCACGGAATCCATACATAGCAATATAACAATAAAAATCCTAGAATGTTTAGAAGTGCCCTTACGCACAAAACATAAACACGTAGAATATGAAGTGCCCTTACTGAACTCCAAGCTAATGCTGTTCGACAACGACCTCGACACGGCTGTCTTCAAACGAGCTCGACAACGAATTCTCTTACTCGATCTCGACACGTATGCTTCTTAGTCGACCTCGACACGTACAGCTCTCGATCTGGATCCCACTGCTCCCACGTCCTCGGGTTCGCTCTCCCGTACACCTCGATTCGGAAATCACACGATCTCGGGAGTCAGACTTCCTAATACAAGCACAACTTAGTTCCATCTATGGGTTCTAATAACACTTAGCTCTCATCCCAATCCTAACCACAACCCAAGTAAACATTACAAAATAACTCCTTTCTCTAAAATTTTATTGAAAACTTCTTTCATACATTACCAGACAAAGCCATTTTTCCTCTAACACAACGTTAGGGTTTTCGATCAAAAGTTCATGAAAAAGGTTATCTGATGCTACAACAGATAAATCGACAACAACAACCACAAGAAGCAACGTACAACAACTAAAACAAGAAATCGAAACAAACCAAATAGGGAGGGTTTTGGGCACTGCCTATTGCAGAAAACAGAGAAAGAAATTTGTTTTACAAGCTCAAATAATCGGTTAGAAAGGTCGGTAATATCATGAAGAAGAAAACCTATCAATATGAGATGATTTGGAAGCATAAAAACTAGCTAAAATGGAAAGAAGAAATGGCGCTAAACAGTAGCATGAAGGAAAAGAAAATCTGTTTTTCATACCTCAAATGATGGTCGAGAAGGTGAGATATGTCGAGGAGATGATGAGAAACAAGATTGATGAAGAAAGTTTATGCAGAAGCTCGATGGAACTCAAGGTTCTTCGATGGAGGTTTGGAGAGGAAGAGGAACTCAGAGAAGAAGGAAGAAGAAAGAAGAAAAGAGAAAGTGAGGGTTTGAGGGGCTGATCGAATATACAGCTGGTGAGGGAAGGGCATTATCGTAACTGTAGTTATGAGATGCTAATCCCATCAATCAATCTACCCATCTAATCTCTCCTCTCTCATGATTACCCTCTACTCTATAGGTCAAAGAACTAGAAAACACAGCGACGAGAACTGCAAGCCGACATTATAAATATTACAAACAATAGAATCATTAGCGCTAAATAACGTTCGTAAAGATACGAGTGATATCATCTCGACACGATGTCGACCAGGGTGCTCGTGCAAGCGCACAAGGCTCTAACACGAGTTCGTGCACGCGGCCTCCTCAGTTCGACATGCGACCTCCTCAGCTCGGTACGCGACCTCATCAGCTCGGTACGCGTTCTTGGCATGGGATCTCGACACGAGGTCGATCTCGTGATCTCGTCCTCAGGTGTTACAGGGAGGTCTTCATCTTCTCTCTGATTTGTTTGACCTTCTCAGTCATTTGTTGTACTATTTCTATGCCAACAATCATGCTCTCTCCATCTTGATACCAACATAAAGGCATTTGGCATTTGCGTCCATACAATGCTTTGTAAGGCGCCATCCCAATACTCGTGTGTAAGCTGTCGTTATATGTAAAGTCGATCAAAGGAAGCAACTCGTCCCAGCTTCCACGGTTATCGAGTATGCATGCTCTTAACAAGTCCTCCAGACTTTGAATTGTGCGTTTTGTCTATCCATCAGTCTGCAATGATAAGCAGAACTCGGTCTGAGTTTCGTTCCAAGAGCTTCTTGCAAACTTTTCCATAAATGTGATGTAAACTTGGGATCACGATCTGAAACTATACTCGACGGTACGCCTTGCAGTTGAATAATTTCTCTGATGAACAGCTCCGCCAGCTTCTCTACATTGTTGGTGGTCTTTACTGGTAAGAAATGTGTCGACTTGGTCAAATGATCCACGATTACCCAAATATCCTCAAATTTCCTCTGGGTCCTTGGCAGTCCTACAACGAAGTCTATAGAAATGTTATCCCACTTCCACTCAGGCATGTCAAGTGATTGGACCATTCTAGCCGGTCTCTGGTGCTCCACTTTGGCTTTCTGACAGGTTAAACACGAAGCAACATAATCAGCTACTCGTCTCATCAGTCCAGGCCACCAAAATCTTTGCTTTAAGTCTTGGTACATCTTTGTTGCTCCTGGGTGAAGACTAAGTTTGCCCTTATGTGCTTCATCATTATCTGGCACACAAATTCTCCCTTTGATTCTGATGATGTCATCTTGCCCTATGGTAAACTCACCTCCTATGCCATGATTAATCAGTTTTCTCTTTTTCTTCAATAGTTCGTCTAAAACTTGTAGTTCCTTAATCTCTTCCAATAGTCCACTGGATACAGTAATCCTTCCATAACTCATCTTCCCTGGCAAAAATTCCACAATCAAGTTCAAATCACAGAGAGCTTCAAGTAATTCCAAGTCTTTCACCATCAGTCCGGCAGTGTGAATACTCTTCCTACTCAGTGCATCAGCTACGACGTTCGCCTTTCCCAGGTGATATTGTAATGTGAAGTCATAATCCTTCAAAAATTCAATCCAACGTCTTTGCCACATGTTCAGATCCTTTTATTCGAATAGATACTTCAGGCTCTTGTGGTCACTGAACATGTCGAATGTGTTTAGTGGTATTAGAACAGTTCGATTCTAGCTGGACCGCTTAGTGTATGCTGGCCTAAGATGTTGGGAATTGTCGGGTAGGAGTTTGATGTGCCTAGGATTTTGTGAACTCTGTGTTGATTATCTGAAATGTTTCCAAGTTAAAACAAGTGTGACATTGTGTGAAATTTGTGCGATCACCTCAGGTGATTGATTTGTTGTGGGGTTCTGACTGGTTTTAACCTTGTAGGAACCCATAATGCCGCCTAGACGCGAGAATCCAGTTCTTGAAGCTGCAAACCCAGAGATGGCCCAAATGGCGCAAGCAATGGCCGATATGGCTACTGCTGTTGCTCAACAGGCTACTGCTGCTACCCAGCAGGCCGCTGACATGGCTGAACGTGATCTACAAAGGCAGCTGAGGGAAGAGCGAAATGCAGAGATGAAGGGACTGTCTGAATTCCGTCGTCATGAGCCTCCAAAGTTCCATGGAGACTCCAATCCTGAAAAAGCTGATCTGTGGCTCCAAGAAGTGGAAAAGATTTTTGAGGTACTTCACACTGCTGAAAATGCGAAGGTAACCTATGCAACCTACTTGTTGTTAGGCGATGCTGAGTACTGGTGGAAAGGAACCAAGCTGATGACGGAGGCTAATCATCAGGAAGTAAGTTAGGAAGCATTTCGGGGAAAATTTCTTGACAAGTATTTCCCTCAGAGTGCTAGAGACCGTATGGAGGATGAATTCCTGAAGATTCTTCAGGGAAACATGGATGTGGGAGAGTATGCAGGGAGATTTGAATCCCTCGCAAGGTATTTTCGATTTTTCCAACACCATGTTGGCGAAGGATACATGTGTGCAAGGTTTATCAAAGGACTACGATATAAGATCATGGAATTAGTGAAGCCTCAGGGCATCCGTGAGTTCCAAACCCTCGTTGAAAAATGTCGAGAAATTGAGGAAATAAAGAACAGTCGCTATAACAAGAATAACTCGGGAGGACCCTCCAGGACCAACTAAAATAACAAAGGATAGCGCGGGAAACAGTACCGTCCTATGGCACAAGCTACTAGGAACAATCAGAATAAGGCCAAGCACTGCTACAAATGTGGAACCATAGAGCATTTGGATAACAAATGCACCTCCCAAGAGAGGTTATGCTTCAACTGCAAGAAATCGGGATATATTTCTAAGGACTTCCACCTGCCGAAAGCTGAACCATCTGCAAATGCTAAGAAAGCTGCACGACCTTCAGCAAGAGGACGTGTGTGTACAATAATCAGCGAAGAGACCTCACAAGACCTCATCGAGGGAACTTACGACATCGCAGGTAACCTTATGTCAGTACTTTTCGATTCCGGCGCGACACATTCATTCATCTCTGTGGATTGTGTTAAGCATCTGAATCTTCCAGTTTTTGCATTACCATTTGATTTGGTTGTTTCCACTCCTGCTGATAAAACTTTGACTGCAAATACTGCCTGCTTGCATTGTCCTATGATTGTTCAAGATAGGAAATTCTTAGTTAACTTGATTTGTTTGCTGTTGAAAAATCTTGATGTGATCCTCGGGATAGATTAGTTATCTTACCATCGTATCCTGTTAGACTGTGCTCGTAAAGTCTTAGTCTTTCCTGAGCTGAATGTCTCGAAGTATTTGGTTGCGAACCCCCTCGGAGTGACCTTGAAAGAAGGAACTCAAGAATACATCTCGTTAGTTAACCTAGAGGCTAAGATGGAGATTAATGTGAACAATGTACCTGTCGTGAAGGACTTCCCAGATGTGTTTCCAGAAGATGTACCAGGTCTACCTCCAGTAGGGACATTAAAATCTCTATTGATTTAATTTAGTGGTATTAGAGCAGTTCGATTCTAACCGGACCACTTAGTGTATGCTGACCTAGGATGTAGGGAATTGTCGGGTAGGAGTCTGATGTGCCTAGAATTTTGTGAACTCTGTGTTGATTGTCTAAAATGTTTCCAAGTTGAAACAGGTGTGACATTGTGTAAAATTATGTGCGATCACCTCAGGTGATTGATTTGTTGGGGGGTTCTAGCTGGTTTTAACCTTGTAGGAACCCATAATGCCGCCTAGATGCGAGAATCCAGTTCTTGAAGCTGTAAAACCAGAGATGGCCCAAATGGCGCAAGCAATGGCTGATATGCAAAAAATGTTACATATGGGGCAGCTGAAAATGCTGATGCATACTTATAATTCACAGTCCCACTAAATTATACATAAAAGCCTTTTAATTTTGGTTTTGTAGCCACATTTATACAAGTCATGTCACAACAATAAAACAAGTAAAAATAAAAAATACAAGAAGTGTGGTTGAGTTGTTGGGAGAGGATGGTTTACCAAAGGTTTTTTTTTGGTTGAATTTGCAATGTTGGATTGAGAAAATGTGTTTAGCATAGAGATTGTATCTAATCGGGGTGAGATTGTCAGTCTTATGTATCATCTCATCTATGTGGCAACAGAAGAAATTAATAGTTTTTAAGGGAGCCTTATTTGATGTTGCCAAAGTGTTTGAGTGGACAAATTACCAACAACAAAAAAAGGCTTAAATTCACTTTTGGTCCCTTAACTTATTTTTTAGGTTCAATTTGGTCCCTTGACTATATTTTCGGTTAAATAAGTCCTTTAAGTTTGTAATGTGGGCCAAATAGGTCCTTTTCGGCCAAGTAAGTCTTTTAAGCTTGTAAGTTAGGCCAAATAGGTCTTTTAAGTTTTTAAGTTAGGCCAAATAGGTCATATATGACAATGGCTCATTTTGCCCAACTTAAAAAATTAAAAGACCTATTTGGCCCAACTTAAAAACTTAAAGGACTTATTTGGCCGAAAAGGACCTATTTGACCCAACTTAAAAATTTATAGGACTTATTTGGCCGAAAATAAAGTTAGGGGACCAAATTGAACCTAAAAAATAAGTTAAGGGACCAAAAGTGGATTTAAGCTAAAAAAAATGTGTTTGAGTGGACAAGCAGAAGTGCACACGATGTGGGGAGTAGCCGCGGCAAGACAAATTCTCACTACGCGAGACTTGGATTCTTTCTGTCACTCTCTCTCTCCATGCTCTCTATCTTTCTCCTAATCTCTCTCACTCTCATCATTTTTTTCGATAATTAAAGATTCCATTGATAGAGTCTAGCTATAGCATTAAGTGAAACAACTCTACCCACGTTCTATGAAGGGTTGCAGAGAGAACACTCAATCATGAGCTAATTAGCTAAACCAAATGTAGTACAACCTGAAAATCCCAAAATGTCTACATACTTGACATCTAATACCTTACAAAATAAAAATCAGCCTGCCTTAATATTGGCTTGCAACCTGAATCAGTACCTAACTAGAAGCATAGTGAGAAAAGAAAAGAAAGGATGATATGAGAGAGGGAGAGTGATAGCCTGAATCTCCCCATGCTCTCTCACTCTCATCATTATCTCCCTATTTTTTAATCATCATCTCTCTCCTCTCGCTCTTGTATTTTGATGGAGAGGAAGGATGAAATGAGAGCATTCAAAGTGATGGACAGATGAAGTATCACAATATAAAGAAGCCCAGCTATATACCCGTAAATAAGCACGGGGCGCGCCGCATTGATTACTACAAATATTTACAAAAATAAAATTGAATAATAATTGGTATGTCTTTTGACTTAACAAATATTTTAATACAATGATTCTCATATCAATATTAATTGTATAGCAATTCAAAATTCTCTATATTATATATAAATAAGCTTGTCTATACTAAGTCATTATATTTTTTCCGTCGAGACTTAAAATTGTGATAGATATATTAAATATGCAAATAAAAAAAATTTGGTTCCATATAATATATATATCATTGTAAACATGTTCCATTAAAACTTCTTTATCATACAAATTACCTAGAAAATGTATAATTTTAAAACAAATAGAGTTGATTTTTTTGAAGGGAATAAAAAGAGTTGAATATAACTAAGTCTTTGGTAAAATATTTACTAACACAAATCTAAAAAGGAATTTAAATCAAAATTCAAATATACAATAAATCAAATTTTGTTTAAAAATATTTATTAATAATAAAATAAAAATATTATTGTGTACAATCATATTTTAGGGAGGTTTATGAAAAGGTGAGGCCTAGGTTGCCTTTGAAGAAATGTGGGTAGCTAACCCAACATGACGTGTATTCAATAAAAATCGGACGCCTGTATCCCACTATTCTTATCACACAAATGAGTCTATATTACAGATTCTTTTATATACTTTATGTTATTTGCATTTTCACCCCACTTTCAATTAATGCGATTTTATGTTTCCAAGTAGATAGTTGTGTGTTTCCAAAGAGAGATGTTCCCCCATTAAATCCAATCACCCCATTTGAATTTCTTCTCTGCAGAGTTCTTCATATCTGCTAGTTTTTGCTTCCTCTTCTTCTTCTTCTAACAATCGAAATGCATTTTTCTTTGCTTCATTCCTCCATTAAACTTTGACAGAGTTCTCATTATTATCAGTTTATATTTAAAATAACCACTTTTAAATATTCTAAGAAAGAGATATTTCGTATATGACTAATTAGAATTAACAACTCTGTCGAACGACTTGGTATTATCCAAATATTCAAGGTTTTGAAGATATTCGGAAATAAAGTGCAGACGAGTTCCTTAGGATGATATTTGGAAATAAAGTGCAGACGAAGTTCACAAATATATTCAAAATGTAGACGACTTTTGAAGATATTCAAGCACAAATATATTCAAAATTTTAGATAAATTAAGTTCAAGTCAATCAGATATATTTTCATGTTTCTAGATACAGGAAGTTCACAAAAGGATGGCTTTCTTTTGGTTTCCCATCGCAAAAAAATTTTGAAGGATAAAAAGAGGGATTTTCGAATACACTACACCAAAAGAAGGTCTTAATGCGGTTTTTTTAATAGCGCTTTACACTATGAGCACTATAATATGTTGTACGGAGGCTTTTAATAGCGCTTCGTAAAGAAAGCGCTATAAACGGATACATCTTTAATAGCATTTAAACAAACGAGCGCTATTAAAGATTGCGTTTATCATAGCACTTGTTCAGGCAAGCGTTATCATAGACATACATATCATACAACTTTTCGTACTTACGATAGCACTTTTGCAAACAAGCGCTATTATTTGTAAGCTTTTAATAGCGCTTATGAAGCGCTATCATAGATATTGAACCTTATAATAGCGCAAGCTTTTATAGCACTATAAAAAGTTAAAAAAAAGGCGCTATTGAAGGTCATTTTTGGCTTAGTGTATATAATAATAATAATTAACGGCATCATGTGTGATCATGATCAGTTATGTCACATGATGCCCTAGGATCATTATCATACGATCAGTTGATGCCACTTAATGCCTTATAGTCATTATCACATTATCAGTTGTGACATAAGCACTTAGGATCATTATCACATGATCAGTTGATATCACATGATGCCCTACGATCATGTCCACGTGATCAATTATGTCACTTGATACTCTAGAGTCATGTTCACATCACCAGTTCATGTCACTTGATGCCCTAAAGTGATGTTCGCATAATCAGTGATGTCACTTGATGACCTAGAGTCATTATCACATGATCAGTTCATGTCACCCGATCACCATAGAGTCATGTTCACATGATCAGTTAATATCACTTGATGCCTTAGAGTCATGTTCACATGATCAGTTATGTCAGTTGATGCCCCAGAGTCATTATCACATCATCAATTAATGTCACTCGATGCCCTATGTAACACGCGTTTTTTTTATGCGTTAATTAACGTTATCTATTATATTCTTTCGTATTTACGCTATAATAAAGCAATTTCTTGTTCTCTAAGAAAGTGTATGTATTAAATCAAGATCAAATTAAATTTGAGAATTAATATTTCATATTAATTCACGGTTTGAAAATCGTCGAAAAATTCTAACGAAGTTTCGCCGCGTTTCGAATCGCCGGGCGGTTTCGCCACAGATAAAATTCTAAATGAACTCCGATTTCGATGAAAATCGAATCGTAACCTCTTGAGATTATTTTTGAGAGATTGTTGTTATTTTTATTATTTATGATATAATATTTTCACGCGATGAATTAATTTCTCGTTAAATTAATTTTCGCGAGTTTATCGGTAACGCGATTTTTCGTCGCCGTGTTTTAAATCTTAGGACTCTAATTAGAGGGTAATTTGAGAGATGTGAGGTTAGATGGGTAAGATTAGGTGATATGTTTAACATCTAATTTAATTGCTAGATGTCATTAGTTGTGTGGTTTGTTTTAAAAAAAAAAAAAGTCTTGCATGTAACCACTCTTACTTACTACATTTTTTTTTCTTATAAAAGGGAGGGAACCCCACCAGCTGCCCACGATTTCTTCCTCCCCCAAAACCCTCATTCTCCATTTTCTTTTCCTCTCCATGAGCTCAAGATTCCATGGAAGCAATCTCTTCAACCTTTGAGTTTTTGAGCAAGAGTTCTTCATCAAAGTTGCTTCATACCTTCTCCTCCATCTAGTTCCTCTTCATTTCCACCATTTGGGTAAGAGAAAAACTGAATTTTTCCTCCCCCAAGTTTCTGTTTTTAATCGCAAAACAGCCCCTTTTTTTGGGTTTGATTTTTGTTTCCAAATCTTGTATAAATGCTAGGTTTTCTTCTCTATACCATTAGCTATCATTACAACCATTTATTTGAGTAGAAAAACAGAATTTTTCCACCCTCCTATGAGCCCTAAACAGCGCCTAAACAGCCCCCTTTTGTGCTTGCATGATTTGTTGTGCTAGTCTTAATAAATTGATGATTTGTATTGTTATTTGGATGGTTGATGATGAATTTGAGGAGATGAACATCTCTACTCCCTCTTTGGTATTTAGGGGCGAAAGCCCTAAGTATGAGGAAGAGGGGAAATGGTGTGATCCTTGAGGAGTCAACTAATTAAGTGCTTATAGGTGTTATTGGAATTGTTTTGGTGATTAATTGAAGATGTAGTTAAGTTGATTATGTGTAACAAGATAGTGTTAGTTGTTTTTCAATTCTTGAATCATGGGAACTATGTGGTTTGAATGGTAAATTATGTGTTTAAGTGTTGAATGGCATGTTTAGAATGGTTTTGGAATTTTTGGGATGGAAATGCATGAATTAGCTTAGGTGTTAGTTTATGTTTTGATGCAAATTGGATTCTTGAGGGACTATGTATGTATTTAGGTCACTTGAATTTTAGAAAATATTGTGGTTATGATTCTAGAAATTTGAAAATGATTGTTTGCAAGAACTCTTAAAAACTCTTGTTTTTGAAAATGTTTTAGACTAAGCAAAGATTATGTTTTAGTTATGGTTTGTTGTCTTAATGTACCTTGAGGTGTGATTGAAAAGATTTAGAAATGGCACTAGCTACTTGATTTGAAAGGAATTTAGAAACATATTTTTGTATGTGTTTAAGTATGTGTTGGTGTGGTCTTGATGCTTGATACTTGAAGTACGTTAAAAAAAATGATTTGGGATGGTTGTAACTATGGGAAATGGTTTTGAAAAAAAATTTTTTTTGAAAGAGGGTGTGGCCGAGAGGCCCTAATAAGGAGGGAAAGAAGAATTTTTGTTGGTAGACTTGGACATGTAATGCTTGGATGTACTACGTTTAAGGCTTTTGAAAATTTTGTGAAGTGGTTAATTGATTATGTTCATGATTAAAGTTTTAAGAAAAAGGACTCTTTAAAAGTTAGCATTTCCTTTAATTAGGTGTTATGAGTTAGCTTTGCAAGAAAATGATTTTTGAGTCAAAATCTTATTCTTTTCAAGTAAGTTAGTATTTCTGAATTAGTATGTGCTAAGGTTTTGAAAACTTATGGAAATGGGTTACTATTGGTGCTACTTAAGGTGCAAGAAAGCTTTTTATTTTCAAGGATCTTATACCTTTTCAATTAGTTAGTAGTTTAAATATTTGAATGAATTTGGCTAGAAAAAGGGTTAAGTTTGAGTGCTTAAGATTGTAGAACTATGTTTAGATTTTCGCTAAGTTGTTTTATGTGTTAGGCTCGAGTAACCCGAGACTGTGCGGTACGGAGATCGAGGAAAACGTGGACGCGTAGCTTGGAGTTTGGTAAGGGCGCTTCACATTTATACTTAATTTTGTACGTCCTTGTGTAAGGACAAATTTTTAGATGTAAATTTAATTTCAAGTGTTCATGCGAAGAAGTCTGAGAACCTAAGGGTTCGAAGTGAGGGTCTTGTACCCCTTCGCTTTATTTTTGTTATATGTGAATTATTTAGTGGGCCTGTCTGCAAGTGGTTGGTAGCTGTTCCCAACCCCCCACACTTGTTTGTTCCTCTCTGTGAACTCCATTGAGTTGCAGAGGGATGACTTCTATGCGTTGGTTGTTGTCAGTTGTTATTGAGCTGTGGATTGTTTGTGCTGTTTGTATCGTTGAATTGCGTTTCTCCATGCAAACTGCTTTTATTGCTTAAATTGTTGAATTGCGTTTCTTCATATTAAGCATGCTCTTATTATTTGATATGCAGTCGAATAATCTTGCGTATAACTCTTTGAATATCGTATGCGGCGAATTGTTCATCGAGTCTGAGAGCATTGTCGAGTCGTCGAGACGTTTTTGAGCTGTGAGCCGGACAACTGAGGGTGCTGGGTCCCCTTTGTTCATGGTGGATTAGCTAGGTGTCGCAGCGTTAAGGAACCGGGACTACATACCTAGGGAGAGCGAGGATCCCAAGGCTACGGCTGGTATTTCAGTTGAAGGATCGGCGTCTGCTTTCCAGAAAAATTGTCGAGTCGAGAGAAAATGAGTCGTGAGATGAGTCGTGAGTGAGTCTTGCATTGTGTTTTAAGAATTGCGTATATTGCTAATTATTATTTTGTGAATTTGTTATAATTGATTTATCGAGAAGTTGACCCTTTCCCGTGGTGCCTTCAATCCATGATGGTTACCCAGGAGATGGCGAGGATGTGGAAGATCAGTTGGTGGACGAGAACGAGGAGGGCCACTTTGAGGATTCTGGCAATGATCACTATATGTCTTGAGTTGCTTGTTAACCATTGTGTGCTGTTATGTTGAGGAGGATTGTAGTATATATATATATATATACTTTTGTGTACAGTTGGTTGGTGACCGGTTGGGCTTATGATGTTTTGTTAATACAGGGTAGACTGGAGGCCCTACTTTTGGAGCAGCCCCCTGCGCGGGTGTCTGCCGGAAGTACCCTCAGGGTATGATTGCTCTCTTGAGGGTCATCATATCATAGGTGTATTTCTTTGCACATTTCTACTCTGTTATTTTGCACATGTTGTGTGTATGACTTATGTATTGATGCATGTATGCTTTATCAGCATTTGAATCTTGTGTCCTAGTTGCACCATGTTTTGAAAACGCTGTAGGTACTCTGTGTGTGCCGTACAGGCACTGTTGTTTTAAAAAAAATATATCCGCATTTTTCTAAAGAACATAAGAGTACCGTTTTTAAAACACGTCACATATAGGCTTCTTTTGGTTTCGTAGCGATCTGGAAACGGGTCGTTACACCCTATGATGACCTAGAGTCATGTTCACATGATCAGTTATGTCACTTGATGACGTAGAGTCATGTTCACATCATCAGTTCATGAACATAATCACCTAGAGTCATGTTCACATGATCACTTAATGCCATAGAATCATGTTTACATCATTAGTTCATGTCACTTGATGACCTAGAGTCATCTTCACATATTCAATGATGTCACTTGAAGACCTAAAGTCATGTCCACGTGATCAGCTGATGTCACTAGATGCCCTAGAGTCATCTTCACGTGATCAGTTAATGTCACTTAATGCCTTAGAGTCATGTTCACATGATTAGTTATGTCACTTGATGACCTAGAGTCATGTTCACATCATCAGTTCATGTCACTTGATGCCCTAGAGTCATGTTCACATGACCAGTTGATGTCATTGATACCCTAGGATCATGTTCACATGATCAGTTATGCCACTTGATGCCCTAGAGTCGTTATCACACCACCAGTTAATGTCACTGGATGCCCTAGAGAAATGTTCACATGATCAGTTCATGTCACTTTCACTTGATGACCTAGAATCATGTTCACATCATCAGTTCATGTCACATGATCACCTAGAATCACATTCATATGATCAGTTGATGTCACTTGATGCCCTAGGATCATGTTCACATGGTCAGCTATGTTACTTGATACCCTAGAGTCATTATCACATCATCTGTTAATGTCACTGGATGCCCTTGAGTAATGTTCACATGATCAGTGATGTCACTTGATGGCCTAAAGTCATTATCACATGATCAGTTGATGTCACTTGATGCCATAGAGTAATGTTTACATCATCAGTTCATGTCACTGAATGCCATAGAATCGTGTGAACATGACCCAAAGGCAACGTGTCACATAACTGATCATGAGATCATGACTCCAGGGCATCGTGTCACATCAACTAGTCATGTGATCATGGCCCCAGGGCATCATGTCACATCAAGTGATCATGTAAACATGACCCCGGGGCCACATAACTTTTAAGATTTTGGCAAGTGTGCCGAATCATACAAGTAATAAAGTGACAAGAAGAGTATCGTCTTCATGAAGATTGTGATCGATTATTTAACTTAACAAACTCAGTATCTATTTTGAACGAGAACAAATTCTTGATATTTGAAATTGAGGATAATTGTAGCAACAAACAATAACAAACTATTTGAATTCGAATAATTAAAAGTGACTAGGGATCGAATCCTCTTGTTTCCACTCTTATGTATTTAATCTACAATCAGCACAAGTTATTCCATGTAAAATTGAAGTTCAAATCAATTAAATTAGTTTAAGGGCAATCCCTTTACTCTAACTAGAACCCTTAATCCCTTAGGTGATTGAAAGTTAGGTTAACCAATAAGAATAGTGATTCATAAGAACACATGACTACAAAGTTATATCCCTATACTCATCATGATTATGGCCAACAGTCTCAAAGTCAAGTTCAAAACCCCAATTTCCATATTGTGAGATGAGCCCAAAATCAATTTGATAGTGATCAATTACCAAAAGCATTAAGAATAGAAATGAAAGCTCAAAAATAAATGAAATAAACTTGCATTGGTATAAGTAAATCAAACTGCATAAGAGTTTCCACAAAATTTATCTAACCCTAGTCTAAGAAATTTAGCTACTCATAGAGAACAAAGTAGCAAACCAGAAAATTGAATAAAAGATAGAAGACCACTCCACTGATGACTTAAATCATTGTTCCCAAGCTTGAATCCTTTTTGGAGATGGTGGAAAGTGAAACCCTAGCATCCCTTGACAAGCCTCCAGCATTTTTAGGTCTTTGGAATGGTAAAGAATTAGCCCAAATCGTGAAAATCACGTTTTTAAATGATTACAGCATAATAGACGCGCTCAAGCGCTCCCAAAACGCGCTCCAGCGAGTCGAGACAAAACTGAAGTGTGCCAAAAGCATTTGGGCGGGACTCTACACATGATATTTTGGCTTCAACTGCATTTTTCACCTCTGTAAATTCTGAATTAGCTCAAGGTGTCTTCATGAAAGTTGCAGCTATGGGTCTTAGCTTTCCAATGGCACTGGTTTCAACTCATTTGGACACCTAAAACTCCAGATATGATTAAAACATCGAACAGGTATCAGGCTGGGGTAATATCACCTTATCAACGTGTAGCACAAATTACCCCAACTTAGAGATTGATTTAGGTCTCGATTTCTTCAGCAAAGTTATAGATAATTCTTCTATATTTCCGAAAAGACCAAGATCATCTCATTCGGATTAGTGTGGCTCAAGATATAGCTTTTGGAATCTTCTTTGTCAAGAAACAACACTTCCAGGCGCGCATCCAGGTTAATCCTTTGGCTATGCTCCTATTCTTGTGCACTTAGAGATAACAAATCATAGAAAACACTAATGCACAAATGTTAGAACTGTAACGACCCGTTTCTGGAGCGCTACTAAGCTAGGACAACTCTAATGCAATGGAATTTTGTAAAGTGATACTCTTCTTGTCTTTTGGAAATTGCGGTAAATTTTTTTTTTCTTTTTATAAACAAAACCTTTCGTAAAACACAATTAGAGTACCCACAACATTTCCGAAACATGATGAAATTCTAAATGCATAAGACCATCATAATTGAACATAAATATCCACACAACTTTCCAAAAGTTATGCACTGACAAGTTTTGCATACAGAAAATGGTAAATAAATATGTACAAATAGGAATACACATAAAGTATGAAGACCCTGACAAGAGTAGTCGTACTTCTGAGGTACTCCTGGCAGTTATCCACGCAGGGGCTGCTCCAAAAGATAAACCTCAAGACCTCTACTGACAACTACCATAAAAGAATAGAAGATCAGACAGACTGGTCACCAACCATAACTATATACAACCGACAGACCGCACAGTCACCAAAACATATCAACAAGCAGACAACATCAACAAATCTATGTCGCTACCCCAGTTCCCCGACAGGTCCTTTTCGCCTTCCTCAATCAGTTCGTCCGCATCCTCGTCAGTCCATCTACCTGAAAAAGTCTCTAACGCACCTCCTATAAATACATCTCGGCTAGAAGTGGGGCTGAACTCCAAACCGAGGGAATTTCCATGTGCGGAAAGTCAAAGGTCACCTCCGACGATGTCGTCGTCGCTGGAATCTCCACCACGTCTATCAGCGTCTGGGTTACCAACATCAATTGAATGAACCACGAGCAAGGGTCAACTTCTCAAATAAGCAAATGCAACATAGCACAGGCATCAATGCGCCATAATGCAACTAAATGTCCTGGTTTATGTTTTACGCAACACACACCTTCTACGGAAGTTATACGCAACACATGCCCTCCAATTGAAGTTATACTGCAGACATAACACATGCCTTCTACGGAAGTTATATGCAACACATGTCTCCCGATTGAAGTTCTACTGCAGACACAACACATGTTCTCCACCAACCCCAATGAATATATATCAACGCATATGAAAATTCAATCAGGCATAATCAAACATTTAACCATCCACAACATATTTCAATTCAACAACACATATCAATCCATTAATGCATAACAAACCAGTAATACCACATCACAACAATCCATAGCGTCAATCACAGTTCGTCCCTTTGCAACTCGGTGGAGTTAGCAAAGAGGTAAAGCAAACAAGTGTGGGGGGTTGGGGTCAGCCGCTAACCACTTTGCCAAGCCCACGAAATAATTTTATATAAATATTAAACAATTAAAAAAAAGGGGTACGAGACCCTCACTTCGAACCTTGAGGTTCTCAGACTTCTTCGCTATACAAAATAAAATTAAATCCTATTCATATCTAAAAGTTGCCCTTATCGAATCGCCAAGTCGCGTGTCCAAGATGTCTCGATTCCTATGCCGCACGAACTCGGGTCATTCAAATCCTAACACACGAAATAGACTTAGCACAATCCTATGCACATACTAACTCTAATTTCCTAGGCCCTCAAACCTCCAAAAATCTAATTGAATGACCACGTACACTTGAAATAAAAAGCACCTTAAATTAACAACTTTTAAAAACTAAAACTTACTTGAAATAGCACACAAAGTTAAAAGATAGTATTTCAAAGACTAATTCTTCCTTCTTGAAACTTGAGACACAAGCCATATTCAATTCAAGGCTCCACTAGATCTTAAGATAATGAAATCTCTTTGCACCTTAATGTATCATAGCCTTTCACAATCAAACAACTTCCGAACAAACCAAATTCTTTTCTAAAATTTTCTCAACACTTACACATAATTTAATACTACCAATATCAACTAAGAACACAAGATGATTATCCCCTCCAAACTCACGAGAGCTTGCGGCTAACACCCTTTTTTCTAAAAAAAATTGCAAACATTCCAACCAATTAAACAACATCATTCACTCCTTGATTTCCCTTCATAAAACAACAAGGTATTCCAAAACAAAATATTATCCAAGTCCAATACCAAATTAAGACACCTTCAAGAACAAGGGTTTTTGCAAAACTAACCAATCCTTTCATCCAATTCAAAATTAATAACTACAACAATAATGACCATTTATAAGAAGTAAAAGCCACAAATCAATTAAGTGATTCACTTGAGAATTCACAAAGCTCCTTTTCCCTAGACCATTGATCTAGGGTTCCCAAAATTCGGGAGAAACATTGATCATCTAACTCATGATCATTATCAACACCTAATTTAAGCATTTAACAAGAATTAAGCTAAATAAAACAATCCCTACACCTGAAAATGGGCTCACGGCCCTAGCTTCCTTTTTCATAAAAAAAAAATTGCAAAACTTCCATTTAAAATTAACAAACCATTTCATCAATTCATTTCCTTCATCAGATAACAATTCACTACCCAAAACAAAACATTAACAAGTCTAAGAACAATCCACCATATCTTCAAGAATCAAAAATTTCCATTAAACTACTCAATCAAAGTTCTAGTTCAAAACTATCAACTAAAAACAACAACAACAACAACAACAACATCAAATAAGCTCAAATCACTAATTAATATCTTTGACTCCCTCAAGATCACACCCATCCCTCTTTCTTACCCTTAGGGTTTCACCTAGGGTTCCAAGACTTAGAGATTGGGATGCTCATTTTCATCATAGTTCACAATCAAGCATTTAAATGAACACAAATTTAAGGACCAAAACAAGAAAAAGACTACCTCCTCCCTCCTATGGTGCTCATGGCCTAGGGCTGTTTTTGGGGGAGGAAATGGTGCTCTCAACCTTGCTTGAATGGAGAGGTAGGTGATGATGAGGAGAAGAAGAAATAAATAGCAAGAGAGGTGGAACAATGGGGGTGAAGTAACTTAGAAACCAAGAAGGAAGGTGATCTCCATGGAAGCTTGGAGCTTCTCACACTAGAAAATGAGGAAGATGAAGTTAGAATGAGGTAGAGAGAGGGGCCCATGAGTGGGGGGCTGTTTAGGGGAGTGGGTTTTAATTTTTAATAAAACAATTATTTAGAAAAAGGCTTAATAGGTTTTTTTCCTCCACTTAACGAAAGAGAGAAAATTAAAATGACGGGTAGATTAAAGGGAGGTGGCTACGGCCAGCAGCTCCAAGAAGAAAGGGTGGGATAAAAAAAATTATTAAAAGATAGAAATGCTTGGTTAAGGATTAATAAGGAAAAGTAGAAAATGTTAATCACCCAAAAAGTGACACATAGCTTCTAAAGTAAGATTCTAAACCCATCAAAGAGTCTAACTCATTTAATCTCTCATCTCTCATAATTACCATCTAATTCTAAAGTCATACGCATACTAAAAACACGGCGTCGAATAATCGCGTTACCGATTAATTCTTTACCGAGAAATTAATTTACCGAGAAATTAATTCACCGCGTGAAAATATTTTATCATAAATAATACAAACAATTTAAAACACTCGAAAATAATCACAACAAACAACGATTCGATTTTCATCGAAATCGGGGTTCATTTAGAATTTTATTCGCTGATAAAAACTACCCGGTGATTCGAAACGGGATGAAACTTAGTTAGAATTTTTCGACGATATTCGAACCATGAATTAATATAAAATATTAATTCTCAAATTTAATTTGATCTTGATTTAATTCAATCACTTGCTTATCAAACGAGAACTGCTTATTATAGCATAAACACGGCAAAATATACTATAATAACGTTAAATAACGTATTGCGAAAATACGGATATTACAAGAACGTGATCAAGCGAATACACTGAATCATGCAATTTAAGCTCAAATTCACTTCAAAAGTTCTTCTTGCACAAAGCAAATATCACAACCCCAAACTTAGCTATTTGCTTGTCCTCAAGCAAACTCAATCGAAAACATGGGTTGGATTTCAAATAATTCAATTCATCTAGGTGAACTTTTCATAAAAATTTTGACAATTCATGCACAATCAAGTCCCCTAGTCTTTTGAATTCATGCTTTCCAATCATCACAGCTCAAGTAACCAAAATTAATTGATCCACTCAGAGCAACAAATCAATTCCCATTATACTTTTCCAGATAATGTGTTTCACTCCACTCAAGTCTAATGGTTACTGTTTACACTTAATTCACACCAAATGCAATCATCTGCCATAAGCTTGACAAAATTCTAGGAAAGCAAAAATACACAAATGTCACACACATTATGAGATCTTTTCAAAGGGTGAAATGAGGCTTAGGTAAGAGGGGGCATTTCTTTGGAGTTGAGAGATGTCTCTATTAGTACTTATCCATACCTTGTATCAATTCACAAATTTCTCCCAATTACCTTCAGCTTTGTATACTAACAAGCCAAATGAGAACTTTTTCTTTGCTATTCACATTGATTTTTCTTTTCTCTTCGCTTTTCTTTTTTGGTATTTTATATATATATTGTTCTCCTTTGGCCTGTTCTTTTTCTGGAATAAACTACTTGCACATACTTGCACATGCTTTGTGTAACCACCCCAAACTTAAGATTGTTGCTCGCCCTCAAGCAGCCCCAAACTTAATTTACAACCAAATAACCAATTTTATAGAAAACAATCTTTCAACTTCAATTTAAAGGGACAATAGGTTTTTCCGGTTATTGGCTTGTATTGAGCTTAATAATCAACAAAAAGGCTTAAGGCTCAAAAGGGCTAGCAAAGGATAATATCGTAAAGGTAGGCAATCAAAGGCTCTAACTGTTCAAACAAAAATAAAGATCTCAATAATCTCTGTGTGTGTTCACATGCAATGCAAAAGCAGTCAAGAACCGAGTCAAGTTCTGAAGAATTCATACAAATGGTGGAGCACTCAAGAATAAATAAAATTATGATTAGGCTCAACACTCACAAATTTTGCTTTTGTAATAAGAAACGATTCATGACCACTGAAGTTTTCAAAAGCTACGGTTACAAGAAGCCGCTTAAAAAGGTTCATGTTAACAAAAGTTTCAGTTCCTTGAACATACACATCACGCACACAATAAGAGTACAGTTCATAGACAAATTATCAGATGAAAAGGAATGCCATAGAGGAACAAAGAGCTCAGCCAGACAAAGTGTGCATGCTATCAACTTCACACACAAAAGAAAACAAATTCAACACAAAATAAATAGCAAAAGAAAAGAAAGAAAGATAGAACCTTTGCGGTGAGCCGCCAGACACCACGGCTTATGGGTTGCCCCACATGAAGCGCTTCTTTAACGTCATTAGCTTGACGCTTCAACACCCAAGTTAGGGTGGATAATATGACAAGAAAAATATTTCATCCTTTCGCTTCCTTATTTCGGATAGAATTCCCATGTTCTTGGCATAGGGAAGTAAGTGTTCCCAAGCCCCAACAATTAGACATTTGGGATATTGTTTCCTCTACTCTTTATCTTGAAGCACATCAAATTCATCTTGCAGAGGATTATTCTCTTCAATGACCAAGGGTTGAGCTGTCACATGAGCTCTCTATGCCTCACCCTTGGGTCCTCTTCTATGTCACTATTTTTGTTTTTCAATTCTTCTTCCAATGCCACAATGAAGTTATGTTCAATCTCTATCTCCACTTTCCTCTGTTCAAATTGGGATAATTGCTCTGATAACCTCTCGCATTGAACCTCGAATCTATCAAAGGAAGCTTGGTTGGCTCTCACGAATTAAGCCAGAACATTTTTGAGTTAAGTGTCTCTGTCAGGTGATTCTTCGAATTGAGTTTGAGGATGTGACTCTTCTTCTCCCATGATACTTTCCATGCAATAATCCTCTTCTTCTTCCACCATAACCAAGAGATCCTCATCTTCTGGTGATATGACCAAGAAATCCTCACAACAGCCATTTCTATGTTTTCCTCCACAAAAATCACATCTAAGAGGCTGTATGCTATAGATTGTCTGTTTCCCTCATATACACAGAAGCTAAAAGAATTGTGAGCAACACAACAACTTCATAAGAAGAGAAAAGAAACTTTCAAATTTTTGGTCTTTTTTTTATAAACAGAAAATAAAATTGTTCAAAATCATACTCGTTTGCCTTGTCAAAAAACAATTCAACATTCCCCGACAACGGCGTCAAAAACTTGTTAAGATTTCGGCAAGTGTCGTCTCCACGAGGATTGTGATTGATTATTTAACTTAACAAAATCAATATCTATTTTGAACGAGAACAAATTCTTGATATTTGAAATTGAGGATAATTGTAGCGACAAATAATAACAAACTATTTGAATTCGAATAATTAAAAGCGACTAGGGATCGAATCCTCACTCTTATGCATTTAATCTACAATCAACACAAGTTATTCCATGTAAAATTGAAGTTCAAATTAACTAAATTAGTTTAAGGACAATCACTTGCCTCATAAACCCTTTATTCTAACTAGAACCCCCAATCCCTTAGGAGATTGAAAGTTAGGTTAATCAATAAGAACAGATATTCATAAGAACACATAATCATAAAGTTATATCCCTATACTCATCATGATTATGGTCAACAGTCCCAAAGTCAAGTTCAAATTCCCAATTTTCCAATTGTGAGACGAACCCAAAATCAATTTGATAGTGATCAATTACCAAAAGCATTAAGAATAGAGATGAAGACTCAAATATAAATGAAATAAACTTGCATTGATATAAGTAAATCAAACTACATAAGAGTTTCCACAAAATTCATCTAACCCTAGTCTAAGAAATATAGCTACTCATAAATAACAAAGTAGCAAACCAGAAAATTGAATAAAAGATAGAAGACCACTCCATTGATGACTCAAATCCTTGTTCCCAAGCTTGAATCCTCTTTCGAAATGGTGGAAAGTGAAACCCTAGCACCCCTTGATAAGCCTCCAGCGTTTTTAGGTCTTTGGAATGGTAAAGAATCAGCCCAAATCGTGAAAATCGTGTTTTTAAATGATTACAGCATAACAGATGCGCTCAAGTGCTCCCAAAACGCACTCCAGCGCGTCGAGACAAAACCGAAGTGTGCCAAAAGTTCTTGGGCGCGCCTCAAGCGCACCTCTTCACATGGATTTTTGGCTTCTGCTATATTTTTCACCTCTATAAAGTCTGAATTAGCTCAAGGTGTCTTCTTGAAAGTTGAAGCTATGAGTCTTAGCTTTCTAATGGCACAAGTTTCATCTCATTTGGACACCTAAAACTCCAGATATGATCAAACATCAAACAGGTGTTAGGATGGGACAATATCATCTTATCAACGTGTAGCACAAATTACCCCAACTTAGAGATTGATTTAGGTCTCGAATTCTTCATCAAAGTTGTAGATAATTCTTCTATCTTTCCAATAAGACCAAGATCATCTCATTCGGATTAGTGTGGCTCTAGATATATCTTTCGAAATCTTTTTTGTCAAGAAACAGCGCTTCCAGGCACGCTTCCAGGTCAATCCTTTGGCTATGCTCCCATTCCTGTGCACTTAGAGATAAAAAATCATAGAAAACACTAATGCACAAACGTTAGAACGGGATCAAGCGTATACACTGAATCATGCAATTTAAGGTCAAATTCACTTCAAAAGTTCTTCATGCACAAAGCAAATATGCAATTTAACTCTATAAATCTACATTTAATGAAGATTTATCAATAAATGATCTTGTGATCATGACTCCAGGGCATCGTGTCACTATAACTGGTCATGTGGTCATGACCCCAGGGCATGATGTCACATAACTGATAATATATATATATATATATATATATATATATATATATATATATATATATGTAGCACTAACGGATCATATGAACATGACTCCAGGGCATCGTGTCACGTAACTAATCATGTGATCATGACTCCAGGGTATCATGTCACGTAACTGATCATGTGATCATGACTCCAGGGCATCGTGTCACCTCAACTGGTCATGTGGTCATGACCCCAAACTGATATATATATATATATATATATATATGTCACATCAACTGATCATGTGAACATGACTGCAGGGTGTCACTTTAACTTTCTTAAAAATAGTAGTCCATTTTCAAGGCAAATAAAACATTTTATTATTATCAGATTAAAACATGATACATACACACTTATAGACACAAAGCCTACACCCATGAGGGGTGACAAAAGATATACTGGCCGTGATACATCCATATGAACACTGCCTCTAGGCAGTTTTCCCATACGCTCTCGAGGCTCCAAGCACAGGTTGTTCTTGACCATCTGATATTCATTATGATATAAAATATAGAAAACACAGAAAATAAAGGGGTAAGACATCCATAAATCACTAATAAACAGGAAAACAGTATAGCAGAGTGTCTATCATCAAGCACAACATCGTCAACACGACTGATACCACAGATACTACATTTAGACTTCTGAGTATACGGTCACAGACTACGTTATACTAATACGTCATCTTGACAATCTTGACCACATGGTCGCGAATCACATACTGGTTCCACAATCTGACATTGACCACTGGACATTTCAGACCCATTGCCAGCCCTACTTTCCTAGAGATTTTTGGCCCATTACCGGCCTTACTGACCCAGACCATTACTGAATATTGTGGGCTATTAACGCCTTACTCTCTAGACCGATCACCAGTCTCAGGGCTCAGGGAATAAGACATAAGTTGGTTGTCCCGGGAACATATCCCGATACGCTACCATCTCCAACTCCAGATAAGGAGTCCACCCCATATAGGGAATTGCCAGGATTGTCCACCCGTCAGACGTGGAGTCCTGGAGCCTTGTCAAGATGACTGAGTGTATACCTTTGGTCCCATGGGTCAATGACCACTCCACCCTTAGGTCCCACGAGTCAATGACCACTCCACCTCAGGCCCCTCAAGGTCACCGACTATCTGTAAAGCACTCTATACCCTCAGGTCCCATGGGTCAATGACCACTCCACCCGTAGCTCCCATAGGTCAATGACCGCTCTATCCTTAGGTACGCCAACCTCGGGTACACCGACCTGGCTATTACCACTGGCAGACAGAGTATCAACGGTAATACTTGCTATCACCATCTACGGATTCGCAATCCTCTAACTAGATGGCATCACCCTTGACTCTAAGACCATGCATGCTTTATCACACACACAGGTATCTTATCAACCAGCACATAGACATCATAACGTCAATGGATCACAATTAAACAGTATATAAATTATTCCTAGCGTCACCAGGGCGACTGTCTTCTAACCAAATAAACACGTAAGTCAAGCAAATATACTCATCATAGCAATAAAACCTATGTTGGTTGATAGGTCTACAGTGACTATCCTTAGCCACCACATACCACAACCCCTCTCCTGAGGTGTTGCTGATATCAAACTCTAGTAGGGTTGAGGTCCCTTACGCATGCTAACAGTACTACTCTACTACCTATTTTCCTTAGTGATTAAGGTATCTTCCCCCTCACATGGGACTCCTAGCTTAAGCTTGTAAATCCTTGACCCTCGACCAGTGTCCTCGCTCCCGCCTTAATTATTCTCCTAAGTCTTGCCCTTCTCTCAATCTTAAAGATTTCCAACTAAGAGTTTTCTGATGAACAGGATCCTCACACGAGGCAAGTGCAGAGCATACTTACTCCTTAAAGGAAGTGGCAGTTTGGAACGAGAAATGAGGGAGGGGTGAATGCCTACTTATAGGCTGCCACGGGTCAATCGCATCGCGACTACTCCCTTTGTAATCACATCTCATCGCGAGCTAGGACACGTGTCACACATCCAACGGGCATGATCATCAACTTTTCACTGCCATACATCACTTCGCGATGGCTTTCTTCATATTACCCGTCGTGTCGCGAAGATACATAAAGAGAAATGTATTGTTTTTGTCCTTCTAGAAGATTCTTAGGGTGTTCTATACCTTTCTAAGGTATACTGGTCATTTCTTATGATTTCCATAGCATTTCTGGGGTTTCTGGGTCTTGATTAAGGTTTTTAAACATCTGTTTATTACCTAACTATTAATTTAATTATTCTTTTAACATTGCTTGAAAATCAGGATGTCACATTACTACCCCCTTAAAATAAATTTCATCCTCCAAATTTAGCGATAGGTACCTAAATCTGAAGTCTCCTCAGTTCCTTTGACCACGAACATTCGCCCGGCTTGTGTTACTGATTTAGATGATGCTGTTGGTTTAGATGCGGCAGTGGGTTTTTTCTTGACCATCTATCCTTTAGCCTCAGTTCCTATTGCCACCTCCTGCCTACAATCTCAAGTAATATGTCTAGGTTTCTTGCACCGGTAACAGACATATTCTCTTTTAGGACATTCCCAAGCATAATGTCCCTCTCCACAACGAACACATTTTATTGGCTTTGGTTGCTCACCTCCAGCAACCGTGAGTGACTGTTTAGGACGATCGTAGTGTCCTCGATTAATTTTCTTGTCTTGATTTCTCCGATTATTTCTCATGGGTCCACCATTCTTCTGTTTTTCCTTTTTTATTCCATTGTCAAGATTTTCTAGTTTGTTGCATTTCTCTAGTAACTCTGGGAAACGATTGATCTTTAAAGGGATCATGGATCTGCGCATCTCGAGTCTCAACCCATCCTCAAACTGTCTACACATCCATTCCTCATCTGGGTTCATCTGATAAAACCTGGAGCATTTGATTAGAGCCTCAAATCTCACGTCATACTCTCCCACAGACATCTTTCTTTGTTTTAGACTAAGAAATTCCTTCTTATTTTCTCGCTTTAACGTACTTGGGAAATACTTCTCTAAGAAGCAAGTCTGGAACAGTTCCTAAGTGATAACCTTTCCCTCAGTCTCCAACATTCGTTGTTTATTTCTCCACCAAGACTCTTTTCCTCCCACTAAGAGAAAGGTTGCATATGTTACTTTTCGATCATCCCGGCAGCGTAGTGCTGCGAAGATTTTCTCAACTTTTTGGAGCCACAGCTCTGCTCCCTCCAGATCATACTCACCTTTAAATTGGGGAGGTTTATTCTTCATAAAGGCTACCTATCCTGCATTAACCGTTACTTATCCTCTCCTCCTTGATTCAGCAGGTGTTGCAGTAACTATCCCTACTGTTGTAACAGCAGGGTGTTCTGTTGTGCCTACTGTTGCATGGCTACCACTAGATCCTTTATTCCTCCTGTTCCATTATCATCTGCTGGAATATTTCTTTGTTCTCTATTTCGATTTTGTCGAGCCATCCGTTACATGGAAACATAACCATTGGCTCAGGATATCCTACACAACTAGGATTTCCTAATGCTAGTGTCAGACTCTCTACCCAATCCCCAACTTAGTTGTCATCTGATGTGGAGACAACTAGACTCTAGACACGGCCAGTGACTCGACCCTCCCCACAGACCAGTTAGAACTGAACTGCTCTGATACCACTAATATAACACCCTGCTTCGACCGGGTGTCACTTTAACTTTCCTAAAAAATAGTAGTCCTTTTTTAAGGCAAATAAAACATTTTATTATTATCGGATTAAAACGTGATACATACACACTTATAGACACAAAACCTACACCCAGAGGGTTGACAAAAGACATACTGGCCGTGATACATCCACTTGAATACTGCATCTAGGCAGTCTTACCATATGCTTCCCAGGCTCCAAGCACAGGTTATTCTTGGACCTCTGCTATTCATCATGATATAAAATATAGAAACACAGAAAATGAAGGGATATAACATCCACAAATCACTAACAAGCAGAAAAACAGTATAGCAGAGTGTCTATCATCATGCACAACATTGTCAACACGACTGATACCACAGATACTACATTTAGACTTCTGAGTAGACGGTCACAGACTACATTATACTGATACATCATATTGATAATCCTGAACACACAGTCACGAATCACATACTGGTTCCACAATCTAACCCTGACCACTGGACATTCAGACCCATTACCGGCTCTACTGTCCCAGAGATTTCAGGCCCATTACCAACCTTACTAACGCATACCATTGTTGAATATTACGGGCCATTAATGCCCTACTCTGTAGACCGATCACCAGTCTTAGGGCTCAGGGAATGAGACATAAGTTGGTTGTCCCGGGAACATATACTGATACGATACCATCTCTGACTACGGATAAGGCGTCCACCCTATATAAGGAATTGCCATCTCTGATTGCCGGAGTAAGGTACCGTCCCGTGCACAAGGACGACATCCCCATATTGGGAATGGCCAAGATTGTCCACCATCAGATGTGGAGTCCTGGAGCCTCGTAGAGATGACTGAGTCTATACCTTCAGTCCCATGGGTCAATGACCAATCCACCCTTAGGTCCCACGGGTCAGTGACCACTCCACCTCAGGTCCCACAAGGTCACCGACTATTTCCAAACCACTTCATACCCTCAGGTCCCATGGGTCAATGACCACTCCACCCGTAGGTCCCACGGGTCAATGACCACTCCACCCTTAGGTACACCAACCTCGGGTACACGACCAGGCTATCACCACCAAAAGATAGAGTATCAACGGTAATACTTGCTATCACTGTTTAGGGATTTGCAATCCTCTAACTAAAGGGCGTCACCCTTGAATCTAAGACCATGCATGCATTATCACACACACAGGTATCATATCAAACAACACATAAATATCATAACGTTAATAGATTACAATTAAACAGCATATAAATTATTCCTAGCGTCTCCAGGGCGACTGTCATCTAACCAAATAAAAATGTAAGTCAAACAAACATACTCATCATCACAATGAAACCTATGTTGGTTGATGTAACACCCCAATTTTTAAGAGAAATTGTTTGAACGATAAAATCTCACATACTTGAAGGTAAGTCATGGAGACTAATCACCTCAATAATTTGCTAAGAGTACGGAAAATTATTTTGACTTGTTTCAACTAGTTTATTTATTATAAATAATTATTATTTATACGTCAATTCAAATTAATAGACAGCGTAGACGTATGCTGCTTTTAAGGTGAATATATCAACTAAATTCAATATAAGTTTTCTGTTTGATGCGGTAACGCATATTTTTATTGACTAAGAAAGTGATTGAATTAAATTAAGATTAAATTTAATTTAAGAATTAATATTTAATATTAATTCATGGTTCAAAATTCGTTGAATAATTCTTATGAATGTTCGCAGTATTTTGAATTACTGAGTTGTTTTTATCCGCAATAAAATTTAAAACGAACTCCGATTTCGATAAAAATCAAAACATAACTTGTTGTGATGATGCTTGAGTGTTTTTAATTGTTTTTATATTTATATATAATTTCTTTACCACACGGAGAATTAATTTCTAAGTAAATTAATTTTTGCGATTTATCGGCGAACGGGTTATTGTTAACGCAATTACTCTACGCCGTAATTTTAGGACACCAAAACTCTAGGATTAGTGGGTAATCATGTGAAGATAGATTAGGTGTCAAGACTTGGTGATTAGATTAAAAATATCTTGGATTAGTACTAAGTGTCAAGTGTTTACTGGTTATTAGCTAAATATCTTTCTTGATTCATTGTGAACCAAGTAAAATAGTTTTATTTTTATTTAATCTTCCCTTTTCTCCTTAATCAGCTGAAGCTCCCTTCCACAATCACTCACTCATATATATTTATTTATTTTTTACTTTGTCTCCAAGTTACTAAATGTGAAGTGTCACTAATCCATTGGTTTTTAAATAAGTATCTTGGTTGATCTTATCTATTAGCCTTATTAGTTGGATTAAATAATATTTTTATCCTTCCCTTCATTCTTTGATCAGTCGAAGGCCCTCCCTCACTCTTATCATCTCATTTATTTTGCTTCATTCTTCTTTCCTAAGTTTCCAAGTGTGTGGGTGAAAAGAGAAAATGAACTTCAACCCTCTTCTTCTTTAAGTTTCAGCCGTAGCCTCCCCCATTTATTTCCACCCATCTCACTTTCATATTCTTCTAAGTTTAGTGTTGGTACAAAGAAGAAAACCAAGACCATTTCTTTTCCTTTCTTTTCCTGCTGCCTGTGGTTTCTTCCAACGAAACACCCACCATTTACTCCATTTTCTTCTCCACTTTTGGTGCTAGATCCTTAAGCATGTGGGTGAGAGTTTAACCAAGCTTTTCCTTCGGGGTTTTATGGCCAAAACCGTGGCCTCATTATGATTATTAGGTGAGGATTTTTGTTCTTTTGGTTTTAATTTCTAGAAGCTTGTTAATAATGGTTTTGATGATGATTTAGGAAGCAAAATGAAAATCATTTCCCTCTTTCTTTTGAGCTCTAAAACCGTGACATAAAAGAAAAAAGAGGAAAGTTTTGCTCCTTTTGAATTTTTGTATTGTGTTGTTGTTTGGTTTTTGATGTTGTTGTTGTTGATGCTTTGTGTTTTGATCAACGAAAAATATTTAGTTTTTATTCTCCTTGACCTTGATTCAAGCTATTATTTGGAGAAGAGTTTTAGAAAATTTTATTTTTAAAAGTTCTTACTTGATTTCTTAGAATTTTAGAAGTGGTTTTCAGTATCTTTGCTATTTAAGTTTTGTTGGAAGAAAATTAAATATTTTTCCCTAACATTTTTGATGAAGCCGTGAGCTTCAAGAGGGTAAAAGGAGAAAACTTTTGTGTTTTAAACTTTGATCCTTTCATAGTTTAGTTGTTGTCGTAGTTTAGGAATTTTTAGAAAAATTAGATTTGAGTTAAAATGAAACAGCTAATGTTAAAGAGATCTTTGTATTTCTTAAACAAGGTGGAGTCTTAGGAATTTAGTGTTAAAAATCTTTGATTTTTAGTGTTGGTTTTGTTGTTGTAAAAGTTTTGGAAAGAAGAAAATTCTTAGATACTATTTTGTTGATTGAAACCGAGGGTGTATTTTGGTGTCTTGGTATTATTTTAAAATTTTAATTAATTAATTTTTAGTGTTTGTTAATTAGGTATTTTGGAAGTTTAATATTTGCTTTGGTTTTTAAGAAAACGATTTTCAAATATTTTAAAATTAAAAGTTTAGTTAAGAAGTTTTTGAGAAACTTATGGAGATTTTTGAGTAAGTTGTAAAGTATTTAAAATATTTTTTTTTTAGTATTTTTAACTGTGAGTATTAGTAAAAAGATTCTTGGAGTTGAGTAACCTAGGGGTTAGAATTAAACCATAACCTAGGGAATTATTTTGCGTGAACAAGAATTGTGCTAAGTTCGGTGTGTGTTGTTAGGACTTGAAGACTTGAGTTCGTGCTGAGTAGGATGTGACGTGCTTGACACGTGGATTGTTGACTATGATAAGGGCTCTTCACATTCTATGTGTTTATGTTTTGCGTGCCTGTGCGTAAGGGCACATCACATTCAGTAATTGTTATTGTATGCTTATGTCTGACGATTATCAATATGTGAATGCAGATTGTTGTGGATTGCTGAATTGTTGTGAATCTGAGATATATATTGTCTGACGATTATCAATATGTGAATTGTCTGACGATTATCAACATGTGGTCGCATGTATGCTTGAACTAAGTTGAGATATATATTGTTGAGTTGGTGCTGGATAATTAAATGTTATTTAATTATGCCTTGTTTGAAATATCTTATGCATTGATATGTTCATTGGAGTTAGTGAAATACATTGACATGCATAACGGTAAATTCGATTTGGATAGTGCTGGAAGGAGATTCAGTATCGTCGTTAACCTATAGTGGGACAATCCTAGATCTGGATAGTGCCTGAAGGAGATTTAGTATCGTCAGGATGATCCTAGACCTGGATAGTGCCTGAATTATGGTGTCTTTGTTTATTCATCACCTTTCAAAAATGCTGCAATAATCTAACTGCTATTTTTTTTAAAGAAAAAAAGATGTTTTTAAAAGAAAAAAAATAGACTCATATTTTCGAAACCATACAACCAGAGTATTTCGTATTCAAAAGGACTTGAGCTATTAAGAGTTAAAGTTAGTTTAGTAGCGCTCCAGGAAACGGGGTGTTACAAAGGTGATATCAGAGCGGTTCGGTTCAAACCGGACTGTGAGTTATGAAACTATAGCTGATCAAGTGTCGGGATGATAGAAATTCGACTGTTGGGAGTCAAGATGTGTTTTGTTATGAGTCACACTATGCTTGTGTGATTGTTCCTCAAGTAGAGTAACTCTACTTGCAATTGTTTGAAATTGTTTCTTAATTGAAATAATGTGTCCTGAGACACAAAAATTGTTGTGTGGTTCTGACTAGGTTATGGGACCTTGTGAGAATCCAATACCTCAGAGACGAATGATTCTTTCTGTTAGAACTTATAATTTAGATATGGATTAGAGGATTCAGATGGCCGAGCTGTAGCAGGGATAGTAGCTGCTGTTGCTCAACAGACTACTACGGAGGATCAATATGAACTGCTAGGACAGCAGGGAGAAGAGAGAGCTGTAGAGACTAAAGGATTGGTTGACCTCTTGTCACCATGAAACTCTTAAATCCTTAAGGGAAATAAGAAATGAGAATTCAGGGATCGTCTATAAAAGACTCTATTAATATTATTGTTAGTGTGATCTTTGAAGTATTAGTGGTTCTAGATATATCCCATAATGTTTAATGTTTGAATTATTTTGATATGTACTAGATTTAAAAATCAAAACTATTTCATGATTTTCAGAGTGTGAGAAGTTTTCCACTAACTTCTGTGTTTTCGTAATAGTCTAATTTTGAACTGCTGTGATTGAATGTGTGATTGTTTATTATTGTGAGTGTATTCTTATTTTCCAATGAAAATATTATACGCAATTACTTTCTAGCAAGCGTTAATTAAAATGTCTTGCGACAATTTAATTTACGCGATACCCATTTGATTGAGTTAAATGGAATTCAAGTTACAACAACTAGTGACTAGTGATTTTATTGTTGTTGATGTATAAATCTTTTTTAAGAAAGTTTTGGTTTAAAAGAATATTTAAGAGAAATTATTTTGTTGACTCTAAATTAACAATTAATTTTTATCTTTGAATTGAAGAGTGTTCGATGATTTTGAGACAAAAAAAACCTAATCTCAAAGGAACTTTAGTGTCTACGAGAATGGTTGAGTCTTAAGAAAAAAATTTATGTTTTAATTGTTCTTTATTTTGGTGATGTTCTTTAGAGGTGTGGAAAATTTCGGTATATGTAACTGTGGTTGTGTGTGAATAGGTTAGTAATATTTTCTTAGTGATGGCGTGTAACTGTAGTCGTGTTCGTGTTCGTGATTGTGAATAAGCAGAGGTCGTGGCTCTGGAATAAAGCGTCAATGGATTGTAAGAACTTTTTAGTCTATTATATTACGTGCGTATTATTATGTGATATATATATATATATATATATATACCTAGTGTTATTGAGTGTGATTGTTATTGTTGCATGCTATGCTGTGATTGCAATATTATATATGTAGCTATAAATATTATAGTACTACTTATATTAATATATATTGTGAACGCTTACGTGGTGCAAATTATTTTTATGGATTTGAGTAAAGTAATTTCTCGTATTTTAATATCCGCTTAGTTTTGAGGACGAAACTAATTTAAGGGGGTGGTAGTGTAACACCTCAATTTTTAAGAGAAATTGTTTTAACGATAAAATCACAGATACTTGAAGGTAAGTCGTGGAGACTGATCACGTCAATGATTTACTGAGAGTACGGGGAATTATTTTGACTTGTTTCAAATATTTTATTTATTATAAATAATTATTATGTAACATCCCAAATTCTCCAAGCCTAGTTATTAGGAAATCCTAAGTGAAAACAAGATTTAATCCCTAAGGATTAAATATGGTTCATTGCCTTAATTTAGTAATTTAAAACCAATTAGGAACTAAGGGGTAAAATGGTAATTTTACCCAATGATTTAGGAATTTTGGTACTAAGTAATTAGGAGTAGTTTTAATTAATTAGAATTACACAAGATGTTATTAGGAACCAAGGATTTAATTAGGAGGCTAAATAAGGGTTTAATTGCAAGGTTTTTTTTTAATTAAAATTAGACCTAAGGACCACCATACACCATGTTCCACTTAAAGCCACTTTAGCATCTCTCCTTCACCCTTATTCCCCCTTCCCCTCGACTTGCTGGCAGAAAAGAAAAAAAGAAGGGAACAGAATCAAAGAAAAAGAAAGGGAAAGAAAGAAAGGAAAAAGGAGAAGAGAGAAGAGAAAGAAGGAGAGGGTTGCAATGAGAAAGAGGAGGAGGAGGAGGCCACGACGCGGCGGCCTGGAGGCGCAGCGGTGTGGCACCTGGCCGGACAAGGAAGAGGAGGATGCGGTTGAGAGGGTGAGGCCGAGAGAGTGTGAGACGCGATGGAGAAAGAGAGGGGGAAACCGAGAGAGAGATCGAGAGAGATATAGAGAGATTCAGTGAGAAGGAGCTCGAAAATGGAAGTGAAGCAAGCCTCCATGACTCAAATGGTTCAGAATGAATAAGAAGGTGAAGATTGGAAGCTTGGTTCAAGCTTTAATGGTGGTTTGGGTTTTTGGGCAAGAAGAAAATAGGCTTGCATGTGGCTTCTAAGTGTTGAGGATGATGATTCTGAACTCAAAGTGAAGGAAGAAGGAGAAAGAGGATTTTTGGAATTGAAATCCCTAACTTGGGGTTGCTCAGGTAACATAGACTTCCCCCAAAACCTCCCTTAGAGTGTGTTAGGTTTTATTATTAATTTTATTAGTTCAATAATTAGCTTATTAGTCATACTGAATGGTCTTGTATGGGGTTTGACTGAAATAGGGTTGGACGGCTGCCCCCAACCCCCTTTAAACCAATGTTTGATGTTTGTTCTGTTGTGAGCTCCATCGAGCCTCATTCGGATTATTTATGTGATTGCTATGTTTGCTAAAATGTATGAATTAGATTCTGAAATGGCTCGACACCCGAGCTAGCCTATTTGTATGAGTTTGGGCTCCAAGACACTTATTTTAGGTGCAATGAATGACATATGATGAATTTAATCTTCTGTTGAGCAATGTTAAAGATATAGATACACTGATCTAATATATGTATATGTGTATTGCAAATTGATAACCATAAATCCAAGTACTAAATAGTATGTGTTTTGTTAATGTGTAAAACAAAGACAAGAATAAGAAATAATAGCATTATAATATTAAGCCATTATACATATATGCCAATATCACTTCTATGTTAATGTAAAATGTGTAACACTATGTTAGAATGCAATATTGTAGTGATATATATACAGCCTAAGTATTAACTTAAAACATATGTGAAAGATTATGTAATTATAATATACATATATTTGTTTACTGAGTGTATCACAAGTACAAATGTTATAGAAAAATCTATGCTGATGTGTGTGTGTAGATCACGTGATTTATATCTACTAAACTGCATATCTATATGATGTTGTGAAAAAGTGCTGTCCTAGGTGTGAGGATTATTGTTGATGTTGCTGTTGAACCTAAAAGAGTTTGATTCCTGAATTTGTGAAATAACATGTTAAAAGTTCTATTAGTTTGGTCCCTTGTTGTGCCTTTGATTCATGGTGCATTTATATGTAATTTTGTCTTGAAACTATTCCATTGGTGTTAGGATTGGTTTGGAAAAGATTTAGAATGAGGAACAAAGTTAGAAATGCAGGATTTTTGGATTGACAGGACAGCACGGCCGTGCCTACTTCGCACATAATTTTAATTACAATTTATCCATATTCAATCTAAGTACGATTTTGTCTGGAATTCAAACAGAGCTCTCGAGTTTGATTCTACATGGATTCAAGTGGTCCTAGTGGATAAAATTTAGAGAATTTTGTCTAGTTTAAGTGACCACAAGAATCACTCAATTCCAGTAAATACACATTGAGTTATGCACATTTTAATAACAGGGGTTCAGGTGGGCTAACTTTATTCAACCTGCCACTTGTGACCCTAGGAGTCATATCGTTTCTCAGTCAATTTGAGTGCTTATGAGTGCTTAGTTATGATGTGCTTGTCTATTCCTTGGCTTGACTTTGATTTTTCTATGGTCTTGAAATTATGATTTGATTCTCCTAACCATTTGTGAAGGATGAAGGAATCGCTTACATTATAACATAGCATCCAAATCTTAGGATAGTCTATTTGTGAAGGATGAAGGAATCGCTTACATTATAACATAGCATCCAAATCTTAGGATAGTCTATGTCTGGAGAAATACCATGTTTCTCGTTAAAGGCTAGCTATCATGGGCCACATATATGTGGGTGAGACCCAAACTGTTTTGGTAAGTCCTTTCTATTTGAAAGGCTAGGATACGGTATTCGCGGTTTAAAGAGACGTCTAACCGTGGTCACCGAGCTCTGACTGCCGTATCAAAATTTTTAAACTGGTGTGGTTAAGTTTCTCACACTTAACTACCTAGTGAGTTTTCTTAAAAGATTGAGGATGCCTATGCTATGATGTATGACGAATAAGGTTTGATGTCATGTATTACGAATTACGTGATGTGGCATTGCGGGCTCACCAGTGGGGTAAGCCACTGGGCTGGACAATAAAGTCCAGTAACCCGGGTGTTGCGATAAAAGACTTACAAAGAGGCCCATTATGTTTGATTTGAATTATGTGATTGTATGTTATGTGTATGAATTATGTTACCTTGCAAATGAATGCTCTTGAAGCAAGTTATGTTTGAGTTTGACTGAATGAATGAAGATGATGTTAAGATTAGGCCATAGTATTAGTGTATGTTAAGTATATGTTGTAAGGAAGGATTTTCCATACGTAGCACACGCGTATGGCTGGAAACAACGGTAAAAGCATTTTTCTTCTAAGTCTATGTTATCGAAGTTTTGTAAACTCACCGTTGGGCGTTGTTTTCAGGTACACTTGATGGAGGAGGTTTAGAGCACGAGTTGTTCTGGCCTCGCCTAGAAGACATTGAGTCACCTGATCACGAGTCAGAGTCCTTATCTCTAGGATGAGTCCTTTGAAATTAGAAAATAATGTATAGGTTATATTTGTTTTACCTTGTGCTCATTTTATAAAAAGAGATGTAAATGATAAAGTTATTCCGCTTTTGAAACTCTGATAGATATATGTGTGTCATGTTTGGGTCTTTGAAATATTTCTTTCCAAGTCAAACAGGTCTTTTAAACAAGGTTTTATTTATATCTTAAGGTTGTTATATTTGAGAAAATTTTCCAGGTGAAGTTTCAATCTTTAATTAGTAAGTAATCCCCTAATTAGAGTTAGGGTATTACATTATGGTATCAGAGCAGTTCGACCCTCTCGGACTGTGAGTTATGTGTCTAGAGGTGATCCAGTTTAGGAAAGAGTCAGTTGTGTCTGTAAGTCCGAGTTTTCTGAGTTCTTTTGGTGAATTATTGAGGTAGGCCACCTCAAGGATTCATTAAAGGAATGAGGAGGATGAAGATTTGCAGGGAATACTAGAGGCATGTACTCTTTCGTGAGACATTCTTATATATGTAATTACTCCTAAGTACAGTTTCAGATTCCGTAATGATCATCTAGTAGTAGTTCAGGTCGTGAAGGATTTCAGCCACTCTGGCCTGCCTAAGTCCACGGGATGCATACCTGGCCGCAGTTGAGCTTAGTAGCCACGTTAAACTCTGCTACAGCTGGAAGCTCATTACGAAAGTTCTGGAAGAACGAATTTGATGATCAAAGTAGTTACGGGACTACGAGAGTATTATAGGATATTCTTGGAGAAACCGTAACTTTTGTGATAGATTAGATGTTTTGGTATTTGATAAACAATAATGATTCAATAATTGGAAAGTCTTTTCTTATAATATAAAAGTGTTGGTTTTGAAAACCCAAAGTTTGAAAGCTAGAAAACTATTGCGGAAGTTATAAATTAGTAATTGTGAATTAATTTCTTTCGCATTGATTTCCACTTTGCGATTTTCATATGGGACCACTTGGAGATGATTTATATGTGTGTTAGGATCTTCCATATTAAATTTTGTAATTTTTGGATAAGTTTGAGATTTAAGATTTAGTAGCTGTGAACTAATTTCTCTCGCTTGGTTTTTCATGTGATTGATTTCAACTCCATCCATGAATAGATTACATACTTACATGAAAGATGGAGGTTTTAGAAGCATCCACCGATATTTGTCATGATGCTTGAGTTAGAATGTATGCTTCCTTAATGTTCAACTTGCATAGACCTTTTATGATCATCAATTCGAGAACCAAGCATGCATTGTGTTTCTAAGCATGATAAATGTGTATATGTGTATATGTATATGTATGCCTTTACATGGATTGATGCTCGCACTTGAATATTAAGATAAAATAATGGTTAAAAGGAAATTTAGAATGTTTGTTTAAATACATATGGATATGTATATGTAATGGAGTTAAATGTGGTAGGATCTGCTGTTGTTCGTGGATATATTACATGTTTCCAAAATAGTTAGTTATTCAGATCTGATCTTTGTGATGAATGCATACTTTAATTTGTTGAATACTGATTTCCACTTTTAAATGAACACAGTTAATTTGTTATCTAAGTTTCTAATAAATATTTAATCTTACTGCTTCTAACAACAAAGGCATGTGATGTAGATCAGATTTGTTTGTATTCTTTAACATTTTTCTGATAAACTTGAAGGTATAGAAATGTTCACTCTGGTTTTTCAGGCAACCATTAGTTTGGAATGCCAAGTAATATTTGACAGAAACATTAAGCCTTTGTTAGGGGAACAGAAAGTAAAAAAAAAAAAAAGTCAGTGATGTATGAGAATGAAGGCACGGAGTGGCCTTGTTAATTTTAATTTCTCCTGTTTTCTTTACGTTGATTAAGGGCATTCTCTTGTTACAGTCGGTTTCTCACGTTTGGCTTATCAATGATCTTAAGCTTCTCCTTTTTCAAGTATTTCTTCTAGATTCTTGCATCTGGAGTCTGGACCTATTATTTCCATTCCGTTGTTTAAAGAGTATGCTTTTAGCTTATTTTCTCAAGCTAATTTTAAAATAAATCAGTTTTAAGGATATATGATAAGTTCTTTTGTATAAGCTACTGTTGAGTTATTTGAAACTTGCATGAATGCTTTTTTTAAAAGTAATGTACCACTGGTTATGTAATCGAGAATCTGAAGACTATGTAGGTTTTCAGTTCCATTCAACCAGGCATCTAACTTCATAAATCATAATGCCTCAAATTCGCTACAGATACCATTTGAGTTCATGCCTATGATTCATTTTGTTGTTTATGATCCATAGTATAAGCTTTGAACTTAAGGTTGAGTGTTTTGAAAGAAGAAAATATTTGTGCTTGTGCTGATGTGCAACTCTGACTATGCTTTGCTTTGCTGCCAATCATTACATAATTGATCCCAAGCTTGGATATAAAAAGAGTGAACACAATGGTGTTGTCGGACTCATGTAGCTAACCATACCTTATGAGGAAATGTTCATGTGCCATTGGGCATGTGCATTTGTGTTGGACTGGTTAGATTTCTTGTGTAATTGATTTTAGTTCACCTATATCCTGCAGATGTACTGAGAGTCTTAACCCTCCATACTATGTTAGCGACCAGGGTTTATGTTAAGAAGTTGCTAGAGTTACCTAGAATGTTATGAACCTAAGAAGAGAGACGATTCTGAAGCAGGAAATGCGAAGGTCACTTTGGATATAGTGAGCTTAAATCTTGTGGTAGCTTGACATAGTTGCCTTAGAACCTATGACCCTGCACTGTTTGAATTATTATGACCGTCTATTACAATAGCATCTAGAATTGATAAGTAAGAACTCTTAGCTGTGCGGTTTCAATCAATTCGGGATGGGTGTTCGTAATCGTTAGGTTCCAACACTTGTTAATTAATCAAGATTGTTGGATCTAACCATTATGAATGGATCCAAGGTTGATTGGGAACCTCGACGCCTCTAGAGAACCTATAACACTTTCGTGTCAGAACACCTTAGTAACTTCCGAAGCAATAAAGGGATGACGTAAAACCAGACTTGTAAATACCTCAGTTATAATTAGGGAACCTTGAAGTTAGGTAAGCCCTAGTTTGCTAAGAAACTTTAAGCCGCCTAGGCATAGTGACCTTAGCGGGATACCTAGCCTAAGGAAAGGTATTAGTCACAGCTAAATCACTGGAAATTCGAGGACGTTAATGTCTACGCTAGATTCAATAGTCGGTGTGTGAAGTGATCCTGTTGGCCAATCACAAACTCTGTCTTGACTTAATAAGCCTCTTACTAGGAACAAGGCTTAATTTGTGATCGGTTAATTAAATCACCGAATTATCCGTATATTCGACCTATAGTAGCCATTAATTTCTTTTCGAGATTTCGACTATTTAGAATAATTAGGAAACGAAACTGCTTATTTGAAGTAGAGTAGGATTAGAGTTCGCTGCGGAAGCACAGGAAGTAGAACCTGCGTGAGGATCATGTTAGATAGTAAGGAGAATTTTGGGGGCAAAATTCCTAAAAGGTGGAGAGTAATGTAACATCCCAAATTCCCTAAGCCTAGTTATTAGGAAATCCTAAGTGAAAACGGGATTTAATCCCTAAGGATTAAATATGGTTCATTGCCTTAATTTAGTAATTTAAAACCAATTAGGAACTAAGGGGTAAAATGGTAATTTTACCCAATGATTCAGGAATTTTGGTACTAAGTAATTAGGAGTAGTTTTAATTAATTAGAATTACACAAGATGTTATTAGGAACCAAGGATTTAATTAGGAGGCTAAATAAGGGTTTAATTGCAAGGTTTTTTTTAATTAAAATTAGACCTAAGGACCACCATACACCATGTTCCACTTAAATCCACTTTAGCATCTCTCCTTCACCCTTATTCCCCCTTCCCCTTGACTTGCTGGCAGAAAAGAAAAAAAGAAGGGAACAGAATCAAAGAAAAAGAAAGGGAAAGAAAGAAAGGACAGAGGAGAAGAGAGAAGATAAAGAAGGAGAGGGTTGCGATGAGAAAGAGAAGGAGGAGGAGGCCACGACGCGGCGGCCTAGAGGCGCAGCGGCGTGGCACCTGGCCGGAGAAGGAAGAGGAGGATGCGGTTAAGAGGGTGAGGCCGAGAGAGTGTGAGACGCGATGGAGAAAGAGAGGGGGAAACCGAGAGAGAGATCGAGAGAGATATAGAGAGATTCAGTGAGAAGGAGCTTGAAAATGGAAGTGAAGCAAGCCTCCATGACTCAAATGGTTTAGAATGAAGAAGAAGGTGAAGATTGGAAGCTTGGTTCAAGCTTTAATGGTGGTTTGGGTTTTTGGGCAAGAAGAAAAGAGGCTTGCATGTGGCTTCTAAGTGTTGAGGATGATGATTCTGAACTCAAAGTGAAGGAAGAAGGAGAAAGAGGATTTTTGGAATTGAAATCCCTAACTTGGGGTTGCTCAGGTAACATAGACTTCCCCCAAAACCTCCCTTAGAGTGTGCTAGGTTTTATTATTATTTTTATTTGTTCAATAATTAGCTTATTAGTCATACTGAATGGTCTTGTATGGGGTTTGACTGAAATAGGGTTGGACGGCTGCCCCCAACCCCCCTTAAACTAATGTTTGATGTTTGTTCTGTTGTGAGCTCCATCGAGCCTCATTCGGATTATTTATGTGATTGCTATGTTTGCTAAAATGTATGAATTAGATTCTGAAATGGCTCGACACCTGAGCTAGCCTATTTGTATGAGTTTGGGCTCCAAGACACTTATTTTAGGTGCAATGAATGACATATGATGAATTTAATCTTGTGTTGAGCAATGTTAAAGATATAGATACACTGATCTAATATATGTATATGTGTATTGCAAATTGATAACCATAAATTCAGTACCAAATAGTATGTGTTTTGTTAATGTGTAAAAACAAAGACAGTAATAAGAAATAATAGCATTATAATATTAAGCCATTATACATATATGCCAATATCACTTCTATGTTAATGTAAAATGTGTAACACTATGTTAGAATGCAATATTGTAGTGATATATATACAGCCTAAGTATTAACTTAAAACATATGTGAAAGATTATGTAATTATAATATACATATATTTGTTTACTGAGTGTATCACAAGTACAAATGTTACAGAAAAATCTATGCTGATGTGTGTGTGTAGATCACGTGATTTATATCTACTTAACTGCATATCTATATGATGTTGTGAAAAGTGTTGTCCTAGGTGTGAGGATTATTGTTGATGTTGCTGTTGAACCTAAAAGAGTTTGATTCCTGAATTTGTGAAATAACATGTTAAAAGTTCTATTAGTTTGGTCCCTTGTTGTGCCTTTGATTCATGGTGCATTTATATGTAATTTTGTCTTGAAACTATTCCATTGGTGTTAGGATTGGTTTGGAAAAGATTTAGAATGAGGAACAAAGTTAGAAATGCAGGATTTTTGGACTGACAGGCCAGCACGGTCGTGCCTACTTCGCACATAATTTTAATTACAATTTATCCATATTCAATCTAAGTGTGATTCTGTCTGGAATACAAACAGAGCTGTCGAGTTTGATTCTACATGGATTCAAGTGGTCCCAGTGGATAAAATTTAGAGAATTTTGTCTAGTTTAAGTGACCACAAGAATCACTCAATTCCAGTAAATACACATTGAGTTATGCACATTTTAATAACAGGGGTTCAGGTGGGCTAACTTTATTCAACCTGCCACTTGTGACCCTAGGAGTCATATCGTTTCTCGGTCAATTTGAGTGCTTATGAGTGCTTAGTTATGATGTGCTTGTCTATTCCTTGGCTTGACTTTGATTTTTTTATGGTCTTGAAATTATGATTTGATTCTCCTAACCATTTGTGAAGGATGAAGGAATCGCTTACATTATAACATAGCATGCAAATCTTAGGATAGTCTATGTCTAGAGAAATACCATGTTTCTCGTTAAAGGCTAGCTATCATGGGCCACATATATGTGGGTGAGACCCAAACTGTTTTGGTAAGTCCTTTCTATTTGAAAGGCTAGGATACGGTATTCACGGTTTAAAAAGACGTCTAACCGTGGTCACCGAGCTCTGACTGCCGTATCAAAATTTTTAAACTGGTGTGGTTAAGTTTCTCACACTTAACTACCTAGTGAGTTTTCTTAAAAGATTGAGGATGCCTATGCTATGATGTATGACGAATAAGGTTTGATGTCATGTATTACGAATTACGTGATGTGGTATTGTGGGCTCACCAGTGGGGTAAGCCACTGGGCTGGACAATAAAGTCCAGTAACCCGGGTGTTACGATAAAAGACTTACAAAGAGGCCCATTATGTTTGATTTGAATTATGTGATTGTATGTTATGTGTATGAATTATGTTACCTTGCAAATGAATGCTCTTGAAGCAAGTTATGTTTGAGTTTGACTGAATGAATGAAGATGATGTTAAGATTAGGCCATAGTATTAGTGTATGTTAAGTATATGTTGTAAGGAAGGATTTTCCATACGTAGCACACGCGTATGGCTGGAAACAACGGTAAAAGCATTTTTCTTCTAAGTCTATGTTACTGAGTTTTGTAAACTCACCGTTGGGGCGTTGTTTTCAGGTACACTTGATGGAGGAGGTTTAGAGCACGAAGCGTGTTCGGTCTCGCCCTCGGCAAGACATTGAGTCACCGGATCACGAGTCAGAGTCCTTATCTCTAGGATGAGTCCTTTGAAATTAGAAAATAATGTATAGGTTATATTTGTTTTACCTTGTGCTCATTTTATAAAAAGAGATGTAAATGATAAAGTTATTCCGCTTTTGAAACTCTGATAGATATATGTGTCATGTTTGGGTCTTTGAAATATTTATTTCCAAGTCAAACAGGTCTTTTAAACAAGGTTTTATTTATATCTTAAGGTTGTTATATTTGAGAAAATTTTCCAGGTGAAGTTTCAATCTTTAATTAGTAAGTAATCCCCTAATTAGAGTTAGGGTATTACATATTATTTATAACATCAATTCAAATTAATAGACGGCGTAGACGTATGATGCTTTTAATGTGAGTTCATCAATTAAATTCTATATAAGTTTTTTGTTTGACGCGGTAACGCGTATTTTTGTTGACTAAAAAAGTGATTGAATTAAATCAAGATTAAATTTAATTTAAGAATTAATATTTAATATTAATTCATGGTTTAAAATTCGTCGAATAATTCTTACGAATGTTCGCAGTATTTTGAATTGTCGAGTAGTTTTTATCCGCAATAAAATTTAAAACGAACTTCAATTTCGATGAAAATCGAAACGTAACTTGTTGTGATGATGCTTGAGTGTTTTTTAATTGTTTTTATATTTATATATAATTTGTTTATCACGCGGAGAATTAATTTCTAAGCAAATTAATTTTTGCGATTTATCGGCGAACGAATTATTGTTAATGCAATTACTCTACGCCGTAATTTTAGGACACCAAAACTCTAGGATTAGTGGGTAATTATGAGATGAGAGATTATGTGTCAAGACTTAGTGATTAGATTAGAAATATCTTGGATTAGTACTAAGTGTCAAGTGTTTAGTAGTTATTAGCTAAATATCTTTCTTGATTCATTGTGAGCCAAGTAAAATAGTTTTGTTTTTATTTAATCTTCCCTTTTCTCCTTAATCAGCCGAAGCTCCCTTCCACAATCACTCACTCATATTTTGTTTTTTTTTTTTTTTTTGACTTTGTCTCCAAGTTACTAAATGTGAAGTGTCACTAATCCATTGGTTTTTAAATAAGTATCTTGGTTGATCTTATCTATAAGTTGGATTAAATAATATTTTTATCCTTCCCTTCATTCTTTGATCAGCCGAAGCCCCTCCCTCACTCTTATCATCTCATTTATTTTGCTTCATTCTTCTTTCCTAAGTTTCCAAGTGTGTGGGTGAAAAGAAAAAATGAACTTCAACCCACTTCTTCGTTAAGTTTCAGTGGTAGCCTCCCCCATTTATTTCCACCCATCTCACTTTCATATTCTTCTAAGTTTAGTGTTGGTAAAAAGAAGAAAACCAAGACCATTTCCTTTCCTTTCTTTTCCTGCTGCCCGTGGTTTCTTCCAAGGAAACACCCACTAATTATTCCATTTTCTTCTCCATTTTTGGTGCTAGATCCTTAATCATGTGCGTGAGAGTTTAACCAAGCTTTTCCTTTGGTGTTTTATGGCCAAAACCGTGGCCTCATTATGATTATTGGGTGACGATTTTTGTTCTTTTGGTTTTAATTTCTTGATGCTTGTTAATAATGGTTTTGATGATGATTTAGGAAGCAAAATGAAAAACATTTCCCCACTTCCTTTTAAGCTCTGAAGCCGTGACATAAAAAGAAAAAAAGGGAAGTTTTGCTCCTTTTGAATTTTAGTATTTTGTTGTTGTTTTAGTTGTTGATGTTGTTGTTGATGATACTTTGTGTTTTGATAAGGAAAAAGATAGTTTTTATTCTCTTGCGCTTGATTCAAGCTATGATTTAGAAAAGAGTTTTCAAGCTATGATTTAGAAAAGAGTTTTAGAAAATTTTATTTTTAAAAGTTCTTACTTGATTTCTTAGAGTTTTAGAAGTGGTTTTTAGTTTTTTTTTTTTTTTGCTATTTAAGTTTTGTTGAAAGAAAATTAAATATTTTTTCCTAACATTTTTGATGAAGCCGTGAGCTTCAAGAGGAAGGAGAAAACTTTTGTGTTTTAAACTTTGATCTTTTCATAGTTTAGTTGTTGTTGTAGTTTAGGAATTTTTAGAAAAATTAGATTTGAGTTAAAGTTGTTTAAAGTGTTTTTTAGTAGGTTAAGACTATGAAATAATGTTAAAGAAATCTCTGTATTTCTTAAACAAGGTGGAGTCTTAGGAATTTAGTGTTAAAAATCTTTGATTTTTAGTGTTGGTTTTGTTGTTGTAAAAGTTTTAAAAAGAAGAAAATTCTTAGATACTATTTTGTTGATTGAAACCGAGGGTGTATTTTGGTGTCTTAGTATTATTTTAAAATTTCAATTAATTAATTTTTAGTGTTTATTAATTAGGTATTTTGGTAGTTTAATATTTGCTTTGGTTTTTAAGAAAATGATTTTCTAGTATTTTAAAATTAAAAGTTTAGTTAAGAAGTTTTTGAGAAAGTTATAGAGATTTTTAAGTAAGTTGTAAAGTATTTAAAATATTATTTTTTTAGTATTTTTAAGTGTGAGTATTAGTAAAAACGATTCTTGGGGTTGAGTAACCTAGAGGTTAGAATTAAACCATAACCTAGGGAGATTCAGTGTCGTCAGGATGATCCTAGACATGAATAGCGTCGGGAAGGAGATTCAGTATCGTCAGGATAGTCTCAGAGTTAGCCCATAGCATGGAAAAGTATCGAATTTGTGATGTACCATGGCGTACAAACGATTGACCATTGCAGGGTATTCCGGAATCATAAACAGTGGCATGTAGTCGCATTTGTAGAGCATTTATACATTCTTATTGTATTGTATATTATGCTATACTGTGTTATCTGTCTTTGTTTAAGAAGTTGATCATTGCCCGTGGTTCTTTCAATCAATGAATGTAACCCAGATAATAAAGACTGCAGAGTGTTCGAAGCTACTGATAACTGTAGCTGAGGATATTTCTATCTGGCTATCTGCCTTGTGTGTTTGTTTGAAACATTACTAGAGGTCTAGTAAGTGGTGTAGTATCCCGACCAGCTATAGGGTGTGTACTGTTTTAATTACAATGTTGTAATAGAATGTATTATGTTTTCAAGATTTGAATTGTCAGCTGTACAATGATTGAATAAATCTATTTGTATGGTTTTGTGGTTTTATTATATTGTCTTTGTTTATTCACTACCTTTCGAAAATGCTGCAATACTCTGACTGCTATTTTTTTTTTTAAAAAAACATGTTTTTAAAAGAAAAAAAAATAGACTCATATTTTCGAAACCATACAACCAGAGTATTCCATTTTCAAAAGGACTTAAGCTATTAAGAGTTAAAGTTAGTTTAGTAGCGCTCCAGGAAATGGGGTGTTACAAAGGTGTTCTTGTATTTTAAAATTAAAAGTTTAGTTAAGAAGTTTTTGAGAAAGTTATAGAGATTTTTGAGTAAGTTGTAAAGTATTTAAAATATTATTTTTATTAGTATTTTTAAGTGTGAGTATTAGTAAAAGGATTCTTGGGGTTGAGCAACCTAGGGGTTAGAATTAAACCATAACCTAGGGAATTATTTTGAGTGAACTAGAATTGTGCTAAGTTCGGTGTGTGTTGTTAGGACTTGAAGACTTGAGTTCGCGTTGACTAGGACTGTGACGTGCTTGACACGTAGATTGTTGACTATGGTAAGGGCTCTTCACATTCTATGTGTTTATGTTTTGTGTGCCTGTGCGTAAGGGCACATCACATTCAGTAATTGTTATTGTATGCTTATGTCTGGCGATTATCAATATGCGAATGCAGATTGTTGTGGATTGCTGAATTGTTGTGAATCTGAAATTGTTGTGATTCTAAAAATTGATTATATGATGTGGTCGCATGTATGCTTGAACTAAGTTGAGATATATGCTGTTGAGTTGGTGCTGGATAATTAAATGTTATTTAATTATGCCTTGTTTGAAATATCGTATGCATTGATATGTTCATTGGAGTTAGTGAAATGCATTGACATGCATAATGGTAACTTCGATCTGGATAGTGCTGGAAGGAGATTCAATATCGTCGTTAGCCTGTAGTGGGACAATCCTAGACCTGGATAGTGCCTGAAGGAGATTCAATGTCGTCAGGATGATCCTAGACCTGAATAGTGTCGGGAAGGAGATTCAGTGTCGTCAGGACAGTCTCAGAGTTAGCCCATAGCATGGAAAAGTATCGAATTGGGGACGTACCATGGCGTACCAACGATTGACCATTGCAGGGTATTCCAGAATCATAAACAGTGGCATGTAGTCGCATTTGCAAAGCATTTATACATTCTTATTGAATTGTATATTATGTTATTTTTAAAATAAAAAAAAGATGTCTTTAAAAGAAAAAAATAGACTCATATTTTCGAAACCATACAACCAGAGAATTTCATTTTCAAAAGGACTTGAGCTATCAAGAGTTAAAGTTAGTTTAGTAGCGCTCCAGGAAACAAGGGGTTACAGTTGATGGGTCTACGGTGACTATCCTTAGCCACCCCATACCACAACCTCTCTCCTGAGGTGCTGCTGATATCAACCTCTAGTAGGGTTGAGGTCCCCTACCCATGCTAACAGTACTACTCTACTGCCTATTTTTCCTAGTGATTAAGGTATCTTCCCCCTCACATGGGACTCCTGGCTTAAGCTTCTAAATCTTTGACCCTCGACAAGTGTCCTCGCTCCCGCCTTAGCTATTCTCCTAGGCCTTGCCCTTCTCTCAATCTTAATGATTCCCAACTAAGAGTTTTCTGTTGCATAGGATCCTTACACGAGGCAAGTGCAGAGCATACTTACTCATTCGAGAAAGTTATAAGAGAGAGAAGGAAGTTTGGGACAAGAAATAAAGGGGGTGAATGCCTATTTATAGGCTACCCAGTTCCATCGCGTTGTGACCACTCCCTGTAATCTCATCGCGTCGCGAGTTAGGACACGTGTCACACATCCAACGGGCATGATCACCGACTTTCTACCGCTATACATCGCATTGCGATGGCTTTCTTCATATTCTCCGTCATGTCGCGACGGTCCATAAAGAGAAAAGTCTCGTTTTCGTCTTTTTAGAAGATTCTTAGAGTGTTATATACCTTTCTAGGGTATTCTAGTCCTTTCTTATGATTTCTATATCATTCCTAGGGTTTCTGGGTCTTGAATAAGGTTTTTAATCATCCGTTTATTACCTAGCTATTAATTTAATTATACTTTTAATATTGTTTGAAAATCAGGATGTCACATTACTACTCCCCTTAAAAAAAATCCATCCTCGGAATTTAGCGATAGGTACCTGAATCTGAAATCTCCTCAGTTCCTTTGACTACGAACATTCATCCAGCTCGTGTTGCAGCTCGTGTTGCTGGTTTAGCTGATGCTATTGGTTTAGATGCAGCAGTAGGTTTTGCCTTGACCATCTATCCTTTAGCCTCAATTCCTGTTGCCACCTCTTACCTATAATCTCGACTAATATGTCCGGGTTTCTTGCATAGATAACAGACATATTCTCTTTGAGGACATTCCCAAGCATAATGTCCTTCTCCGCAAAGAACACATCTTATTGGCTTTGGTTGCTCACCTCCAGCAACCGCGAGTGACTGTTAAGGACGATCGTAGGGTCCTCGATTATTTTTCTCGTCTTGATTTCTCCGATTATTTCTTACGGTCCACAATTCTTCTGTTTTTCCTTTTCTATTCCATTGTCAAGATTTTCCAGTTCGATGCATTTCTCAAGTAACTCTGGGAAATGATTGATCTTTAAAGGGATCATGGATCTGCGCAGCTCGAGTCTCAACCTATCCTCAAACTGTCTGCACAACTATTTCTCATCTGGGTTCATCTGATAAAACCTGTAGTATTTGATTAGAGCCTCAAATCTCACTGCATACTCTCCTACGGACATCTTTCTTTGTTTTAGACTGAGAAATTCCTTCTCCTTTTCTCGCCTTAACGTACTTAGGAAATACTTCTCTAAGAAGCAAGTCCGGAACAGCTCCTAAGTGATAACCCTTCCCTCAGTCTCCAACATTTGTTGTTTATTTCTCCACCAAGACTCTACTCCTCCCACTAAGAGAAAGGTTGCATATGTTACTTTTCGATCATCCCTACAGCATAGTGCTACAAATATCTTCTCAACTTCTTGAAGCCACAACTCTGCTCCCTTCGGATCATACTCTCCTTTAAATTTTGGAGGTTTATTCTTCATAAAGGCTACCTTCCCTGCATCAACTATTACTTATCCTCCTCCTCCTCCTCCTTGATTCCGTAGGTGTTGCAGTAATTGTACCTGATGTTGTATTAATAGGGCGTTCTGCTATGCCTGTTGTTGCATGCCTACCACCAGTTCCTCCATTCCTCCTATTCCATTACCTTCTGCTGGAATATTTCTTCATTCTCCATTTTGAGTTTGTCGAGCCATCCATTACCTGGAAACGTAACCATTGGCTCAAGATATCCTGCACAACTAGGATTTCCTAATACTAGTGCCAGACTCTCTAACCAATCCCTAACTTAGTTGTCATTCGATGTAGAGATAACTAAACTCTAGACACGACCAGTGACTCGACCCTCCCCACAGTCCAGTTAGAACCGAAATGCTCTGATACCACTAATGTAACACCTCGGTTTAATAGGGTGTCACTTTAACTTTCCTAAAAAATAGTAGTCCATTTTGTAGGCAAATAAAACATTTTATTATTATCGGATTAAAACGTGATACATACACACTTATAGACACAAACCCTACACCCACGAGGGGTGAAAAAAGATATACTGGCCGTGATACATCCATATGAACACTGCCTTTAGGCAGTTTTCCTATATGCTTCCCAGGTTCCAACCACAGGTTGTTCATGACCATCTACTATTTTTCATGATATAAAACATAGAAAACACAGAAAACGAAGGGATAAGACATCCATAAATCACTAACAAGCAGGAAAACAGTATAGCAGAGTGTCTGTCATCATGCACAACATCATCAACACGACTTTTACCACATATACTACATTCAGACTTCTGAGTATATAGTCACAGATTACGTTATACTGATACGTCATATTGACAATCCTGACTACGCGATCGGGAATCACATACTGGTTCCACAATCTGACACCGACCACTGGACATTTCAGACCCATTACCAGCCCTACTATCCCAGAGATTTTAGGCCCATTACTAGCGTTACTGTCCCAGACCATCGTTGAATATTGCGGGCCATTAACGCCCTACTCCCTGGATCGATCACCAGTCTCAGGGCTCAGGGAATGAGACATAAGTTGGTTGTCCCGAGAACATATCCTGATATGCTACCATCTTTGACTTCGGATAAGGCATCCACCCCATACTGGGAATTGACATCTCTGATCGCCAGAGTAAGGTACCGTCCCGTGCACAAGGACGACATCCCCATACTGGGAATGGTCAAGATTGTCTACCTATCAGACGTGGAGTCCTAGAGCCTCGTCGAGATGACTGAGTCTATACCTTCGGTCCCATGGGTCAATGACCACTCCACCCTTAGGTCCCACGGTTCAATGACCACTCCACCTTAGGTCCCTTAAGGTCACCGACTATCTCCAAACCACTTCGTACCCTCAGGTCCAATAGGTCAATGACCACTCCATCCATAGGTCCCACGGATCAATGACCACTTCCCCCTTAGGTACACCAACTTCAGGTACACCGACCCGGCTATCACCATTGGCAGACAGAGTATCGACAGTAATATATGCTATCACCGTCTAGGGATTTGCAATCCTTTAACTAGAGGGCATCACCCTTGACTCTAAGACCATGCATGCATTATCACACACATAGGTATCATATCAACCAGAACATAGATATCATAACGTCAATAGATAACAATTAAACAACATATAAATTATTCCTAGTGTCACCTGGCCTACTCTTATCTAACTAAATAAACTTATGTAAGTTAAGCAAACATACTCATCATAGCAATAAAACCTAGGTTGATTGATAGGTCTACGGTGACTATCCTTAGCCGCCGCATACCATAACCCTTCTCCTAAGGTGTTGCTGATATCAACCTCTAGTAGGATTGAGGTCCCCTACGCATGCTAATAGTACTACTCTACTACCTATTTTTATTAATGATTAAGGTATCTTCCCCCTCACCTGGCACTCCTGGCTTAAGCTTCTAAATCCTTGATCCTCGACCTATGTCCTTGCTCCCACCTTAGCTATTCTCCTAAGGCTTGCCCTTCTCTCAATCTTAAAGATTCCCAACTAAGATATCTTCCCCCTAACCTGGCACTCCTGGCTTAAGCTTCTAAATCCTTGACCCTCGACCTGTGTCCTCGCTCCCGCCTTAGCTATTTGCTGCACAGGATCCTCACACGAGGCAAGTGCAAAGGATACTTACTCCTTAGAAAAAGTTATAAGAGAGAGAAGGAAGTTTGGGACGAGAAATGAGGGAGGGGTGAATACCCATCGCTTCGCGACCACTCCCTTTGTAATCTCATTGCGTCGCGAGCTAAGACACATGTCACACATCCAATAGGCATGTTCACTAACTTTCCACCGCCATACATCGCGTCGCGATGGCTTTCTTCATATTCTCCATCGCGTCGCGACGGTCCATAAAGAGAAAGGTCTCGTTTCGTCCTTCTAGAAGATTCTTAGGGTGTTCTATACCTTTTTTTGGGTATTCTAGTCCTTTCTTATAATTTCTATATCATTTCTAGGGTTTCTGGGTCTTAATTAAGGTTTTTAAACATCCGTTTATTACCTAACTATTAATTTAATTATTATTTTAATATTGTTCAGAAATTAGAATGTCACACAGGGCATCGTGTCACGTAACATATGCAAAGATTTTTTTTTTTACTTGATAGATAAAATACCTATGGTATGATATTTTATTTATTTTTTAATAGTAATTTGCATTCCACTGTATAGATGTTCGCAAGCAGTGGTGCAGTGGTAAGGGAACCTTATTTGTGAGGCGTGACCACGTGTTCGAATATATGGAGAGCCTGTTTCACACTTTTTTCGTTTTTTTTTCTTCTCCTTACGCGCAAAAATAACGTAAAAAGTTGTTTTGGGGGGTTTTGAACTTGGTACCATCAACTAATTTGAACCACACAACAACCATCGCACCACCATACGACTCATGCGATTATTGTGAAATATTGACACATGTTATTCAAATATCATATGGAGAAGTCATCTTCTTCACCCGATACAGGAAAACGAGTCGCTACTTGACCCATCACATTCTACCTATTCAGTTGATGATTTGCAGTGATTTTCAAGCATGTTGTTCATGAATCACCGATTAAGAGAACCCCTTTGAAAAATTTTAAAATAGTTCAATCATTGGAGAGATCTTTTAGATAAAAAAATGGAACTTTTGGAATCCACCAACATTGATATTTTTGATTCCAAAACAAGTTGCATAAACTGTTTCTAGAAACAAGTCGCCAAAAACAAATGAAGAAAAAGACTACCCTCTAATCATCCATCCACAAACCAAGTCAATGAAATAATTTGAAGAAAAAAAAATTGCATCACAAAAAAATAAATACGACCGTACAACAAATATGATATATGCGGTGTTTTTTTGAACATCCACTACAACATAAAACGAAATAGATAGCTCTTATTTTTTGCCTTTGCTAGCGCTTAAAAGGGCTACCTATTTTGTCGCTATTGATCCTGGTTCGAAAAGACAGCGTTTTAAAATCACTAGTGAAAATTGAAATCGCTAGCGCTTCCTTGAGAAAGTGCTATCTATTTTTGATAATAGATAGCGTTTTTTCAAGAAAGCGCTATCTATTCTCAGTGAATAGATAGCACTTTTTTGAAAAAGTGCTATGTATTCTCAAAAATAGATAGCGCTTTCTCAAGGAAGCGCTAGCTATTCTACCTTTTTTTTTTGTTTACAATAGCAGTATATTATAGCATAGGTAGTTGTACAATTTTTACACAAAAACCATAAAAAGCAAATAGATAAGAAACATAGATGATGAAGAAGATGTAACTCGATCCAACTTTGTGGAGGGACGGACTTAATCAACTAAGGGCTATGGATATGGGAAGAGTATATAAAGGACCCAGATTGATATCCATTCCAAGTTGTGTCATCATTTGATATGTACCTTGACCATAGGAAATAGTAGGGCTATTTATACTATTCTAGGTGGGCTATCAAAATACAAAAAAATCTAGAATCATTTAAAGTATTTAGTGATTACAAGAAAATTCTGGAAATGGTTCAAAGTAAGTGGTAGACGATGCATTTAAGTGGACGGTGGGAGTGGATAGTGCATTTAGTTGGACGGTGCATTCATGGTGCTTGGGCTTGATGGTAGTTTGGAAAGTAGATGAATTTCTATATCAGTTGCATTCCAAGAAAATAATGAAAATAAGAAAATTGAATCCATCTTCAAAGTGTCTAAACCCAAAACATGCAAGTATATAAACATGCATGTATATGGTAAAAAGAAACAAGGAGCTTCTGACAAAGATGTGCTACCTACATACCAAAACATCAACAAAATAGCTTCCCACTCAATCTATAATTTGACAGTCCAATAAACACTAAAATTAAAAGTAGCGATTGTAAGTTTACTTAGGGTTTTGAAGATTGAGTTTCTAATTCAAATTCAAATACAATATAGACACTCACAGAGGTGGTGTCCACCCAAAGCTGCGAAACGAATCCCAAGCTAAGAACAGAGCGAATGCTTATCACATGGGCTGGGTTCTTATTGTCAGTTTCTCACACCATCCACTGGAAATAAAACAAATAAATTTCTTACTCTAATAAATAAATAATTCCCCCAAAAAAAAACCAAACTTGCTAAAAAATGAACAAATTGCTACTATTACTCACAGAGTTGATGTCCACCCAAAGCAGTGAGATGAATCCCAAGCTAAGAACAGAGCAAATGCTTATCACCTAAATTTGAATAAATTGCCTATCACATGAAATATAGGCAATTGTGTCTTGTTGTCTAAAACATGAACATGCTTTTGTAAAATTCTAACAGTTTTAGCCAACAAGACACAATTCCTATATTTCATTAGGCCTTCAACATGTTTTATTCAAATCAAAGCTGCGTTGTTTTTCTTGGGTAAGGGTTAATAGAAGAAAAAAAGTAGAGAAGAGAGGAAGAGGGAGTGGCTGCCGCGGCCATCTCCTAGGTTAGGGTTTAATGGTGGAGGGATGAAGAAAAGAGAGAGGAAGAGGGAAGATCCGAAAATGGGGAGAGAATAGGGAGAGTGGCTCTGGATTCGGAGGGACCCGATTTGCAAATGGGCGATGAGGTTTCTGGATTGGGATCGAACAACCTCTCTTTTGGAAAAGGCAGGGGTTTCGAGGAGGATGCCGTTGCCAAAGATGTAACACCCTGTCTCTGGAGTGCTACTAAGTGAACATTCTAACAAAAGTTGACATGTTTCCGAAAGGTGGAATACTCTGCTCGTAGGGTTTTCGAGAAATGTGGTCCTATTTTTTTTTAAAAGGTTCTTTAAAAAAGCAGTCAGAGCATCACAGTGACTTTTAGAAACATGGTGGAAAATAATTTAAGACACCATATAGACCACATTCATTTATTCTGTCAAATCATATATAACAACGTGTCATGAAACATAACAGAGATTTATTACAACACTGAAATAAATGATAAATATCCTATAGCTGGTCCATAAGCTATACTCTTCACTGGACTACTAGTAAATTCCACAACATGACACGGGTAGAAGGCTGGACGACTATCTTCAGCTGTTCCTCTCTGTAGTTCCAAATCCACTGCTTGCTCTGCCATCTAGGTTACATTTATCAATTGAAAAAACCACTGGCAAGGGTCAACTTCTTAAAATGAAAGAGACATGTACACATATTCGACAACACACTCGGCAACAAAGCATGTAATAGCACAACATATTACAGGAATTAACAAATCACAACAATAGGCAAAACAACAATATGCACAGTTCTCAAGACACAATGCAAGACTCACTCACGATTCATTTTCTCTCGACCTTCGACAATTTTTCCGGAAAGCAGACGCCGATCCATCCACTGAATACCAGCCGTAGCTTTGGGATCTTCGCTCTCCCTAGGACATTCAGCTTTGGTTCCTTAACGCTGCGACGCCTAGCTAATCCACCATGAACGAAGGGGACCTAGCACCCTCAGCTGTCCGGCTCACAACTCAAAAAAGTCTCGACGACTCGACAAAGCTCTCAGACTCGATGAACAATTCGCGGCATATGATATTCAAAGAGTGGTACGCAAGATTATTCGATCGCATATCAAATAATAAGAGCATGCTTAATATGAAAAAACGCAATTCAACAACTTAAGCAATAAAAGCAGTTTGCATGGAGAAACGTAATTCAACAAGCAATACGCAATTCGCAGTATGCATTCAATCTCATAATAAATAATTGCCCAGCTCAACAATCAATCGTAGAATCCATCCCTCTGCAACTCGATGGAGTTCACAGAGAGGAACAAACAAGTGTGGGGGGTTGGGGACAGCTGCCAACCACTTATAGACAAGCCCACTAAATAATCAGTATATCGAAAAAAAACATAAAGCGAAGGGGTACAAGACCCTCACTTCGAACCCTGAGGTTCTCAGACTTCTTCGCATAAACACTTGAAATTAAATTCCTATCGTATCTAAAAGTTGCCATTACACAAAGGCATACAAAAATAAAAGCCTACAATTATCTAGAAGTGCCCTTACCGATAGTCCACAGCTCACGTATTAAACACGTCGTAATCCTAATCCGCACGAACAATCCTCGAGGATCCTAACAACACGTAATAAACATTGTACATTCCTATCTCAACAAAAAAAGAAATCCTATGTATAGATCTACTTCTAATTCCTAGGTTCTCAACACCAAAAAAAATGTATAATAACCCACAAGTACTTACTTAGAACTGAATCCTAAGTAAAGAAGACACAACAAGCAATTTAAAACCAAAACACATTTTCTTTAATTTTGAAACATGGAACCATGACTAAGAATTCATTCTTATTAGTAACCATATTGGATTCAAGACTCCACTAGGTCTTAGGATTATAAAAGCCCCTTGATACCTTAATGTATCATAGCCTTACATTCCCAATCACTCCAAATTTTCAATCAAACTCTTTTCTAAAGGAATTTCCAATACTTGAACAATTATTAAACACACTTAATACAAGTTAAAACACAAAAATATTTTAACAAGGTACATGCACTTGAAACAGTAAACAACTTGAAATTAAAGTTTTTAAAGACTTAGGACTTATCTCCTTCAAAACTTAAAATATTCAACAACACTAAGAATCAATACTTTTCATGTCAAACTCAATAAAAATCCTTAATTAGACTCCACTTGGCTTTTAGGACTACCAAGAATCCCATTTACCTAAGTGCTTCATTGCCTCAAAGCTTTAAAACAACCTCAATTTTAATCAAACCATGTCCATAATTTCCAAAACTTAAACACAATTTAACACAACTAATATAAGTCAAAGAAACACAAGGATAATCTCCGCTCAAGCTCCTAAAACTCGCGGCCATACTCCCCTCTTACTCAAAGAAAATTTGTAAACCTCCAACCAATTAATTAATTCACCAAGCAATCGTCCCCAAACCCTCTTTCAAAAATGGTTTTCATCCACAAGACAAGACTCAATCAAATTGTTAGTTCCAAAATTACTACCCAAAACTATTCTTCAAGTTTCCCAAAAACAAGGTTTTTCATAGAAATCCTCTAGCTCCTTCAATTCTAACCATTTCAACAATGACAATAACAATTATATCTACTAAGAAACAAGAATAATCAATCAATTAAATGTTTCACAAGGTAACCATCATAAATTCCCCTTTCAAGAATAGATTCTTTTCCAAAACAATACCCAATCAAAGTTCTAATTCCAAACTATCAACTAAAACAACAATAACAACATCAATTAAGCTAAAATCATCAATTAATTTCTTGATTCACATGAGGATCACACAAATCCCTATTTCCCTTAGGTTAGAGTTTCAAGAAATTGGGAATGAAGTGTTCATTTAATTCATGATCATAATCAAGTAACATACAAGCATTAAAACAAGAATTTAAAACAAAAGGACTCATCCTACACCAATAATAAGGCCCACGGACTAGGGCTGAAAAGGGAGGAGAAAGAGTTTGCTTTTCTACTAACTTGCAAGTTTGGGAAGAGAGGATTCAAGTAGAAGATGGAACATAGAAGCAAGAAGGATTGAAGATTGGAGAGGGAATAAGCCAAAAATGATGTAGTAAGGAAGCCATGGGAGCTCCTCAAGCTTTCTCTCTCAAGAAGACAAGAAAGAAGAAGTAAAATGAGGTGAGGGTAGAGGGGAGGGGCTTTCGTCCTGAACAAAATAGAAGGGGAAGGTAAAAAAATAAATTTAATAAAATGAATTTACTTGGTCAAGAATGATTTAGAGAAAGTCTCTCCAAATTAACCATGTAAAGCTTGACACCTAAACTCCATAAAGCAAAATGCTAATATTCACATCAACAAGTCTAGCCCATCTAATCTCTCTTCTCTCATGATTGCCCTCTAATCCTAGAGTCCTAAGGGTACTAAAAACACGGCATCGAGTAACCGCGTTACCGATTAATTCTTTCGCCGATAAATTCGCGAAAATTAATTTGCTGACAAATTAATTTACAGCATGATAAAATATTATCATAAATAATAAAAACAATTAAATACACTCAAACACCATCAAAATAAGTTATATTTCAATTTTCATTGAAATCGGAATTTATTTTAAATTTTAATGCGGTTAAAAATTACCCAGCGATTGAAAATGCGACGAAACTTTGTTAGAATATTTCGACGATATTCGAACCATGAATTAATATTCAATATTAATTCTTAAGTTTAATTCCATCTTGATTTAATTCAATCATTTTTTTAGTCAACAAAAATACACGTTACCGCGTCACACCGATAACTTATATAATGTTTAAATTGATGAATTCACATTAAAACAGCATACGTCTACACTGTCTATTAATTTGAATTGACATCATGAATAATAATTATTTATAATAAATAAATTATTTAAAATGAGTCAAAATAATTCCATTTACTCTTAGTAAATCATTGAGGTGATCAATCTCTATGAATTTTTTTTCAGGTATTTAGGATTTTATTGCTAAAATCACTTTTCTTAAAAATTGGGATGTAACAGAAGAGGACATCACAGTCGGTGAGATGGCAGTCGAGGGTGGCGAGGAGGGAGTCGAGGAGGCTCTGGGGAGTGGAGAGAAATGGCATCGTGGAGGGTGTGGGAGATGGAGTGGAGGAAGTCGAGGGAGCAATGGCGTGGGAGGGAAAAGATGAAGAGGGAACGCGTGGGAGGAAATAGGATTTCCGAGCGATAGAGAGAAAATTAATGAGGGAACGCGTGGGAGGGAAGGATAAAATCTGGTGATCAGGTAAGGATATTAGTTAACGCTTCCTTGGATAAACGCTAGCGAAGGCCAGTCACAAATCATAGATAGCGCTTCCTGTAACACCCATACCTCAATATAAACAGAAAGTACGACAAATTACATTAAAGTATAGGAATTGCTAATAATTTACAAACTTGTTTATAGTAATCTAGGTCATAAATTAAGAACCTAAATCATAAAGCAAATAAATAGTTTACAACCTCAAAAACTGAAAACTACTTCTACGAGTCCCAAGCCTGGAGCTTCGCCTCATCAGTTTTCGGTACTTGTTTATCTAAAAAACAAATAAAAGGGACGGGGTGAGATTATAAATCTCAGTGAGCCCTTCACAGACTCCTCACCATTCTCTCATCGAGTTATACTAGTCTGAAAGGACTAATTAGGCATTTCAATCCTAAACATACTCTTCCTATATACCATAAGGACTTGCTTAAAAACTTAGTAAACATCCTAAGCGAAAACGTCCTAGAATGTACTAACCTAAACTTACAACTTAGTATATTGCGAAGTAGGAAATCCTAAGTCCAATATATCACTTAAAGGCTTGTGAATAACTAGATACAAAATTGTATAGCAACACACATAAATTCTATAAACATTTATTCTCTCACCGATACTTAACACGGCTAATCTTGATGACTTATAATACAACCCTCTTAACTAAGAACATATTGTTCTTACTTACTTACTTACTTACTCTGTGCTTAACACATCTTTGCTTTTCTTTATGATATTGGATTTGATCTTATGCCTTATACCACAAATCCCAATCAACCTAACTTGCTTATCCTTTAGGTGATCTTGTTACATCTCTTTTTACTTCTAGGCATTATTATTATTGAGTAATTTAGCAACTAAGGATTTACAATCCATAACATCATTAAATAACTAAGTTAATTCTATATATATATATATATATATACGAGGAATACATTAACATTCATAGACTTGAATATTATTAAGTTCATAGTCAGCTTTGCTTTGTTACTAAGCGCATTCTAGCTATTCCCACTGGTTGAATCGATATTCAACAGGGAATCTTCGTTTCCAGGTTTTTTCAAGGCTTTGGTCTCGAGACCTCGTATAATGACTTACAATATGGTGGTTAGACGACTTAACCGTCCAAGTGGCATCCCACGAGGCTAACCATACCGCTTCCTCCTATAAATAGAGGAGACTTTGCCATGGACTTTAGGTGATTTTTATATATCACCATGCTTATGCTTTTATGCATGTATACAAAAATGCAATCTTAGTTGACTTGGATTATTAACCCTCGTCATCATTTAACTATTCAAGGAAATTTACAATCATTTCAATGAATCTAGCTTAACAATAACAACATTCATTTCTAGCTAACTACTCACTTAGAGGTTAAAACATGCCATACACATAATAAAACTCATACCAAATCATGAATATCTACTTCAAATATTCACTTATCACGTACTTTCCTAGGGTCCTTTCTTTGACACCATTGGCCAACACTTAGGGCACGTTGACAAGCCTCACAATTGACTAAATTAATGGACAACACATACATTAAACACATCCCTTGAAACTCTACGGAGTTTACAAGAGAGCAAACATCAAACATACAATCAAGTGTGGGGGGTTAAGGGCAGCCATCCAACCTCTTTCAGACAAACCCACTATTAAATCATAAAAATAATAATACTAATAGACTCTACTTCATATGGATATTCAAAATCCCTAACTTGAACCTAGGGTTCACATAATACTTAAGGAAATAAAATTCCTATATGTGGGCCTTATTGGTTGCCCGTCACTTAAGGGTTGAAGAACTCACCTCTATTCTTCAAGACCTTGAGCTAGAAAGGTTGAATTTTTCCCTCTTTGACCTCCTTCACGTTTTTTCCTTCTTTCCCAACTTAGGGCTTCTTCAAATCTTCCCATTCTTGAGCTAAAACCTTCAATCTTCTTCTTCAAATTCAAGAACTTGAGCCATCTTGGAAGAAGCTTGGTCTTCTTCCTCTTCTACTTTTTCAATTTGTTCTTTTTCTTCTTCTTCTTCTTGGTTAGAGTTCCTCCAACTTCCATAAAAACCCAAATCTCAACTCTCTAACTCTCTATTCAAGCTAGAAATTGAAGTAATCTAGCAAGAATCTCACAAATCTCTCATAGGATGTTGAAACCCTAGCATTTTTCCCCTTTTCTCTATTCCCTCTTCCTTCTTTCCTTTCCCTTTTTCCTCTTTTTCGCGTTTCTGCTAGTTTTGCAGCATTTTTAAGCGTTTTATAGTGTGTGAATTGATTCATGGCAGACTGTGAATTGATTCATCCACTTAAAACTGCACCTGCACTTTCGTGAATCGAATCTGTGAATCGATTCACAGACTCCCAATTCGATTCATAACATTATCTCAGTGGTCTGGAACGCAGTTGTGAGTTGATTTAGGCTTGTGTGAATCGATTCACACTGTACTAAAATGTGAAAAATCATCTTTTAACATCAAATCTTCATCAATTAACTCCTAATTAACACTTCCAATTATCTTAGGATTAAATTCAACTTATTTCTTAACTCAAAATCAACAACTTACCCATTAAAACTTTGTATAATCATATTCACTCAATTTGAAACCAAATTAAGCTTGAATACAATCACATAACTTCTCACAACTTATTCTCAACTTAGCTTAGAGAATTTGGGGCGTTACATTACTACCCATCTTTTTTAAAAAAAATTGTCCTCGAAAATTGCTACGTCTTACATTGGAACTTCAACTACAACTTTCCTTCATAGTCTATTACATCCGTTGGAAAACCTAGAAATGATTAACTCTTACAAAGCATCAATCGATTAGATTAGTTGTGATAGCGTTAATCGGTCGCAGACTAGGCCCTAATCGAGGAATATAATTTAACCGGTTGGAACGAAGTGTGTAACTGGTTAAGTGGAATCACTCTATGCACTAATCGACAGAATACTTGTAATCGTGAATGACTCTAGGTATCCACTGATATGGTGGTAACTTACATCCTTACTAACTTTAAATCCTTCCCATGAAACAGATTTTCACTTCAAGACTCCCTCTGTGGAGCTAAAAGTGTAGGAACTTCATAATAACATCAGTGTGGGGTGAGGTCTGAAAGTTTCCTTTATGGAATTTCATCCCCAAACTTCGCCTTACCTTCTTATCTCATCCTTCTATAGGATTGGCTTTCGGTTTTTTCGATACGAACTCCGATCCTACGTCTTTTCAAATAGGTAAACTCATTTCGTCTTATTTCATTCAAATGGAATACCTTACTTGCAGTTGGAGAATTTAACTCTGTTGCTATTCTCTTATTCAGTTGTTTTCGACTGTTGGAAATTCTCACGTTTACTCTACATTGTCCGCTACTTGTCTAGATATTCTGCTATTAGAGTAGTATGTGCTTCTTCTGCAATCCTGTAGTAACTCACAGTCTCGCATAACCGTCCTCCTCAAATTGACACACGACATTACTTGACTCGGTTCGAGTTCGTAGCCCATCTGATGAGTTTCTCACTTATCATCTTGTAAACGTTAAGGTAGGTTGAGTATGTGGACAATTCTTCAAATTTTGCTACACACTCCCCTAAGGACGTACCTCTTGGTGTCAAACGAGTGGATCTTTGCTTCTTCTATCTCCTTAACACATCTTTGCTTTTCTTTATGATATTAGATTTGCTCCTATGCCTTATACCACAAATCTCAATCAGCCTAACTTGCTTATCCTTTAGGTGATCTTGTCACAACTCTTTTTACTTCTATGCATTATTACTATCGAGTAATTTAGAAACTAAGGATTTACAATTCATAACATCATTAAATAACTAAGCTAAGCTAATTCCAAAGGTATATACATATATACAAGGAATACATTAACATTCATAGACTAGAACATTATTAAGTTCATAGTCAGCTTTGCTTTGCTATTAAGCGCGTTCTAGCTATTCCCATCGGTTGAATCGATATTCAATAGGAAATCTTCGTTACCGGGTTTTGTCAAGGCTTTGGTCCCGAGACCCCGCATAACGACTTACGATGTGGTGGTTAGACGTCCTAACCGTCCAAGTGGCGTCCCACGAGACTAACCATACCGCTTTCTCCTATAAATAGAGGAGAATTTGCCATGGACTTTAGGGATTTTTATATATCACCATGCTTATGCTTTTATGCATGTATACAAAAATGCAATCTTAGTTGACTTGGATTATTAACCCTTATCATCATTTAACTATTCAAGGAAATTTACAATCATTTCAATGAGTTTAGCTTAACAATAACAACATTCATTTCTAGCTAACTACTCACCTAGAGGTTAAAACATGCTATACTCATAATAAGAATCATACCAAATCATGATTATCTACTTCAAATATTCACTTACCACATACTTTCCTAGGGTCCTTTCTTTGACACCATTGGCCTACACTTAGGGCTCATTGACAAGCCTCACAATTGACCAAATTAATGGACAACACATACATTAAACACATCCCTTGAAACTCTATGGAGTTTACAAGAGAGCAAACATCAAACATAAAATCAAGTGTGGGGGGTTGGGGGCAGCCATCCAACCTCTTTCTGGCAAACCCAAATCATAATAATAATACTAATAGACTCTACTTCATATGGATATTCAAAATCCCTAACCTGAACCTAGGGTTCACATAATACTTAAGGAAATAAAATTCATATATGAGGGACTTATTGGTTGCCCATCACTTAAGGGTTGAAGAACTCACCTCTAGTCTTCAAGACCTTGAGCTAGAAAGGTTGAACTTTGCCTTCTTTGACCTCCTACACGTTTTTCCCTTCTTTCCCAATCTTGAGCTAATACCTTCAATCTTCTTCTTTAAATCTAAGGACTTGAGCCATCTTGGAAGGATCTTGGTCTTCTTCCTCTTCTTCTTCTTCAATTTGTTTTTCTTCTTCTTCTTAATTAGGGTTCCCCCAACTTCCATGAAAACCCAAATCTCAACTCTCTAACTCTCTATTCAAGCTAGAAATTGAAGTAATCTAGCAAGAATCTCACAAATCTCTCATAGGATGTTGAAACCCTAGCATTTTTCCCTTTTCTCTCTTCCCTATTCCTTCTTTCCTTTCCCTTTTTCCACTTTTTTGCGTTTCTGCTCATTCTGCAACGTTTTTAAACATTTTACAGTGTGTGAATCGATTCACAGCAATTCATCCACTTAAAACTGCTCCTGCACTTTCGTGAATCGAATCTGTGAATCGATTCATAGACTCCCAATTCGATTTACAACATCATCTAAATGGTCTGGAACGCAGTTGTGAGTCGATTCAGACTTGTGTGAATCGATTCACACTGTACTAGAATGTGAAAAATCATCTTTTAACATCAAATCTTTATTAATTAACTCCTAATTAACACTTCCAATCATCTTAGGATTAAATTCAACTTATTTCTTAACTCAAAATCAACAACTTACCCATTAAAACTTTGTATAATCATATTCACTCAATTTGAAGCCAAATTAAGCTTGAATACAATCACACAACTTCTCACAACTTATTCTCAACTTAACTTAGAGAATTTGGAGCATTACATTACTACCCACCTTTTTAAAAAAATTTGTCCTCGAAAATTGCTACGTCTTACATTGGAACTTCAACTACAACTTCCCTTCATAGTCTATTACATCCGTTGGAAAACCTTGAAATGATTAACTCTTACAAAGCATCAATCGATTAGATTAGTTGTGACAGCATTAATCGGTCGCAGACTAGGCCCCAACCGAGGAATATAGTTTAACCGGTTGGAATGAAGTGTGTAAATGGTTAAGTGGAATCACTCTATGCACTAATCGACGGAATACTTGTAATCGTGAATGACTCTAGGTATCCGCCGATTTGGTGGTAACTTACATCCTTACTAACTTTAAATCCTTCCCATGAAACATATTTTCACTTCAAGACTCCCTCTGTGGAGCTAAAAGTGTAGGAACTTCGTAATAACATCAGCGTGGGGTGAGGTTAGAAATTCACCTTTATGGAATTTCATCCCCAAACTTTACCTTACCTTCTTATCTCATCCTTCTATAGGATTGGCTTTCGGTGTTTTCGATGCGAACTCCGATCCTACGTCTTTTCAAATAGGAAAACTCCTTTCGTCTTATTTCCATCAAATGGAATACCTTACTTGCAGTCGGAGAATTTAACTCTGTTGCTGCTCTCTTATTCAGTTGTTCTTGACTGTTGGAAATTCTTACGTTTACTCTACATTGTCTGCTACTTGTTTAGATATTCTGCTATTAAAGCAGTCTATGCTTCTTCTGCAGTCCTGTAGTAACTCATAGTCTCGCATAACCATCCTCCTCAAATTGACACACGAGATTACTTGACTCGGTTCGAGTTCTTAGCCCATCTGATGAGTTCTTACTCATCATCTTGTACACGTTAAGGTAGGTTGAGTATGTGGGCAATTCTTCGAATTCTACTACACACGACCCTAAGGACGTACCTCTTGGTGTCAAACGAGTGGATCTTTGCTTCTTCTATCTCCTTAGACTCCTTGGAAGATACTTTCCCTCGAATACTCTTTGGAAATTCATCCAAAACAACATCTCATACTACTGTTGATGGTTTCGTGACTTCTTCGTTGGCCAACTAACTTATCAAAATAAGATTGTCACCTAGTGGTAACTAATATGTACCTTGAAAGATTTCCATTCGCAATGTTCATCCTTATATTACCAATGGAAATTCTTTCCTCAGAGATCTTTTCCGCAACTTAGAGAATTGGTACTCATCTCTCTTACCACTACACTTGGTCTAGGAAAAAGTTAAACTCTAGGGTTGCTCAACTCCTGGGAGGTGTCCGTTAGTTAGACTGACTTGATTTTCACCAGTTGGTTACAAACTTTGCCTCACACGAGGTCTAAGCCTCACTTGGTTGGAGACTCCGCTTGCAAGTGGCTAGTTAGAATCACATCAGACCCAACCTAACGACTTTACTCGCAGTAACTTATAATCTCAGATGTCCACCAATTAACTCGTGTCCATGAAATTTCACTCTTAGTTGAACTTTACTACTACTCTCCTTAACTTGATTAATTAATTCCCCTTCTAGGTTCTACTGGAATTAAACCGAAAACCCATGTAGCCATATCTGATAACAATGTGGATCGACACGTCTAATAACCAATGGAGTAACTAATATTAATAAAATAAATCCTTGAGATTCTTGGGAATAATCTAACTCTCTTAACCGGATCTACCTTCACTAATACTACTAAATCATTGGAAACTCCGGAAGAAATTAATTTCTGCAAAGGAACTAATTATCCTGAGAATTTTGTGATTCCATTACCCGATTATAGACTAAGTCTCATTCAAAATAATGTTCTTATTTGGCTAAGATAAAGTCTATAATTAGTCAGATGAATTCACTTCATTTACCGGTCAATTGGATCGAATACAAATATTGATAACCTCGAATTTCCGCCGACTTAACTTTTGCTTATAACTCTTATAGTTCAAAGACTATAGTCAAATTCTCCTTCTAGGCTAGCTACTCTTAGGGTCAATGTACCTAAAATATCTGGGGTTTTTTTTGCTTCTCTAGGGCTCATCTCCCTCGAGGTTCCTTACTACCATTTAGGCACTGATGTGAGTGGCCTATCCACACCTTACTTCCTATGCGGACTACTAATCGCTTAGAACACTATGAACACTTAGGTATGATCGTAGGATCTCAATCAATCTTGGATCCATTCATAATGGGTTAGGCTAAACAACCTGATAAATCAACAGCTGTCGAACCCTAACCGATTACAAATTCCCATCCTAAGTCGATTGAAGCCTTACAATTAAAACCCCTTGCTTGCTCATCACTCCTAATCCCTTGCAGAGCGTCCCAATCGATGATGCATGAAATGCACGCTTGTCCAACCAAACACTTGCCTCTGTGGTTCTCACCACACTTAAATCATTCCTTGATTCCCAATTCCAGAGAGGTGGGAACTTGTTTCCTTTCATCCATATCTTCCGAAGATTCTCACTTATTGAGAGATCTTGCATCTGTTCCTTCATTATTCGCATCTTCCTTATCCATTAAACTTTCTCAGAGTTCGCACTCCTATTCGGTCCTCTCCCCGTCCGCCAGCTCCTTCTACTACATTCTTCGTACACGGTATGGAGTATCAAGTTGATCAGGCTTAATATTTCATACAAAGTATAAGAATATAGAGAGAAGTTCTCGAACAAAGAAAAATTCTGGCTAACTGACTACAGTCCTATAAGGACTAAACTGACACTTCCTAAACTGAGTCACTACTAAACTCGTGACTCACAGTCCGATAAGATTGAACTGCTCTGATACCATAATATAACACCCATACCTCAATATAAATTGAAAGCACGACAAATTACATTAAAGTACAAGTATTACTAATAATTTACAAACTTGTTTACAGTAATTCAAGTCATAAATTAAGAACCTAAATCATAAAGCTAATAAATAGTTTATAACTTCAAAAACTGGAAACTACTTCTACAAGTCCCAAGCCTGGAGCTTTGTCTCATTAGTCTTCGGTACCTGTTTATCTGAAAAACAAATAAAAGGAATGGGGTGAGACTATAAATCTCAGTGAGCCCTTCGCAGACTCCTCCCTATTCTCTCGTCAGATCATGCTAATGTGACAAGACTAACTTAGGCTTTATACACCTACAAATACTTATTCGATACCGTACGGGCTTGGTTGAGAACTTATTAGACATCCTAAGTGAAACGCCCTAGAATGCGCTAACCTGAACTTATAACTTAGTATATTGAGAGGTAGGATAATCCTAAGACCAATATGAACTCCTAAAATGTGAAAAATCATCTTTTAACATCAAATCTTCATCAATTAACTCCTAATTAACACTTCTAATCATCTTAGGATTAAATTCAACTTATTTCTTAACTCAAAATCAATAACTTACCCATTAAAACTTTGTATAATCATATTCACTCAATTTGAAACCAAATTAAACTTGAATACAATCACAAAACTTCTCACAACTTATTCTCAACTTAGCTTAGAGAATTTGGGGCCTTACTAATAGCTCAGTTGGTAGCAGCGAGGCGCTCCCCAGGTATTAAAGTCCTCCAGGTCCTTGGATCGAGCCAAGCGTAAGGCAAAAACACGTCGGAGGGAGGGTGAAGCCGTATGAGTAATGTGCGGGATGACAAAGAGCTAAGCGAGGGCCAAATCCCGGCTTTTACATTAAAAGGCACCTTTTATTGTAATACCCCGAGATTTGGGCTCCTTACAGCTGGGTTTTAGCACACTTATTGGCCAGCCCACACTGTAGGTAGTCCATCCCACGAATGCTACTCATGGGACTTTATTTCCCCCTTAAGGAATATGTTTGCCTTATGGAGGTTTCGAACCCACACCCAAAGGGATAAAGGTATTAGGAATCCACCTGCCATCACCAACTCAATGATGGGAGGTGGATTCCTATTACCTTTATCCCTTTGGCTGTGGGTTCAAAACCTCCATAACGTAAAAATATTCCTTAAGGGGGAATAAATTCCTATGAGTAGCATTCGCGGGATGGACTACCTGCAGTGTGGGCTGGCCAATAAGTGCGCTAAAACCCAGCAATAAGGGGCCCAAATCTCAGGGTGTTACACTTCCCTAGGGAAGCGCTAGTGAAGATCAGATAATTGATAGCACTTCCTAGAGGAAGCGCTAGCGATATCATTATGTGTATTTTTAGTAGCATTTCACTGAAGAAACGCTGTCAATTTGATCATTTTAACTAGCGCTTATTCTAGAAAACGCTAGTAAAGGCCCACATATTTTTAGCCAACACTTTTAGAAAGAAGTGTTGTTTAAGGTGGTGCCATTTTTTTAATAATCTATTGTAGTGATCTAAGTGATTTATAACAAAGGACAATTGTTATGTTATCAATTCCTTGCTTTGAAAATTATTTGCAGAAGCAATTGATTATAACATATCAACATCAACTTCCCTTGTCCAAAAAGAGAAAAATAAAAACCCAACCCACACACGTTTGAATTAGTCTAGTTAAAATAACTAATTCCCATTAATTGGAAGGAAAAAAATTCAAAAAGATTTGACCAGTTTTTTCTGTAGTTAAGTTATTTCCACACACACACAAGTAAATTTGACCCGAAATATACCATCAACATCTTATTTTTACAATAAAATAATTTCTCCATAATATATTAAATATCTTAAATTTTTTAATTAATTAAATCAAGAAACACTAATACCCACATAACAATTGAAGTTTGTCCATTTGCATCGACCTTGTGATGAGTAAAGAAAACCAGAAAAGATATTCTGACAACCTTTTGCTTGTCGGACACCGTAAGTTTATACGGTTTTTATTTTTTAATTCTTTTTTCTCAAGTCCCGGTCAAATCGAGCAACAGTGTTGTGTGTGTTTATACGGCGTTGACATTGGTTGTCGATTTTCGGTTGTCAATGTAACACAGCTCAAAGAAAACAGTCACAGTAGAAGTCATGGAGGTCGTGGCTTTCTTTTGCCTTTTTGTGTTGAAATAAAATAATAAAAAGGTCCCACTAATCCATAAACGGAGGGAGATGCGTGATTCGTTATATTTAGATCAAGATGAAACTAATTAATGCCATGTTCTCTAAACAAGAAGAAAATAGGGAATATGAGGTGTTGCAAATTTCCAGAGAAAGTTAGAAGTCCCACATGGAAGAATGAGATGGCCTGATTAATGGTTATAAGTGAGGGGCAACCCTTGACAAATCTTCATCACATGAATATTTATATAGCTAAAGCTGAGTTTTGCATGATGAATGAAGAACTTTTGAAGTCATTTATGTGCTTAAATTGATAAATTCGTTAGTTCACTTTGTTGGTTCCCGAATCTATATTGTGCAATGTTATGCTGGGTTTTTATCTTTATTTGCATAGGGATTAGAGCAGCGATCGCTGAGCGTAAGTGCTAAGAGAAAGGAAGTCAAGGAGCAAGGACCAAAAAGGCAAATCCCTTCCCAATTCACCAAGAAAATGCCAAAAAATGATGTTCTGCGCGCAAAGATCGTGTGGAGCGCATCTTGCGCGTGATCCTGGAGCTGGTTTTGTTTCTTAGCGCGCGAATCCCGCGTCGCACGTAGCTTGCGCACTGATCTTTATGTTTCTGACGCGTACACGAGCTCGGAGAGCAGATGAAGCGCTATTTTTTGTGTCTCTCTGTTTTCTTGCTCGCAGATAGCACGTGGATAGCACGTGATGTGCAGCACCTGCGCAGTTTTGTTTAAATTCTGCGTTTTCTCAATTTTGGAGGATCTTTTACACGAGTTTCAGACCTAAAAATGTTGTAGGAGGTAGAGGATCGACTTTTCATCATTCTCCCAAGAGAATTCAAGCTTGGGAATAAGATTTTGAATCTTATATGGAGTATTCTTCTTCCTTTTGTCCATTTTTTTGTTTTTCTACTTTGTTCTCTATGAGTAGCTAAATTTCTTAGGCTAGGGAAGATGAACCTTGTGGAAACATTTATGTAGTTAATTTACTTATTTCAATGCAAGTTTATTTCAGTTATGATTGAGCCTTCAATTCTATTCTTAATGCTTTTTGGTAATTGATCACTATCAAATTGAATTTGGGTTATGCTCACGATTGGAAAATTGGGGTTATGAACTTCAACTGAATTGTTGGTCATGTTTAGGAGGAATATAGGAATATAACCTTATGAACATGTGTTCTTATGAATCATTATTCTTATTGCTTAATCTAGCTTTAATTCACGTAAGGGATTATGGGGTTTTAGTTAGAGTAAAGGGTTTATGAGGCAAGGAATTGTCCTTAAACTAATTTCGTTGTTTCGAACTTGACTTTATATGGAATAACTTGTGTTGGTTGTAAATTGGATGCATAAGAGTGGAAATAAGAGGATTCGATCCCTAGTCGTTTTTATTTCTCCTTAAAATCCAAATACTTGTTTAGTTGTTTACTGTTTTCGTCTCTTGATATAATTTGCAAAAATTTCAAACACATCATATTGTTTCAATAGTTCAAATTATTACAAAGTTTGTTAAGTTAAATAATTAGTCTCAATCCCTATGGATTCGATCATTTACTACTTGACGACGAAATCGTACACTTGCAATTTAGCCTATCAAGTTTTTGGCGCCATTACCGGGGATTATTTAATTGATTTTTACCAAAAGAAAAAAAATTAAATTAATTATTTCTTTGCTACTTACCTTTTCCTTTAGTTTTGTGCATGCGAGGTAAGCAAACAGGTGAGTTGTTGTTTGACCCAGAAATCAAAAAGATAGCAAAGGCATTAAGGAAAAAGGCAAAAGAAGCAAGACAACGATAAAAACAATCCTCAGCATCTACTTCTCAAGTCATAACGCAAGAAGTGATGGGGGACCAACCACGTACTTTGGGTGATTTTAAGAGAAGGAACAACCATCTAAGGGCTGTCATGGCCTACCAGCCGGTGGAGGCTAATTTTGAGATCAAACCATCGTAACCAATTCGCTATGGAGGAAATTGAAGACCCAAATCAGCACTTGTTGACTTTCTATGAAATCTGTGACACCTTCATGCTGAATGGAGTGACAGAGGGGAGCAAGAAACTAAGGCTTTTCCCTTTTACCCTGCGAGATAGAGCAAGAGATTGGTTGTACACCTTGCCAACAGGAAGCATTGCTACTTGGGATGATTTGGAGGATAAATTTATGACCAAATTCTTTCCATCCTTCAAGTTCATCAAAAAAAGAGGTGAAATTTATGGGTTCCAGCAGAGTCAGAGTGAAAATTTGTATGAGGCATGGGAGAGATTCAAGCTTCTCCTAAAGAGGTGTCCTGGTCATGGGTATGATGAATTTAATCAGATGCAAATGTTTTGTAATGGGTTAAGGCCAAACACAAGAATAATGATGGATGCCTCAGCTGGGGGTACAATTAACAACAAGACAGCTACAGAAGCGAGAACTTTAGTGGAGCAAATGGCTTCCAATGAGCAATTGTGTCAAAATGATAGAGGAACACTGGGTAGAAGAAGAGTCCTTGAGCTAGAAACGCAAGATGCATTCTTGGCTGAAAATAAATAGGTCTCTCAACAATTGGAAGCTATCATAAAGGGGCTGAAAGCATTGAAAACTGGAGCCTCCACTCCCGCTCAAGTGAACCAGTTGAATCAGACCTTGAGATGTGATTTTTGTCAAGGGCCTCATGAGAATAGAGGTTGTGATACAAGGGGAGATTCAAATGAGCAAGCTAATTACATGGGCAACTTTCAAAGGCAATGAGGGAATCCTTATTCTAACACCTATAATCCAGGGTGGAAGAATCATCCCAACTTCTGTTGGAAGCAGCAAGATAACCCATCATCCAGTAAACCTCCTCAACCTCAACAGCAAGGAAAGCCAAGTGACTTAGAAGAAGCTCTCACACAATTTATGAAGATGACTCAATCAAACCTTCAAAGTCATGAAGCTCACTTCAAGAATCAAGATGCATCCATCAAGAATCTTGAAAATCAAATTGGGCAACTATCAAAGCAACTTGCGGAGCAATCCAAAGGTAAGTTTTATGCTAGCATAGTTGACAATCCTAAGAATAAAAATTGTAGTGCTGCTTCTTTGAGAAGTGGAAAGATGTTACCTGAAGTAGAGAGAAAGAAAAAGAGTGAAAAAAGTGAGGTGGATGGAGTTGAAAAAGAGAGACTGGAAGTAGAAGAAGAAGTAGAAAAAGAAGTGGAGAGAGAAAAAGACGGAGTTGAAAATGAGAGGAGAGAGAATATGGGAAAAGAAAAAAAAAAGGGCGAGGAAGACATAGTTGTAACTGACAAGCTGCAGATACAAGAGAAGCCAAAACAAATTTCTCCATATATGAAGTTGTCGTATCCTCATCTGAACAAGAAGAACCAGAAGGATGAACAGTTTGCTAAGTTCAAGGATATCTTCAAGCACCTCCAGATCAACATTCCTTTCGCAGAAGCTCTTGAGCAAATGCCCACATACGAATGAATTGTTAACCAAGAAGAGAAGATTTAAAGAAGATGAGACGGTAGCTTTGACAGAAGAGTGCAGTGCTATCATTCAAAGAAAACTACCTCAAAAAATGAAGGATCCTGGAAGCTTCATAATTCCTTGCACCATTGGGAATTTGCATATTGATAAAGCTCTGTGTGACTTAGGAGCTAGTATCAATTTGATGCCCCTATCCATGTTGAAAAGGTTAGGAGGAGGTAAAGTCAAGCCTATAAGAATGACCTTACAGTTGGCAGATCGTTCAGTTAAGTTCCCATATGGGATATTGGAGGATGTGTTGGTTAGAGTTGACAAGTTCCTTTTTTCAGCTAATTTTGTGATTCTTGATATGGAGGAGGAAAAGGAAGTCCCTCTTCTTCTTAGAAGACCTTTCCTAGCTACAGGGAGAGCCTTGATTGATGTCCAACAAGGTAAATTAATTTTGAGGTTTCAGGATGAGAAGGTAACTTTTAATGTTTTTGAAGCCATGCGGCATCCTGATGATACAGAAAAGTGCTCTAGAGTTGATTTGATAGATGACTCAGCTGGGGAATTTCTTAAGCAAGACCAACCTTCACACCCCTTAGAGAAAGTGTTAGTGAATTCCATTGGGGAGGTGGATGAAGAGAGGGAAGATGAGATAGAAAAATGTCTTGCGTAACTTGAAGCTCTATGTAACGACCCGTTTCCGGACCGCTACCGAGCTCAACATACCGAGCTCGAGTTACCGAGCTCAAGATACCCTGTATGCGATGTGTTTTAAAATGATACTCTTGTGCCCTTTTAGGAAAGTACGGTCTACATATTTATTATTATTTTTTTTTATAAGACCAGCTCGTGCACATCAGAGTAATTACAGCTTTTCGAAACATGGTGCAACTAAGACACAAGACTTAAGTCCTAAATAACAACGCGCAGGTAACAAGTACATACTTATATATACAAGATATAAAAAGTGCATACAAAAAGACAGAGTAATAATGTACAAAGAAAATACACCTAAGGTATGACGACTTCAAAAGAGCAATCATACCTGGGGTACTGCGAGACACCCACGCAGGGCTGCTCCAAAAGTAAAACCACTACCACTACCTGTGCTCAAAATGACAAAACATCACCCGTCCCAAATCGTCACACCACGCATTGTACACAAAAGTCATATTACAAAGAACCCCAACAAACATAACATAAACAAAGCCAATCACGACAAATAGAGGTCGTCGCCCTGATCCTCGTCGAGCTCCTCCTCGCCATCATCTCCGCCGAAGTTCCTCGCACTCGACATCGCCTGGGTAACCATCATGGATTGAAGGTACCACGGGAAAGGGTCAACTTCTCAGCAATTCAAGATAATCCAGGCATAAAGAAATAAGTAAACAACAAAGTATAACATTCACCAAACGTGACTTCGACCATCTCACTCTAGACTCGACTCTTATTCCGGAATATCGCCAGCTGGTCCATCCCCAAACTGACGCAATAGGTAAACGGCTGGTCCAACCCCAAACCGATACCATACATTAATCAGCAGGTCCAACCCCAAACTGATAATGCGACGCCTAGTCAATCTCCCGTAAACAAAAGGGGACCTAGCACCCTTAGTTATCCGGGTCACGGCTCAAAAACGTCATACGACTCGCCTAGCTCTCTCACTCGATGATTAGCTCGCCGCAGTCAAGGAGTGACACATAAAATTACTTGATCACATATCAAATAAAGAGCATGCTTAACATGAAGAAAACGCAATTCAATCATTTAAGCAATAAAACAATCCTTACACAATAACATAAAAACAGAGTCCTAGAATGTTTGGAAGTGCCCTTACGCATAAACATATAAAATAAAGCCTTAATAATGTCTAAGAGTTGCCCTTACCGAACTCCAAGCTAACGCTGCTCGACAACGACCTCAACACGGCTGTCTTCAAACGAGCTCGACTACGACTCCTCTCACTCGATCTCGACACGTACGGCTCTTAGTCGACCTCGGTTTCGTGATCTCGTACACCCTGATTTCCTTGCCGCACGATCTCGGAAATCACACTGCCTAATACGAGCACAACTTAGTTCTATCTATGGGTTCTAATAACACTTAGCTCTCATTATCCCAATCTTAACCACAACCCAAGTAAGCATTAAAACTTAAGAACTTAAACAAATACAACCAGAATTCAAACATTACAAAATAACTCCTTTTCTCTAAAATTTTGTTAAAAACTTTTTTTCATACATCACCAGACAAAGCCATTTTTCCTAAGTACTAATTAAAGCTTAAAATCAAGTAATACCTTAAGCACAACTTAATCAAAATCTAAGTTTATATTTCTTAAAAATATTTTCGTCATGGTCCAGCAATTAAAATAAGACCATAACCACTTATGTTAAAATTTAAAACTCAAAAAGAAATCAACACAAGCCAAGTAGGGAGGGTTTTGGGCGCTACTTACTTGCAGAAAACAGAGGAAACAATTTGTTTTTCAAGCTCAAATAAATGGTTATAAAGGTAGGTAATGTCATGAAGAAGAAAACCTATCAATATGATATGAGTTGAAAGCATAAAAACTAGCTAAAATAGAGAGAAGAAGTGGCGCTAACAGTAACATGAAGAGAACTAAAATTCTATTTTTCATACCTCTACAGATGGTCGAGATGGTGATATAGGTCGAGGAGATGATAAGGAACAAGGTTGATGAGGAAGGTCTGTTCAAAATCTCTTTGAAACTCAAGTTTCTTCAATGGAAGTTTGGAGAAGAGGAGGAAACTGGGAGAAGAAGAAAGAAGGAAATAGAAAGTGAGGATTTGAGGCGGCTGATCGTGATATTTATGTACAGCTGGTGGAAACAGTTTGGTCTTATCTCCTTAAATATCTCTTAAACAATAATTAATTAATTACAAGAAAACCATTTTAAATGAATTTATCTTTCATAAAACCACAAATAAGCGACACCTAGATTTTAAAGTAAGATATTAATCCAAACAACAAGTCTAACCCATCTAACATCCTCTCTCATAATCACAACAAAATATACTAATTAACACTACATAATATTCGTAAAAATATGAGTGTTATCATCTCGACACGATGTCGAGGGGTGCTTGTGCAAGCGCACAAGGCTCTAACACGAAGTTAGTGCGCACGCGGCCTCCTCGATTCGACATGCGACCTCCTCATTTCAGACGCGACCTCATCATTTCGACATATGACCTTGGCACGCGATCTTGGCACGGATCTCGCCACGAGGTCTTGGTACGAGGTCTCGACACGATGTCCTAATACGAGGTCGATCTCGCCCTCAGGTGTTACAATCTCTCCTCTAAAAAATTTCGTCCTCGAAATTGCAAATAACTTACTTCCCATGAAAAAGTTCAGGGTCCTGAGTCTTCATCTTCTCTTCCAGCTCCCAAGTCGCATCTCCAGCCTTCTGATCCCACACAACTTTGACAAGTTGAATCTCTTTGTTCCGAATCGCTTGGCTTTCCGGTCAACGATCCTTCTTTGGTGATGCTTGAAGGATAAGTCGCCCTCGGTTGGATCACATCCGGTTCGATGACATGAGAAGGGTCGGAAATATATTTTCGTAACTGTGAGACGTGGAAGACATCATGTATGTTCGACAAGAAGGGTGGCAAGGCAATCTGATATGCCACTGGACCAATACGACGAAGAATCTGATAAGGTCCAATAAATTTAGGGGTAAGTTTCTTGGATTTGATCGCTCGACCAACTCCAGTAGTGGGGGTAACTCTAAGAAATACATGCTCTCCTTCCTCGAACTCGAGTGGTCGACGTCTTTGGTCTGCATAACTCTTCTGTCGACTTTGAGACGTTCGCATCCTGTCTCTGATCAAACGGATCTTCTCCGTAGTCTGCTGCATCATATCTGGTCCCACAATAGAACTCTCGCCATCCTGGTACCAACAAAGAGGCGTCTGACACTTCCGTCCATACAGTGCTTCAAAAGGTGCCATTCCAATACTTGCATGGAAACTGTTATTATAGGTGAACTCCACCAATGGTAAGACGTCGTCCCAACTTCCTCGGTGATCTAAGGTACACGCTCGCAACAAATCTTCAAGCGATTGGATCGTTCTCTCAGTTTGACCGTCAGTCTGGGGATGATATGCCGAGCTAAGCTTGAGCTCGGTTCCCATCGCTTCTTGTAATTCCCTCCAAAAATGAGACGTGAACTTCGGATCTCGGTCCGACACGATCGAAGAGGGTATACCATGTAGTCGTACTATCTCCGCGACGTAGATCTCGGTCAGCTTTTCCACGTTGTATGTCGACCTCACTGGCAAGAAATGAGCAGATTTGGTCAATCGGTCGACGATCACCCAAATCGAAGCATTCTTCTTCTGCGTCTTCGGTAAACCTAAAACGAAATCCATGGAAATACTATCCCATTTCCATACCGTTTATCAGCGATTGTAGCATTCCCGCAGTCGTTGGTGCTCCACCTTCGCCGACACGCGTTAAACACGGCTACGTGCTCACCACTTGCTTCTTCATTCGGACCACCAAAAATGCTTCTTTAAGTCTTGATACATCTTCGTAACCCTGGGTGAATACTAAAATTGCTCTTATGCGCTTCGTCAAGTATTAACTTTCTCGGCTCCGCCACATTAGGTACACACACTCGCCATTGCACCTTAAAATGTTGTCCGCTCCGACTTGGAATTCGCCGCTTTCCTTGCGCTTATCAATCGACCTTTTCTTGCGTGAGCTCGTCATGAACTCCTGGTCTCGGATCTCGCCCAACAATCTGTTAGAAATGGTAAGCATACCAAATCTCGCCTTCCTGGTGAAACTTCCACATTCAACCTCAAGTCTCGGAACTTCTCGAGCATCTCCAACTCCTTGATCATCATTGCACGAGGCTAAAACGCTCTTTTCGCTCAATGCATCTGCTACTACATTAGCCTTACGGGATGGTATTCCAACGTAAAGTCGTAGTCCTTGAGAAATTTCGTCCATCTTCGCCGACGCATGTTGAGCTCCTTCGATCGAACAGTACTTCAAGCTCTTGTGATCGCTGAAACAAAGAAGAGTGCTCCCATAAAGATAGTGCCTCCATATCTTCAAAGAAAACCACCGCCGCCACTCCAAATCGTGAGTAGGGTAGTTTCTCTCGTGGATCTTAAGTCGTCTTGAAGCATAAGCTACCACTTTCCGATGTTGCATTAGCACGCATCCCAAACCCTGGTGTGACGCATCACAATACACCTCGTAAGGCTCTTCGTTGAGGCAAAATCAACACAGCGCTGTTGTCAAAAGCTCCTTCGCCTTTGAAAACCGGATTCACACTCCTGGCCCAGGCAAAGGTTGATCTTTCCTCGTAAGTCGTGTAAGAGGCGCGACAATCTTCGAAAAACTTTCAATGAATCTTCGATAATAGCCTGCCAAGCCAACAAAACTTCTGATCTCGGTAACCGTCTTCAGCTGTTCCCACGCTAACACAGCCTCAATTTTAGTTGGATCCACAGCTATCCCTTCTTTGGAAATCACGTGTCCAAGAAAATTCACCTCTTCAAGCCAAAATTCACACTTGGATGAGTTCACATAAAGTTGCTTCTCGCGCAATATCTGTAGTACTCGACGTAAGTGTTCTTCGTGCTCTTCTCGGTTCTTCGAATAGATCAATATGTCGTCGATGAACACTACAACGAATCGATCCAAAAGCGAATGGAAAATCCTATTCATATAGTCCATAAACACACCGTGGCGCATTTGTCACCCAAACGGCATCACTAAGTACTCATAATGCCCATACCTAGTCACGAACGCCGTTTGGAGACATCTTCCGCCTTCACGCGAATCGATGGTAGCCCGACTTCAAGTCTATCTTTGAAAACATCGCCGCTCCACGAAGTTGATCCATCAAGTCGCCAATACGTGGGTAACGGATAACGGCTTCTTCACACGAGCCTTGTTGAGTTGACGATAGTCTACGCACACCTGGATCGTCCATCCTTCTTCTTGACCAACAACACCGGAGCTCCCCATGGTGACACGGCTGGTCGTATGAATTGCTTTGACTCCAAATGCTCAACTGGGACTTTAGTTCCTTCATCTCGGCAGAGACATCCCGTAGGGTGCTATTGAAATAGGTCCTGTCCCTGGAATCAGGTCGATGGAGAACTCGACCTTCAGACCGGTGGTAACCCTGGCACGCTCTTCGGGAAAACGCCCTCAAAGTCACACACCATCGATACATTCTTCACTTGACCGCTGGGAAACTTCAACTAGCCAGATACATGTATTCCTAGTTCCTTCTTTCAAAGAGACTCCAATACGCTCAAGAGAAAGATAATTGGAAACTCCAAGGTCCGGAAAAATTACGCTTTACGGGCACACCCAAGAGGACATGGTGGTATGACAACCAATCCATCCCGAGGATGACATCTAAGCCCTTAAGAGGCAAACAAACCAAATTGACCACAAACTTTCTACTCGAATAACCAATACACAATTAAGACATGCGGTGTTGGTAACTAAGGTTTTAGCACCGGGTCGAATTCACCAATTTGAACGGTAAAGATCACAATGATTCAAATGGTTCACACAATCGAAGAAATAAAGGAATGGGTTGCACGAATCAAAGAGAACGGATAAGGGTTTACCTCTATCTCACACTCGCCTTGGATAAGATCATCGCCTTGCTCGCTTCCTCGCCGCTCATGCGTAAGACTCGCCTTTAGCTACCTGACGCTTCTTTGCCTTCGCCGCATGCATTGCTTGCTCAGCCTTTAGGTGTGGGACAATCCTTGGCAAAATGCCCTGGCTTCCTACAGATTGTAGCACACATCCTCCTTCTCGAGTACGATTATTCGTGATAATGTCCCGTCTTTCCACAATCTAAACAAGTCACCTCGACGCCAGCCGACTTCCACTCGCTTCGGGTCATCGGACGATACTGTCCTCTATTGTTGGTGTTCCCTGAGGTCTACTGTAAGGCTTCTTAAGTTGCTTTCCTTCGTGCAAGTCTCTGTCCCCAGGCCCCGAGGTCTCATTGGTCCACCTGGGCCTTCTTCTTGTGGCTTTACTCCTTCTACCTCGACACGCGATCTATCACTCTTGGAGGTTTCGAATCCTCAATGATACCATCGACTACGGATATCAAATCTCGGACCTCGTTGGAACCTCTCACTTAACCATCTTTGGTCAGCTCGGTCACTAAATGGGTGAAGTACCTTGCCGCTGACTCGAACTTGTTTGCATACTCGACACCGTTGAGTCAGCTTGTTGTAGTTGAAGAAACTCTTGCTCCTTCTCACTGCAAAGATCTGGGAAGTATTTGTCCAAGAACCTTTCACGGAAAAGCTCCCATGTCATCTCACGACGCTCGCTTATAAATGTTTGTTTACCTCCTCTCCACCAATATTCGTGATCTCCCAAAGAGCGGATAGGTGGCGAGTCTACCTTTACGTTATTCTGACAATGGAGTGCCTCGAAGATCTTCTCGATCTCTTGCATCCAAAGATCAACTTTATCTGGATTTGGCTCACCGTAGAACTTTGTGGATCATGCTTCCTAAAGTCCGCTAATCCTCTAGCTTCAAAGATTTCGCTCGCTTCATCGCTGCCGCAAGTTCACTGGGTCAACGCCGTCCTGGCTGAGCCATCGCGTTAGGCTGTTGAGTTGCGGCGGTGATTGGCCGAGCAATGGCCGCAGCCTATCTCGGCCATAGCTTGAATCGCTGCTCCATGTCGACGTTCGTGCATAAACGTCAGATCCCTACGAGGTGGCATTAGATTCCACAAAGTTCAAAACCTGTCGAATCTCACAACAAGGATGTGTTAAAACACACCGCTTCAATCAAGAAACAATTCAAACAATTTTTTCAAGCAATAAGTGCTTCACTTAATCAAACAAAGAATCAACATAGTGCAATTAGGTACCCAACACATATATATATATCCCACACAAAGGACTACCCAAATTTCCTATGCACGGTCGAATCGAATCGCGCTCTGATACCAATATTGTAAAGACCCGTTTCCGGACCGCTACCGAGCTCAACATACCGAGCTCGAGTTACCGAGCTCAATACACCGAGCTCAAGATACCCTGTATGCGATGTGTTTTAAAATGATACTCTTGTGCCCTTTTAGGAAAGTACGGTCTACATATTTATTATTTTTTTTTATAAGACCAGCTCGTGCACATCAGAGTAATTACAGCTTTTCGAAACATGGTGCAACTAAGACACAAGACTTAAGTCCTAAATAACAACGCGCAGGTAACAAGTACATACTTATATATACAAGATATAAAAAGTGCATACAAAAAGACAGAGTAATAATGTACAAAGAAAATACACCTAAGGTATGACGACTTCAAAAGAGCAATCATACCCTGGGGGTACTTCCGGCAGACACCCACGCAGGGGGCTGCTCCAAAAGTAAAACCACCAGTCTACCCTGTGCTCAAAATGACAAAACATCACCCGTCCCAAACTGGTCACAGCCACTGTACACAAAAGTCATATTACAGCTACCCCAACAAACATAACATAAACAAAGCCAATCACGACAAATAGAGGTCGTCGCCCTGATCCTCGTCGAGCTCCTCCTCGCCATCATCTGCTGTCGAGTTCCCTGCACCCTCGACATCGCCTGGGTAACCATCATGGATTGAAGGTACCACGGGAAACGGTCAACTTCTCAGCAATTCAAGATAATCCAGGCATAAAGAAATAAGTAAACAATAAAGTATAACATTCACCAAACGTGACTTCACCATCTCACTCTAGACTCGACTCTTATTAGAATATCGCCACTGGTCCATCCCCAACCGACGCAATAGGTAAACGCTGGTCCAACCCCAAACCGATACCATACATTAATCACAGGTCCAACCCCAAACCGATAATGCGACGCTTAGTCAATCTCCAGTAAACAAAAGGGGACCTAGCACCCTTAGTTATCCGGTCACGGCTCAAAACGCCATACGACTCGCTTAGCTCTCTCACTCGATGATTAGCTCGCCGCAGTCAAGGAGTGACACATAAAATTACTTGATCACATATCAAATAAAGAGCATGCTTAACATGAAAAAAACGCAATTCAATCATTTAAGCAATAAAACAATCCTTACACAATAACATAAAAACAGAGTCCTAGAATGTTTGGAAGTGCCCTTACGCATAAACATATAAAATAAAGCCTTAATAATGTCTAAGAGTTGCCTCATCGAACTCCAAGCTAACGCCGCCGACAACGACCTCAACAAGGCTGTCTTCAAACGAGCTCGACTACGACTCCTCTCACTCGATCTCGACATCGCACGGCTCTTAGTCGACCTCGGTTTCGTGATCTCAGACACCCTCGATTTCCTTGCCGCACGATCTCGGAAATCACACTGCCTAATACGAGCACAACTTAGTTCTATCTATGGGTTCTAATAACACTTAGCTCTCATTATCCCAATCTTAACCACAACCCAAGTAAGCATTAAAACTTAAGAACTTAAACAAATACAACCAGAATTCAAACATTACAAAATAACTCCTTTTCTCTAAAATTTTGTTAAAAACTTTTTTTCATACATCACCAGACAAAGCCATTTTTCCTAAGTACTAATTAAAGCTTAAAATCAAGTAATACCTTAAGCACAACTTAATCAAAATCTAAGTTTATATTTCTTAAAAATATTTTCGTCATGGTCCAGCAATTAAAATAAGACCATAACCACTTATGTTAAAATTTAAAACTCAAAAGAAATCAACACAAGCCAAGTAGGGAGTGGTTTTGGGCGCTACTTACTTGCAGAAAACAGAGGAAACAATTTGTTTTTCAAGCTCAAATAAATGGTTATAAAGGTAGGTAATGTCATGAAGAAGAAAACCTATCAATATGATATGAGTTGAAAGCATAAAAACTAGCTAAAATAGAGAGAAGAAGTGGCGCTAACAGTAACATGAAGAGAACTAAAATTCTATTTTTCATACCTCTACAGATGGTCGAGATGGTGATATAGGTCGAGGAGATGATAAGGAACAAGGTTGATGAGGAAGGTCTGTTCAAAAACTCTTTGAAACTCAAGTTTCTTCAATGGAAGTTTGGAGAAGAGGAGGAAACTGGGAGAAGAAGAAAGAAGGAAATAGAAAGTGAGGATTTGAGGCGGCTGATCGTGATATTTATGTACAGCTGGTGGAAACAGTTTGGTCTTATCTCCCTTAAATATCTCTTAAACAATAATTAATTAATTACAAGAAAACCATTTTAAATGAATTTATCTTTCATAAAACCACAAATAAGCGACACCTAGATTTTAAAGTAAGATATTAATCCAAACAACAAGTCTAACCCATCTAATCTGTCCTCTCTCATAATCACAACAAAATATACTAATTAACACTACATAATATTCGTAAAAATACGAGTGTTATCATCTCGACACGATGTCGACCGGGGTGCTTGTGCAAGCGCACAAGGCTCTAACACGAGTTCGTGCACGCGGCCTCCTCAGTTCGACATGCGACCTCTTCAGCTCGGTACGCGACCTCATCAGCTCAACATATGACCTTGGCACGCGATCTTGGCATGGGATCTCGTCACGAGGTCTTGGTACGAGGTCTCGATACGATGTCCTAATACGAGGTCGATCTCGTCCTCAGGTGTTACACTCTACAGTGTGAAAATGCTATTGTTACAAAGAAAGAAGACTTGCAGGGTGGAGAGATAGAGAAGAAAGCTAGCCCAGAATTAAAGCAATTGCCCTCACATTTGAAGTATGTTTTCTTGGGGATGATGCTTTTAATCCGGTGATCATAAGTAGCTCCTTATTAAAGCTAGAGGAGGAGAAACTTGTGAGAGTGCTTAGAGCACACAAAGAGGCAATCGGATGGACTATCTCAGATTTAAAGAGCATCAGTCCAGCTTTTTGCATGCATAAGATAATGTTAGACCAAGAGTTTAAGCCAGTGGTTCAACTGCAGAGAAGGCTCAATCCGACTATGAAAGAAGTTGTGAGAAATGAGGTATTGAAACTTCTAGAGGCAGGAATGATCTATCCTATTTCTAACAGTGCATGGGTGAGTCCGGTACATGTGGTCCCAAAGAAAGGAGGAATGACAGTGGTGAAAAATGAGAAAAATGAGTTGATTCCCACTAGAACTGTCACAGGTTGGAGGATATGCATTGACTACCAGAAGCTTAACCAAGCCACCCGCAAGGACCATTTCCCCCTCCCATTTATGGACCAGATGCTTAGAGATTGGCTGGACAAGCTTATTATTGTTTTCTTGATGGCTATTCTAGTTATAATCAAATCTCTGTCAACCTAAAAGACCAAGAGAAGACTGTATTCACTTGCCTATTTGGAGTGCTTATAGACGAATGCCTTTCGGTCTTTGCAATGCCCCTGCAACCTTTCAGAGATGTATGTTTTCTATTTTTGCTGATATGATTGAAAAGTCTATTGAGGTTTTTATGGATGATTTTTCTGTGTTTAGCACTTCCTTTGATGCTTGCTTGGCTAACCTGGAGGATGTTCTTAAAAGACGCATGGAGACCAATTTAGTTTTGAATTGGGAAAAATATCATTTCATGGTGAAAGAAGGAATTGTGCTTGGTCATAAAATCTCATCTAAAGGTATGGAAGTGGACAAGGCAAAAATTGATGTAATAGAGAAGTTACCTCCTCCATTGAATGTGAAAAGAGTGAGGAGTTTCTTTGGGCATGCCAGTTTTTACAGACGATTTATCAAGTACTTCTCCAAGGTTGCTAAGCCGCTTTGCAATCTCCTTATCAAGGATGTCTCATTTGATTTTGATCCAGAGTGTTTGAAGGCCTTTGAGTTGCTAAAAGAGAAACTTGTTTCAGCTCCTACAATAGTTACACCAGATTAGGATTCACCCTTCGAGTTAATGTGTGATGCTAGTGACTATGCAGTGGGAGCTGTTTTGGCGCAGCGAAGAGACAAATTCTTTCATGCCATTTACTATGCTAGCAAGGTACTAAATGAGAACCAAGTCAACTATGCAACCACAGAGAAGGAGTTGCTCGCTATAGTGTTTGCTCTAGAAAAATTCCTTTCCTATTTGATTGGTTCTAAAGTTGTGGTGTTCACTAATCACGCGGAAATTAAGTATCTTATGACTAAGCTTGAATCCAAGCCAAGACTCATTCGATGGATTTTATTGTTACAAGAATTCGACCTTGAGATCAAAGACAAAAAAGGGAGTGAAAATGTGGTGGCTGATCATCTGTCTAGGTTGGAAAATACTGAAATTACAGCCAAGGAGTTGGACATTCTAGAGGAATTCCCAGATGAGAAACTTTTGGCTGTGACTGAGAGGCCTTGGTTTGCAGATATGGCCAATTTTAAAACTGCTGGTGTGATACCAGAAGAACTCACTTAGCAACAAAAGAAAAAGTTTTTCAAGGATGTCAACTATTTTATTTGGGATGACCTCTGTCTCTTCAGGCACAGCCCAGATGGATTACTACGAAGGTGTGTTGCACACGATAAAGCTCGGAAGATTTTATGGCATTGTCACAACTCACCTTATGGAGGCCATTTCAATGGTGAACGCGCAGCTGCAAAAGTGCTTCAATCCGGATTTTATTGGCCTTCAATTTTTAAAGATGCCTATAATCATGTGAAGAGTTGTGACAAGTGCTAGAGGACGGGAAGCATTTCCAAGCGGAATGAGATGCCTTTGAACTCCATTTTGGAGGTAGAGCTCTTTGATTGTTGGGGCATTGATTTCATGGGGCCATTTCCCTCCTCATTCTCTAACCAATATATATTGGTAGTTGTTGATTATGTTTCAAAATGGGTAGAGGCAGTAGCAACTCAGGCAAGTGATTCTCAAACTGTGGTGAAATTTATTAAGAAGAACATCTTTTCCAGGTATGGAGTCCCTAGAGTGCTAATTAGTGATGGTGGATCACATTTTTGCAATTCTAAATTGGAAGTTGTGCTGAAAAAGTATGATGTGAAACACAAAATTGCTACTCCTTACCACCCTCAAAGTAATGGGTAGGCTGAAGTGTCAAACCGGGAGACTAAGAAGATCCTTGAGAAAACAGTGAGTGCATCAAGGAAAGATTGGGCCCAAAAGCTTGATGATGCTTTATGGGCATATAGGACAGCTTATAGAACTCCAATGGGGTTGTCTCCATACCAGTTGGTTTATGGCAAAGCCTGCCATTTGCCAGTTGAGCTTGAGCATAATGTTGGTGTAAGCCCCAGAGGCCAATGTTTTTCCTTTGGACTTATATTTTGTATCATGTAGTTTATTTATTATATGAGGCATTTTCAATTATTATGTTTGTTTCAACGTAATAAAGTCCTTGAGTAAAAGTTCGTTTTCAATAGAACATCGAGTAGACGACTCGGTTGTGAGATACTAAAGAACTTACTCTAAATATCCGTAGTCGAGTATTATTATTATTAAGGACAATAATAATGCATCAAGACTATTATGTGGGTGGACTGATAACCTCATCTCACAGGTTATAGATATGAGATATCAAGTCACCACATAGGTACACGTTAGGGTAATTGTGTACTGGATTGACCCGCCATGAGAATACTACATAGTGTGTTATGTAAGTGTCATGAGTTATTCTCATAGTGATAGTGGTGTATGCCACCCTCAGACCTGAAACCACTATGGTCCCTACATGAGGAGTTGAGTGTTTTATTGCCGTCAAACATTGTCTGTAACAGGACAATTATAAAGTCGGTCAACTGGGCACTCAACGAGTCATGCAAAGACATGAGTGACCTAGATGGGATTTGCCTCCTACATAACAGGAGTAATATCTGTGGGCCCCTTGATAGAGTATGACTGTAAAATGCATGGCCATGCTGAAATAAGTCAATATGAGATATTGATCTTATTTGTTGTTACTAAGTCTACTCAGGCATCAAGGAATATAATATTGAACTATACAAGGGTGACACATACTATGCCTTGTGTTCAATATAGATATAAGGGCAAAAGGGTAATTATACACATGATCATTATCACGGAAAGGTTACGTCACAACACTGACATTCTCGTTACTTGGGTAGCAGTTGATGTATTGCTAGACACCGCCATCGCTTATAATATTAAATAGTGATTTAATATTATTGCCAACGTTACTGAACCTGTGGTCACACACATGAGAACAGGCTAATGGGAGATTAAATAAATGAGTGAGACTCATTTTATTCGGTGGTGCATTCTTACGATGCACCGGTGAGTCAAGAAAGACGCAGAACACGATAAGTTACGGTGCCGAGAGCACACGGTAGTTACTGATGCGCTAGATCGGTCTTAAGTGAAGTCTATAAATAGACTCGTTAAGATCAAGTCCCAACACGAAAAAACCTAGCCGTTCCAAAGATCGTGACTTGCATCGTGGATCGGTTCCAGACGTCGGCTAGCATTGTGACGGAGACCGCTCCCATTCAAGGTCGTGTGTGGACTACGAGAGGCGGCGTTGTTTGCGGCGACGCTCGTGCTCGATTCCAATTTTCATCTGCAAACGATCTGCGCTACAAGAGGAGAGCACACGGTAAGCTACGGTGCGCTAGGTCAGTCTTAAGTGAAGTCTATAAATAGACTCGTTAAGACTGAAGTCCCAACACGGAAAAAACCCTAGCCGTTCCAAAGATCGTGACTTGCATCGTGGATCGGTTCGCACGTCGCCTAGCATCGTGGACGGAGACCGCTCCCATTCAAGGCGTCGTGTGGACTACGAGAGGCGTTGTTTTATGGCGACGCCGTGCTCGATTCCAATTTTCATCTGCAAACGATCTGCGCTACAAGAGGTAATTCATATAACCCTGAGTCATGACCATTCGCAAGGATCCATGGAAGGGAAAGTTTAAATTTCCGCTGCGTTTTTAAACTCTGTTATTGCGCGATTTCCCTACACATAAGGCATTCTGGGCCTTGAAGTTCTTAAATTTTTACTCAACCTTGGCTGGAGAGAAAAGAATTCAGCAGCTACATGAGTTGGATGAGATGCGCTTGCATGCCTATGAGAATACTTCCATTTACAAACAGAAGGTTAAAGCTTATCATGATAAGCATATTGTGCAAAGAACCTTCCATCCTGGGCAGCAAGTGCTACTCTTCAACTCTCATTTGAAGTTATTTCCTAGCAAACTCAAATCTAAGTGGTTGAGACCATTTGTTGTTAAAGAGGTGATGCCACATGGAGCAGTAGAGGTGGAGGGTTCTTCATCTCAAAGATCCTTCAAGGTAAATTGTCAACGACTAAAGTCTTATTTGGGAGGAGAGCTTAACAGGGCAAAGGTTGCTCTAGTCTTGCATGAGCCTTGAGCATCCCATCACGCGTCAAGCTAGTGACGTTAAAGAAGCATTTCTTGGGAGGCAACCCAAGTTTATATCCTTTTTCTTTTCTTTTAATTCCATGTTAGTGTTTATTTCAAAAAAAGAAAAAAATGATGGGGCACGCAGCGTCGCAGCTTGATTGGCGTGAGTACTGCGACCGCAAATCGAAGCTTGTTTCTTAGCTCGCCACCTCGCTGGGCCGGCTTGCGGCGTAAAGCGCATCACTAATTAGGTGTTAAACACCATACGACGCGTAACAGGAGTGCTACCTGAGTGTGAAAAACCCGTAGCCTCTGTTTTGCTGCACTCTATCTGCGCTTCGTCAACGCGCACGCGCAAGCTCGGGTTTAACTACTAACGCTTCAGCTGCGCCCCATCTCTCTTTCATGCGTTCTCAGCCCGTATGAAATCCTACCTCCCCCAATCCTTCACAAACCTCAATCACACCTCAAAACTCTTCATTGGAGGGCTAGTTCATCATATTTTCTTGCATCCCCACTACATCATTCATCAAGGAACATGGCAAGCAGACCATCAAAGAGGAAGCAGACTGCTGGTTCGGCTTCAGGGAGTTATGACGGACAGGTCTTTTATTCCCTGACATGCAACAAAGCATCAGGGCTAGAAAGTGGGAAAGTTTAGTGTCTTATCCTGAAAATACAAGCAGATAGTTGGCAGTAGAATTCTTTGCCAATGCCTATCAACCTCCTGAAGAAGATAGGCCCGCCAACATGTCACTTTACACCAGCTATGTCAAGGGGAAGGATGTTCTGTTTGATGCCAACACGATAAATGACATGTTTGGCTTACCAAACATTCCAAATTGTGGCTATGCAGCCGGACTCCTCAGTAATCCAAAGACAGACAGTGATAATCGGACTGAGATTAGAAATGCCCTATGCAAGCCTGGGAAGGATTGGAAATGGAACCAAGATGAGTCACCCAGTAAAATGTTGACCTCCGCCCTTACTCCTTCTGCTAGGAGCTGGGCTGACTTTGTGCTTCACACGTTGCTTCCATGCTCAAATGCCTCTGAGCTAAACTTTCAGAGAGCAGATTTGGTAGCTTTCGTCATATTGGGGGAGCCTATCAATGTCGGGAGTCTTTTAGCCAACGAGATGTCTGCTATGGCCAATGCTGACTTGAAAAAAAGGTGGTTGCAGCATGCTAGTCTGGTCGCCAAGCTTTGTGCGAGAGTTGGGATATTTACATCAAAAGTAGAGACACAAGTGAAAAAGAAACAACTAATAACTAGAGGTTGGATCAGAGCGAACGCATTACCCATCCAGGGTCAGGCTCATCAGCAGGCACCTATAGTAGAGGTCCATCCAGAAGAAGATTTTGATGCCACTGTAGGCCATCTCCAGCCAACCAAGTTAGCTCAGAAGCACCAGAGTAGTATGGAGAGATTAGCTCAAGAGCATCGGAGTGGGATACAAGCTTTTTACAGAGCCATGCATGCATTTCATAGAGGAGAGCAGCTGGATCCTGAGGCAGATATTTATCCGGTGTAGTTTCCCGGACCTGGACCTTCGGGACACCAACCTAGTCCCTTTGATGCTATTTTAGCGGTGGCATCGGGTGGCCCACCTGTTTCAGTTCATTTAGCGTGGCGTCTAGCGGCTCACCTGTTACACTTCACTCAGTGGTTGAGTTGGGCGGCTCACCACTTCGGTTTGATTTCTTTATCTCTACTTTTCTTTTTGTTTTTGCTGTTTACTTTAATTTAGTTTTTTTTTCTTTTTTCTTTGGACTGAACTTTCTGGCTGAGAGGCTGATGAGTGATTTCTTTTGGGTGTGGTCTTCATCTTCTATATCATATGCATGCTCATGAATTGTTATACAAGCAGTTGGATTGTGATTTGCCATGCTTCTTGTCGATCTAAAAAACCTCTAAATTGAAACTCTTAGAAGCATGTTTCTGAAACTTTGCGTTGCATGACTCATTTGTGCTTGACTACCTCTCATCAATAGCCTGTGAGAATTTTAGGCCAAATAGATGATTTTCTTCTTGTGTGTTTCCATTGCATGTGACATTCTTCAGAACTTGACTAGGTTCTTAGTGATATTTGCTTGCATGTTCTTACACACTGAGGCAAATTCTTGTTAACAACTAGAGCCTAAAGAGCCCACCCGAATAATATTGTCTTTTGCAAGCCTCTTTGAGCCATTTTACTCATTATTTATGACACAACCTCATTACAAGCCTAAGACCGAAAAATCAATTGTCCTTATCTACTTGGAGTTAGGTAAAGGTCATTTTATAACATGTCTTGGCACATTGATTAAATTTGGGGTTGTTTAAGGAAAAGGTTGCTCGAGGACAAGAAACATTTTAAGTTTAGGGTGGATGTGAACTAAGTTTGAGGTTTATATTAGAAAAAGGAAAACAAACAAGAGCGAGAAAAAAAATTATGTATATAACTCCCCTTTTGTTTTGTAATTCAAAAAAAAAACTGTGCAATTAGAGCACCCCTTTTGGTTTATAATTCAAGTGAATAAAGAGCAACCCTTTTGTTTGTAATTCAAGTGTGTTGGAGGTGTCTTGGGAAACTATGGATTCAACAATATGGGAAGTGGATTGTGCATGTATAAAATGACTAAAGTCTAACTCCAAGTTGAAAGCCCACTATCCAAATGAATTCCTACCCTTACCTGAGCCCCATTACGACCCAAAAGTCCTCTAAAGTGTGTTTGTTGCATTGCATTGCGTTTATCTCTTCATGAGCTTTTTCAAGCCTATGGTAGAGTGTTGCATTGTGATGTGACTGAGAGAATAACCATACAAACACTTGAGTGAAAGAGCAATACTTGTGGTGAGGATACTGAGAGAAGTTGAGCATAATTGATGATTGCATGTTTTGCTTATAGAGCTAAATTGGGGAAAAATGATTCAAGAATGCCTGAGTAGTCACTTTCTGAAAAATGTGAGAGAAAAAAATAGATTGAGCATGAGTTGATAGTGGAGATTGGAGACCCATCCATTAATTTCACTCCGACCCCCGTTTTTAATTGAGTGTGCTTGAGGATAAGCAAAGAGATAAGTTTGGGGTTGTGTGATAAATCTTCATCACATGAATATTTATATAGTTAAAGCTGAGTTTTTCATGATGAATGAAGAACTTTTGAAGTCATTTATGTGCTTAAATTGATAAAATCGTTAGTTCACTTTGTTGGTTCCCGAATCTCTATTGTACAGTGTTATGCCGGGTTTTTATCTTTATTTGCACAGGGATTAGAGCAGTGATCGTTGAGCGTAAGTGCTAAGAGGAAGGAAGTCAAGGAGCAAGGACCAAAAGGGTAAATCCCTTCACAATTCACTAAGAAAATGCCAAAAAATGATGTTCTGCGCGCAAAGATCGTAAGGAGCGCATCTTGTGCGTGATCCTACAGCTGGTTTTGTTTCCTAGCGCGTGAATCTCGCGTCGCGCATAGCATGGGCGCTGATCTTTATGTTTCTGACGCGTACGCGAGCTCGGAGCACAGATGAAGCGCTATTTTTTGTGTCTCTCTGTTTTCTTGCGCGCGGATAGCGCGTGATGCGCAACACCTGCACAGTTTTGTTTAAATTCTACGTTTTCTCGATTTTGGAGGATCTTTTACACGAGTTTTAGACCAAAAAACGCCATAGGAGGTAGAGAATCGACTTTTCATCATTCTCCCAAGAGGATTCAAGCTTGGGAACAAGGTTTTGAATCTTCTATGGAGTATTCTTCTTCCTTTTGTCCATTTTTCTGTTTTTCTACTTTGTTCTCGATGAGTAGCTAAATTTCTTAGGCTAGGGAAGATGAACCTTGCGGAAAATCTTATGTAGTTAATTTACTTATTTCAATGCAAGTTAATTTCAGTTATGATTGAGCCTTCAATTCTATTCTTAATGCTTTTTGGTAATTAATCACTATCAAATTGAATTTGGGTTATGCTCACGGTTGGGAAATTGGGGTTATGAACTTGAACTGAATTGTTGGTCCTGTTTAGGAGGAATATAGGAATATAACCTTATGAACATGTGTTCTTATGAATCATTATTCTTATTGCTTAATCTAGCTTTAATTCACGTAAGGGATTATGGGGTTTTAGTTAGAGTAAAGGGTTTATGAGGCAAGAAATTGTCCTTAAACTAATTTCGTTGTTTCGAACTTCAATTTATATGGAATAACTTGCGTTGGTTGTAAATTGGATGCATAAGAGTGGAAATAAGAGGATTCGATCCCTAGTCGTTTTTATTTCTCCTTAAAATCCAAATACTTGTTTAGTTGTTTATTGTTTTCGTCTCTTGATACAATTTGCAAATATTTCAAACACATCATATTGTTTCAATAGTTCAAATTATTACAAAGTTTGTTAAGTTAAATAATTAGTCTCAATCCCTGTGGATTCGATCATTTACTACTTGACGACGAAATCGTACACTTGCAATTTAGCCTATCAACACTCACCCTATGAGCTAGCTTTTGGGATTGAGTTAGGCCCAAACCCAAATTCTAAGATGGTATCAGAGCCTATCATAGATCCATTTGTTGGGCCACCTGTTATCGGGCCACTCGGGTCACGCTCCAGTTGTCTAGTCCTGGGCATGAGGGGGTGTGTTAAAAGTCTCACATGGAAAAATGAGATGGTCTGATTAGTGGTAATAAGTGGGGGGAAACCCTCACCCTATAAGCTAGCTCTTGAGGTTGAGTTAGGCCCAAACCCAAATTCTAAGAAGAAGATGATGGAAAGAGGGAGCAAAGTGTCTTGGAAACATAAAACTCTTCCTTGGAAATGCAAACTTACAAAAGAAGATAGTTAATACCAAAAGGGTGCATATGAAAATATACAAATTAATTAAACCATTATTTTGTTAATGACATGGTTAGTGGAGTACAGATAGCTGATTCTGATTCGTGATACCTCATGTTGGGTAACTTACCCAACTTTTTGCGAAGGCAACCTAGAATTTGCCTTATAAAAAATTGCCTCACGATCTATGCGACTTTTAATTCTACACTTTTTAATAATTTTGGTAATTTATATATCTGATGCTTGGATTTCATCAAGGACTTGAAGACCGTCTAATTACTTGAGGAAAATTCCATCCACAAATAACCTTAGTTTGATTGTCCTGCAAAGTTCATCTAATAAAATTGAAAAATTGGAGAAAAAAATCATTAGTTTAACATTTCAATCTAAATGTCCAGTATATTACTAAATACACATTGGAAAACTCCTAATTGGAAATATTATGGGATCAAGTTTTATGTCATTATTAAATTTTATTATGTCTCTAGTGAAAGCACACTTTGGAATTCGTTTTACATGCATCCAAATCTTATGTAAATTTTATAACTATTAAATTAAAAATAATGAAATTTTTATATGCACTCTCATAATCCATGTAGAGCATGATGAACAGTAAAATAAAAAATATTTTGCAGATGTAACCCTGATTGCATAACTTGGGTAACAAAGCCAAGAAAATAATCAGTACAACTTGAGAGAGATAAGCTTCCAACACTTTAAAAAGCCTTTAAACGCATAATTGGCTTTATGAGTGAGAGAAGTTTTACCAAATTATTCAAAGATGTAACACAGATAAAAATGAAATACACCAATACACCAAATGTGAAATACACCCAATTATCCTAAAAAAAAAATGTAACACAGATACTATGGGGAAATTGTGCCTCAAAATTAATTTAGAAGTCATTAGAATGTATACGAGTGATTTTCAAAGAAGGTGAATCGAAGTTGGGTATTGGTGAATCAATTCACAAGCCTATGAATTGAAGTGCCTCCTTAGGAGCTGAATTGGTGAATCGATTCATAAGTCTGTGAATCGAATTGGTCTGTTGTGAATTGAATTCACAGGGAGCTGGAATCGATTCACTGGAGATGGAACTGCTATTTTAAGTGGATGGATCAATTCACAGTCAGTGTGAATCGGTTCATAGAGTGCAGATTTGCGAATATAAAAGCACAAAGGAGAAGATGCAGAAACACTGGAAACAACTTGGGAGTGATTCTAGGGTTTTAGGAAACACATTATAAACACTTTGGGGCTTAGGACTTCAAAGAGGGAGAGTTTCTAATCTTCTCCTATTGTAATCTTGAGGGATTCATTGAGTGATTGAGAGGTTTATCATTTGTGAGGGATCTTGGCATTGTTCACCTTGAGCAATAGAGGGGATTGGAAGAACATTTGTAAATTTCTCTGTAAAAACTCAAGAACATAGTGGATATGGAGGATTTCTCGCTTCCGCATATGTATGTCATCTTTTTGGGATCGAACTGTGTCAACAATTGCGGTGTTATTTCCTCTACTCTCTCTTTAGTTTGCATGATTTGATTTAGGGCTTTTATAGCACATTGGTAGAAATTTGTTCTTAGTTGAATTGCTTGATTTGCTGGACTGATTTGGTTTTTGGTTGCTATTGTTATTTGTCCCAAATTCTTGTTTGATTAAACAAGTGGCACCGTCTGTAGGGAGGGACGAATATTGCAATTGTGCACCATGGGTACCAAATGGGATATTGAAAAATTATCAGGAAGCAATGAATTTGGGTTATGGAGAGTAAAGAAGGAAGCAATCTTGATTCAACAGAAATGTCTTGATGCCTTAAAGGGTGAGACGAAAATGCTGGCCACTTTGTCGTAAACGGAAAAGAAAGAGATGATAGATAAGGCAAGAAGTGCTATTATCTTGCGCCTTGGAGATAAGGCATTGAGCGAAGTTGCAAAGGAGAAAACGGTTGCGAAAATGTGGGCCAAATTGGAATCGTTGTACATGACCAAATCGTTGGCTCATAGGTTATGCTTGAAACAACATCTCTATTGATTCAAAATGGTAGAGACGAAACCTATTGTAGAGCAATTGACAAAATTCGACAAGATTATTGATGATCTACAAAATATTGATGTGAAGCTCGATGACGAGGATAATGCTCTACTCTTATTGAATTCATTGCCTAGGTCCTTTGAACACTTTAAGGATGCACTCCTTTATGAGAAGGGGTCAACTATTACCTTGGAGGAGGTCCGATCATCAATTAGGACCAAGGAGCTAACTAAGCTTCAAGACTTCAAGGCGGAAGATAATGGTGAAGTCTTAAATGTGTCAAGGGGAAGAAGTGAGAGTAGAGGAAACAATAACAAAGGAAAGCCTAGGTCGAAATCCAAGTCAGAGGGGAACAATAAAGCGAAGTATAAGTGCTTTAATTGTCACAGGACCGGTCATTTTAAGAAGGATTGTCCCGAGAAAGGGGGCAATGGTGATTCCATAGAAGTAGCGATTGCTATGGATGGTTATGAGGATGCGGAGGCTCTAGTGGTCACAAGTTTGGAAATGGAGAAGAGTTGGGTTATGGACTCTGGATGTTCTTTTCACATGTGTCCTAGGAAGAGTACTTTGAGACCTTGGAACTTAAAGAAGGTGGAGTGGTTCGCCTTGGTAACAATAAGTCATGCAAGGTGGAAGGTATGAGTTCTATTCGTCTAAGGATGTTTGATGACCGTGAATTCCTATTACAAGATGTGAAGTACGTTCCCGAACTTAAGTGAAATCTTTTGTCTATAAGCATGTTTGATGGATTAGGCTATAGCAGTAGAATTGAACATGGCATGATTAAGATTTCTAATGTTGCATTAATAATTGCTAAAGGAACTAAAAGATGTGGTTTGTACATACTTGATGGTTCTACTATTATTGGGCATGCATCTATAGCTAGTCAAACTCCGCATAATAAAACCTAGTTATGGCATTTAAGGTTAGGGCATGTTAGTGAGAAAGGTTTAGTTGAACTAGCAAAACAGAATTTGTTAGGAGGTGATAAATTTGATAAACTAGAGTTTTGTGATAATTGCATACTAAGCAAACAATATAGGGTTAAGTTTAGAACTGGCATGCATAACTCTAGTAGACCCTTTGAGTATGTTCACTCGGACCTTTGGGGTCCTTCAAGAGTGACAACTCATGGAGGGGATTCCTATTTTCTCAACATGATTGATGATTTCTTTAGAAGAGTGTGAGTCTATATTTGAAAAGCAAAAGTGACACCTTTGAAAAGTTTAAGGAATGGCACACTCTTATAGGAAATCAAATAGGAACTAAACGAAGTTTTAAGGATTGACAATGGCCTGGATTTGTTTCAGGGTAGTTTAATGAGTTTGCAGGAAATAGGGACTTAAGAGGCATAGGAACGTGGCAGGCACACCGCAACAAAATGGCCTAGCGAAATGCATGAACAAGACCATCTCGGAGCAGTTGAGGTGTATGCTTTTGGGAGATGGGTTCCCTAAAATTTTCTGGGGTGAAGCCGCTAGCACTACGGTGTATTTGATCAACAAATGTCCATCAACGGCATTAGACTTCAAGACACCTATGGAGGTTTGGAGTGGGAAACCGGCAGAATACTCCAATTTAAAGGTTTTCGGGGCTTTGAATTTGCGCATATCAGGCAAGATAAGCTTAAAGCTAAAGCTGTGAAATGTGTCTTCATCGGTTATCCGGAGGGTGTGAAGGGATATAAGCTGTGGAAGATGGAACCTGGAAGGTCAAAATTCATAATAAGCAAGGATGTCACATTCGATAAGACCCGCATGGGGATGATGTGCAAAGACCTGGGGAATAGTAACTCAGAAGCGGAGTTGGAGAAGACTCAGTTTGAGGTGGAGCCTACCACTAGTGAGACCGAAGATGACAGGGAGGATAGTTCTCCACCATCAGGTACTAGAGGAAGACAACAAACAGTTGATCCTGGCTATCAGTTGGCAAGAGATAGGGAAAGAAGGGAAACTAGACTACCGGAGAGATACGGGTATGTTGACCTTGTTTGTTATGCTCTGATTGCGATTGAAGAGGTTCGAGACTTGGAACCAAGGACCTTTAGGGAAGCGATAGGGAGTAAGGTGAGTCAGAAATGGTTGAAGGCAGTGAACGAAGAAATGAATTCATTGGAGAAGAACCAGACTTGGAAGCTTGTGGATCTACTTGAGAAGCAGAGGGTAGTTGCATGCAAGTGGAACTTCAAGAAGACAGATGGTATTCCAGAGGTTGAAGAACCAAGGTACAAGGGAAGGCTTGTGATTAAGTGCAATCTTGAGTTGGACATTGTGGATGATATCCTAAAGGCAAGTTCTAGCAAGAAGGAGATTGGTATGCTCAAGCGAAAGTTAACTTCTAGTTTTGGGATGAAGGATCTCGGCATTGTGAAGAGAACACTTGGTATGGATATTATGAGGAACCAGGAAAGGAGAAAGAATGGCTTCTTGAAAAGTGGTTTGAAGCATGCGAAGGCAACTCAAGGTGGAGTCTCAATGAAGAGTATGATTGGTGAATTGGGGATTACGCATGGTTGTGAGATGCTCACCAAGTACCTTCCTAGATCAACGTTCAAGCATCACTTGGACTTGATCAATTGCTATGAAATGTAATTCCAATAATGGAGGAAGCAGCACCTAGATGATGAGTTATAGTTGAGCATCATCACTGATTTGAATCCAAGGTGGAGAATTGTGGGAAAATTGTGCCTTAAAATCAGTTTGGAAGTCATTGGAATGCATATGAGTGATTTTCAAAGAAGGTGAATCGAAGTTGTGCATTGGTGAATCAATTCACAAGTCTGTGAACTGAAATGCCTCCCTGAGAGCTGAATTTGTGAATCGATTCACAAGTCTGTGAATCGAATTAGTCTATTGTGAATTGAATTCACAGGGAGATGGAATCGATTCACTGGAGGCAGAAATGCTATTTTAAGTGGATAAATCAATTCATAGTCAGTGTGACTCGATTCCCAAAGTGCAGATTTGTGAATATAAGAGCGCAGAAGTGCAGAATCGCGAGGAGAAGATGCCGAAACGCTGGAAACGACTTGGGTGTGATTCTAGGATTTTGGGAAACACATTCTAAACACTTTGGTGCTTAGGGTTTCATAGAGGGATAGTTTCTAGTCTTCTTTTATTGTAATCTTGAGGGATTCATTGAGTGATTGAGAGGTTTATCATTTTTGAGGGATCTTGGTATTGTTCATCTTGAACAATAGAAGGGATTGGAAGAACATTTGTAAATTTCTGTGAAGACTCAAGAACATAGTGGATATGGAGGGCTGCTCTCTCCCACAGATCTAGGTCATCTCTTTGGGACCGAACTGCGTCAACAATTGCGGTATTATTTCCTCTACTCTCTCTTTAGTTTGCATGATTTGATTTAGGGCTTTTATTGCACATTGGCAGAAATTTGTTCTTGGTTGAATTGCTTGATTTGCTGGACTGTTTTGGTTTTTGGTTACTATTGTTGTTTGTCCCAAATTCTTGTTTGGAGCAACAGATACAAATGTGATGGGAATCTTGTAAAAGAATATAGCCAGTTCAACAATGAAATACACCAAGTACTGCCTCACTTCTCTTTCAAAATACTTTATTTTCAAATTAGGCCATATTAATTGATGAGATTTAGAAGCATCAAGGATTGATCATGTATAAACTATTTGTGCATGTAAACTCTGAGTTGTGGTTGCTACAACCACTCTATTTGAGAAGAGCAAATAGATTATGTATCTGACCATGTATTAACTATTCTATATGGACCTTTCCTTGCAAAACAATCAACATTAATAGACACACCTTGTTGTCCACGGCTGTTGTGTAGAAGTAGAATAACAATGAGTTAAATTTTTAAGAAACATTCCATTTGAAAGCAACCCCCTAAAACCATAAAGCATTATTAGCAGACAGTAAGAGCACCAATGTGCATTCTCACTAGTGCAGAAGGAGGATTTTATACCGGTTAATATTGACATTTTACACCAGTTTTGGTACTGGTGTAGATGCTCCCGGTATTGTATGTTGGAGTTTTTACACCGGTTATTTAACTGGAATAAAATGTGGCATTTTACACCGGTTATATATCTGGTGTAAAATGTCAATTTTTGTTTTTTTTTAAATTTTTCGAAGGACCTTTTACACCGGTTCTCTCAATACCCAATATAAAAGACTATCATTTTACACCAGTTATGTACAAAAACCGGTGTTAAAGGTCTGTCTTTTGTACCTTTTTTTTGCTTTATTTAATAAATATTTTACACCGGTTTCTTGATAATTGGCAGCAGAATTGGCACCAAATGTAACCAAAATTCAAATCATTTAAAGCTATCAAATTTATTCTATAAACATATATCAAATATACACATAAACAAAGTTAAGCTATATATATATGTGTGTGTGTGTGTGTGTGTGTGTGCGCGCGCGCGCGCGCGCGCGCGCGTGTTAACAATACATAAACAATGTACTAATAAGAGCGTGCAACAAATATCTACATATGCATCTAGTCCTTGACCTTGTAGGAGAGGAGGCTGAAGAATCATCCATGATGCCTGTATAGACAAAAATAATAATATGTCAGTCAGACTATAAATAATGAACAAATAACAAACATACATGTATTAATAAAAATATTATAATGTTTACAAATAACAAACAAATATTAACCTAAAAAGTCTTACTTGATCATTTCTCCTCTAATATCCCTTCTTGATAATCATCACGAGTGACATATATATCGTCCACTTCATTTTCATCAGTGAAAGAAGGTCTTTGTTCTAGATTTCTCTAGAGATTCTAGACCCAATTATTTTATTATTATTATTATTATTATTATTATTATATTATATAAAATCTGATTTCTTTTATTTATCACTTATTAATATTTTTATTTTATATAATACTTATTAATTTGATTTTATCATTCCTTTCATTTTTATTTCATTTCCTTTGACATCAATATATCATAACTATTATATATAAATTTCCTGTATTTTATTTTTATCAAAATTCATGATTCTAAAATTATTATCTATTTAAAAATTCTTGGGATGTTACAATGACGATGAAGGATTTGAGATGAACGACAACGGAGGCTCTGACACAAACGACGACAACAAATGGTGTGGAGGTTGTCAGGCGACCGATAATGAGCTGCGACAAAAGCAGACAAAGTTGTTTACAGATGATCTGTTGTGAAGTAGAGACAGAGCACTGTGAACGCAAATGGTGGCACAAATGTTGTGGGACATCCCATGGTGAGATGCAACGCATGTGAGGTAACTAGGGTTTCAAGTTTCATTCTTAAAACTTTCAATTTGAATATAAAAGAAAGATATATGTGATTTAAATAACGAGTTAGTAATTATGTATTTTTTAAAATAGAGTAAAAAATACATCTACACATATATAAAGGACATTTAATTTTGTTATATGCTTAGGGATGGGACCCCACAGGGCAAGGGCATGATCGCCGTCTCCAAACTATTCTCGGGGGATTTTCTCCCCCATCCCCATCCCCGCAAGAAAAAATCCCTGCCCGCGAGTCCCCAAATGGTGCAATCTCCATGTGGATTCCCACTCACAGTTACAAGTTGACATTCCTATGCATTTTCCCTTCCCTATCCTCGAAGCATTACGTAAGATTTTTAACCATCTATAATTTCTTCTCACATAAAAAACTAGAATTAGAATATTGATAAATTTTTTTATTTTTTTATTGTTATACTTATAAATTTTATTAGGGAAATGCTTAGTAGCCCGAAGAATACTGCACGGGTTGCCGCACGAGAAACATGGCAGCACCTAATTATTCCTTTTTTTATTTCAATTTTCAACTGACATGTATGGTTATAAAGGCACTCACTATTCAAATATTTTTCGTGCCGCTTTCATGCTATATTTGTCGGGCTAAATAGCATCACTCATTTTATTATTAAACTTTGAAATATGAAATAGTTAAAATAGATAATTTTATTCAGATAAATATCGTAAAATCTGTGTACGAATTCTTATATATTACTAACAAAGTTTTTTTTAGAGAATTTGTTTTTATTTTTCAAATATTTCATTCATTTATGATTATTTTTAACGAGGCCAATTTTATTAAAAACAATTACCAAATAAATTTTATTTAAAAGTAACTTTTAAGTTTAAAAAAATTGAAATTATCATACAACTTTAACTTTATTTTTAAAGCTTTTATTTTTAGTTTTGACTTTTAAGTAGTTTTTAAGCCCAATAAAAATTGCGCCAAACATACCCTAACTAATTGTTTCATGCAAAAAGAAATTTAAGATTTAAGATTTTGTATATACATTACGGGATTTTTTTGTATATGCATTCTGAATTAAAAATTACAATACATTTTAAATTAAATTAAAAGTAACTACCCTTGTCTTTATATTAGTGTTTCATATATAATCATGAGTACTTGACGTTAAAAGAGTACTCATTTTGTCAAAAGGTCAACTCGTTTGGTTGTCGGTCAATGATTAACGATTAACGAAAAAGTCTGATCTCCAGTTGCATCATTAGTTTATTTAGTTTTTATTTATAAAATTGTTTGAGCTTTAATGATGTTCAGAACGAATAAAAAAATGGGAGGGGATCCAATTTGGTAAGGAACACCTAAAACAGAACGCGGCGGCTGTCATCCATATTCAACGCGGTCAGCCATTCAAGACATCCTCTTCTCAACAACCCAAGCCGCCAAATAGCATTTCAATCCTTCAACACACAGCACACAATGTTTCGTTTCCAAAAATTTCCCCTTCTACTGACGGTGTTATTTCTGCTACTAGGAAACCCTGTAATAGGCAAGAATGGTTGCACGGATAAATGCGGAAGCGTTCACATTCAATTTCCATTTTATCTCAAAAACAGCAACTTGATTCAAACCACCGCAACCACCGCCGATCCTCCTGGGTTCGATCTATCATGTACCGAAGAAGATGAGACAGTGCTGGAACTACCAGCCATTCCGGTAAAACTGTTTGTCAAACACATAGATTACGAAACGCAGAAGTTCCAAATCTATGACCCGAAAAATTGTCTTTCAAGTCAGCTATTAAAGCTTGGCAATTCATCGGTTTCTCCATTCCAGTTCCAGTTCCAAGAGTTTGTACAGCGTAACGTTTCCTTCTTCCGTTGCAATTCAAAGGCATGTCCGATTTTGCAGCGTGATTCTGGTGGAGACTTTATTGATCCTGAAATAGTTTCTTGCACTAAGGTAAGTAATGTTTTGTCTGTTGAGTGGACGGTTGAGAATTCGGAGGAGGATGACTTGACAGAGAGTTTGATTATGGAATGGTCGAAACCAAATTGTAGTCATTGTGAAGGACAAGGGCGGAAATGTAAATGGAAGAATGGTACCAAAGGTGAAACTGAATGTTTTGTTTGCCCAACGGAAGGGATTCCAAGATCCACAGTTCTATTAATCACTGCTGGTATGCAATATTCTTTCATTTCTCTTCTATTTTTTAATTATTTGGATTTCACTTGTACTCCCTTAGTTTCTATCTGTAAGCCTTTTAGACAAAAATACACTTATTAAGAAAATTAGTTAGTCTAATTAAAATTAATAGTAATATGTTTGTGTTTTTTCCAATTTACCTATTATTAATTTGGGAATTTTTTTGGTCAAAAAAAAAATTAGGGGTAGTTTTGAAAAAAAATAATTAATATATCTTGTACTTTGTAAAGAGACTTATAAAAAGAAACTTTTTTTTTCCTAAAAGAAACATTATAAATGAGGTTGCACTTTAGAGTGAAAATTAGGTCATGACCAAAAAAATTAGAGTTAAATTTAGGCAGAATTAAATACTCCATCAAGACTCAATTATAAGCAAAAAAATAGTCATGCTTAGTAGTCTAAAATATAAGTAAATTTTAACTGATTTCACTCTATTAAAATGTTACCGTTACCAAAATATCATTGATTTAATGTTATCATGGAACAATTTCTCATAGAAAATTAAATGAAAAAATGGTAATATGGAGAATACAATTAGTTTTTTTATTACAACAAAAAAAATAAATGAACTTAACCAACTTCCTTAATCTGTGTAAACTTAAGTATTTTTGCTTATATTTGAATCCGGGGTAATATATTTTTGTTCCTTATTACATTGACAAGTCTTTTATTTTAATCGAGACTAGTAAGGGATTAAAACTAAACTATTTTTATTAAATGTAGAGATGACAAATAAAATTTTTATGGGAATTAGAATCAAATTTTATCAATTTTATATGGATGAATAATATATTTAACGTAATAAATTTATGAAAGTTGATCAGAAGATCAGTTAAGGGATATTTATTTCATCTAGCTCAATAATTTGTTATATGTTATGTGACATAATTTTGACAAACAGGGGTTATTGTTGGTTCGATGCTTTTGTTGCTAGTGGTTAGTGCATTGCATCGCATTTATCGCTATTTTAAGATGAAAGGAGATGACTTGGCGAGGATAGAGAAATTCTTGGAGGATTATAGAGCAATGAAGCCAACGAGATTCACTTATGCTGATATCAAGAGAATAACAAATGGTTTCAAGGAGAGTCTAGGGGAAGGGGCTCATGGGGCAGTGTTCAAAGGCATGCTCTCCCAAGAAATTCTCGTTGCTGTGAAGGTACTCAATGAGACACAGGGAGATGGGAATGATTTCATTAACGAAGTGGGAACAATGGGAAAAATTCATCATGTAAATGTTGTTCGCTTGCTCGGATTCTGCGCGGATGGATTCCACCGTGCTCTTGTCTATGATTTCTTTCCAAATGGGTCACTCCAGAGATTCTTGGCTCCACCAGAGAACAAGGATGTTTTCCTTGGTTGGGAGAAGTTGCAACAAATTGCTCTTGGTGTTGCAAGAGGGATTGAGTATCTCCATGTTGGTTGTGATCATAGAATACTTCACTTTGATATCAATCCTCACAATGTGTTAATAGATGACAACTTATCTCCCAAGATTACTGATTTTGGACTTGCCAAATTGTGTCCCAAAAATCAAAGCACTGTATCTATGACTGCGGCCAGGGGAACCTTAGGCTACATTGCACCTGAAGTTTTCTCAAGAAACTTCGGGAATGTGTCTTATAAGTCTGATATTTATAGCTATGGAATGTTGCTGCTCGAGATGGTTGGTGGTAGAAAGAACACAAATGTGCCAACTGAGGAAACATTCCAAGTTTTGTACCCGGAATGGATTCATAATTTGATTGACGATAAAGATGTACAAATTAATATTGAGGGTGAGGGAGATGTTAGCATTGCAAAGAAACTTGCCATTGTGGGACTTTGGTGCATTCAGTGGAACCCGGTGGACCGTCCGTCCATGAAAACTGTGGTACAAATGCTTGAAGGAGAGGGAGACAAGTTAATGGCACCTCCTACTCCTTTTGACTCTACTGGTGCTATTGGAACAAATGCAGTCATTCCAGCTAGACATCAGAATTTTGAGTTAGAAGCTATACATGAAATAGAGTAAATGAGTTCACTTTCAGGTTCATCAAATCAATGTAATATGTACTTTATTATAGTTGTAAGATCGAATTGGGTACTGTAAGTCCTTTACCCATCTATGCTTATCAAAAGGTAGATTAAATCTTATTTACGATTTATTATGTAGATTAAATAATGTTTCTTTGTTTCTATCGAAAATAGTTTTTTAATATGGATGAACTATATTAATGATTTTGCCGCAAAAAATGCAACTAGGATAATATTCAAAGATTAATAAAGCATCAGTTTCTCAATTCACACCGAACATCCAAAATCTCAGGGATGGCCCTGTTTCCAATGATGTGGCCTTCACCAAATGCATTTTTCACTATTTCTTTATGTTTTGGAAGTTGTATCAAGTAACCGGTGGTATTTTCATGTCAAAGAAAGATGAAGTGTAACAGTAGAATATGATGAAAATTTCTGAATTCAAATTCGGGGAAGAAAAATTATGTCGGAGAAAAGATTTGACTTTTAGGTATTCATTCATATTATTAAAAACACATTTGAATTAAAGAATGTGCTAAAGAGACCGAGTTTACCTTGCAGCAGTTATTAAGGCCAAAGATTATTTCCTTCACATCGAAGAATATGATGATATTACCATTGTTAACAATGAATCCAATAGGATATTCAATCAGTGATGCTTTAGTACATTTTAGGAGAATATTTTTATTTCTTACTCCCTCCGGAACCATTTATAAGGAAAAAAGTCATTTCCAGATTCGTTAAAAAAATGTATGTATCTGGTCCATCGGAACCATTTATAAGGAAAAAAGTCATTTTCAGATTCGTTAAAAAATATACATACATTTTTTAACGAATCTGGAAATGACTTTTTTTCTTATAAATGGTTCCGGAGGGAGTATATTTTTAGTTCTTATATCCCTAGCTACTTTGGTGATGTAAGGGTGGCTCATGCAGATATATTAAATTCCAAAAATTAGAAATTGAAGAAGAGAGTTTGGAGGATTTGCTGGTTTAGAGAAGAGAAGATACAGAGACAGTTTTTGGAATGATTTTTTCTTCTTCTCATTCATTGTAACAGTAACGTACATATAGTGAAGGGGAAATCCTAATTTCATGGATCCTTTGCCAAGTGGCATAAGGCCCTTATGTCTTGATAACAGAATTTGTAAAGTGAAATCCAACGCCTACTGCAAAGACTTCTGCACAATGTATTATCTGTATAAAAAAGATAACTACACTAAGAATATATGTCAAAAGTCCAATTATCTGTCTTTCCTCGTCAAAAATTATTTTTCCACAAAAGACTTAAAACACTCCAAAAATTTAACTGTGGTATAGTTTCCATTTATCTATGCCACCCGTGCTGAGCTCGAGTTACTTCAACTAGTGCTATTTGAAAAGCTAGAACTATGATAAGCCTATATCCAAACAAGGAGGGAGAAGCTGATTCAGGATCAAACCATCTTCCCAAACAGTCCATGATGCGTATCATGAATGTGTAGAAGTCTAGTGATACTAAAAGTGACTTTGGCCTGAGAGGAAGCTGGGGCACAAGAATTTGGAGATGCGGAAAAACACTCAGAGAAATATAGCATAATTGGTATAGATTAATGTTTGAACATGTGTCAATTTTACTCATTCCATTGGATTATTTACCATACATTGAAATTTGAATCAGGTAGTATAACAGAATGAACTTAATTACGCTTGCACAGGAAAAAGACAAGAAAAACAAATAATGAAGGAAAGAACAACGGGTTGAAGAATTGCAACAAAGCCCCGCTTCTTTACACAGGATGGAATCAAATAGGACCATGATCTAAACCAGGCCATAGTTTCAAACCACAAACCTTCTCAAACTGAAATAGCACCAAATCAATCTTTATATATTTAAAGACCAAACTTTGGCACTAATCCAAAATTCTGCCACCATCAAGTAATTTGAGATCAATTATGATCAATTATCTGTGTTTGTAATGTCAATTGCTATTCTTAATTGAATAATTAGCTGATGTTTCGCCTAAACTAGTGGAATCACTCCATGATGTTTCACCAGAGTTAATTCCATCATCATGTCTGTAACTTTCATTTGGATAAAAAGAAGGCCTTGGAGGCAGTTCAAGACCTTCAGTGTCCCCTTCAAGCATCTCTACTACTTTGTTCATAGAAGGACGATCGCTCGGTTTCAACTGAATACACCAAAGTGCAACCATAAACATCTTTTTCACTAGAGTCATTCCCTCTTCCGACACATCTTCCATTTCAATATCTTTCTCTTCTTTAAATTGATCATAGATCCAAAAGGGGAAGTAGTGTTGACTCGAATGCTCCGCATGAGGATTTGTGTTCTTCCTCCTACCCGCCATTTCCATCAAAAGCATTCCAAAGCTATACACATCAGCCTTGTAAGACACTCCTCCAATATTTTTGTAGAACAATTCAGGAGCCATGTAACCCAAAGTTCCTCTTGCTGCGGTTAAAGGCACGATGCTATCATTCACAGGATATAGCTTTGCGAGTCCGAAATCCGAAACCTTTGGAATGAAATTATCATCTAGAAGAATGTTATGAGGCTTGATATCAAAATGTAGAATTTGCATATCACACCCTTGATGTAGATATGCTATCCCGCATGCTATTCCAAGCGATATTTCATATACTTTTTCATAACTCAAAGCAACACTTCCTAATTCTTTAGGGAAAATGTATTTATCCAACGATCCATTCGGCATGAACTCATAGACTAAAGCACTCTTTTTTCCCTCAACACAATATCCAACAAGACGCACTACATTCACATGATGTATTCTTCCAATGGTTGCTACTTCATTAATGAAATCTTGTCCATGATTAGCATTGGATTTGGTTAACATCTTTATTGCTACATCTGGTCCACTTCGTAGCTTTCCTTTGTATACAGCACCGAATCCTCCTTGACCCAATTTTACTCTGAAGCCTCCTGTCATCTTCTTGATTTCTTTGTATTCATACCTTATGGGATTCAGATTGCTTTCTAGTAAAAAGTTTTCAATGTTATCATACACTGATAAATGTCTTCGTCGCCATTTATAGGTAAATAGTATCAGCAGAAGTGTGACTCCGAGCAGATATCTTGCTGCAACGAACACTGATAGAACATTTCGTCCTATGAATATTCCTCCATCAAAATATTCTAGTCCAACTGGGTTGTCCAACTGTCTTGTGCTAAATGTGATTCTACTGCCAAGTCCTGCATAGATATATTTCACCATAGGAGTTAGGAGAAGCAGCATGAAAGCTTCAGTCTTATTTAACTTCGCTCGAGTATAAAATATGATGACATTTCTTATATATGATGCGAATTAATTTATAACATAGTAGATAGAATAGAAGATTCTTACCAATAAAAATGCCTCTGAGATAAGCTGCACAACACAAAGGAAAAGGAAATAAGAACTAATTTTTTAGTAAATACAAGAAATTATACATATAACTATTTTTTTTTATTCATAAAAAAGGACAAGCAAAAAATAAAAATAAAAAAGATCTATTCTATGTAAGTCAATAAAATTTCGTAGTTGTACCAAATAATCACTAATTATTATAAATAAACAAATACCAATTTAAAAAGAAAATAATTTTATTGGCCATAATAATTCTCTCCAAGGATAAATATAACCAGTAATATTTTATTTTCAACTTTTATACTACCTTAGATATTAAATGAGGCGTACACATAGATACATAGTTATCATTGCTATAAATAGAGAGAGAATGTGGGGGGAAGAGACACTAATTTATCGACAAAAAAAAAAAAAAACAAAGAGGGGGGAGTTGTCAAACACGAGAGTCTAGATAGACTAGAGGCGTAAAATAGACTCATTCAGGACTCGACTAAATAAGCTAAATGCGAGTTTACCTAATGTTTAAAATAATATTAATGAGAGAGTTTAGGCAAACTCGTGGAGTATAGGTAGACTCAACTCGTAGACTCGACTCATAAACTCGTACGAGTTTGCTTAATATTTAAAATAATATTAAACAAATATATACGTCACAAATACTTGCAGACTAAGTATGGAGCAAGCGAGTTATAGGGCGTACGGAGCAAAGATGAAAGAACCCAAAATAAGAAAACGATTGATCTTCATCTTTTTTCTACGCGTACGGATCAAAACCTGTGGACTAAGTATTTGTTTTAAAAAAAAAGAACGAAATGCATGAAATGATAGCGTTTTGGGGTTTTTTTCCAGATGATAACACTGACTCGTTAACTCGGCTCAGACTCGAGAGTTAGTCCGAGTCTACCATGAGTCCACCGAGTCCACCCGAGTTTGTGCAGAAACGAGTTACAAGGCGAGTCAACTCGTTTCTTCCACGTAGAAACGTAAGCTCGTAGATTCGGACGAGTCGACTCGAGAGTCTAACAACTATAGATAAATAGAAGTAGCAGAGACAGAATAACCAAAATAGCATCGTTTACCATAACCAAAAAAAAAAAAAAAAAATAGAAGTACAGAGACAGAATAAAGTAGGAAATTAATCCTTACCTCGGGTATAGCCAAAAACCTGCTGCGGAAGTGCTGAAACACCACAAAACAATAATATTAGCTTACTGTTAAATTCTGGAAATCGAAGAAAAGACTTATATACATGGAGCAACAGCTAAAAATCCATTTGCATCAGTAAATAAGTATGTTGTTCAAGGGAAATTCACTGATAATCTTAAATGATGCACAACAGCATATATATGACTGATTCACTGATAATCTTGAATGATCCACATGTAATTTAATAGGTAAAATTCCCGGGAAATAGAAATTTAAGATATTATTATGAGTGACATAGTATTTTAATATACATTTTCCTAAATAACGATACATGAAATTCTTTTTTTTTTTTTTTGACTAGAACGATACATGAGATTCTTATTTTTTCTTGTTTTCAATTTTAAATTATATTTTTAAATTAACTATACATATCTTTTTCATAATTTAATTTTTTCTCTTAGGAAATATATATTTTAGATAATAACTAAATAATTTTAGATAGACTCTCTTACGAATTTAAAAACAACATACTATCTAACATATTCTTATTATGACCGGTTAAAATTTACTTGAGTCTCACTAAATTATGTGGGACTTCTTTTCAATTAATCAGATCAATAGAATTTCAATCAATAGAGAGTATCGTAAGGAGCGTGTTCGTACGAGAGTGCGTTTTGCTAACACTGATCTTTATATATAATTTGTTATTTATTTTTTAAAATTTAATTTTTTTTACAGAGTTTTCAAATTTTATCTGTACTTAACTTATTCATGAAATATATGGTTGCTTGTAAAGTTATTAACAATGCTAGTAAATGAAAAGATTTACTTCATGCATCTCATATTAAGTGTCGTATTTGTAATATTTATCTGTTTCAAATTATTTGTCACTTTAGAATAATAAGTCAGTGTTTATTATATTTTTTCAATAATATTCTTATTTAAGTGGGAGTAGTTACAATTGTAATGAGTTGATCATAAATAAATAGGAGTATACGGGTATTTTAGTCCTAATAGATTATTTTATCATAGAAATTAACATAACTTATTATTTTTTTAGGTAAAGTATATTACTTTAAACAATATTTATAATAAGACGGATGGAGTACTAGCTACTTAAAGAAATTTAAAATTATAAACAAAATATTGAAAGTGATAAAAGAGACGCGACAATTTTTGAGCCCAAAAAAACATAATATATAAATAATACTCCTTCTGGAATTATTTATAAGGCAAAAAGTCATTTCTAGATTCGTTAAAAAATATATGTATATTGGATCAGATACATACATTTTTTAACGAATCTGGAAATGACTTTTTGCCTTATAAATGGTTCCGGAAGGAGTAATAAATTATTATCATTATTATAAAATTAAAACACAAGAAAAGGATAGAGATGGTGGCATGTGCCAATCACACATACCGCATTTATCGGTTGTCTGGTAGGCGTAATGGCAGAAGCGCTTGTCACATTGGACTTCTCCATTGGCCTCATTCACAACGGTGCATTTGGTCCTCTTCCCACATCGATCATCACAAACCACAGGCAACCACGAAACCTCAACTCCCTCAATTATCATCCTATGAATCTCATCATACGAAACGTTCCCCTTCACAATCTCCGAGAGTCTCTTACTACTACCCAGTGTGGCCACCATAAGATCGCACCCAACCTTAATATCCCCCGTACGATACTCAAACAGTGACGGTTCCAAAACGGCATACACATTCCCTTTTGTGCCACAACGACTCGTCGTGTCCACCTTCACATAACGGGAATCATCATCACCAATTGGATTCACACAATTAAAATACGCTACTCTCGGAGGATCTATTGGGTCCAAAATGAACGGCTCTGATCCAAAATCATCTGGCCCAATGATGTTATTAAAACTTCGTTCGTATAAGAAATATTTAGGGACAAAGTTGCAATTAGCGTCTTCCACTGCACCCGCATCACTGAGTCGGATTTTGTATCTCTTGTAATCGATTTCTTGCACGTAGTATTTGCCTGAGAATAAAGTTAACAATGCCCCGTTGTTGTTGCAATCTATTTCGTACCTTGGGTTGCCGCAGTGGCTTGGGTCGCCTTTGAGTCGAAATGGGTATGTTATGTTGTGGATTTTGCCGCATGAAGAAGGTGGGCATGGTGGGTGACGTTTCGCGTGGCAGTTTTGTTGAAATAGGAGAAGGATTGAAGCAAATATTAACACTAGTGTGCGTACACGGGATGAACAGGAACATGGAGCTTGTCTTTTCATTGTTCAGGAAGAAGATATGAAAATTAGAAACGGCACCCCTCTCATGCTTGTCTTTTATGTGGTTATTATTATTGGTTTGCGTTTTTGGAATTTATAAATGCATAACTTTATCAACGGTCACCACATGCTGGCTGGATAGCTTTCGCTTTCTCACTGATCCCGTTTTCATATTCTTTCTTTCCTATTATACCAATATCCAAGTTGCAATATCTCTTTTTTTTTTTAAGGCTAAAATATCAAAGTTATTAAAATCGGACCAGATACTAAATCGGTGTAGGCACGAGTTCAAGGTTCAAAGGTCGGATTGAGGTCAGACCGGAAATGAATTAAATTATATTTTTAAAATTTTTAATATAACATATAATGCACTAATAAACAAAAAATAACATAATATTCATAACATCACGACATAAAAAATTAAACAATGCTTAAAATGTTATATGTCAACATATAACATGCAAAAATTATATATTAAACTAAAGTAAATATGTTATAATAACTTTCTAATATTCAATAATTACAAATACTATAATGTAATGTAAGTATTCTCATAATTTATATTAATATATAAATTAATTTTTAAATTTTATTATAATATTTAATTTAACCCATCAACGTGAAAAAATAGATATAAAATCTCCTATGTGTTAAAAATAATGTCATTTACCTTTTTTTAAAAAAAATAAAAAATAAAAAATTATTTTTTGTTGAACCGCCTGGTTCCCGGTTTTGTCCGATTTTTTTTCCGGTTTTCCCGGCTTTGCCCGGTTTTTTACCGGTTTTCCAGTTTTTAGGCCGGTTCGACTAAAATCCGGTTTTAAGGTTCAAATGGACCGGACAGGGGTCCAATTCTCGGTTCAACCGGTCGAACCAGTCAGTCTGGTCCGGTTTTGACAACTATGTAAATTACACGCTTGGTGCTTTATTTTTTGAAATGGTTTATTATTTACAAAAATTGTTCTAACATGCTTACTCTTTTATTTTTGTTTCGAAATAATCGTTTATATTAGAAAAATTATACGAATGTGGTACTTTTTTTCATAATCGTTTGTAAGAGACCATTTTAGAACAAAAAATAAAACAGAAACTATATTGGTAGAACTTTTGTAAACAAGAGACCATATCGGAAAGAAAAAAAAAAGTACCAAACTAAAACTTAAAATAAACTAGTGTGTTAACTCGTGCAATATGCACGGGTGAGATTTGAGAGTTATCGAGTCATGTAAAAAAATAAGTAGTCAAAAATATTTTCAAAAGAAAGTAGAAAAATGAGCATAATTGAGTTTCTAATATAATAACAAATAGTCTTGTAAAAAAATATAATAACAAATAGTAATATGATTTTAAAGTAAATTCATAGTAGGAATTAATGATAAAAATGAAATAGTAAGATTTGTGTCAGCAAACAAACTCTTATGGTTAAATGTTAGACAAAATATGGGAAGCATTCAAAAGAGAATGAAAAAAAATTAGAAGTTTATGAACGAATTTGTGTTGTTGTATTTAATCCTACATCAAAATTGAATAAAAAATAACAAAAAGGAAAGGAAAGGTAGCAATTGGCTATTTTAAAAGGAGAAAATAAAAAAGAAAAAATAACAATAGTGAACTATTCATTTTTGTTTCATGAATATGTTAATATTTTTTTTTTTGCTGAATAAATATGTTAGTATTTATAGATTAAGTGACATTTTTAGGATGATGTTTTAGTTAACTTCAACTTGATTTTATTTAAATTTAAATTTGAAATTTGAATTCAAATTTATTATGAATTATATATATATATTTGATAGTGCTAAATTAAAAGTTAACAAATTTATATGATAAAAAAATATTAAAAGCTATTTGATTACATTAATTCAAAATCGGCAAGTCATTTAAAAGAAGATAATTATGTTTTTGATAACATTTAATAATTGAGATTTTGTAATTATATTGATATAATAATAATAATAATAATAATAAATTATTTTAGGCGAGAAAAAATATATGTAGTTTTGACACATGTCATAATCTACGTAGCAAAACCCCATTTTATAGAATATAGGAGATAGTATAGGTATAATTTAACTTTTTTTTTCTTTTCACACGGAGGGCAATGAGGTTCCAATCTAGCATTTCATGTCATGATCTTGTGGCACAAAAATAACTAATCATCATTAGTACCATAGCCGGTCCAAAAGATCGAAGCCGTGGAGATACTCCGGTTTGTCCACTCGGCTATAAAGTGGCTAATTAGGATGGGTCCCAATAAAGGAAAAAGTGCATACAAAAAAGACAAAACTTATATCAAGTTGGGAAGTTTTTATGTCAAGCTCCTCTTGTTTTTCACTAAAAAATACAAAAACTGTCATAAATTGCATCTGTATAATAAAAAAATCTTTTTTTTTAATTGCTAAGAAAAACTTTTTTTTTTCAGTAACCGAGAAACTTTCATAAACAACTTGAAATAGTCAGTTTTATCTTTACAAGTGTGGCTAAATTAAATGCTCGAGTCTAAACAATTTCATAAATTAGCTGCGGCTATAAATATGCTACTTTTGTAGCGTTGAATATTTTCGAATACGGGCACAAATCTGTCAAAGTACAACAATCTTGACTCTGATGCGTGTTTGTGGAATATAACTCGCTTTAGAAGTGTGGTCGCCCCCACATGATCCCAGTTGTACAAGAAGTATTCATCATTGACGAAACTGCCAGGGCTCCACTAGCCCACATGCCAATTTTATTAGAGAAAATGATAATTATTTCGATTATAATAAAATTTTATAAACATCATATTTATTAATATTCAATGTGACATACAGGTGAATGTTATCCTTTTAGAGGGAAAATTTCCGCCTAAATTATCAAGTCCATGCAGTCAACGTGTGGCTTTTGATTTACTGCTACTTCTGCCGTAAAAACCAAGAAAGAGACTGTATCGGCCCCATTGAATGTCGAAGCCGCACAAATTTTTTTTTTTTTACATTAAACGGGGCTAAAAGCCCAAAACAAGATTACACCAGAATAACACGAGGAATAGCAACTCCCAGAACATCAGCAGCAATCAAAGACTCCACTTGGGGAGGAGGAGACTCAAACACCATGATACCAGAATGTAACTCACAGCCCAAGTTAGCTAAGCCATCAGCCACTTTATTCCCTTCACGATAAATATGCTTAAGACGAATTTGCCAATCCAACTGAAGCAAAGCTCGAATCCTCTGAACAATAGCCAACCCTTGAGCACTGCCCAAAGAGGTGCCATTTAAACAATTAACAATCACCTGAGAATCAAGATTAAGCTCTATACGGTTAAATCCATGAGCTTTAGCAAGCTGAAGACCCTCCAACACACCCCACAGCTCTGCAATATAACCATTAGTGTCCCCTAGGAATTTAGCAAACCCACAAAGCCAACGCCCATCGGCATCCTGAATAACACCACCACAACCGGCCACTAGAGAAGAACTTCGAGCAGCACCATCACAATTAAGCGCAACCCAATCCCTCATAGGAGGAATCCACCTGACAAGAATAGATTCTTGAGCCTTGGTCCTGCCAACCAAACCAACAAAGGAGGAATTCTTGTAGTTTTGCACATATCGAAGCACATGGGCCGAGGGATGAAAAGGACGAACAAACAAAGGGTCATGCACCCCCTTATTTCTCCAATGCCACAAACAATGACAAGCTATGGCCCAAATACCCCTCCAATCTGAAAGCCCGTCATCGTCCCACACCTCCTGAATGTTATAGCACACCCACGCAGAAAAGTCCATCGAGAAGAACACAGTTCGCTTCGAAGCTGGAATTAAATGAAACCAAAGTTGAGTGGCAAGAGGACAATCCCTCAACACATGTAGAATAGATTCTTCAACAGTCCCACAGTGGTGACAATAAGCATTCCCATGACCCCACTTGCTACAAACAAGGTTAGTTGGTAATTTACCATGAATGATTTGCCAAGCAAAATACTTTATTCTCTCAGGCACCTTAAGCTTCCACACAAAGCTCCACAAACCATTTCTATCAAGCTCATCAAAACCACTCACCAAAGAGTAAGCACTAGCAATTGAAAACAAGCCCAACCGATTCCCAGGCCACACTTCCAAATCCGACCCCCACTCATCATTAGGCACCGAAATAGCATGAATTTTGCGCAAAAACTGGGCTGAGACTATGCCCTCATGCTGAGCCACGTTCCACGTCCCATGTTGAACGAGGCTTCGGCCCTAATGCTAGTAAAATAGGACCGAAGCCGCACAAATTAATTCACACAACTTGTGGCTTTTGATTTACCATATCATGCATATCATGCATATATATATTTTTTTGGTAATTGAGGTTTTCTAATGCCTCATTAATTTGGTTCACATGTTATTCTAAAAAAAAAAAAAAACCACCCTCAACTTAATTTCCCACCGTCCATATCCATGCAATTAATAATAAATGATGGCCAAAGTCAGTTATATTCTTAAGTGAAAGGTTAAAAGTTTCAAATTCTCCATAATTCTTTCATAATTCTTCCATAAACTCATATATATATATATATATATATATGTATATATCTGTTGCTTTTGCTCTGCTCCAAAATTGGTACCTACGAATAAGGTGCATGTTTTTCAATTCAATTTGTATTTTTAAATCATTTGCAACAAACTTTTGGAATTCTGCAATGGTGGCTTCAACTATGGAATCTTCCATACATTTGTTCGGAACCTACACAGTGGAATTGGATCCATTAACTATAAATTGTTCCTAATTTTGGCTTTTCGTTTGTTGTTGTTATTTTTTTTTTCTTCTCCTCATATATGTCAGATTTCGAAATAGGTAATCAAAATTCGTTTGTTGCTGTAGTTTATAAAAAAATAAAACTTATTTGATTAAAGATGTATATGTATTTTTTTGGTGATTTACATTGCACTTTTTATGTTAAACCATTATTTTTCTCAGTTCTATTAAGATGTTAGTAAATAAAACTGATAACTTTTACTCTTCAGACATGATTTTTAAGAGTTGTTCTCCATCCACAAATAACCTATGGAACATACTGATGTGATGGGTTGTTTTAGTTCCACCTGCATAAAGATAATAGTAAATTCTTTTTTTGTCCTTCATTTATTCCTTTAGCCTAAATCTAACTTTAAAAACCGATGAATTTTGCATATTAGATGGGCAATAGCAAATTCTTTTGTGCGGCTTCAACATTAAAAGAAAGTCGATATATAATTTTAATTCTTATACTGTTTTTTCCCCTTTTTGGTAGGATATCATATGTATAAATTCCTTATGGTATTCTCAGTGGGGAAGTGATTTGAGTCCAGGTGTGGTTCACACAATAGACCTTAATGGTAATGTGCTGACCATTGAGGTGTCTCCTCCAATATCCGGTACCTTATTTTGTTGCTGGAGGGTTGAAAATGGCAAGATTTTATGGTCTAAAATCTAATCGTATTTTGGCTCTGCGTTATGTGGACGACATCAAATTCCATATAAGGCTTCATGATTTGGGTTATGAAGAAATTTTTTATCCTGTTGTGTCTAATGTTGCAAAGCCAGAACGGTTTTTGGCTTTGAAGGATTTTTTCAGGACCATGATGACCTTAATAAATCCTAATGAGGTATATTTGGTTCATATGTGTTATTTGGTTGAGCATTATTGAGCAAATATTGCAACTAATGACATTTTTTCTTTTTTTACTTTTTTGACCAGGAATAATAACATCTTAGTAATCTGATTCTAATCAATCACAGATTTAAAGTATAGGCTCATTTAAATTAATATTATTTTTTACCTCATTACTTAATGACTTGACATATACAGATTATGAAGAGAAATTGAATAAATATAAAACTTCCATTATTTTTATTTATTATTAGCACATAGTATAAAATATATGCTAAAATGTTTATAAATTTAGGTGTGCGAGAATACAAATTCACAAAATAATCATTTAATTGTTATATAAAAAAGTAACAATTATTTAAGTGATATCTTTTGAAAACCACATTGTGTTTACATATAATATTAAAAACGTAACTTATTTAACATTAAAAAGTAATTTTCTATATAAACTAATCTAATGATAATTTTTAGATATTTTCACGTAAAGAAAAAGTTAAATTGTATTTATTTACAATTTTAAAAATGACTTATTAATATTCTTTCTCATTTATTTACTACACTAAATAAAATTATATTAATAAAGTCTTATATATTTTAAAATTTTATATCATCATATAACGCTTTTTTTATTCTTAATTACTATTACAGTTTTTTTTGACTAATTAATTCCGATGACAGGTAATTAAATTTTTTTTTTAGTTTTCAGTGGATTTTTTCTTCTTTATTTGTTATAGTTTAATTTATTTTGCCTGGTCTATTTATTTTAATGCAACTCTAAGAATAATTATATATTAATCTTGATCATTCCAATATCATTAGTTTTATCATTGGTAGACATAATCTGAATCCATATATGTTTACAAAATATGTTGCGAAATATAAATATTTATTACATAAAATATTTTTTTCTAACCGTATTAAGATTTGAAGGCAAATACTTACGATTCATAGAAATGAGAAATTTACAAAAATTTTATCGATATGTGAGTCATAGAATTAATTATAAATAAAAATAGGATACACTAAGGATAAAAATATAATATAAGATGAATATTTTAAACAAAAACATATTAATCACTATGTAACGATTTATTAATATTAAAACTAAACAGTAAAAAATATATTGTTTGGAAATTAAATATTTTATAAGAATGAATATTAGTATATAAATTACTATTGATGACTATTTTATTAGAAATACATCAATATAATTTTTTAATATATACTTTTCTGAAATATAGTGTACATGTTTTTGTTTTTATTACTTTCTACTTTGTTATACTCAACTTTTTTTATGTTTATATTGTAATTATTAATGGTGATTTATATAATTTTAATAGGATATGTTTATAACTATTAATGGTGTTATACAAAAAAAAAATTATTATTTTTATTTTAAAACTAGGTAGCATGTGTGTGTGTGTGTATACACTACTTCATAATAATTTTACGAAAAACTCAGATGTTCTAATAACTTTTCTAATTTTTTTATCGAAAAATAGGGAAAATTACACCAATCTATATGCCTCACTCCCTACTCCCCGGGTGTTATTTCTGATGTTAAACTGATGCAACGAACAAACTCTGGATTTGATTGAAACAATATAAAATTGAAAAGCTATATATAGTTTAATTACAAGTTTGAATCCTGGCCTATTGAAGTAATTGTCTGAATGTAGCTTACATCTAAATAGGTTCATGAGGTAACGAATTGCCACGAGCTTTAGAGCAACACAGAGATTATCTCATTGTAGGGGTGGGAATAGGTCAGGCCGCTCGACAAGGGCTTACGGCCTAGCCTACATCAGGCCTAGGCTAGCCTTGGCTTTTTTTTAAATATACAAGGCTAAGGCTTTTTTAAAAGCCTGTTTAGCTAAAAAAGTCAGGCTTCGGGCCACTCAAAAAGCTTCTTAGGCCTAACAAGCCGGCCTATTTAAGTAAATATAAATAATAATTTTATATTACTATTATTAGTATATTAGATTTTGTATATTCTGTCAAATCATATACTTGCTAACTTTTTCGATAATTTAAGCATATTGACTAACATAAATTTTTGAAATATTTAAATGCCTTATTGCAAAATAGTATTTAAATAGGCTATCATATAATGTTGGATTCTCTAAAAGGTCATGTTAGACCTTAAAAAAGATTAGTATCATACGAATAAATCAGAATCAGAATTTATAAAATTCAGCTCGTTTTATTATTTCCACTCCTATGTCTCATGCCTCTTAGTAGCAGTGATTTTAATTTTCCTTTTTTTATAGTTTATTAGAAATAGAACTTAATCTCATTAGCCTATCAGCCGGTTAGTCTACTTAAAGATCGGTCAGATGACTTATTTAAAGACGTTAATATCAAATAGGTTTTTATGTAGGCTAACAGACCATACTAGGCTTTCAAAAAGCCAGGTTAGGCATGACAAAAAAAACCTATGACAGGTAACAGACCAGGCTTAGGCCTTGAATTTGTTGATCAGGCCAGGCTTGGGCCTTGCAAAGCCTAGCTGGGCCTAGCCTATTTCCACGCCTACCATTGAGCAAAAGAGCTTTAGCAAACCAACTTCATGAACAAGGTACGAAGCAACATACACAACAAAGGAGAATAAGAGGTTCACAAACACGGTTTATTTTGGGTGGGGGAAAATGGAATAGACGATAAATTAAGAGTTTAGTAATTCCTTTTTTTTTATGTAACAATAGTTTAACAGTGTCAAAGTCAGAGGAGGTTAGTGTCTTTGAGAAACTAGAAGGGGTGTGGGTGACATTTTAAGAGACCTCAGGGGAAGTCAGTACAATTTACCCCAAAAATTAATATTGATAAACCGTGCAAGGCACGGGTAAATACACTAGTTTTCCTTATAAAAGCTGAGTTTCATGTCAAAGTTCAAGTATAGCTACAAACAGAGATTTACGTGGGACTTGCACGGGTAAATACACTAGTTTTTCTTATAAAAGCTGAGTTTCATGTCAAAGTTCAAGTATGGCTACAAACAGAGATTTACGTGGGATAAATATCCATGGGATAGCTTCTCGGATTATATCCAAGGAAAGAGTGCATGAATAATTGAGAACATATATAAAACTAACAGTAAAGGAAAATCGATGAAAATATGTCAGATTTTTATGGGTATGTGTACATGCAGTGTGCTACATTTTCCGCGCCATAAGAATCCAAAAGTCACTATTAGTAATGGTTGTGTTCTTTTCAGAGATAAAATTCGAGAACAAGTAAGATAGTGTAATTAATTTAGTCTCTTTCATATAAGGGTATATTTGAGAAAAAAAAATGGAATTAGCCTTTGATTTTTTCAAAATATCAATTGTTTTGGGGAAAAAAAGAGAGGCCAAAACATCAAAAGTTTTGGGAAGGAGACAGTGTATCAACCTTTCGACTTCTGTGCACCAACTACTGCTGCTTATATATGCAGTAGTTCCAGTCCTCCTAAAAGTATTTTTCAACTTATATATGCAACATTCCTCCTAAAAGTACTATTTCATTATACTCTTGTCACTATTGATACTCCCTCTTTAACATTGCTTCATTCCATTATAAGTTATTTGCTGCTATTGTTTGAGCTGCTCGCGGGTTCATCAGACTCATTGGTCGCTATTAGTCTTCATGTTGGTCTTCTAAACGCACGAAACATGAAACCACATATCCGATAATATATTTCATTCCAGAGTGTCTGTAAGTCCCTGCTACAGGTTGCTACAATGGCTAATAACACATGAAACTAATGACAAATGAAGCAAAAATGATACGTTGCAACCAACTGACTAATAACTACAGTGGCGAGTTTAACTTCAAAAAACTGTCTAACACTTCCATTCAATTCGACACTAGTCATTACCCTTCCACGTGGTTTGCAGGTGATGTCACCGAGCGAAAATTTGGTCCTGGCAAATTTGTTTTAAATAGTGGAGGTTCTAAACGACAGCTTCTAGATAATGAAGAAAATATTCAACATGCCATCAATGAAGTGAAAGTCACGTCAGCAGTATCTAAAAAGTGCAGCCCTGGAAAGTTTATTATGAAGAACGGAAAGGTTGGAGCTGTGAGGAATGTTATGGTGCACTGTGATGACAATAGAGCGCCACTGACAAACATCAGTAATGAGATTGGTCCTTTAAGATGTCAAACTCCCATAGACAATGACCCTGGGTGTTTGGCATCGAATCATCCAAAAAGTAACCATGGCTTCCAAGCGAATTATACTCCAACCCCCATGATGGTCATTGAAAGTTCAAAAACTGATAATAGTTATGAAAGGCTTCCAATGTCAGGTATCTCTCTGGTATTTCTTTATTTATTCAAGTATTTGTTTACATTTAAACTTTAGTAGTACAAGGACCTACTGATATAATTTTATATCATAAATTTAAGTTTGTCTTTGTATTATACATAATGACTACCTTATCTTCCCAAAGGAAAATGCACGTGTTAAATGATCACAACGAATGGACAACTAAACCTAATAGCGCTCTCAGGTCTCAAAAAATAAGTCTACAATAATTTGGAAAGTTTATTTTAAATGACAACTGACTTCCCTATCGTCTATTGGATGATTTTGAGTATGTAGGTTGTGACTCAATTTCAATTAACCCAACTGTTCAATCAATAGCAGGTAATACTTTTTGCTGTTAATACATTATTCTCTATATACATAAATAAAGTGAATGTTAAAGTATTTACAATTTAAAAACTGCAGCAGATTCAAATGCCAATATCTCAGGGAGCATTCATCCAATTGTTCCAGTTTTGTCTGTTAGTAATGATATGTTTTTTCTTCTGAACTATTGTCTATTTGGCTTTTGGCAAAGCATGTGTGCTGGCAGTTGCCAACCCTTGCCATATAATTTGGTGTTAATATAGCTTTTGGTCCCTGTAATTTGAGCGAAATTGGGTTTTAGTCCATGTAATTTTTTTTAAAAAAATTGTCCCTGTAATTTCAAATTCCCCCAATTTTGGTCACTTGATCGTCAAGTTTTGATTGCAATCCATGCCAATGTTATGAAGAATCTGAATAACGATAGTGTTCCTTTGTCTTCTAATATTAATGGTATGTTCTACATCTGAACTACGGTCTATCATGTTTTAAGTATTTTTGATTGTGTGGGTTTCCTAATCATTAATTGAATATAACTACTATGCAGCTATGTCACACCAAAGCCCCATAAATCATGCAAAACTAATACAACAGTACAAACTAAGTGCTTATGAAGACATACTACGAAAAGTTTCAGATCAGCCAATAAATGAAACTGGTATACACTTTAAAGGAAAATCATGTATTCAATTTCTAATATTTAGTGTTTCATTGTTAAAATATATATATATTAATTGTAGGTGATCGAGCTCACGTGAATGACAACGAAGATCATCATATGAATGGTGATTCTGATGACATTGAATGCAATCAGGTTTTGATGAATGGTGTGTATGTTTTTAAGTTGTTTAATTTTTTAAGACTTCAAATACATGTGCCAATGTTCCTAATAAAGTATTATCTAAGTGTATATTTTATTCAGATTATTTTGACATTGTTGATCTAACGTGGAATTGTCAACACTGCGGCGCAATGATGTGGTATGATGAAAGAATCGAAAAAGCTCAGAAACATACAGTGCCAAAGTTCTCAATGTGTTGTCTTCAAGGAAAAATTTATCTTCCTCCTCCTATAGAAGAAACTCCACTGATTTTAAAGGATTTATTTCTAAAGAATGATAGCAAAAGCAAGTTGTTTTTGAAACATACTAGATCCTTTAATATGATGTTTTCGTTCACTTCTATGGGAGGAAACATTGTTAAAGAGGTTAATGACGACAACAGACCTCCAATGTTTGTCATGAGTGGTGAAAACTATCATCAAATTGGTAGCTTGCTTCCAACTCCTGGATCGAGACCAAAATTTGCTCAATTATATATATATGACACTGAGAACGAAGTAGACAACAGAATGTTGGCTGTTAGGTATGGTTAATATTTAAAGATGTATTTTTAATTTAAATAATAACGTACATAATTCTTTTAATATATTGATAATTATTATTATTTTATTTGCAGAATGGATAAGGATAAGTCATCATTGAGAGAATCTATTGTGTCTGACATAAAGGTGGCACTTGATCAGTGCAGTCCATATGTCAAGACTTATAGGATGGTCCGTGAAAAAATTAATCAAGACAATCCTCCTACTGTCAACTTAAGGCTTCTAGGAAAAAGGGATCGCGATCGTAGAACATATTGTGCTCCAAGTGCTTCTGAAGTAGCTCCCCTTATTATGGGTGATTTTGATGCCGCAGACTATGAAAGAGACATTATTGTAGAATGTAACATCCCAAATTTTAAGAAAAGTGATTTTTAGTGATAAAATCCTGAATATTCGAAAAATAAGTCATAGAAATTGATCACCTCAATGATTTACTGAGAGTACGAGAAATTATTTTGAGATATTTTGAATAATTTATTATAAATAATTATTATTCATGATGTCAATTCGAATTAATTGACAGCGTAGACGTATGCTATTTTTAAAGAGAAATCATCAACTATATTTATTATAAGTTTCTGCGTGACGCGGTAACGCGTATTTTTGTTGACTAAGAAAATGATTGAATTAAATCAGGATCAAATTAAATTTAAGAATTAATATTTTATATTAATTCATGATTCAAATTTCATCGAAATATTCTACAGAAGTTTCGTCGCGTTTCGAATCACCGGGCAATTTTGCCGCAAATAAAATTTTAACGAACTCCGATTTCGATGAAAATCGAATCGTAACTTGTTACGAATATTTTTGAGTGTTTTAAATTGTTTTTAATATTTATGATAATATTTTATCACGCGGTGAATTAATTTCTTGGCGAATTAATTTTTCGCAAATTTATCGGCGAGGGATTAATCGGTAACGCAGTTATTTGACGCAGTGTTTTTAGCACGCTTTAGACTCTAGGATTAGAGGGTAATTATGAGAGATGAGAGATTAGTTATTTAGACTAGTTGATGAGATTAGCATATTACTTTAGTTATAAGTGTCACTTTTTGGGTGATTAGCATTTTTTTCTACTTTTCCTAATTGATCCTTAACCAAGCATTTTTATCTTTTAATAAATTTTTTTTATTCCACCCTTTCCTTTCCAGCTGCTGGCCGTGACCTCCCTATTCCCCAATCTCACTTCATTTATTTTATTTTACTTGTTTTAAAGTGAGGTGTTAAAATTAGTTATTAATTGTTTTATTAAAATATAACTATAATCCCTCCCCTTTTGTCTTGCACAGGCCAAAACACTCCCACTCTCTACCCGTCACTTTACTTCTTCTTCTTAGTTTAGAGAGAGAAGCTCATGCTCCTTTCGTGGCTACCTTCTTCCTTCATCTTCTTGCATCATTTTCAACTTCAATCCTTCACCCAACTTGCCTCTAGTTTCATCTTCCTCTTGCCATCATCTATTCAACCTTGTGAGCAAGCTTGAAAAACCATTTTTCCTTCCACTTATACAGCCCCAAAACTGTGGCCTTCCTCCTAGCTTTAGGAGATGATTTTCTTGTTTTACTTTTTGTTTTATACTTGATTAGCACTTGATCATGATCATTGATGAAGTGAACCAATTTTTTCCCAAATGTATAAAACCCTAGGCGCAAAACCTAGAGGGAAGAGGGGTCTTGGTGATCATCTTGTGAATCATTTAAATTAGCTTGTACTTTTTGCTTAATTGATTAATTAGCTTGTATTTCTTGCTTAATTGATGTTGTTGTTATTGTTTTAAGTAATAGTTTGGAATTAGAACTTGATTGGGGTATTGTTTTGGTAAAAATCTATTCTTGAAAGAGGGATTTATGGTGATTACCTTGTGAACAACTTGATTGTGTAATGGGTCTTGTGTTTTAGTTAGTATAATTGATATTGGGTTTGTTGAAAATATTAAAGTAAGAGAGTTAGTGATTTTTGTGGGAAAACCTTGTCTTGAGGGACTTGGAAAAAGGGTTTGAAACTTGAGTAGGCTTTGTTTTGGGTGATAGGTTGTTTTTTTGTGTAAATAACCTCATATGAATTGGTCTTGTGTATTGTTTTGGAAGTTGGCAAATTATTCTCAATTTTTGGTGTATGGGCCGCGAGCCCAATAGGCTATAGGGGAGAAAAATTTGTTTGCAATCTTGATTTTTGTGGTTGTATTAGTGTTTGACTGGGTATTGGAAAATTATGGAAATGGTTTGCTAAATCTAATTGCAAGTTGTAATTATTTTTGGGAAAATGGGTGTGAGAACCGAGAACCCTCAAGGTTTGTGCTAGGAAAGTTGATTTACAAATATGTTTAAAATGATTGAATTGATGTGTTTCTAAGTTAGGGAAAAAGTTTGATTTCATTTGGAATTGTTTTAGAATTTAAGGCAATGAAGCACATAAGATAATTTGGTTCCTTGAGACCCAAGAAAACCAAGTGGAGCCTTGCTTGAGTATTTGAAAAAAAGTGGTTAATCGAGTTGTTCCTTGCTTTAAGGCTTTCACAAAAAATAATGATACTTTGGGTTCTAATTTTCAAGAGAAAGAATTCCTAGCTCCTAAGATTTAAGTTCCTTAATTAGTGAATAATTTTCTAATGTGTTATGTTTAGTTTCTCAAGAAATGATTTTTAGTCCTAAACCCTTATCTTTCAATTAGTTAGTAATTAAGTTTCTAAGTGTAAGTGGTTTGGTTAGGAAAAGGGTTAAGTTGGGAGCCTAAGGTTATAGAAATAAGTTTTTAGAATTGCGCTAAGTTTTCTTTGTGTAATAGGCTCGAGTGACCATAGACCGTGCGGCGTTGAAGCGAGAAGTACGTTGACGCGTGGCTTGGAGTTCGGTAAGGGCAACTCTTAGACATGGATAAGTTTTATTATTTAATTTCAAGTCTTAAAGTGAAGAAGTCTGAGAACCTCAGGGTTTGAAGTAAAGGTCTCGTACCCCTTCGACTTTTTAGTTCTTAAAACTTTATTTATGATTATTTAGTGGGCTTGTCTGTAAGGGTTGGTAGCTGCCCCCAACCCCCCACACTTGTATGATTACCTCTTTGCTAACCCCACTAAGTTGCAGAGGGATGAACTGAGTTGTCAATGTCGTTGCTTGATGAGATGTGATTTGATTGCGTTGATTGCTTATACGGTTGAACTGAATTGCACTGTATTGAGCTTACGTGAATACTTATTCGATAAGCGGTTGAATATCTATTTAATTATGCTTATTCGAATGATCATATGAGTTGTTTTATTCTTTGGGGTTATGGAAGCATTGTTGTGTCGTGTAGTTGTCGAATCGGGACGTTTTTGAGCTTTGAGCCGGTAATTCAATGGAATCACTAGACATCAGGTTGTGGAGATATTGTCGGGACGTTTTTGAGCTTTGAGCCGGTAATTCGGTGGATTCGCTAGACGTCAGGTTATGGAGATATAGTTGTGACGTTTTTTAGCTTCGATCCGATTAACCTAGGGTGTTAGGATCCCCTAAAAAGCTCCGACTGGTTTTTCGGCAGCTTAGCTAGATGTCGTAGCATCAAGGAACTTGATCTGAATATCCTAGGGTGGTCGTGGAACCTAAGGCTCATGGCTGGAATTCAGCAGCTTGTTCGGCATTACTTTCCGAAAAACTGTCAAAAGTGTCGTGAGAGAAAGTCGTAGCTGGTGTCAAGTGGTTGCATTTTGGGGTATTGATGCATAATTGCTATTTTCTATACTATGTTGTGTTGTTATATGCCTTGCCGTCGTATGTGGATCTATCTCTTTATTTTTAAGAAGTTGACCCTTGCTAGTGGTTCTTTCAATTCAATGAATGTAACCCAGATAGCGGAGTAAGCAGAGGACTCGGGACTATGGAGAAGAGTAGCGGAGGATAGCCGTTCGGTTTCCTACTTGTATTTCGGTGGTAGCTTATTAGAAGTCTACTCAGAGATGTAGCATGACGACCAGCTATAAGTGTCGTGGTTCATTTTTTATGTTGTAATAATTCTAATTTTAGTTGCAAGACTTAGAGTGTCATACGTGTAATACTAAAAGCATTAAGAGGTTGATTCTTGTGGTTCCACTGATGTTTTTCATTTATTGATTATTTACCATCATGTTTCGGGAGCCGCTGTGATACTCTGACCATCCCCTCTTAAGGAGTTGTTTTTTAAAAAAATAAAAATAAAATAGAACCACTTTTTTTGGGAAACGTGAAATGCAGAGTATTCTGCCCTTCTGAAATATGTCAACGCTTGTCAGAATATCAGCTTAGTAGCGCTCCAGAGGTGGGGTGTTACAATAGTGGTATCAGAGCAGTTCGGTTCTAACTGGACTGTGAGATGGGTAACTATAGCTAGTCAAGTGTCGGGATGATAGGAATTAGACGGTTAGGAGTCAAGATATGTTTTGTTGTGAGTCAGACTATGCTTGTATGATTGTCCCTCAAGTAGAGTAACTCTACCTTTTAATTGTTTAGATTGTTTCTTAATTGGAACAATGTGGGATGCCGTACTAAATTGTTGTGGGGTTCTGACTAGGTTGTAAAAACCTTGTGGGAATCCGACCTCTGGGACAAGCAATTCTTCCTACGAAGCGGATAATTCAGAAAATGGATTAGAGACTTTAGATAGCCTAAGCTAAGGCAAGGACAGTAGTTGTTATTGCTCAACCGACTGCTACGAAAAAACAGTGAGAAATGCTGGGACAACAGGGAAAGGAGCAAGTTGCAGAGACCAAAAGAGTGGTTGACCCTTGTCACCGTGAAACTCTTAGTTCCTGAGGGGAAATAAGGGAAGAGATCTAGGAATCTGTATTACCTTTGGGAACTCGGGAATTCCAACCTCTGAAGGAAGAGTGTAGAGCGGTTAAGATCATGGGAAATCGGAAACCCCATGGTGGCGACGATATCACTGAAGGGTTAATAAAAAGGAACGGCAAAGAACCAAGTCGCTACCGTATGGTGAATCAGGACACTTTGTCAGAGACTGTCAAGCATCAAAGATGGAAGCGATTGAAAACACTGTGGAGGTTATGCATTCAATTTCAGAGGGATGTGTCTATGCAGTGAGCAGAGGAGAGAACTTAGTAGTTGAAGAATTCATCTCAGGGAACACAGCAATACGGAGTTATGCTTGGGCAGAGATTCAGAATGGAGATCGTTTATAGGAGATGTTATGAGTATTATTGCATAGTGTGATCTTTGAAGTATTAGTGGACCTAGATATAGACCATAATGTTTGATGTGCATTATTTTGATACGTACTCAATTTGAAAATCAAAACTATTTCATGATTTTCTGAAGGTGACATGTTTGCTACTAACATCTGTGTTTTCACAGTGGTCTAACTTGGTACTGCTGTGAATGTTGTGATTGATTGTGTGGTTATTTGTGTGAGCGTATTAATATTTTCCAACGAAAATATTGAACACAATTACCTTCCTAGCAAGCACCGATTAAACGTCTTGTGACACTTTAATCTACGCGAGAACCATTCGACTCAGTCGAAGGGAAGCTGGAAGTTAGTGAGAGAGGTTAGCAAGGGGTATGGTGTCGTTGCTGTGTGATTAGAAGCTGAACTAGTTCTGGGGTAGTACCTAAAATTGTACCAAGTCTTAGCTTTACCTTACCTTAAGAATAGCTTTCTTTGAAATAAGACTCACCAGACAAACTTGAGAGAACACTGCCTTTCCTTCTACCCTCCTTGGCCGGTTACTGCAAGAAGAGAGAAAGTAGGAGAGAATAGTTAGTTGCATTACTAGTTTAACAGGGGCATAGGAAGATAGAGAGAGAACCTAGTCCCCTTCTTTTCCCTCCTGTTACACGTCGCGGACAAGTTCTGCTTAAGAGACCCCTATTTTATATATATAGTCCCTTCCTTATGTGATACTTAAACGTGTGGTGACTTGAGTGTTTCAGAAACTTTAAGAAACTTGGAGAGTCTGGAGAGCTACTTTCCCTACTATTTTCCTAGACCAAACCGTAAGTTGAGGTGAGGTTAGATGAGAATTCATCCTACCCTTAGCATTGGTGAGTGTTGTCGTTTGCGAGTGTGTGGCCAGTGATTGCGAGAGTTTTTTATTCCTTTCTATGTTTTGACACCGCGAGTTCTTGGAGGAGCTCTCGGCGGGTATTTAATTCTTTTACTTCCGACTTTCGTGTTGTTTGTTAATAAGCTCGTGAAAATGGTTTTAAGTTTAAAATGATTTACGTTAAATCATTATTTTATTTTTATCTTGTATTGTTTGTTAATGGTTTTATTGAAAATAGTTCCAAGTTTTAGATGATTCTATAAAATCATAAGTTAGTAGAAAAAGTTTGATTTGGTTAGAATTTTGTGGATTGTTATTTTAGTACTTTAAGATAATGAAACACCTAATGTTTAAAGGAATTCTTGCATTCCTACAACAGGGTGGAGTCTTGGAAAACTTAGTGTCCAAAATCTTTGTTTTTTTTTTTTTGTATTAGATTTGTGGTTAGAAAGGATGTGGAATTTAGAAAAAATTTTAGCATTGCTAATGCTGAAGCCGAAGGGTGTTATAGTTTTTTTAAAAAGTGTTTCCAAAACCTTTAAATGACTAATATGCTAGTATTTGTTAATTACATATCCTAGAAATTTGATAATTGCTTGGTTTCGAAAGAAAATTATTTTCTAGTGTTTTGAAGTTTAAAAGTTAGTCATAAAATTTTGAGTGGGTCTATAAATTGTATATTCTTTCGGGAAGAGTGTAGAAATCAGATTCATACGAGAGAGAAGAGCCATTGCTCATTTCATTGATCGAAATCTAAATTTACAGAATCTGAAGTCAAAACATTACAATATGCAGTAACTGTAAATATATACTATGAGCTAACTAACAGCACAACTAAGTAACTAACTTTGACAGCTAAGCTACTAACTAATTAATTAAATGGCTAATTAATCATGTAAATAAATTCAACTAACACCCCCCCGCAAGCTGGAATGGATGTTCTTCAATCCCAGCTTGATATCAAAGCTAGCAAAGAGACCCGGATGAAGAGGTTTCGTGAACACATCAGCAACTTGTTCCTTTGAAGAAACCGGGAGAAGATGAATTGTGCCAGCTTGAACTAAATCTCTTACACCATGACAGTCCATTTCTATGTGCTTAGTCCGCTCATGGAACACCGGGTTTGCAGCTATGTGAAGAGCGGAGCGGTTGTCACAATATAAGACCACTGGTGTGGGATGAGGAATATGCAAGTCATGTAGAAGATAGAGCAGCCATTGTGCTTCGGATGAAGCTTGTGCAAGAGCACGATATTCTGCCTCCGAGGAGGACTTTGAGACAATGGACTGCTTTTTGCTCTTCCAAGATATCAATGATGACCCAAGAAAGAAACAATATCCAGTGGTTGATCTTCTAGAATCCAAACATGAGCCCCAATCACTATCACTAAAACCTTTTAGGATTGTTGAAGATGCAGAACTGAAAAATAATCCTTTTCCAGGACTGCCTTTGAGGAATTTCAGAATTCGCAAGGCTGCAGTCATGTGTACATCAGTTGGGGCAGCTAAATATTGACTCAATTTGCTAACAGCAAATGCAATTTCTGGTCTAGTATGTGTCAGATAAAGTAATCTTCCAATAAGCCTTCTGTACATTGTAATTTCTGTCAATAATTTTCCCGAGGCAGCATGTAGTTTTAGACTTGGATCCATAGGTGTATTGACAGGTTTGGCACCTAATAAACCAGAATCTTGGATGAGATCCAGTGCATATTTCCTCTGACAGAGAGATATTCCAGATTTGCTGCGAGCTACTTCAAATCCTAGAAAGTATTTTAGGGCACCAAGATCTTTAATGCTGAATTTGCAATCCAGTAAATGTTTGACAGCTTCTATCTCAGCAGAATCGGTTCCAGTTAAAACAAGATCATCCACATAGATGAGAATAGCAGTAAAACCAGCAGTAGCTGTCTTGGTGAGCAATGAATAATCGGATTTGGATTGTACATATCCAGAATTGATCAAGGTTTGAGTCAATTTAGCATTCCACTGTCGACTGGCTTGTTTAAGGCCATATAAGGATCTTCTAAGTCTGCAAACCAGTCCCTTTTGTGGAGTTTCTAAGCCAGGAGGAGCCTTCATATATACCTCTTCTTCCAAGTCACCATGTAGGAAGGCTGTATTAACATCCAGTTGATAAAGAGACCAATTTTGAGAGGCTGCCAATGCTAAAATTAATCGGACAGTGGTCATCTTCACAACCGGGCTAAAAGTTTCTAGGTAATCAATACCTTGAGTTTGAGTGAAACCTTTTGCCACAAGCCTGGCTTTATATCTTTCAATGGATCCATCAGCATGAAGCTTGAGTTTGAACACCCATTTGCAGCCAATAGCTTTCTTGTTTGGAGGCAAATTAGTGAGTTCCCAAGTGTTGGTTTTTATCAAGGCAGCAAGTTCATTTTTGACAGCTTGTTTCCAATTCTCATTGTGCATTGCCTCTTCAAATGTTGCAGGCTCAGTGACAGAGGAAATGTTTAAACAAAAATGTTTATGAGAGGATGATAGATTTTCATATGAAATGTAATTGGATATAGGATACTTGCTACTTGAAGATGTTAATGTTGCAGCTGAAACATTTTGAGGATTATTGGTGGATTTGGGAAGCATGGCACAATGGTAATCTTGCAAATAGGAAGGTGGTTTGGTGATTCTAGAAGATTTTCTAGATGCTGGAGGTATTTGTGCAGAATGGGAATTTGAAGATGTGGATGCATGATTTGAATCAGATGCAGTTGAATTAGATGCTGATGCAGGATTTGAAGAAGTATTAGATGCAGAAATTGGTTCAAATGCATGAGGTGTTGAAACAGAATCCGAGTTTGGTTGTGCAGTATAATTCTGTTTCTGTGGAAGTGAAGTGGGCTGTGGTATGGTAAGTGAAGAAGAATGGCATGGTGTATGATCATGACATGAATAAGAATCATAGAAAAAATCATAAGAAGAAGTATTGGAATAAGCAACAGGTGATGATGCAGAATGCTGCTGAATGTTTTCAGCAGTGAATGGAAATATATTTTCAAAAAATGTAACATCCCTTGATAAAAAAATGTGTCTAGATTGTAGGTCAAATAATAGGTAACCTTTAACTCCAGATTTAAGTCCAAGAAAAATACATTTCCTAGACCTAGGATCAAGTTTCTTTCTATGTGTTGCAAGGGAAGAAGCAAAGCATAGACATCCAAAAATTTTTAAATGTAATAAATCAGGATTGCTATTGTGTAGCACCTGATAAGGAGATTTGAAAGACAAGAATCTAGTAGGCAACCGATTTATTAGAAAAACAGAATGTATGACAGCATGTGCCCAAAAACATTGGGGAAGTTTGGCCTGAAAAAGGAGTGCTCTAGCAACACTTAAAATGTGTTGGTGTTTCCGCTCAACAATGCCATTTTGTTGAGGGGTACCAACACAAGAAGTTTGATGAAGTATTCCTTTTTCTTGGTAAAATTGTTTTAAAAGAAATTCATTTCCATTGTCACTCCTTATGCATTTGATGGTCATGTTGAATTGAGTTTGAATCATGGATATAAAAGCCTTAATCAAGTTAGAAGCCTCGGATTTGAGTTTCATTAAAAATATCCAAGTAAAGCGACTTTTATCATCCACAATTGTCAAGAAATACTTATGACCAAACATAGATGGAATAGACAATGGGCCCCAAATATCCATATGTACCAAATCAAAACAATTGGAAGAAATAGAAGCACTATCAGGAAAAGGAAGGCGTTTCTGTTTTGCATAAAAGCAAACATCACAAGGAATTACATGTTTTGTACTTTTTACAAAAGGAAAACATTTTTGAATATGTAAAAGCTTTTCTATTGAAGGATGGCCAAATCTCCTATGCCAAACATTACAAGAAATTGAAAATTCTGCATCAGCAGTAGTATTTACAGAAGAACTTGCATTTATGACAGGAAAACATGCATTTACAATGGAATGAACATGCTGAAAATGAGGATGCTGGGCAGTGGGTTGGGTGAGTGTGTAGAGACCATCATGTATCTCAGCTGCACCAATCATCTTCCGGGTAGGAAGATCCTGTATCAAACATTTTTCAGCATTGAAAATCAATCGACAATTTAATAAAGATGTGAGTTTGGGAATGGAAATGATATTCAAAGAAAAATTTGGAATAAAAAGCACATTATTGAGGTAAAGTGCAGAAGAAAACATCACTGTGCCTGCATATTGGGCTAGCAAAATTGAACCATTAGGAAGATGAATAGAAATTGGATGGATCTTTTTGAGGAATAGAAAATACGATTTTGAGAAACAGACATGGTCTGTTGCTCCAGAATCTAGAATCCAATGATCTAGTTTTTGATTAGGAGAGAGGGCTAGGATAGTACCTGAATGAGGAGTATCCTTAGATGTGAAATGATTAACATTTGTAGAAGGCAATGCACTTGAACCTTGGAGCAAGGCTAGCAAAGCTGTTTGCTGATCTTGAGTCAAAACCAATTTGTTCATGTCACCAGCAGCCTCTGCACAAGAAACAGATTTGGTGTCTTCATGAATTGCATCATCATCATCCTCGGATGCAAAGTGGTTCACAGTGGAGGTCTTCTGTAAGTGTGGAGGAAAACCATGTTTCCTATAACAAACATCAATTGTGTGCCCTGTCCTGTTGCAATGTGTGCAAAATCGATTTCCACGGCCTCTTCCAGAATTAGTGCGACCTCCACGATAGCCTCTTCCTCTATTATCACCTCTGCCAAGAATACTGGGATTACCAGAGTTACCATAATTCCTGAATTACGTAAATGCACTCCAACGAATTTGGAGTCATCAGCAGGAATGTGGAATTGACGTTCTTGCTGCAAAACCATGGAAAATACTCGGCTAACATCTGGAAGGGGATGCATCAGCATGATTTGGGAGCGTACAGGAGCATATTGCTCATTCAGTCCCTTGAGGAAGCGAAGAACATAAGCAGTATCACGATATTCTTTCATTTTTGGGTAACCAGGGCAAACACATTTGATTGTACAAGAACACACAGGAAGAGGTTGAAAAACTTCTAATTCTTGGCATAATTTCTTAAATTTGTTGTAGTAAGTAGTAATATTGGAATCACCTTGTCGAAGAACATAGAATTCTTCTTGTAAATCAGAAACACGGAAGATATCACCTTGATAGTATCTGTTCTTGAGATCTTGCCAAATCTCGGCAGCAGTTTCCATCCACATCACACTCTGTTTGATGTCTGGATCAAGAGAATTGAATAACCACGATGTGACCATGGTATTGCACCGATCCCAGGCAAAGAAATTTGGATCGGTTTCATCAGGTTGAGTTAGGGTTCCGTTCACGAACCTGAGTTTGTTCTTCGATCGCAATGCCACATGCATGGATCGAGACCAGGATTGATAGTTGTCGTTCGTCAGGGGAGGAGTGACCAGAACGATACCGGGATTATCGCTTGGATGCAAGAAATAGGGATCAAGCATGTCCTGTTGATAATTGCGGTGTGAGGAACAACCACCATTGGAGTGTCGATTGTGACTTCCATTGCCGTTGAAATGATTTGTGCGAACCGAGGGAGGAGGAGAATCGGGTTCAGAAATTTCATCATCATGCAGAGAAGCCATGAAATGATTTGAATCGAAGAAAATTAGGGTAAGATCGATGTGAAAATTGAACAACAGAAAGAATCACAATCGATGAAAGAAGAAGAGAATCGCGAATGAAATTGCGAAGAAGAAGAAAGCAAGAATCAGAGTGCTTCGATTGCAGAAGAAGCTTCAAGAAGACTCAATCTGATACCATGTAGAAATCAGATTCATACGAGAGAGAAGAGCCATTGCTCATTTCATTGATCGAAATCTAAATTTACAGAATCTGAAGTCAAAACATTACAATATGCAGTAACTGTAAATATATACTATGAGCTAACTAACAGCACAACTAAGTAACTAACTTTGACAGCTAAGCTACTAACTAATTAATTAAATGGCTAATTAATCATGTAAATAAATTCAACTAACAAAGAGAAAACGGAATTCAAGTTTTTAACATTTAGAGACCGGTGGTTTTAGTGTTGATGGTGTAAAGAAGAAGATGATTTTAGAAAAGTTTTGGATCAATTTAAAGGGATTTTAAAGGTAAATGCGTTATTAATTTGCTTTTAATCTTTAATCGAAGCGTGGTTGGTAATTTTGAGACGATGAGGACCTAATCTCAAAGAAACTTTAGTGTCCGTGAGAATGGTTGAGTCTTAAGGAAATGGAAATTTTATTTTTATTAGTTCCTTGTTAGGTATATTTCTAAGAAAATGATATTTTCTTTTAGAAAAATGTTTGATCGGAAAAGATGATTTTAATCTTTTTGGAAGTTTTAAGTGGTTGTTGTATTCTTGCTATGTGTAAACGTGGTTGCTTGCGAACAGATTAGTATTATTTTCGTAATAATGGCGCGTAACTGTAGTTGAGCTCATGTTCGTACCCGTTTTCGTGAGCGTGATCGTGATCGTGGATGAGCAGAAGTCGTGATCGTGAAAGAAGCATCAGTCAGCCGCAAGGAAATCTTCGTTCACTAACTATGCTTACTTTACAGTGTGCTATGTGTATATGCTATGCAACTGTAGTACTACTTATATTAACATATATTGTGGATGCTTATGTGTGCAAAATTATTTTATGGATTTGAGTAAAGTAATTTTTCATATTTTACTATCCGTGTAGTTTCGAGGACGAAACTATTTTAAGGGGGTGGTATTGTAACATCCCAATTTTTAAGAAAAGTGATTTTAGCGATAAAATCCTGAATACTCGAAAAATAAGTCATAGAGATTGATCAGCTCAATGACTTACTGAGAGTACGGGAAATTATTTTGAGATATTTTGAATAATTTATTATAAATAATTATTATTCATGATGTCAATTCGAATTAATTGACAGCGTAGACATATGCTGTTTTTAAATAGAATTCATCAATTATACTTATTATAAGTTTCTGCGTGACGCGGTAATGCGTATTTTTGTTGACTAAGAAAATGATTGAACTAAAACAGGAGCAAATTAAATTTAAGAATTAATATTTTATATTAATTCATGATTCAAATATCGTCGAAATATTCTACCGAAGTTTCGTCGCGTTTCGAATCACCGGGCAGTTTTGTCGCAGATAAAATTTTAAATGAGCTCCGATTTTGATGAAAATCGAATCGTAATTTGTTGCGAATATTTTTGCGTGTTTTAAATTGTTTTTAATATTTATGATAATATTTTATCACGCGGTGAATTAATTTCTTGGTAAATTAATTTTTCCCGAATTTATCGGCGAGGGATTAATCGGTAACGCGGTTATTCGACGCAGTGTTTTTAGCACGCTTTAGACTCTAGGATTAGAGGGTAATTATGAGAGATGAGAAATTAGATGTTTAGACTAATTGATGGGATTAACATATTACTTTAGTTATAAGTGTCACTTTTTGGGTGATTAGCATTTTTTCTACTTTTCCTAATTGATCCTTAACCAAGTATTTTTATCTTTTAATAATTTTTTTTTATTCCACCCTTTCCTTTCCCGCTGCTGGCCGTGACCTCCCCATTCCCCAATCTCATTTCATTTATTTTATTTTACTTATTTTAAAGTGAGGTGTTAATATTGGTTATTAATTGTTTTATTAAAATATAACTATAATCTCTCCCCTTTTGTCTTGCACAGGCCAAAACACTCCCACTCTCTACCCCTCACTTTACTTCTTCTTCTTAGTTTAGAGAGAGAAGCTCAAGCTCCTTCCATGGCTACCTCCTTCCTTCATCTTCTTGCATCATTTTCAACTTCAATCCTTCACCCAACTTGCCTCTAGTTTCATCTTCCTCTTGCCATCATCTATTCAACCTTGTGAGCAAGCTTGTAAAACCATTTTTTCTTCCCCTTATACAGCCCCAAAACCGTGGCCTTCCTCCTAGCTTTAGGAGATGATTTTCTTGTTTTACTTTTTGTTTTATGCTTGATTAGTACTTGATTATGATCATTGATGAAGTGAACCAATTTTTCCCCAAATGTATAAAACCCTAGGCGCAAAACCTAGAGGGAAAAGGAGTCTTGGTGATCATCTTGTGAATCATTTAAATTAGTTTGTATTTCTTGCTTAATTGATGTTGTTGTTATTGTTTTAAGTAATAGTTTGGAATTAGAACTTGATTGGGGTATTGTTTTTGGTAAAAATCTATTCTTGAAAGAGGGATTTATGGTGATTACCATGTGAACAACTTGATTGGATAATGGGTCTTGTGTTTTAGTTAGTATAATTGATATTGGGTTTGTTGAAAATGTTAAAGTAAGAGAGTTAGTGATTTTTGTGGGAAAACCTTGTCTTGAGGGACTTGGAAAAAGGGTTTGAAACTTGAGTAGGCTTTGTTTTGGGTGATAGGTTGTTTTTTTGTGTAAATAACCTCATATGAATTGGTCTTGTGTATTGTTTTGGAAGTTGGCAAATTATTCTCAATTTTTGGTGTATGGGCCGTGAGCCCTATAGGCTATAGGGGAGAAAAATTTGTTTGCAATCTTGATTTTTGTGGTTGTATTAGTGTTTGACTGGGTTTTGGAAAATTATGGAAATGGTTTGCTAAATCTAATTGCAAGTTGTAATTGTTTTTGGGAAAATGGGTGTGAGAACCGAGAACCCTCAAGGTTTGTGGTAGGAAAGTTGATTTACAAATATGTTTAAAATGATTGAATTGATGTGTTTCTAAGTTAGGGAAAAGTTTGATTTCATTTGGAATTGTTTTGGAATTTAAGGCAATGAAGCACATAAGATAATTTGGTTCCTTGAGACCCAAGAAAACCAAGTGGAGCCTTGCTTGAGTATTTGAAAAAAAGTGGTTAATCGAGTTGTTCTTTGCTTTAAGGCTTTCACGAAAAATAATGATACTTTGGGTTCTAATTTTCAAGAGAAAGAATTCCTAGCTCCTAAGATTTAAGTTCCTTAATTAGTGAATAATTTTCTAATGTGTTATGTTTAGTTTCTCAAGAAATGATTTTTAGTCCTAAAACCTTATCTTTCAATTAGTTAGTAATTAAGTTTCTAAGTGTAAGTGGTTTGGTTAGGAAAAGGGTTAAGTTGGGAGCCTAAGGTTATAGAAATAAGTTTTTAGAATTGCGCTAAGTTTTCTTTGTGTAATAGGCTCGAGTGACCATAGACCGTGCGGCGTTGAAGCGAGAAGTACGTTGACGCGTGGCTTGGAGTTCGGTAAGGGCAACTCTTAGACATGGATAAGTTTTATTATTTAATTTCAAGTCTTAAAGCGAAGAAGTCTGAGAACCTCAGGGTTTGAAGTAAAGGTCTCGTACCTCTTCGACTTTTTAGTTCTTAAAACTTTATTTATGATTATTTAGTGGGCTTGTCTGTAAGGGTTGGTAGCTGCCCCCAACCCCCCACACTTGTATGATTACCTCTTTGCGAACCCCACTAAGTTGCAGAGGGATGAACTGAGTTGTCAATGTCGTTGCTTGATGAGATGTGATTTGATTGCGTTGATTGCTTATACGGTTGAACTGAATTGCACTGTATTGAGCGAGCGTGAATACTTATTCGATAAGCGGTTGAATATCTATTTAATTATGCTTATTTGAATGATCATATGAGTTGTTTTATTCTTTGGGGTTGTGGAAGCATTGTTGTGTCGTGTCGTTGTCGAATCGAGACGTTTTTTAGCTTTGAGCCGGTAATTCGGTGGAATCACTAGATGTTAGGTTGTGGAGATATTGTCGGGACGTTTTTGAGCTTTGAGCCGGTAATTCGGTGGATTCGCTAGACGTCAGGTCGTGGAGATATAGTTGTGACGTTTTTGAGCTTCGATCCGATTAACCTTGGGTGCTAGGATCCCCTAAAAAGCTCCGGCTGGTTTTTCGACAGCTTAGCTAAACGTGGTAGCGTCAAGAAACTTGATCTGAATATCCTAGGGTGGTCGTGGAACCCAAGGCTCATGGCTGGAATTCAGCAGCTTGTTTGGCGTTACTTTCCAGAAAATTGTCAAAAGTGTCGTGAGAGAAAGTCGTAGTTGGTGTCAAGTGGTTGCATTTTGGGGTATTGATGCATAATTGCTATTTCATGTACTATGTTGTGTTATTATATGCCTTGTCATCATATGTGGATCTATCTCTTTATTTTTAAGAAGTTGACTCTTGCCAGTGGTACTTTCAATTCAATGAATGTAACCCAGATAGTGGAGCAAACGGAGGACTCGAGACTACGGAGAAGAGTAGCGGAGGATAGTCGTTCGGTTTCCTACTTGTATTTTGGTGGTAGCTTATTAAATGTCTACCCAGAGATGTAGCATGACGACCAGCTATAAGTGTCGTGGTTCATTTTCTATGTTGTAATAATTTTAATTTTAGTTGCAAGACTTAGAGTGTCATACGTGTAATACTAAAAGCATTAAGTGGTTGATTCTTGTGGTTCCACTGATGTTTTGCATTTATTGATTATTTACCATCATGTTTCGGGAGCCGCTGTGATACTCTGACCATCCCCTCTTAAGGAGTTGTTTTAAAAATAAATAAATAAATAAATAAAATAGAACCATATTTTTTTGGAAAACGTGAAATGCAAAGTATTTCGCCCTTCAGAAATATGTCAATGCTTGTCAGAACATCAGCTTAGTAGCGCTCCAGAAGTAGGGTGCTACATAGAGTACCAAATTAGATTTCTCAAACGTACTTCTATATTGACAGCAGGTTATTCGCCACTACAATATCCGCTTTTGTTTCCACGCGGAGATGATTGTTAGACAGAAGGTATACCATTAAAGAATAGTCCACAAAATGAGTCAAGGAAAAGACAAACTGTTTCTATTAGAGAATTTTTTGCTTACAAGATTCAACAAGGAAAAGACGAAGACGCACCATTGTTGTTCTCCAGAAGGCTGTTCCAACAATTTTTGGTAGATGCTTACAGCATGGTCGAGTCGTCTAGGTTGAAGTATATCAGAACACATCAAAAAGAAATTAGAGCTGAGTTGTATAATGGTCTTACAGATGCTGTGCTACGAGGTGAAACCAATCCTGCTTCAAGAGGAAAAAGAATTGTCCTACCAACAACTTTCATAGGTAGTGCTCGCTATCTATTTCAGAACTATCACGACGCAATGGCGATTTGTAGGTGGGCTGGATATCCATATTTGTTCATCACATTTACTTGTAATCAAAAGTGGCCAGAATTGCAAAAAGAGCTATCAAAACATGGTCTCAACCCAGAAGATAGGTCGGATTTGCTTAGTCGTGTTTTTAAAAGTTAAACTTGATCTGTTGATAAAGGAGATAAAATAGGGAAATATTTTCAGAAAGGTTAAATCAGGTATGCATATTTATCTATATCCTTTTCTAATTGGTATAAATCGTACATTTATCGAACGTTGACTAAAATGTTTCCTTTTGTTTTGTAGTAATTTACACAATTGAATTCCAGAAATGTGGACTGCCTCATGCTCATATCCTGATATTTCTACATCTTGATTTTAGATACCAAACTCCCAATGATATAGATAAAATCATCTCTGCTAAAATACCAGATGAACAAACTGATCTGGCACTGTTTGCAATAGTTTCGTCGCTAATGATTCATGGTCCATGTGGCTTACAAAACAGGAAGTCTCTGTGTATGCAGAATGGAAAGTGCTCTAAACACTTTCCAAAGAAATTTGTAAACAGCACTACAATTAGTGAGGATGGATACCCTGTTTATAGAAGAAGGGACAATGGGATCACCATTCAGAAGGGACATGCGCTGGTTGATAATAGATATGTTGTACCTTACAACAAATACTTACTCATGAGATATAACGCTCATATTAATGTTGAGTGGTGTAACCAGAGCCGTTCTATCAAATATCTTTTCAAATACGTCAACAAAGGACATGACTGAATGTGGAAAAAACACAAGAAAGGGGGTTTGAATTGGGTTTTAGAAATCTTTTCGCAAAGCTTGTATGTTTATGAAAACCTTTTCAAAACAACTCGTTAATAAAATAAGGCAGTACGTAAGTAAAGAGAAGAGAAAAGAGAGTGACACAGTGATTTATACTAGTTCACTATCACCTGATATCTACGCCTAGTACCTTCACAAACTTGAAGGATTTCTCCACTATAATCAACCTAATTACACTTGAGAGTATAATACTGCCAACCTGGTTATACTCACAACTTCTTAGAACGACTTAGTGCAATCAAGCTTCTAAGATATACAGCCACTACTGGGCTAAATACAATGTTCAAAAATGATTTGAAACAATATCAAAATAACTCTCACAAAGAGGATATACAATGAAAAACTCAAGCACAAAGAATAATTTTCAAACTGAAAGGGTAAAAACAATTAAGTGCTTTGTTCAATATGATCTCAGATACTTGGAATGATTCTTGGTTGCTCATTTTGTATCACAACATTAACCTACTTCAGTGGGTGAAGTAAGGTATATATAGCTAGGGTTGTGAATAGTGTCGTTGTGACCTAACAACTCTTTTCACCTAGGTCAAAAGACTTCAGATCCCTTTTTGTGGCTTTAGCAAGTCACGTCATTTTCACTCTACTCAAAGCATACTGACATAGCAGACAAAATCAGAATGTTTGTCTCTTATGAGTTTTTTTGAATATATAAGACCCTTCCAGAGCAAGTTTCCTGATGATTATATTCGTTGACATTCCCTTTGGCATTTGATACCTCGTACATTAAAATACTTCATTAATGAGGTCTCTTAAATACATGAAGTAGCCTTAAATGAACTTCAGTCTGATTTCTTATCAGAGCCACACTGTTCATCAGAGTGAGCTTGAAACAGAGGTGAGTTCTTCAGTACAAAATGTGTTGGCCTTTCACATGATAAAGTCATGAAGAATTGGACAAAGGCTTCCATAGAGTAGTCCAACCAAAGTCTATTTATGCGTTGACTGAATACCAGAGCATTGACCAGAAACAGAGTTGACTAAGCCAGAACATAGTCTTGCCAATGTTGATTACCAACAGAGTTGACCAAGTCAAAGTATGGTCTTACCAGAGCGTTGACCACCAATAGAGTTGACCATTTCAGAGTTGGGCTTTCACATGATAACGTCAACGAGATTTCAGAGGATCCATGCCAGACTTAGATTTATGGATCATAGTGTGAAATTCACAATTTCACTAAGTCTTCTGATACAATTTCTTCTGATGAATAGTGATTTACTGCACACTAACAAACACATCAGAGGATAAATTGTTCTATTTACTATTTGTTATCATCAAAACAATTAAGGGTCATTGTTTCTGAATCCACTTGATTCCAACAATGACCGTGTTACCACGAAATTTTATCAAAGTGCAGCAAATCAGGAACAACGTCAATGTGTGGATGAAATAAAGTTATATTATGACGGTAGATATTTGTCCTTATGTGAAGCAGCATGGAGATTATTTGCATTTGATATCCATTAAAGAGAACCTTTGGTAGAGTAATTGTCGTTTCATTTACCAAACCAGCACACAGTTGTCTTTAATGATGATGAGTCATTAGATCGAGTTTTGGACAATCCAAATTCTCACAAATATAAATTCCTAGCATGGATGGAGGCAAATAAAGAATTCCCAGAGGCAAAGGACCTGACTTATAGTCAGTTCACTTCGATGTTTGTTTGGCATCAAAAGGAAAAGCGGTGGAAAAAAGACAGAATGGATTCAAGATTGCAAGACTTCATTTCGTTCATCCAGGTAGTGGTGAGCTTTATTACTTGAGAAATTTGCTTAATTATGCTAAAGGAGCAAAGTAATTCAGTGATATAAGTACGGTGAACAATATTGTTTATCCAATGTTTCGAGATGCCTGCTATGCAATGGGTTTGTTGGATGATGAGAAAGAATATATTGATGGGATAATAGAGGCAAGTCACTGGGCTTCTGCACATTATTTAAGGAAGCTTTTTGTAACCTTATTGGTCTCAAACCAGTTGAGCCAACCTGAATTAATTTGGAGTAAAACTTGGCAGTATCTATCTGACGACATTTTGCATAGGGAGATAAACAATCTTCAAATTGATGGTAATTTGCACGTGGTCTATTTATTTATTTTTTCTATATCGATGTCTTTTTTTGTTTTCAACATTGCAGGCAAATATGGTTTGACATTAAATAATTATATATTGATTTTTTTTTTGTGCAAAATTGGTTTTGACTGATGATGAACTGAAAATTTTTACTCTGACAGAAATAGAGAGATTATTACAAAGCAATAATAGGAGTTTGGTAGAATACCCTTCGATGTCACAGCCAGACATGTTGTTGCTATCGAATGCTCAGAATAGACTACTTCAAGATGAACCTAATTATGATAGGGAATCTTTGGCTGCAGAGCATGTCAAGCTGCTGTCAGCAATGACCTCTGAACAAAGGGAAATATATGACAAAATAATGTTGAGTGTTAGTGAAAACCATGGTGGACTGCATTTCATCAATGGTTTCGGGGGATTAGGAAAAACTTTTCTCTAGCAAGCCTCAGCTGCTTCTCCAAGATCAAAGGGGGAAATTGTTCTGACTGTCACATCAAGTGGGATAGCGGCTTCGTTGATACCAGGAGGTAGGACGGCTCATTCAAGGTTTGCTATCCAATTAAATATTGATGAGGATTCCACTTGCAACGTTAAACAAGGCATTCCTTTGGCAAACTTAATAATAAAGGCTAAGCTCATTATATGGGATGAGGCTCTAATGACGAACAAACACTATTTTGAAGCCGTTGATAGAACCTTTAGAGATATCCTTAGATTCTCCAATCCTGATAGTTTGAATCAACCTTTTAGAGGTAAGGTGGTGGTTTTGGGAGGTGACTTTAGACAAATTCTTCCTGTTATACCTAAAGGACCAAGACAGGATGTTGTCTATACATGAATTAATTCATCTTGTCTAAGGTAATTTGTCGAGGTTCATACTTTAACAACAAACATGAGGCTTCTGTCTGACTCTTCAAAGTCAGCTGTAAATGAAATGAAGAAATTTTTAGATTGGATATTGAGTGTAGGAGAAGGAAAAATTGGGGAGGAGAAAGATGAAGATATGATCATCCAGATTCCTGATGATATGCTCATAAAAAATTCGGGAGATCATTTTTCTTCAATAGTCAATCATACTTACCCATATTTTCTAATTAATTTTAGTAACCCATCTTTTTTCAAGATAGGGCAATTTTGGCTCCAAAAAATGAAGTTGTTGACACTCTGAATGATTATATGTTGGATTTGCTTCCAGGAGAAGCAAAAAGCTATTTGAGTTACGATACCTCATGCTCTCAAGATGAAAATGTGGACGGGCAACACAATATTCATACTCCTGAATTTTTAAATACTATAACAGTGTCAGGCCTTCCAAATCATGAGATAAAGCTGAAAGTAGATGTACATGTTATGTTGCTTAGAAATATAGATCAATCCTCAAGGCTATGCAACGGTACCTGGTTAATCATCACACACCTGGGAAAATATGTTATTGAAGCGAAGGTTATTTCTAGAAGTACCATCGGACAAAAGGTTTTGATACCCAGGATGTCACTCACTCCTTCTGATCTAAGAATTCCGTTCAAATTTCAGTGCAAACAGTTTCCCATCAATCTTTGTTTTGCGATGACTATAAATAAAAATCAAGGGCAATCTCTTAAGCATGTTGGTATCTAACCTACCACAACCTGTGTTTTCCCATGGACAACTATATGTTGTCATTTCAAGAGTTACTTCACGCAGTGGTTTGAAAATTCTTATTCTTGACGAAGAAGGTCAATCAACTACAACCACTTCAAACGTTGTTTACAAGGAAATATTCCAAATTATAAAATAGGTATGATGCATCTTATGTTTTGATTTCGTTGATATATTTGAAGTCATTTTTTCTTACTGATACATTTACCATCTCACAGCTAACACATGCAGGATTGGGCCAGAGTTTTCATCTTATCTGATGCAATTTGCAATAATGATCCTGTTGTGATACATTCAACTGTTATTTAGAAAGCTTTCCCGATACATAGCCCATAAGGGATGTGACGTGTATTTGCCAACTTTGTGTTCACAAGTTCTCTATATCTTTTTTTTTTGGTGGACTTTGTAGAAGTTATACTTCCTTTGAATTGATAAGAAATTTAGTAACTTACTTAATTCAGTTTGGAATTGTTTATGGTTTTATATACAGTTGATATTATTTCATTACTACAATGATTTTTTTGATCGTTAGTGATGTGCTTTTTCACGTGTGATAAACATTATTTTCACATTTTATTTTAATTTCTTTTTACCATCTTAAACGTATAATAATCAACAAATTAAAGCATAGATCCGAATATGTAGCCCATGCAACGCACGGGTATACACACTAGTAACTACTTTAAAGTACATTGAGTTCAATTACATTATGATGTGTTTGTTTTAGATTGTGGCCCTTTAGAATTGATTTCAAAATTCCATTGGATTTGAAAAAAACAGGCATCATCAGGCCTCGTTAGGGGCGTAAATGAGTCAAGCCAAGCCGAGCATCTGAAGCTTGAGCTTGGCTTGTGAAAAAATTGTAAAGCTTGAGCTTGGCTCGAGTTTGGCTTGCTAAAAAAAAGTAAGACTAGAGCTTGGCTTGTTAAGCTCATTTATAACTTAATTATTTCTATATTTATGAAAAAAAATTCTTAAATTATTTTAAAGTTTATTTATTTAATAAAGATTGTAATACTATGTGATAATCTACAAATAAAAATATGTGTTTAAGTTGTGGCATGTGAAATTCAAAAATATTAACCACCTCTAAATCAAAAGAAATAAAATATAAAAAGTATTTAATTTTGATTTCATAAAATAGTGATCTCATTACTAGAGAATATTTTTTGCGAAATATTGAGAAAAAAATATGCAAACATTGAGAGATTTATGAATGGGGAAGAGATTTAACGAAGGAAGAGACATACCCATTCTCAATTAGTTAGCAAAATTTCGTTGAACCATAATGAATGTAAGGGTTCTAAAATGATTTATAATGTACACGAGTGAAAGTCGAAACGTGCCTCTTCACACGATACCTGAGAAAATGGTTTGAACTAAATGCAGCAACCCACTATAGCATCTTTTCAAATTTCAATGAATTACATAGTAAAAATAGCACAAAAAAATATAAACCTAAAAAGACAGTTATACCCTCAAACGAGCTATTCACGAGTTGTTAATATCGAGCCTATAAGGCTTGAGCTTGGCTCATTTAAATAATCGAGCCCAATCGCAAGCTTGAATTTGTTTATTTAATTAAACAAACGAGTTTTACCGAGCATTTAACGAGCCGAATTCGAATAGTTCATGAATAGCTCGGCTCATTTATACCCCTAGGCCTCATTATATTCAATTATACGGCCAAAACTATCTAAAGCAAATAGAGGTAAATAAGTTTGATATATTTTACGCAATTGCTTTATATTATAAAACTAGTATGTAACTCGTGCCGTGCACGGGAACATTTTTATAAATTTGCTTCTCAATATTTTTTATTATAAAAATGAAATATAATAATATTGTGGTAGTAATTATTAAATCTAAGTTATATTATAAAGAACCTAACGTACAACATGAAAGTAAACTAATATTAATTTAGATGTATACGATACAAAAAATATAAATATATGCCAATCAATACAACTTGATAAAAAATATTTTATGAAACTGATATTCATAAAAGAATAGCAATATGTAATTTATGGGTTAATACTACATTATACATTAATTAAAAACATTTAAAAAATTTATATAATGAAATTTGTTCATAATTTGAAAATATATATTTGTATATTTATATATATAATATATATAAATATACATGTGTATACATATTAATTTATCCGGAATGTATAGTTAAATACATTTTTTATGTATAAATCACAAATGTATATGACGTATATATTATTGGAAAGTAACAATGTTTGATATGTGATAAAATATAATGCAAAAAAATTTATTGCTAAAGAAAATATAAGCACAACATATATATTTTAGAAAATGTTAAATTGAGTAATTAATTTTTTTTTTAAAATCAAATATTGTGAAAAAACTCTAAGACCTAGTTATTTTTTTGGATACAAATAATATTTTGGTTACTTAGTGGATTGAGTTTTAAAAAAAATTGGATAAAATTAATTAACTAAAAAAATAAATATAACAATAAGGTAGTAATGGATGGACAACATTCAATTAGTTCCTCATTAGAATTTGTCATATGCATGGCCAACAAACTCTTAAAATGAAGTCTGCACTAAATGGCATGAAATTGGTGATTCATATTATATATTTTGAGCATCAATTTGCACTATACGGTTAAAGTTCTGCAAATTTGCAACTGAAATTCATGACAGAGTTTCAATACATAGACAAATAGTTAGTTAATTGGCTTGTTATATTGAGTGAAGGTAGATACGATTTTACTCCATTATTTGTTAACATATAAAATAGATATTTAATTCAAGTTGCCTTAACTAAACTGGCCCCAAAGTAGCTGTGATACCGATAAAAAAAGTCACCATAGAAACACACTACAAGAATTTTTGGCCGTAGCGTGGGTCAAAAGCCAACGCTAAACTGAAAAAGCCGATGCTACAAGCCAGAATAGCGTCGGCCACTCTCCAAGGCTCATTGCAACACATTTGTGTAGGCTAATTTTAAGCCGACACAACTTGGCAGCTTGAGGTGAGTGAATAGAGGCCCACGCTAAGGTTAACATCGGCTTGACCCACGCTACCTAGCATCGGTGTGACCCACGCTAAGCTTCGCATCAGCATACTGTCCTACCTAGAGTGGGCTTGGCTGACGTAATCTTTTTTATTTTTTATTTTTAAATTTTTTTCTCATTATTATATAAAAATCACAATGCACACACAACTGTTAATTTTTGTTAAAATCATTTCATTTAAAGTGCATGACTCCACAGTCTACGACAACACTGTATATTAACAAAAAATTGCACCTACAAGTAAAGAAAGAGAAATAAAAATAGAAATAGAGATAAAGACTAACCGGTTTTGATGTCAATTGCTTGTAAGCTTAGTTAGTGGTGCACACAGAAGGTGAAGGAGGAAACTGCATTAAAAAAATCCAATAAATGCAATGTGAAAAAACTTTAAAAAATTGAAACATAGCTTCATTATTCAAGTAATTTGTATAAGAGAACTTGTGTGATGAAGTTCTTTCTCCTATAATTGAGACATTTTCTCCTATGTTCCAGTTCTTTCTCAAAACGATACAGTGATGAAGAAGCAGTGTTCCAAAGTTTCAGAGATATCAATGAGCTAATCAAAGATATGTTAGAGCTAAAGGCAAAACATTCTGCTATGGAGACAGAATTGAAAGAGATGCATGACCATCACTCTCAATTAAGTCTTCAGTTTGCAGAGGTTGAAGGTGAGAGACAAAAACTCATGATGACTCTTAAAAATACTACTCGAGTATCCAAGAAGCCTCCAAATTCATCAACCTGCTTCGGAGACCATTCCTTATAGATAGCCACACTAAGGGCAGCATTTTTTTACCCCCTTGCACAGGCCAATAATCCATGCTTGGTTAAAATATTCGTGGCCCCATATATATATATATATATAAAGTTACACCTTCTAAAAAATAGGTGGGTGCATTATATATATATATATATATATATATATATATATGGGATCCGCTAGAATGCACCCACCTATTTTTTAAAAGGTGTAACTTAACAAGGACTTTAGGGTGCATTTGACAATTTTTTTAGTTATAGTTTGCCAAGTTGCACCTTCTAAAAAATAGGTGGGTGTACTCTAGCAAACCCTAAGTTACATCTTAGGGTATATTTGACAACTTTTTAGTAGTTTACTAAGTTGCATATTCTAAAAATAAGTGGGTATATTCTAGCAAATATATATATATATTACACCATTGTAGAGCAACAGTAGGAATAAATCTCTGATTGAATTATAGTAATTATAGTAATCAAATTGCAAAGCCATTAAATTGAACCAATTAAGATGTTAGTTATTTAATCATTGATCATGGGGGCAGTGCCACAAGTATCTCAATTGCCAAATTTATTTCACAGCAGAAACAAATAAAAATTAAAAAAACCTAGTCTTCAACAAATGATGAAAACAAAAGAATGATGCATATATCGTAAGTTTTAGAGCAATTGGGAGTCAATAGAGTGAGAGAGAATGTGTGTTTTCAAAAGAAAAAGAAGAGTCAAACCTGAAAGGCAGCAATAAGGTAACGAACTGAGTGAGAATGGCCACGCTCTCTGTCGTCCCTGGCAAGCCAAATCGAAGCAGAGATGAAGCTTCTGCACAGGCAATAGCTTTGCAGACGTCGGCGCGCGGTGATTTGCAAGGAAGCAACGAGCGGTTATTCGAAGTCAACGACGCGCGATCAATGTAAAAGGAGATGGAAGCAGTTTCAAAAGCCGTGGGGTTTAACATAATGTAAAAGAGAGAAAGAAAGTGTTTTCGTGGGAGTGGGCCAAAAGAAAATGCCGACAAAAACTTGATTTCAGATAAAAAAAATTAAGGCAAAATTGCATTCTAGATCCTTTAAGTTATTTTAAAGTTTCATATTAGTCTTTTAAGCTTTTTTTTTGTCAATTAAGTCCCATAAATTAGGTTTGGATGACAAAATAAGACTTTTTTTTACCATTTCTCCATCTCCTCTCCTATGTTGCACTCTCCTAAGCCTATGTGGCACTGCTGATGTGTCAATAATTATAATAAAAAATATTTTATTCATTTAACTTATTTAATTATAAAAAAAAACTTCATCTTCAACCTCCAAATCTCTCTCTCTCTCTCTCACTCAGCGAACTCCCTCCTTCTCTCACGGTGCAACCACCATTCCACCACTCTCCTACTTCCTTCCCTACTCCCCACCGCCCTCATTTCTCTCCAATCTGCCTCCCCTTGGCCCCCTCCCCAACTCACTATCTTGTATCATCACGAGCAGAACCATCGGGGGCGAGCAGAACCACCGCGAGCAGATCAGAGGCGAGCATAATTCCAGATCTTGTGCAAAAAAAAAAAAAAAAAACAGAACCAACACAGAACCACCGCTAAATACAAATACACCTTCGTTGTTTTCATTTTTTTGGAACATGTTTCAACCCTTTTGATTACTACTTGAACTCTCAGTTTAGCTGCCTACTCATAATGTTTGTTTTGCTATTGTTGTTGCTTCAGTCATGGTCTCTTGTTTCCAATTTAGCCCTTCGTTAGATTTTGTTTGTGGCGTGAATCTTATTTTAGGCTTTTTACGGAAGTCAAAATTTGTGAGATCTGAAATTGGCGGTGGTGTTGTGAAGGGCTTAGTTTGAGGTTTTGTGGGTTTGTTGTTTATTTTTGTTGAAAGTTAAGATTTTTTTTTTTTGGTTGGGTTTTATTTTGGAGATGAAGATTGAGGTGGGTTTAGGAGGAGGTGGGTTATGGAATGAAGATGAAAAAGCCATGGTGTTGGAGATTCTAGGTTCTAACGCTTTTGATTACTTGGTTGCCAACTCGATTCCTCAAAAAAAGAAAAAAAATTGAATACACCATCTCACTTCATCATAGAAATCAACACAGAGAAAAAAATTAGGAGGTTGAAGATGAAGATGTGGCACTGTTGAAGGTTGGGGAGGCGGATCCGGCACTAGACAGAGAGCAGGAAGGAGGAGAGTGGGGAGAGAGGATATTTTTTTTATTTTAATTAAATAAGTTAAATAAATAAAATATTTTATTATTATAATTATTAACACATCAACAGTGCCACATAGGCTTAGGAGTGACACATAGGAGAGGAGATTGAGGAATGGTAAAAAAAGCCTTATTTTGTCATTCAAATCTAATTTATGGGACTTAATTGATAAAAAAACCTTAAAGGTCTAATATGAAATTTTAAAATAACTTAAAAGACCGAGGACAAAATTTTTCTAGAAATTAAAAAAAACTTTGTGGGTCAATTTGTGAAGGCCCAGCGGCGAAAAGGTCGACGCTTATAGCGTGAGAGACACGTGGCAGTTACAAATGTATTTATAGATAGACGTGTTTGCATCACGAAATGGTCTATTCGCATCGCAACAAATTTCCTTCAGCATCTGCCTTCATTTTCTAACATGTGTGTGCAGTGTGTCACGTGTGTGTCATGCATGCTGACATGTCCATGATGACTCACGATGCATTCATGTAGCGAATTGGGTTTGCTCATGTCGCGATAGCTTCGAGATACTTCTTCGTACAAGATAATGTTGTTCACATCACGAATAGGTGCATTCGCATCGCGAACCGATCTAAACTAAAATGATTGGTTTTGGTCTTTCCTTAACCTCAGATCCAAGTCAATTACTAACTTTGGGTCCTAAACAAGCTTATGAATCATCCAACATGTGATTATACAATATCATTTAATCACACGAGGAAATTAGGGTTTTTGCAAACCTGGGATGTGACACATATTCTCATGCCATTAGTTTAACAAAAATCTTTGTCGAAGCGCATCTTTTCTTGAACTACGGTTTCCTTCATCTAAATTGTTCTCTATGAATTGTTATTTATCAAACACATGTGCTTTTTTTAGTTATGTTTCCTTTCCTTCGTATTTTCCAAACGCATATTCTACCTTTTATTTGCATTTCCTCATTGAATGCTCTTTTATCTGACACCCCTCCTCAAACTCACGATGCGTTAATAGGAAGCATCGAGAGATTGCTAGTCAAGAAACGAAAACGTGAAATAGAATGTGCCTTTGTAAACAAATTAACAAGTTGCATGGAGGAGGAAACAAGGAGTAAATTGATGGTCCCCTTTTGAAAGTGATGGCGAGTGAAATGACAGTCAATCTCATTATGCTTGGTGCGTTCATGGATGATTAAGTTGCGAGTAATTTGTATAGCATTTATATTATCACAATACATAGGAGTTAGTGCAGAGGAAAAGACAACCATAGAGTCAAATAACCATGACAACCAAGCTATTCCTGTAGTGGTAGATGCAATGACAGATACTCAACTTCTATGGAAGATCAAGGAACAATGTCGTTGCTCCCCCCCCCCAAAAAAAATAAATGAGAGAATCCCCTAGAAAAATGTAAAACCCTATGGTGGGCTTATGATCAATGGAATCTCCACCCCCAGCATCTGAATAAGCACAAAATTCCAAGGAAGAGGATGAAGGAAAAAGAAAACTCTAAAATCATGAATGCTCCAAAGATAACAAAGAATGCAAAGAAAATATTCCTAATGAACTCTAGTGGGAGAGGAAACAAACTGACTAAAAATACGCACTACATAAGTAATATCGAGTCTAGTGATAGTAAGATACAACAAATTGCCAATAAGGGTACAATACAAATTGGGATTTGATAGAGGAACACCATCAGAAGAGGTATACCGAGCATTAAGCTCAAGAAGAGTATCTTTTGTTCGAGTTTCCGATAGATCAGGTTATTCAATGAAGTTGGGAATGTAGTTAGATTGAGAAAAAAGAAACTTATAGGAGAGTAGGCAACTTTAGTCCCCAAAAACTAACGAAGAGTACCCATGTCTTTCATCTCAAACTGTTGAGCTAATTGCAGTTTTAACTCCACAATCCCATCAACATCATCCCCAGTAATACTCATGTCATCATCATATAAGGAGAGTAAAATACGACCATGAGAAGTGCACTAGAGAAACAAGGCAGAATCATGTGGACTAGAATCGAAACTAAGAGATGCAATCACAATGGAAAACTTTTCAAACCAAGCTCGATGAGCTTATTTGAGCCAGTAGAGAGTCTTCTTCAATTTACAAACTTCACTTGGATTATGAAGAGCTTATTTGTATGAAGCGAGCTTAGACAAACTAGGAACGAAGGTCAGGAAAGAAGCAAAAGAAGTGGAATAAACAAAATCTAGTAAGTGGGTGGACTTACGATCACACTAAGCATTACGAGGAGGAGGATCAACAATCATAGAAGGCTATGATACCATGTTAACAATAGTAATGCATAAAAAAGAAGAGAAGGATAGAGCAAAGGAGAAGAAACTCTACTAAGGTCCAATGGTATTGCAATGCAAAAAAATTAGGGAATACAGAGGGTAAGAGTAATTATATGTGTAATAAGTAAAAGACTAAACTACGCTTAAGTAAAGTAAAAAAAATAAAACACCAAATCTTATTATTTTCTAGAACCTTAACAGGGGATGACTCTACATGTGGACCAGGGTCGGCCATTTTACTAACCTAAAAATGCGAATAGAAGCTATTACCTTTTCACTGAGCAGCCTAACAAACACTTGAGGGACAATCTTCAAAAATTGGTAAGAAACATAGATAAACAAGGGAAGTCTTCGGCTCAATAAATAATAGTAGGCGAAGGAAGAAGAATTAGAACTAGAATGATAGTTTACAAACTAGATGGATTTCTAAATTTTATTCAAGACTTCAAATGATCTCTAAACCAACAAGGGCACCAAAGGTCATGGGCCATTTTTTTGAAGGCAAATTATCACTCTCAAATTAAACCCACAAAGAAGAAACTTGACGATTGGGCCAGCCCAGTGCCCAACATCTGCATGTGACGCGACAAGAGGCCAATCAAAGGCGAACTACTCATAAGTTAGATCAAACCGACGTTAAAATGTACTGACTTGGGGGAAACTGTTCTGTACCTCTGCTAAGCCCTATTATGGGCCAATGGGCTACCATGAGATTGACATTCTTCCTAAGCTTCCAACAGATGCTAGTTAATTACCACATGCACATTTGGGAGAGTAGAAAACTAAATAATGGTTGACTGTTGAGTGACGACGTACGAATTTGTTGACATAAACTGTCTTATATTATTTACCTATATAAGTCGGAGAGTTGTACCTATAATGGAATGCATTCATTCTAAACATTTTTACTCTCCTGAATCACACACTGACTTGGGCGTTAGAGCAATTATAGGTGGCAATGAAATGCTGGGTGAGGTTGTACCAAAATAAATCACTCATTTAGCTTTGGGTCATTGGAACCCGAGTTTCATCAAATTCTTTATCAAATTTTTTAAGTGCATGGATAAATATGCGATATGCAAAATAGATAAGATATATAAGGGGTCAGATTAATTATGTCCTGCACTTTTTATTTGTACCTCAAATAATAAATTCGAAAAACAATGTTTACACTACGAAACAAAAATGAAAAACAAAAAGATAACTTGATATATGATCCACATTCATCAAAAAGAGTATGATCATGATTGCTGAGACCATGATTAAAAAGCATTTGTACGAAAAGCATCTGCAGTAATTAGGCATTCCAAATCAAAACAGGCACTCCAATCTTTGAGATGCAGCACCAAATCATTGTGCTGCAATCGCCAAGTATTAGAACCTGGACAGTACCAAATAAAATAAAATTAAACAGTTTAATACAGTAATGATAATATTTAAAGACTCTTAACATACACTGCCTATGTACTTTCGTTTAAGAAAAATTTAATTTTTGTTTAACTTTTATATTAAATCACCATAAGTTAAACAATTATATGTATGAAATACATATGAAAGTATTAATTATTCATATCAGATGAATACAAAGATAGAAAAAGCAAATAATTTTTGCATCAACATCTTAGTCTATAGGACGACTTAAAAGAATTACCGTCAGAAGTTTTGTATAATACCTAAACAATGTCAAATGCTTCTCGATAAACCACACTAGTTGTGCACTACAAGAAAAAGCGGGCAGCTCTAGTGTGCACGAAAGAAGAATTTTACAATGAGGACAGTTCTGTGGACCATTAATGACTTCCCTGCTTATGGCATGTTGTCTGGTTGGGGTACTCATGGTAAAAATGACATGTCCGTATTGCATAGAGCATACAAAGGCCTTTACCTTGAAATTCGGGGGGAAGAATTCTTGGTTTGACTCACATCGCAGGTTTTTACTAGGTGATCATCATTTAGTCAGAATAAGAACACCTTCAAGAAGGGGGGAAGTTGAATTAGATGGCCCGCCCCCAAAGTTAACTTCAGAACAGATTTGGAGCAGAGTTATGGAATTGCAAAAAATCACAGATTATAGTGAATTGCATCGATTTGAAGGATATGGACAATGGCATAATTGGACAAAAAGAAATATTTTTTGGGATCTGCCTTATTGGAAAGATAATTTATTAAGATACAACCTTGATGTTATGCACATTGAGAAGAACTTTTTTGACAATATTTTTCTCATAATGATGAACGTCAAAAGAAAAATGAAAGATAATGATAAGGCCAGACTAGACTTACCACTTTATTGTAGGCGAAATGACTTGCATTTGATGACTCGGATGGATGGGAAAACCCTGAAACCCAAAGCCTGTTACTCTTTAACTGCTGAGGAAGCTAAGTTAGTTTATCGGTCGATAAAAGAACTTCGAATGCCAGACGGTTATTCTTCTAATTTGGCAAGATGTGCCGATGTGAACAAAGGAACCATGATTGGGATGAAAAGCCATGATTGTCATGTATTCATGGAGTGTTTACTTCCTATTGTATTTAGTTCTCTGCCGTCAAATGTCTTAAATCCACTTACTGAACTCAGCCAATTTTTTAAAGATTTGTGTTCTGCGACATTGAGAGAGGATGGTCTTATAAAGATGGAGTAGAACATACCAGTCATTCTTTGTAAGTTGGAGAGAATATTTCCCCTGCTTTCTTTGATTCTATGGAGCATCTCTCAGTGCATCTTGCACATGAAACTAGGCTTGGTGGACCGGTTCAATATAGATGGATGTATCTATTCGAAAGGTAATATAATAAAATATTCTTGAATATGAATATTCATTTGAAGGGTTAAATGTATCAATTTTGATCAACGTTGTTATTTTAAAGATTTATGGGTGACTCAAAACGATCGGTGAAAAATATGGCCAGGGTTGAAGGATCTATTTGTGCAACTTACTTACACCGTGAAACAATCCATTTCTGTTCCCATTATTTTATGAACTTCATGTTGACACCAACAAATAATAGGAATGAAATAGAAATTGAAAGTGAAAGACAACCACTAGCCTTATCAATATTTGGCATTCTCGGTCGTCATGCTGGAAAGGAGTTGACTCACTGGTTAACAGGAGAAGAGTTCAAGTTAGCTCATGTTCACGTGTTGATCAACTGTACCGAAGTATCACCATATCCTACGTATGTATCATTTTGACAACTTTCAATTTCTTTTATCCACAACTACTCATGATCATTTGTTTGATAATGACTTGATCAGGACATTCTTGTTAACTAAGCCCACAAGCAAACAAGACTCTTCTACCTATATTCATGAATATTTCCCAACGTGGTTTATGAACCAGGTATGTATTTGTAGTCCTATTTGAACTATTTATTGTTTAAAAATACAAAAGATTTTTTGAAAAAAAGAACCATAATTTGTTTGCATATGGTGTATACGCAGGTGTACAGTAAGGCAGAATCCCCTAAAATCCAACACTTGAGAAATTTATCTCATAGTCCTAAATCACGTGTAAAAGAATGGCACACATTTTTCGTAAACGGATACAAATTTCAAACCCAGTCAAAAACAGAGGGAAAAAAACAATTAACAGCGGAGTTTATGTAAAAAGTGACACAGATGGAGGTGAAGACGACTTCTACGGCGTGATTCAACATATATATGAACTGGCGTACAATACTTTAGACTATACTAAAAGAATAGTGTTATTTTATTGTAATTAGTTTGATCCATAGTAGAGGCACAAAAGTGGATCGAAAATATAATACTGTGGAGATATGCATGAGCAGAAGTGATATGCATGAGCAGAAGATACCTAATGTTTGATCTGTTTATCATGATACAAAATGTAAGACAAATGTATTATGTCCCTTATCCATCAACTCGAAGGGACAAACAAGGTTGGCGTGTAACAATAAAAACAAAACCAAGGGGTCGCATTGAAGCAGATAATCCACATGAAGAAGTGGCTTATCAAGTGGATGAGATGTCTCATGTTAATGTAGTAAATGAAGTGGAACCCATTTCTCGACTACGTGACAATCCAATCACATATGAAGATGTAGATAGAGATGAGGAATTAAATGAAGAAGTGGCAGAACCATCAAGATCTGAAGACGATGTCGAAGTAGAGTGGGCAGAATGGGTAGAATGAAATTGTTTAACTTTTTACAATTAGAGAAATGTCTAACAATATATTTTAATTTGTCAGTTATTTTCATAACTTGTTGTTTATTTTTTATGGAATTCATTTTTAATATTGTTATGTTTAAATATAATATTTCATGACTATTTTCGTTGATTTGCTCTATAGACATATATGACATCGGGATCAGGATCTGACCCCCAAACCACCCATTGGTGGTAAAGGGAAGGGGAAGGTCAACGCCATCGACCCCCCCGTCGTTGGAGGCCGAACATTATTAGGTGTGACCCTGCTGGGTTTTCGACGTTGTCATCTACACAACGCCGCATACATCCACGCCTACATAGCCTCCAGCACGTTCGACCCTACACAGCCTACAGCACATTCGACACCTATACAGCCTCCAACACCTTCTGCACTGACACCCCTTTTGCCTCTCATTCACATGATTCCCAACCCGGGGTTCCAGCAGACACATGGCACTTCTAGTTCCCATGTTGTGCCAGAGATGGTGCCCGATGCTCATCAGTCCGAGCATGAGTATAGTACGGGCCATACACCTAATTAGACCTAGGTTGAGCAGTAGGAGGTTGAGCAGGAGGTTGAGGATCTTGAGATGCTTCATGATGGTCGAGTTGTTATCAGGCCCGCTGGTAAAGGGTAAGTATTTACATTTTTTTTGAGTTATTAATAATTCATATATATATATATATATATATATATATATATATTTTGTTTTTTGACATGTTTTTATTGTTCAGGTTCCTTCCCTCAAAGCCAGCTGCGAAGGCTATCACAACAACAATTGAGGAGAATTATTCAGTGTATTGGCCCACCTGGGGGATGTTGAAGGACAAGGAGCGGAAGCATATATTCAAATCTTTCAAAGTAAGTTGCAATTTTTATTTTATTGCATATTTTTTTTATTTCATAAATTTTAGTTATGTTTAATAATGTCTTATATTGATGCAGGAGAGGGTTGCTTGGATGGAAGAGGATAAGGAGCTGATCGAGAAGAACGTTCATATGAAGGTCTCCCACCGCCTTTCTGATATGCTTAGAGATGCCCGCCTCAGGGGGCAGCCCACTGGATAGGGGATCATATCTGGCAGTAGCTGGGAGAGCACTGGCGCTCCGCTGAGTACAAATCGATCTGCGAGAAGGCCAAGAAGAACAGAGCCTCTGAGAAGGGTGGGAGCTTGCACACCGGAGGTTCCGTCAGTCAGACGCAACATGCAGCTCAACTTGTACCTGTCATATTATTATTGTTGTTATTATTATTATTATTATTATTATTATTATTATTATTATTATTATTATTAATTACAGTCGAAGAGGTTGTACGAGCTCTATCTTGCAACTCATATTCGGAGGAGTAATAGTGATTTCATTGATGATCGATCGAGGCGAACTCAGGTAATTATAAATTAATGAATATTTTTTTAATAATGTTTATATTGTTTTCTTAAAAAAATTTGACTTATTTGTTCATGCATGACAAGAGGAGTTTGAGGTGAGGATGTCTCAGATTAGATCTCAGACATCATCATGTTCCCCGTCTTAGAGCCTTGAGGATCCATCTGCACCGCTCAGAGTTTAGGCAGATGTTGGCGACAAGAAGAAGGGTCACCTATACGGTGCTGGAGACCTTGCCAGCAACTACAAGAAAGGGACCAACCGCCTCCACATCGGAGAATCATCGAGTAGTAGCGGTGCCAGTCGTTGCTCTACCGCGGATGAGCAGGAATTAGCTGAGATAAAGCGGAGACTGGCTGCTTCTGATGAGGAGACCCGTTGGACGAACGCCATTTTGGCTCAGGTGCTGGAGCGACAGGAATAGATGTACCAGATGCTAGCCCGTCAGCAGCCTCAGCCTCATCATCAGCCACCTCCTCCGCCTCTTGGTACTGATGATGTCGATGACGCGGATGGTTTAGAGCATTTCGGGCATGATCAGGACTATCAGGATTATTCGTGATGTTTGTACTTATTTTTTTTATATTTTGATATTGTTCGGATATTTTTTTATTTATATTACGTTTCTTTTTTACTTTGTTTTTTAGTTTATGTTATCACATTTCTTAATATGGAATAAATTAATAATTAAATAAATCAATCAATTAATTAGTTAAATTAAATAAAAAATTAATTAATTAATTTAATTAATTATTTAAATTCATAAAAAAAAACAATACCGACGGGTATGGCCGTCGGTAATCACCGTCTGAAATTACCGACGGTTGCGTCCGTCGGTAAACTACCGACTGCCTTTTCCGTCGGAAATTATTGCCGGTTTTTAACCGACGGTAAAAAAAAATCGTCAGTAATCATTTGCGACGACCATTTTACCTACAGGCTAGTGGCCGTCGGTAATCCATCGGTAAATAAGTGTCATCGACGGTTTTTTTGCCTTACCGACGGCCAAAAGCTGTCAGTATAACCCCGCGTTTTCTCATAGTGGTGGAATTGCAAGGATTATTCTCGTCATCCGATAAACCATATTTAGTCTTATCAGATTGTGATATGAATGACTTCAAGTCATCAACTAAATTTTCAAATAAAGTGACTTTGTACCGAAATCTATATAATGTAAAAATGAAAATTAATTAATTATGTTGTGTGCTTCTTCTGCTATGTCAGGATTATTATTTATTAAAAAGAGTTTACAAAAGAACTATTCATGCAAATACCCAGCATTATCAAGCTCAACTGTCATTAATTAGTTCTTCTTCCCATTTCTCACGAATTTGCTCTCTTTACTGAGACCAGTAAGAACTCTAATGATGTCTAGAAAGGTGAAATAAGGAAATAGTTCAGTGTCATAATAAAGATTAATTTCTAATTGAAAATATTTTAAAATTGTCTTTTATAATTGGTAGGTAAGTTTGTCAACATAAAAGTGTTAAAATTTACTTACCAACCAGATAATTGCAATCAAACGTGATTGCAAATACTTCAATTGGAGTAGTGAAGTTGTAAGATATTTGTGGTAAGTTAGACTTGGTCTGCTTGATAACCTCGGTTTCGTAATCAAAGATAAGGCTAAATTTGTGGCTTGTAGCTCTATAATCCCCTTCAGTGGTGTCTACATCCAAATTTGTAAGCACGTAAACCTCATCTTCTTCCAAATGGTCTTTAAACTTACATACCAATTGTCGCCTTATTGTGCATCCAATACAGTCAGCATACAACAAACATTTTAGCAAAAATTATTTAAAAACGCAAAAACAGGTATACCATATGATGACTTAAGTTCATAAAAAAAATTGAGTAAAAACCTTGTTATCCATCATGACTTACTGTAAGGTGTAGTGATTCTTATGGTTTGCAGGATCTAAGACTATCCATTTGCGTACTACACGCATCATGACACGCACATTCTTTTGCTTGTTCTTGATGCCCGAGACCAACATGTAGGTAGGTGCCATTGCTTACCTTTTCCAGATACACAATATACCTTTTTTGATTCAATTCGTGACCAAGTAATTATGTGTATCAAACTCTATATGGTACCTATTTAAATAAGAATCATATCAATACATTGTTTAGGTTACTATTTAATTGCCCATGTAAATTATTAATGAATCAATCATAATAAATAAGTTATGAAATCTCGCTATTTAGTAATTTATGATTTTTTTGAACAGAATCAAGGAAATTATGTGTAATCAAGGTTGTTAAAATCGCATTTTAACTCGTAAACTCGTGCGATTTCATGATTTTAGGCAGCAAATCCTGGTCAACTCGCATGTGGACTCGAAATCTGGTGGAATCGGGGTGTATGTCGAGTTTACACGAGTCAACTCGTTTTGGAATCGCTAAAATCGCATGAACTCGGACGAGTCCAGCGCGTTTATGGTTTCTTAAATTTTCGGCCCAAATTTTTGGCCCAACATTCGAACGGCGCGCAAAGCATGTCTTACACGCCATTGGGACTATTCTTCTGCTTCACGTTTTGATAGGCAAGCCAGTTTTCCTAAAAAAAGAAAGGCGTCAGAAGCTATGAAACAAAGAAGTTTCAGAAAACAGAGCAAGAGCAACGCATTCCTTCCACCGCCTTGAACCCTAAGCCTTGAACGGCACAGACCACACGCATCGACGCCGTGAACGACGCACTCTCCGGTGACTCCAACTGCGGCGCGAACGACAACCTTTCTCCAGCGACTTGAACTCGGTTCCTTGCTTTCTTCAGTTTGAGGTCCGTTTCCTTTTCTTCTTTTTTTTTGTCTCTCTCTGTAGGTGCATCTCTTTTTCTTTATTTCCTTTACTCCCTTTAGTTTAGGTTCGGTTCCTTACTTCCTTTTCTTAACAAAAGTTCTTTTTTTTTTTTTTTTTTTTAAAATGTCGGTTCCTTTTCTAAACTGTGAAACTGTGTTCCTGTTGCTGTGTTCCACTTTGGCCCTCTCCGAATTTCTGTTTCTATTTGTTGTTGTGTTCCTCTTTGCTGTGTTCCTTTTGTTATTGTGTTCCTCACTCATATTTTAAATACAGCTAGCACATAATGGCTGAGAATATTGGTGGGTCTGGTTCAAATCCAAGAAGCAACGCCGGTGTAAACCCTGGTTCCTCTTTCAGAGGCAGGGGGAGGAAAAATGCCCCTGGAAATAGGACATACATTGGGTGGAAACATGGGTCAGATGTTCTGGGCAATTCCAAAAAAGTTAAATGCAACTATTGCTCAAAGATCATCAGTGGAGGAATTTTCAGATTCAAGCATCATCTTGCCGGTACTAGAGAAGATTCTGAACCTTGTACTACAGTGCCGGATGATGTGAAAATATTAATGTTGAAAGTTGTGGCTGATGCTAAAGAGGCATCAATGAAGAAGAGAAGATTGATTGACATTGATGAGCATGAAGATAATCCCACAATGGAGATGGATGACTCCCAGCAAACATTAAAGCTTACTAAGGGAAAGGGAAAATTTAGTACTGCGGGGATTCAATCAACAATAAACCAAATGCTGAAAAGACCCCTAAAGGAGGAAGCAGATGATCAAGTTGCTGATTTTTTCTACACAAGTGCCATTCCTTTTAATGCTATAAAAAATCCATCCTTTGAAAAAATGTGAGACAATTGGCAGATATGGAATTGGCTATAAGCCTCCTCCTTATCATGATATAAGAGAAAAACTATTGAAAAAAGCAGTAGATCGTGATTCAATACTTGAAGAGTTCAAGGATGAGTGGAAGAGAGTCGGTTGTTCAATCATGTTTGATGGGTGGATAGATAGAAAAAAGCATTCGATTTGTAACTTTATGGTGAACAGTCCTAAGGGTACTGTTTTTCTCTATTCATTGGACACGTCTGACTTCTCTAAAACAACTGACAAAGTTTTTAAGATGTTGGATGATGCAATTGAATATGTAGGAGAGGAGAACGTGGTCTAGGTGGTTACCGATAATGCTGCAAATTCTAAGGCGGGGTGAGAAGTTGATGCTGACACGAACGAAGTTGTATTGGACCCCATGTGCTGCCCACTGTATTGATGTGATATTTGAGGATTTTGAGAGAGATCTAAATGTTCATAAGGTCACATAAGGGAAGAAATATCACTACCTATATTTACTTCAGAACAATGCTGATTACCATGGTGAGGGATTTCACAAATGGGAGAGACTTGATTAGGCCTGCTATGACTAGATTTGCTACTGCATATTTGACTCTAGGTTGTCTCAATGATCTGAAAGCATCATTGATGAGCATGTTTAGCTCGGAACAGTGGAGATCTAGTAGGTTTGCAGCCGCCCAAGAGGGAAGAAAAGTGGCAAACATGGTTTTGGATAGTCGATTTTGGAAGAATATAATTACATGCCTCAAGACTGTTGCTCCTCTCATGGAAGTGCTTCAGTTGGTTGATTCTAATGCAAAATCCGCCATGGGTTTCATATATGAGGGGATAGATCGTTGCAAAGAAAAGATTAAAAACAACTTCAACAATGTTAAGAAATTGTAAGTTTTTCTAACTTTGTCTCCTTTGAAATTTAATTATCTTCTTAGTGTTTATACATTTTGATATAGGATATTTGTTATTTATTTGTAGCTATGAACCTGCATGGAAAATTATTGATAAACGTTAGAATGCCCAACTCCATAAGCCCTTGCATGCAGCTGCATATTTCCTTAATCCCCAATATCACTTTGAGTCGAATTTTAAAGCTGATGATATTAAGGTGAAAGATAGGCTATACAGTTGTTTGACAAGGTTGGTGAGTGATGATACAGTGAGGGCCAAAATCAATGAGCAGCTCAAAGACTTTCATTTTCATAATGGACCTCTTTTTAATTCCGAGTATGCAAAGAAAGCTAGGATGACTATGCATCCTGCAGAATGGTGGGAGATGTATGGGGATTATACTCCAGAGCTAAAGAAGTTTGCCATTCGTGTTTTGAGCTTGACTTGTAGCTCTTCTGAATGTGAGCGTAATTAGAGTGCATTTGAAATGGTAGTTGAAGTTATGACTTTGTTTATAGTTTTTAATTTCCTTTCTTAGTGTTAGGTAATCATAAAGTTCTATTTATGTTTTATTTTCTAGGTTCATACAAAGAAAAGGATCCGCTTGCATCAAAAGAAGATGAATGATTTGGTTTATGTGATGGCCAACTAAGAAGGAAAGCAACAAGAAAGAAGGAACCACTTTCATTTGATGAGATTTCTTCTGATGATGAATTTCTGACTACTGAAGAGGGACATGTTGATGAAGAGAATGTGGAGCAACCTATCAATGTTGAACCTGAAGTTATTGGTTCAACTTCAAGCAACCCACCACCTTTAGATAATTTTTTTGTTAACTTGGTCTTTGATAATGTTGAGGAACCTTTATCATCTGGGGCAGAGTTTGATGGAGATGGAGACGAAGGTGGAGATGGAGATGGAGATGGTGATGAAGATTATAATGATGATGATGATGATGATGATCGAAATGATGTTATTGAAGGAATGGATATTGGACGATTCATTTAGCTCGTTTTTTAAAATGTTTTAACTTTAGGAACTTATGCTTTTATGAATTTATGTATGATTTGATCATTTATGTCTTTTGATATGACACTTTACTATGGTGATTTGCTACTTTGCTTTATTATGGAGTTGAAATTTGGAATTATTGGTGTCTTCATGGTATTATATAAGTACTAGTACTTTGTCCCGTGCACCGCACGGGGCAGTTATCCGGGAATGAGATTAAAAAGATAGTTATACAGGAATGGTACTGAAAAAATAGTTATACAGGAATGAGATTAAAAACAACCTTAGAATGTACAACAATAAAAACTGAAAATATAAATTCAAAAGTATATATCATTAACTAATGCTAACTTTTAAAATAAAAAAGATGTCAATTTAGTGAATCTGAAAAGTTACTGAAATTTGGGGTTCTGCGTTGAAAGAGTACTGCACTTGTAAAAATTGTATGAAGGCATTTTGCAAACCAAATATAATAAGTTGATTTATTTTCCAAAGCTACACAATAGCCGCATAGCCCTTTGCTTTTTCATCAGGGGTTCAAAATCATAAATTTAATAATTCACTAACTTCCCCCTACCTATTTTCACTCCTTTTAATTGTCTCGTTGTGTTGTATCTCAACTACTACTGACCACTTAATAATCAGCCTCTTATGGCTACTTTCTTTTAGTAAAACATATGGAAGGCACCATAAGAACTATTAGAAGTTAACAATATCCCAACAATACTAAGCATGTGTATTAGTGAGTGCCCAACATCTATTTACTGATTCCATAACTTCTTGGCAAGACTTTAAATTCGATCATATATTTTCTTGTTCTTGTCCAAGTTCTCCACTACATCAGTTACTCAAGTTTAAAAACATAAGTCTTTGCAATTGAAAGGACACATACATATTTTAAAAATAAGACCACAAACCAACCAATATTTAATTCATGATTAAGAATTGATCATTGCTATTAAGAATTGATCATTGTTACACAGGGAGCTAACTGCATGCACATTTTCCAGAACTCCTTTGCCGCCAAAAAATCCACGACCAAGGGGACTATATGGTACAATTCCAATATCATGCTCCCTGTATCAACTAAAACTTTAAATAAGTGGAATCACATTCATTTAACACAAACATGCAACCAAAAGCAATCGGTTCCTTTTCTTTAACCCTCTTTTCAAATACTCATTATTAAAGAAAATTACTAAAATTATTTTTTAATGAAGAAACAGTCATGATAGCATTACAATTTACTCCTATCCTGTGAAATCGGAGAAGCACTGAAACTAACCTGCAGAGAGAAACTATCTCGTCCTCAATGTCAATTGTGGGAGTGTTGAGAACTATCATTCAGATTTTAACCCCCTTAAGTATCAGGAATGCCATGTTCTATTAGCTTGTGCAGCTTTATGAAAATACCAGTAAAAACAGAAGTACAAATTTGATAGAAAGATTGAAGCTTTGGCTAAAAAAACTGTGTGTTTCAAAAATCGCTACTGAAGATCTATCAGATGCAACTCATTTATGGTTGTCGGCAAAATAATGGACCTGACACTTTTTTTTATGGATTATGAAATAAACAAAGCAACTATTTATGGTGTGCAAAGACAGCAAAATATAAAGTGCAAAGCCTTCTCCCTTGACCCAAGGCTCTTTGAAATGATATGCAGAAATTAGTTTAGAGAAAATGAATACAAAGAGGAGGAGTTCGCCACTGGTTTGAATTATGTGTGAATAATCTAAAAATGAATATTTTTTAACCATAAACCAATGAAATGGTGATGAAGGTTTGATAAAAAGAGGTTAACACAAATCATAAGCCACAAACAGAATGGAAGTAAAAACAGTTAAACTTAATGCTCTTTTATTTGGCAATGTAAAACTTACAATACCTATTGTGCCAAAACCAGCCAAGGTAATGCCCACCCAATCAACAACATTCATGACTTCCTTGAGATAAAAATGAGAAAAGATTGAAAGAATTGCCAGTCCACAGCGAGAAACAGGTTGGATGACAAAGACCTATTTGAGAAAAGACTGAATCAATTGTATTATTTTAATTTAAAGAAGTAAGATGTTTTAATTAATTCTCATTAGCTTATTTATCCAAGAGGAGTAGGTAGCACATTTTAAACTCCTGAAATTCTATAGAAGAGATAACTATTGCTAAAGAAGCTCAAATTAAGAATAGTGAATTTGATTTTGTGTAATTTTCATCATCCCCCTAAAAGTATACTTGAAGATATTAGATGCTCATGATTCTCTTGCACATGAGCTGCTTCTATATTTGAAGGCTGTATACTTAATCAATACTGCCCTACAGAAAGGTGTTTCTTTGTTCAATGCATAATTATTACAGGTACAATTCTTATTCTCCTTGTCTTGAATAAGTATTGTAGACATTATTACCTGCTTATGAGTGTTAATAGCAAAGATATAATATAAATGCAAATACGCCTAGTTTTGTTAATATGACAAATTGCAGAAATCTTACCCTTACATAGGTATAAAGAAGGAATAAAGTGCCCTATCATCACATGCAAATTTCAAAATAGACAATAACTAAAGGGGAAAAACAGGCTCAACAAATACTTAAAAGCCCCATCACCATATACCTAGACATGATGATGATGATTAGCATTATCATTATTATTCATATCAAGAGACACATTCAAAAGAGATGCGGTGGCAACCATGCTGCTTTTTCTTTGATTTCTTCCTCTCACAAGTTGTTCCACACAACCCTGCATTTTGTTTGCCAAAAAAAAATTTACAAAAATCACAATTCTGCTTCTAAAAAAATAGAGTGTAATAGTAGTAAAAGCAACAAAGAAAGTTTCAGAGCATATAAAGAGAGCATTCTAGTGTCAGATTTGAAATTTTTTTAATCACTGGAAATTAAAGGTCACAATTTGCAGACAAAAGATTGAAATATTGAAAGAAAAGAAGAGGATGAATCATACCTCTTTTGCGAATAAATCATACTGTCGAATTGCAAATTTCAATTAGGTCTAAGATCTAAACTAACAAATTTTTTGCTTGTTCACCCTTGTAAGTTAGTCAGTGCAATCCATAATCAAAGAAGTAATGTTGCAAAATCTAGTGGTGGAGTCATTGCATATGGAAATGCATGTGCATGTCCCATACCGTTTATTTTGACTCAAATGCATGTCACACATTGTTCTTCTTCCTTTGTTGCCTTCTTTATGGCATTTTTATCTGCATACTTGCATTGCAAGGTTATGACATATATGAGGAAGAGAGATACTGAAGGTTAAATCTATTACTTTTAATAAGACCCAATGGAAGATAGAGAAGGCAATAGTAACAGAACAACAGGCCAATAATTTTGGACAACATAAATCTAGATAAGTTAACATGCAAACAAACTAAAAAGAAAACAGAAGTTACAAAAATTAAAAGGTAACCTCAGATATAGGAAGACCGCATGTGAATCCAGAAAGTGTTGCTTCAATGGTTTGAGTTGCACAGAGGGGGAGCTTCTGAGGTAATCTATCACAAAAGGAAAATCAGCACATCAATTTATCATTAACAACAATACTTTTAAATTGTAACACATGAACATAAAGCAATCATACCAACAACAAAATGAAGTCTGACTACACATAAAAGGGAAAAAAAACCCAATATATCCAAACAAATGGTCTTCCATCGGTATGTGTGGATGATAACTTTTATAGCAACATACTTACGTAATTGTTTACTTTAATAAAAAAGAAATTAGTAGCATACTTGCATAAGAAAAGAGTTCTTGCCCTATGTTTTCTACGAAAAAATTAAAAATGAAAAACATACTATCAGAAACAACATTTGCACCAAAGAAGAACAAATTAGCACATAAGCTTACCTGATGAGCGAAGAGAAATCCGCATCAAAAGAGAAACCCAAACACCTGAACACATGCAAATTAACTCACCCCAACACTTGCAAAGTAATTTGACCCCAAAAAAAAACTGCAAAGTAAAAACCCAAAATGTGAGTAAGCTATGTGTCTCATTGAATAGAATAATGAAGGTGAAATAATGAGGACCAAAAAAACAGGGATGAGTATCGAAGGCTATGGAACCCACAAGTGCAAATTGCAAATGTTCTCACCGTCAGCACCTGCACAATCAAAAGCCGAACCACTTTTATTTTGGAAAACTTGTTTGGGGCTCCGCCGGTGACCTTGTTGAGGCGGTGCATCTCGAGGTATTGGTGGTTGCAAGTTGTGGTTTCACACAGGGCGGATGACAGAGACGGCGGTGGGTGGCGGCGGCGACGGTGGCGGCGACAAGGCGAGGCGATGATGGGCAACGACCAGTGCGACGACGGGTCGGGTTCGCAGAATTGGAGATGGAGACAGAGAGGAGCAGATGATTGCGGGTGATGAAAGGGTAGCGAGAGAAATGAGAGAGTTAATGGCCAATGCATGCTCTGTTGTTCCATTTGGTGCTTGGCCAATGCATGCAAGCAACTTGGAAATGTAACAGTAAGCAATCTGTCACCTGATGAGAGGAAGAAAGGAATTTGAAACACCTGGCAGCATGGAAGATAGAGGAGGAAACGAAGAAAGACGAAGAGGTGAGTTTCGCGGGAAAAAAAACCTCAGGCGGTATTCGCTTATTATGTATAGGATATATGTCATGTATAATTTTTTTAATATTTTTATTTAATATTAGGTAAACTCGACGAGTCTACGAGTTGAGTTTACGAGTCGAGTTCACCTAGGCTCCACGAGTTTACCTAAACTCTCGAGTTTGACAACCTTGGGTGTAATCAATAACTGATTAGGTTTTTTTAATGAGTATTATGTGTTGATTTGAAAAATTAAATTTTGCATAATTCCGGTTGGTATTATCAAGGAAATTAGGTGTAATCAATAGTTGACTTTGCATAATTCCGGTTGGTAAATTAAATTTTAAGAAATCGATTTGATTTTAAGAGCAATTCCACATTACCTTTTCTGTAATCTCACTTTTTCGTTGGATGAGAAAAAGGAACAAATGGAAATCATCAGCATATTCATCACTTACTGGATAATACCAGTAATAATTGGAAACCAATCAATTTGAGAAATTGTTTCTTCCAAAATTTTTGCTATAATTTGTTTGCCTTATATGCATTTTAGGAATTCTAAAATATGAGCAGTAATTGTGATCCAATTTATCTGATTTGTATTTGTATTTTCAATTTTCAATTATTTCAATTATATTTCTCATTGAGTTCAGCGTATCAATTTAAGTAGGGTTGATTGTATTTTCAAATCAGGATCAGTGAGTGTGATCAAGATTTTATTTGTTTGATTTTTATTTTTTTAATTTTCGAGATTTCGAATGTCATTGGCGGATTGTGTGCTTCTTTACGTTTAATTCAGATTTTAATCCCTGATTTTTTAAAAGTTCCATAAGAAGGAAACATTTTAAACGTGACAAATATTTATTACTGAGATGAATAGTGTTTACTTTTATTTTGACCATTTTAAATTTGACCAGTAGCGCCTTAAACGTGTTTTACGTTTCAGTTTCGGGAACCAATTGTAAATTGAAATTAAATCCCCATTTGCCACTTTTAATTTAGGCTAAATTACAAAATTAGTCATTTATGTTTATTTTAGGTTTTAATTTGGTCCTCTATGTTTTATTTGTTTCATTTTGGTCCCTTACGTTTTAAAAGTTACAACAAGTTAGTCTTTTTCGTCACTAAAAACCAATTATCCGTAGCTAAAAGCTAAATAATATTTTAGAAAATGGACTTCTAGCTACGGACAATTGACTTTTAGTGACGGAAATGACCAAATTAAAAACTAAAATAAAACATAGAGGAACAAAACGAAACAAATAAAACGTAAAAGACCAAATAAAAAATATATATATATATATATATATATATATTTAATTTCTTTATATATATATATGATGAAATTAAAACATGCTTACTGAAAAACAAAAACAAAATGCTTACAAACATGGCAAACACGCAAAAGGAATTCAAGGTAGTAAATGACCAATGCTTTGATACCACTGTTAGGGATTTGAGAGACCGACATTTTAAATTTCTTTTCAAAACGCTCTCAAGCGGAAAGATCATCGTAACCACGGATCACACATTGCTCATGAATCACAAAAAGGTTATTGTGTTGTTAACAGTGAATTTTGGTAAAAATCCACTCTGACAACAAACAATTAAGATCAAATGAAAATGAGATACCCTAGTAAATAGGTAACTCTGATCACGAATTTAAAAAAATAAAGAACTCAAATGGTCTAAAAGACCACTTGATTTAGAGAAGGAGATGAATGTATTGAAAATCAAAGAGAAGATTGTAAGGCATAGGAAAATAAATGAAAGCATTTAAAGAACATGAATTTAAAAGAAGGCTTATAAATGAAAGAAAGATTGTCGGAAAGGTAAATGACAGAAAAAATAAAGAAAAGAGGAGTAAGAACATGAAATAAATGATTGGAATTGACAAGGCTGGTGTAACGCCCGCAATTCAGTATTACTTGAATTTACGACAATTTACAAAAGTGGCACAAGAGTTACCAATAATTTAAACTTGAAAATGAGCATTACAAGTCCAAATTTAAAATATAGTCAATGACCTAAAAGTTAGGTTACAACTTTACAAATGCTAAGTATTTGAATTACAAAATACGATAACGAGGTTCCAAATATCCAAAAGACAGATGGGTTGTTACATCACAAAATGTAGTACTAAACTAAAGGATTCAAGCTTCTAACTTGCTTGACCGCTTTCTGGTCCCGATTATCAAAAAACAATGGAAAGAGTGAGATAAAAATCTCAGTGAGTCCCCCACGGATCCCTTACCAACTCAGTCCCCAACACAATATTACAAACTCACAGTTAAGACAATTCATAATGTACAAGAATCCAATTAACATTCACAAATGCTCAATGAATCTAAGAGGGATATATAATTAACCCTCAATGGAATTCTTCTATCAATGATACACAATGAATCCAAGAAAGTATAGCAGTGACTTTCCATGGAATTCTTCAATAAACAATACACTATGAATCCAAGAAAGTATAGTAGTGACTTTCCATGGAATTCTTCAATAAACAATACATAATGACTTATTAAGCAATCAATAAGTTCAATCATATCAACAACTTAACCATTCTCGTAAGCATTTTAATAGTCTAACCATTGATACAACTTTCCCTAAGACCATAGCATTAAGTAAGGTTGAACCAAAAGAGAAAGGATTTAAAAGAACAAAGGGGAAAATCTGCCCCAGATTCGCTTAAGCGAATTTGGGATCGCTCAGCGCCTTTTTCGCTCAAACGAAAGTCGCGCAGAATGCACCCCTGTGCAATGCGTAGCCAGCTCGCTCAGCGCTGGATTTTTGCTTAAGCGAATTTGACAGACTTTGCCCAAATTTCAGATTTTCTTTCCAAACCAAACATGACCAATCTCAACCATACTCAATCCCAATCATCAATCACCAAGCACAAGGCTCTAAATCAAGCATTTAACATATATATATACAAGATCAAGAGCATTGTATAACTTATCAACTACACAATCAAACATATTTCAACATGTCTTAGAATTTTTCAAAATGAACATAAACTCATCTCCCTCATCATGCATTCCCAAATCCACAACTTGAACTAAGAAACACACAACCACACAAGTAAAATGGAAAGTCCTAAATGGTGGGACTTATGGGTTGCCCAACCTCTTAGTGAGAGGAACTCACATTAAGCTCAAATAAATGAGCTAGGGAGCTCAAGACTTGAGACCTCTCCACCTCTTCTTCTCCAAGTTCGAACTTCTTTCCCAATGATCTAGAACAACTCCAAATCTTCAATGTAGCCCCAAATACTCAGTTTCCAATGCTTAAAAGCAAGGAATGATGAAGGAAGCACCAACTCTCCTCTTCTCCTTCCCAGACCAAAACCCTAGCTCTCCACCTCCTTCCTCTTCTTTCCTTGTTCAGAAAAATAGGGAGAGAGTAGAAAGAATGGGGTTGGATGTCGTGGGTGAGGAGAGAAAAGGGAGAAGGAAATTGTGGCTTGACCAAATTACCCTTCCTTCAATCACTTAACTACACTACACCTTGCTACTCACACCCCCAACATTTCTAAATGCTATCCCCTATTTCAATTACTTAACAATTAATTTGAGATCAAAGCCTAAATTAATTTAATTAAATAATTGAATTGGGCAGGGTGTTACACTTCTACCCACCTTTTAAGATTTTTGTCCTCAAAAATGAAACAAGGTACATACCTATTGAAATAAATACGGGTAGTGAGTTCGAATTTCTTCCTCAATCTCCCAAGTAGCCTCCTCAGAAGTAGATCCTTCCCAGATGATCTTGACCAAGGGGACGTCCTTATTCCTTAACCTCTTGAAGTTGCGGTCCACAACTTGTATCGGCATAGGCTGGTATGTCAAATCTGATCTCAGTTGTATCGACTCATGATCCAAAGGTTGACAAGGATCAGGAATGTACTTTTTAAGCTGAGACACATGGAACACATTGTGTAGACTTAACAGAGATGGAGGTAGAGCGATTTGATAAGCAACAAGACCGACTCTTTGAAGGATTTCAAAGGGACCGATATAACGAGGACAAAGCTTTTTAGCTCGGAGTGCCCTACCAATGCCTATCGTAGGAGTGACCCTTAGGAACACATGTTCTCCTTCTTCAAATTCAAAGGGTTTCCTTCTCTCATCAGCATAGCTCTTCTGTCTACTTTGAGCAATTTTCAACCTGTCCCTAATTTTCCAGATTTGATCTGTAGTTTCCTGAATTAGGTCTGGCCCTAACAATATTTTCTCACCTACGTCAAACCAACACAGAGGAGTTCTGCACTTGCGACCGTATAGTGCCTCATACGGTGCCATGCCTATGCTCGAGTGATAGCTATTGTTGTAAGCAAATTCAATGAGAGCCAAATGCTCATCCCAGCTCCCTCCATCATCTAACACGCATGCCCTAAGCATATCCTCTAGGGTTTGGATAGTACGCTCTGTCTGACCATCCGTCTGTGGATGATAAGAGGTGCTAAGACTTAACCTTGTGCCTAAGGCCTGCTGGAAATGCTTCCAAAATCGGGAGGTGAACTTAGGATCTCTATCAGAGACAATGCTAGTGGGTACTCCATGGAGTTTAACAATTTCTCTAATATATATCCTAGCTAATCTCGCCGTGTTGTAAGTGGACTTGATTGGGAGAAAATGGGCAGATTTAGTTAGCCTGTCAACAATGACCCAAATGGAGTCATACCCAGACCGTGTGTGGGGAAAACCCGCCACAAAGTCCATGGATATGCCCTCCCATTTCCATTCTGGAATTTCTAGAGGTTGAAGTAAACCGGAGGGTCTTTGGTGCTCTATTTTAGTTTTCTGACAGACCAAACATTGAGCAACAAACTCACCTATGTCATTTTTCATTCCCGGCCACCAATACCTTTGCCTAAGGTCATGATACATCTTGGTAGAACCAGGGTGTACCGAGAATCCACTCTTATGGGCTTCTTTAAGAATTTGACTCTTGAGTGCCACATCTTTTGGAACACAAATCCTTTGATTGAAAAGGATCATACCACCATCAGATTCGGAGAATCCATAGTGATGTTTCCTAGCTTGCAATTCTGCATCCAAAGCTTGAGCATCCCTAATCTGGTCTCTAAAACCACAAGTGATCTCCAGGTGTCCTACAATCAAACTATCCCCAGTTGTGAACATTCCTAAGTTTAAATCTCTAAAAGATTCTAACAATGCCATCTCCCTAACCATCATAGAAGAGGCATGCAGAGCTTTCCGACTCAGGGCATCGGCAACTACATTTGCCTTACCCGGATGATACTTTAAATCCAAATCATAGTCCTTAAGGAACTCTACCCACCTCCTTTGCCTCATATTCAGCTCCCTTTGATCAAACATATATTTTATACTTTTATGATCACTGAATACTTCAAATCGGGCACCATATAAGTAATGCCGCCAAATTTTTAAGGCAAAGACTATAGCTGCAAGCTCTATATTGTGAGTTGGATAGTTTTTCTCGTGGGGCTTCAATTGTCTAGATGCATAAGCGACTACCTGCCTATTCTGCATCAAGACACAACCCAAACCTTTTTTAGAAGCATCACTAAAAACTTCGAAACCTAAGGTCGGGTCAGGGATAATCAAAACCGGCGTACTTGTCAACCGAAACTTGAGTTCTAGGAAATTGTCCTCACAACTTTCATCCCACACAAATGGTTGTCCCTTGCGGGTCAATCGAGTCAATGGAAGAACCAATTGAGAGAATCCATGGATAAACCTTCGGTAATACCCGGCTAATCCTAAGAAACTTCTAACTTCCGTAACAGTAGTGGGTCGCTCCCATTCAAGAACGGCCTCTACCTTACTAGGATCAACTGCTACTCCCGCCTGAGAAATGACATGACCCAAAAACTTAACTTCCTGAAGCCAGAACTCACACTTCTCTGGTTTTGCAAATAATCTCTTCTCCCTAAGAATGCCTAACACAATTCTAAGGTGTTCCGCGTGCTCCTGGAAATCCCTAGAATATATAAGGATATCATCAATGAATACCACCACAAATCTATCAAGGTAAGGTCAAAAAATTCTATTCATGTAATCCATGAATATTGCCGAGCGCTTGTTAAACCAAAAGGCATCACAACATACCGTAATGGCCGCATCGAGTCCTAAATGCGGTTTTCGGTATATCCTCAGCCTTGACTCTGATTTGGTGATATCCAGACCTAAGATCGATCTTAGAGAATACCGAAGCTCCCCTAAGTTGGTCTAACAGGTCATCAATCCTAGGAAGCGGATATTTATTCTTAATTGTAACCTTATTCAGTTGCCTATAGTCTATGCACAAACGCATCCTACCATCCTTCTTCTTGACAAGGAGAATAGGTGCTCCCCAAGGAGAAGCACTAGGCCTAATGAACCGTCTAGAAATCAAATCGTCCAATTGAACCTTAAGTTCTTGCAGTTCTAACGGGGACATCCTATACGGTGCTATAGAAATTGGACCCGCTCCTGGAGCCAACTCTATTGAGAACTCAACCTCTCTATCAGGTGGTAAAGAAGTAACCTCATCCGAGAATATATCTAAAAATTCATTCACTATAGGAACAGTCTCTAGTTCGACATCTGAAATTGAAGAGAGTAACAAAATATAACCCAAGTGTCCCTCAAATAAGCAATGGTGCAATTGAAAAACACTAGCCATCTCATTCAAGCAAGCCTGAGTAGGAAAGGACTGAGTTAAGGGAAATTCTATAGTTTTTGTAAAACAATTCATAACCACTTGGTTAGCCGATAACCAATCCATACCCAGGATGATGTCCATTCCTTTTAAGGGTAGACAAACCAAATTAACCACAAATGTTCTTCCTTGAATAACGAGAGGACAATTCTCGCATATCAGGGAAGTGGAAATACTACCTTCAGCTGGGGTTTGGACACTCAAAGGAATAGGTAGGGAAGAAACACATAACTCTAGCCTTTTCACACACTTACGAGAAATGAACGAATGGGTCGCACCAGAGTCATACAATACTACTAAAGTGTGATCATGAAGCAGACATATACCTTTCATCAGATTTTCCACACCCTGCGCCTTTCTACCACTCAAGGTGTGAACACGTCCCTGCAACTGGTCATCAGGTCGGGACAACCCCCTTGCTTTCATCTTGGTGCAATCTTTAATGAAGTGTCCTGGTTGTTGGCAGTAAAAACAGACAGGTTTCCCAGAATTGCACTCTCCCCTATGGAACTTGCCACATTTGGAACATTCCTTCGACCTGGAAGCCTCAGAAGTTTGAACATGTTTTCCTTTATCCTTGCTTCCTTTACCCTTGGAGGGTTGGGATGGCTTGCCTTCATCATTCCTCTTCTTCCACAGGAGTTGACGTTCATCATACATTTTCTTCAAGCTTTCTTCGGCTTTGTAACTTTTGCGAACCAGCGAGGCAAAGGTATAAAATTCAGTTTGGGCTAAGTTATTCTGAATGTCAGCCCTAAGTCCCCACATAAACTGGTTTATCTTCCATGTCTCATCCGGTGCATATTTGGCATGAGAAGAAAACCTCGCCAACTCCTCAAACTTCCTGACATATTCAGACATAGTCAGATCCCCTTGCTTAAAATGAGTGAACTCGCGTTCCTTCCGATCCTTGACCGTTTGGGGAAAATATTTCTCTAAAAAGGCTTCCTTGAAGTCTTCCCATTCAATCTGTTCCTCATCTTCTTCCAAATATGCCCGTGCCCCCTCCCACCAATGGGCAGCCCCTTCGGTGAGGTAGTGTGTAACGAAGGTTACCTTTTGTTCCTCCGTACATGGCACCACTTTGAATATTCGTTCCATAGCTTCCAGCCAATGCTGAGCCTCCATAGCATCATCACTTCCAGGGAAACTCGGAGGATTAAGCTTATGAAACTTAAGAAAAGCTGAATGTGGGTCAGTTGGTTGAACAGCTGGTTGCTCAGGTGGAGGTGGTTGCGGGACTTGCTGTTGTTGCTGGAGAAATTGCTGCATCATATTGTTAGTGGCTTCATTTTGGGCTCTCGGTTCATTCCGATCCTCAACATTTGCATCATATCGATCCAATGAGCCTCCTCCGCATCTCGCTGCGGTGTCTCCTTCTGCCTTCCATGTTCATCCGCCATATTCTCGCATACGGTATAAAGTATTAAGCTGATCAGACTTAATATTCCATACTAAGTACAAGAATATAGAGAGAATTTCAAGCAAAAAAAAAATCCGCAATACTAGACCACAGTCCCTAATGGACTAAACTGCTCTGATACCATAATGTAACGCCCGCAATTCAGTATTACTTGAATTTACGACAATTTACAAAAGTGGCACAAGAGTTACCAATAATTTAAACTTGAAAATGAGCATTACAAGTCCAAATTTAAAATATAGTCAATGACCTAAAAGTTAGGTTACAACTTTACAAATGCTAAGTATTTGAATTACAAAATACGATAACGAGGTTTCAAATATCCAAAAGACAGATGGGTTGTTACATCACAGAATGTAGTACTAAACTAAAGGATTCAAGCTTCTAACTTGCTTGACCGCCTTCGGTCTGATTATCCGAAAAACAATGGAAAGAGTGAGATAAAAATCTCAAGAGTCCCCACTGACCCTTACCAACTCACCCCAACACAATATTACAAACTCACAGTTAAGACAATTCATAATGTACAAGAATCCAATTAACATTCACAAATGCTCAATGAATCCAAGAGGGATATATAATTAACCCTCAATGGAATTCTTCTATCAATGATACACAATGAATCCAAGAAAGTATAGCAGTGACTTTCCATGGAATTCTTCAATAAACAATACACTATGAATCCAAGAAAGTATAGTAGTGACTTTCCATGGAATTCTTCAATAAACAATACATAATGACTTATTAAACAATCAATAAGTTCAATCATATCAACAACTTAACCATTCTCGTAAGCATTTTAATAGTCTAACCATTGATACAACTTTCCCTAAGACCATAGCATTAAGTAAGGTTGAACCAAAAGAGAAAGGATTTAAAAGAACAAAGGGGAAAATCTGCCCCAGATTCGCTTAAGCGAATTTGGGATCGCTCAGCGCCTTTTTCGCTCAAGCGAAAGTCGCGCAGAATGCACCCCTGGGCAATGCGTAGCCAGCTCGCTCAGCGCCGGATTTTCGCTTAAGCGAATTTGACAGACTTTGCCCAAATTTCAGATTTTCTTTCCAAACCAAACATGACCAATCTCAACCATACTCAATCCCAATCATCAATCACCAAGCACAAGGCTCTAAATCAAGCATTTAACATATATATATATACAAGATCAAGAGCATTGTATAACTTATCAACTACACAATCAAACATATTTCAACATGTCTTAGAATTTTTCAAAATGAACATAAACTCATCTCCCTCATCATGCATTCCCAAATCTACAACTTGAACTAAGAAACACACAACCACACAAGTAAAATGGAAAGTCCTAAATGGTGGGACTTATGGGTTGCCCAACCTCTAAGTGAGAGGAACTCACATTAAGCTCAAATAAATGAGCTAGGGAGCTCAAGACTTGAGACCCTCTCCTCCTCTTCTTCTCCAAGTTCGAACTTCTTTCCCAATGATCTAGAACAACTCCAAATCTTCAATGTAGCCCCAAATACTCAGTTTCCAATGCTTAAAAGCAAGGAATGATGAAGGAAGCACCAACTCTCCTCTTCTCCTTCCCAGACCAAAACCCTAGCTCTCCACCTCCTTCCTCTTCTTTCCTTGTTCAGAAAAATAGGGAGAGAGTAGAAAGAATGGGGCTGGATGTCGTGGGTGAGGAGAGAAAAGGGAGAAGGAAATTGTGGCTTGACCAAATTACCCTTCCTTCAATCACTTAACTACACTACACCTTGCTACTCACACCCCCAACATTTCTAAATGCTATCCCCTATTTCAATTACTTAACAATTAATTTGAGATCAAAGCCTAAATTAATTTAATTAAATAATTGAATTGGGCAGGGTGTTACAGCTGGGGACATTGAAGTGACCCGTCAATCTGTGGACGTCGGAGACTTGAGATATATAGGATGCTTACAAATTCAAACCTTTTTTACAATGATGTTACAAGTATATATAAGCAAAGAAAATAACTATGACACATATTGACACGTGTCTTATTTAATAACTTGCCTATTCTGACATCTGTCAAAACTTGCACCAATTGTCAACTCAAATAGGCCTTCAACATGCATCCACCACTTAAATCCTCAACAATTCGTGTCTTTGATATAGTATCAAAAATGCAATTTTCCATACTAACACGTGTTTACCTCTTGTAGCGTGCTTTGTTCACCAGCGCTGCGAAAACGACAACACCTTTACTTTGTCCACATGAGTAAAAGACGTCGAAGAAGGAGCATCAGTGCTAGTTAACGGCAAATGGGCACAATTCTCTAGAGTCTCAAGTAAGGGAGGCACACACTTAAATTTAAGTCGCCAGTCTTCCTCTTCTTAATTACCCTAACCCTAATGGGCTCGTACGCTAGGAGACCAGTCACTACTGGTACCTGACCCCGTCGGCTCGACGTTTTTGCAAATACTGATCCTTACTCAATAGGGCAATGAAAAGAGAAGAACAAAGACAGCTGACTATCGCTAAAAGTCAGACTACAAGTACACATTGTATGATTGAAAACTGCCGCTGCGTTCTACCCGGTGCTTGCAGGTCTGACTGGTTAATTTAATTAAACTATATTTAATTAAATTAACCGTCAATTAATTAAATCCTATTTAATTAATTAACTGCTTCGATTAATTTGCTCTTCGTATTTGACCCTATAGGTTTTCACTGAGCTGATAATAATATTAAATATTATATTAATATCAAATATTAACTATAATATTAAATATCATAGATAGTGATTGGTATCTAGCAATGCATCACTGTTACCAAGCCTATGAGAAAATCGGTGATCCGATTTCAACCTTTCTGTAACCAAGATTTCTGTGAAGCCGATGTCCCTTCGTCCATGTGTCCTGATTAAACACAAGATATAAATGTGTCATCCTCTTTGAGTCCAATCATCTATTCCTCGATACCCGAGTGGACATGCAATCACAAACGGGCCCAATGTCACATATTGGCCCATTTCGGTGTGGCTATGCATATTTCACATCTCACACTATCGAGAGGCCTAAGACATTACTTCTGTCATGTAGGAGGAACAGATCTTGTCTACTTAACTCACACCCTTCAACATGATTCATTGAAGGGCCAAGTACTACCTTTATGATCGTCCTGTTACGGATGATGTTTGATAGCTTTGAAGCCTACAACTCCACATGTAGGAATCGCATTGACTTCAAGTCAAAGGACTACTTCACTATGGTCGTCATGAGGAGCGCCTATGAGACTTACATAACTATTATGAAGCGTCCTTATAGTGGGTCAATCCAGTATAAATATTACTCCTTATATTTATATTTGTGTGCTAACTTGATATCACATATCCATGATCGGTGAGATGTGGTCATCAGTATACACTCACAATAGTCTCTGTATTATTGTCGTCCTAATTAATAATAATACTAAGCTACAAATACTTTAAGAATAATATTTTATATGTTTAATGGGGACTCACGATCAAGTCACACTTGATGTTCCATTAAACAAACTACCTATTTATTATGCTATAAAATAAATAACACAATAAATGAAATGCCTGATATATATCAAATATATAATCAAGGTCATGACACAAATGATAATCTACTAAAACTAGAATGGCCACTAGGGCTTATACCAACATTGGCAACGTTGGCTCGAGCTTGTATCTTATTTCTTTGTGCTAGCCTTAGTCTCTGACATCGACATTCTGACTCTTAGTTAGAGGTAAATGTCTTGATGGCCTTGGGAGGTCTTCACCATTCAAGTTTCCCTTCACTATAGTTTTACCAAGATGATAATCTTCATTCTAGAACAGAAGATAACAATATTCTTGGCTCTAACCCTGTTGCGAAACTCACAGTCCTGAGCCCTTATAGAGTTTTTAATCCATCCAGCGATGTCCACATTGGAAGGTGGCTTCCTTGTCTTTACCTGTCCAATTACTTGTTGGTTTCTTCTAGTTGATTCTCCAAGAGATTCTTCCAACCAACCATTTCTATTAGACCTTGACCTCTTACTCGACTTTGGCCCATGGGTATAGAATGGTCTTTATCTAGATCCGCTATCCTGTTTATAGGATTCATTCCTCTGCTTCCTACCAACTTTTTGATTCTGGCTTGCAACCCTCTATGCAACAACATCGTTGAAATACTGGTCACATTATGGGCATAGCTAAGGTTTATCTTCATTGTTCTTCCTTTTAAGAAACTCAGCATAAGCCTCTTATGGCCTTGGGTAGATGTCGAAGGGATTTTCAACATTTAATTCACATTTATGCTTAGCTTTTATGTTGACCATGCCAACGTCAAGGGAATTTTGGCCTTCGACAGTGGCTACCCCCCGATTTTCATGTCAGGCTTAGATTTGTTAGTAAACTTCAACCTTTCGTCCATTAAAGCATTCTGAATCAAATCCCTGAAACATACACATTCATTAGTAGGATGACCAGTAGAATTATGAAACTTACAATACTTTTAGCCTTTAATCTCATCAGGCCTTTTGAGCCTATGATCATTCGACAAATTTAATTGCTTATCTTTCAATATAATATCAAATATCTTGTCGAATGTGTAAGTTCTTCTATAATTCAATTTTTCTTTAGCTATTGTAGACATTAGAGACTGACAAGTATATGATTGTCCTTCCTTTATTTCGACAAGGTCTATCTTCTATTCACCAGAATTATCAACTTCTACATCATAATCTTCAGTTCCTACAAGATTTACTCTTTCTCTTTTAAGGAACTTCTTTTGACTCTATTGAGACTTTTCAGCTTTTAGATGATATATCTGCCTAACCTTTTCACCTAGTTGGGCTAAATCAACCAAATGTTTGTTAACAAGCTTTTTCTTGACATATTAGTCCAAACCACCAGCAACTATTTAATTATTTTCGCTAAAGGAATAGGTGTGAAGAATCTACTTTTTATCTTTCTAAGTAATCATCAACAGACTCATTATGCATTCCTTTGACATTGAACAGATCTATCCAGTATTTTAAAACTCGCGCCAGACCGACCGCTCGGACCAATTCAACTGGAACTCGGTCACCTCGTCAGATCAGATATGCCATTGGACCGGATGTGACACCAATAACTTGGTTCTAAACAGACGAAACCCAAGCCATCTGGTGCACTAGGGGTCAAGAGACACGTAGTTCAAGCCGTATGCGGTGCAATCTTGTCTTTGCTCTGCTCTGCGTTCTTGCTGTTCAAGCGCACGTAATGATGGTTTTGTGTCTCTACTGTTCATGCGCACAAGGAAAATGGGGAAAACTAGTTAAAAAGGCCTTGGTTGGGTTTAAACCTATGACTTGAGAGATACTAAATGGGCTACATGCCACTAGACCAAGGCAAGCTTTTGCTACATATGTTTGAATAATAATGTGTGTGTCTGTGTGTATATATATATATAAAATAAAAATTATAAATTTGATTAATACCGGTTCAAACAGTTTAATAAGTGACTCACTGACCGAGTACCCCGACTGAGTTGATGACTGGTTTGAGTTTTAAAATTATGGATCTGTTAAACCAACTTTCATGTCGCCTCTAAAGAATTGATCATCAAAGCTTCTCTCCAACTGTGCCCATGAGTGAACAGTGTTGGGTCTCAAAGTTGAGAACCACGAGAAATCATTTTTGGTGAATGAACTTGGGAAAAACCTCATGTTAAAGCTTTCGATTGTAGCTAGTTCACCCATTTCAATTGTATACCATGCAACATGTTCGACAGTTGATTCTCCACTTTCATCAGAGAATTTAGACAACTTGGGAATCTTAATTCCTCAAGGCACCTCAACTTGTTGCACCCAATCAGGGAACACTAACACAAACTAGGGTTCATTGGCATAACCCACATTAAAGCCATATCCATTTAAAACCTGGTCAACTATTTGGTTAACATTTTGTTTTAACTGATTCCCCATAATATTTTGTCTAAGTGCAGCTACACCACAATGAATATTTTCTCCTAAATCTTCACTCCGAAGAAGTGAATGAACTTGTCCATACCCCAAATTGGGTGGGTTCTATCCATAAACTACATTTGGTTAACGTAGGTCTTCTTCTCCTTGGACTGCATCTTGTAAAATTGGTCCTTGTCCAAGATCATTATGAGGAATTTCCATGGCAATAACTGATAAGCACCAAAGTAGTGTGATTTTTAGAGGCTTTTAGGTGTGAATTATATCCCTTTTTAAATGTTTTATATGTGATTCACTCCTTTTACATTTGGTTTTGTAGAAAAGTGAGAAAAACTACTTCAGAAGCACTTTTGGATGCTTTGGATGCATTTTAGGCATTTAACAGTGAAATTCTGAGATTCTGTATGCCCTTACATAAAGTATGTACACCCTAACATAGTTAGTGTACGCCCTTGTTGTTTTTAAGCACGTTTCTTGAGTTAAGTCGAATACAAATTGTGTGTTAAGTCGAATAATAAGTCAAATACAAGTTCGATGAGTTAAGTGGTAGTCTTGCTAAAATAGGCATTTTGTGAAGTTGTGTGTTGACAGGAAATCAAATCAACAATAAACTGTCAAGGATTTATGTAAACTGCTATATTGGAATTTTTGACCAATAATCAACTTAACAACGACGCCAAGGATTTTAGTCAGAAAATGATGGCGATGAACATGAAGAATGGCAATGAAGTGGGTGGAAAAGATTAAGAAATGGAAAGAACGGTGAAGAACAAAGCAAAGCACTTAGAACAAAAGCATGTGAACGACAATGAAAGATAAATTGCGAGAAATGTAAATAATGCAGAAACTTAAAGGGTGCAAGAAAGTAAAGATTTGCAACACAACTAAGATTTGTGACAGTTACATCCTTCTATGCAACTTTCGACACAACTGCATGTTTTAAATAGCAAAGTACTAACTCAACACTTAGGGTCTGTTTGGTTCAAAGGAGGCGAGGGGAGGGGAGAGATTTTAATGAAGGGGAAGGGAGGGATTTAATTTTATTTTGTGTTTGGTTGAGAGGAGGGGAGGGGAAGGGAGGAAAGCCTTTGCTTATTTGGTTGGGGAGGGGAGGGGAGAGATTTTAATGAGGGGATAAATTAATTTACTTGTATATCCTTATAACCTTTTATATTATATTATATATAATGATATTTAAGTAATTTTATTTTAAATAATTTAATCTCTCCTCCCCTCCAAAAAACCTCACTTTTGGAGGGGAGCCAAAATTGGCTTAGGAGGGATTTTCCTACCCTCCCCTTCCATTCCCTCTAAAAAAATGAACCAAAGATATAAAATTTAAAATAATCTCTCTCTTCCCCTCTAAAACCCCCAATCAAACACTACCTTAGCCCCTCTTTGGTACTTCTCAGTAACTCAACAAAGTTGTTCAACTTGTTCGACGATATCTGTATCTAGAATTTTTCCTCAAAGTGCTTTCCTGGTTGAACATGGTCTTAGTTGATTCAAAACTTAACAATTTTTTGTTCTTTTCTTGTACAATTTGACCAAGCTTGGTCTCTGGCTGCATTCATCACATCTATACGCTTGCCTTGTCTAAATCCTCTCCATCAAATTTGTGTTTTCCACTTATTTACAACTTTACTTGAGTAAACAAAAATTAAAATTTATCACCCAACACAAAATAAAATACTTACAATGACAAAAATAAGAGAGAAATGATTTTTTGACAATCAAATTTAGACAACTTTCGCGACAACTTTCACGATAACTTTCTAAGTGATTAATGCAGTTCAAATACGTGGTTAATTACGTTCAGTAAATGATTAATAAATATGCCAAATGTCAAAACTCATTAACTATCAACGTAACTTCATTAACCACGAATTTGAACGTTAAAAAGTTGTCACGAAAATTGTCCTATTTTAGTTGTTAAAATAGAGGACCCAAATAAAAAATCGTTATATTTTCAAGGACTAAACCTATATAAATATAAATAATAAATAATGGAAATTAGCCTGGGGTATTAACATGTATTAGTGCGCGGACTCGACCGGGTGAACTCGTTAACATCTCTCAGCACCTGTAATGTTTTTTGGGTTCATAATTTACACTAATATTGAGCAAGTGATGGTAGTGAGAGGCATTGGTAGGAAGGTGTGTGCTCTACGCAGTGTTATTCTCCTTCTAACCTCCGTCCATTCAGGTTTTTGTATGTTGTTTTCCTCTTGTTGCTTGTGTTGCGTAGATTGAATGCTTTTCATCTTACTCGAATTCCAATAATCTCTAGATAATCATATTTGGAAATGCTTCTCTAGATTCGATCGTGGTGCATTTGCAGTCAGTAAGAAGAAAACGTGCTTTTATGCTTGGATTTGATAGAATTTGAGTTTTTCATTGCTTCCATAGGAATAGCTTAACTCGGAGCAGATAGATTGCTCTGAAAGGTAAATACGGGCATTACTATATATGTGGGTTGATGACAACATGCAATTGCTGATAAGCCATTTGAATCTGTGTTTCCTTGGACGATATGCAATCGCTGATAAGCCATTTGAATCTATGTGTAGCAAACCTCACTGTTATGTGATTTTACTCTTTTGACAGGCGAAATTTGCATCTGTTTCCGCAACTCATTATTCATAACCCTTCGCAAAGGTCACTATTTTCAAGTATCTTCTGCAATCTCATTAGCTACACTTGGATACAAAAATGGTAAATTAGCATGCTAATCTCATTTCTTGGGTTGTAGAATTTGCTGGTATGTTTTCATTTTTGTATCTTGTTTGACTAATGGCAGCTTTCATGGTCTTCTTCATTGTATGGACTGTAGGAGCCAGCTTTTGTTGTAGGAGGTTATGCAGAGGACCCTGCAAATGGACCTGCATTTCAAGTTCGCATATTACACTTATAAACACATACAAATGTAAGTTTGAAACAGAAATTATGTAATAGGCAGGTTCACAAATGTAATATCAGCCACTGCTTTTGTAAATAGTTTCCACATAAAATGGGGTTACTAAGTTCTTAAATTTTGAATCTTTATCCTCTTGCCGAAGTTCAGAATTACTGCTGCTGGCAATGTTGTCTAGCGGATTGGGGCCCATAGCAGATTTCCCAAATCCAGCTATAATCGGCTGCCTCAAAACGCAATATTGCGAATGGTGCTGCCATACAATACAAAAATGAAATAGCGGATTGCTCAAAAACTGCCACCGCAATCCGCCATGGCGGTTTTTTAACAACACTAGCTGTTAGTGAGTGAAACATGGCTGTATCTGCACTTGGAATGATCAAGGCAAGACTCCTGTTTTGTGGTTTTTGGCCTGCGTTGCATGTGCTGTTATATGCAATTAAATCTCCCTACCCTATCCAATTTCTTGTTTTGGTTCATGCTTGTTTAATCAACATGTTGAAGAGCTTTAAATACAGCTTTGTCAATTCTAATTATTGATCAAAGTAATCAACGTCCAAAAGATTTCTCATCATTTTCATTGTTAATGTAAATCTTCTCATGGTGAATATGATAATAAGAATTCTTTAGGAAAGACGTTAATTTTTTTACCTAATGCAATTGGGGTTCTTTTCTAATTTAATTGCTAGTTTGGAAATAAGTGTTGATTGAATACTTGCAATGAAGCTAGTTGAGTATAGGAGATAATCAGTACACCAACTGAATTATTATGTGTATATCATTTAACTCATAATGACACTTGACCATCCAGAATCCAATTACAAGAAAAAATCCATCTTTCTCCATTTTGTTTCTTCATTCTTCTCTCCATTATTAGAAATATTTTAGCATTCAAGATCATCTTCAAGAGAGGTTACTAATACTATTGTTTTCTTTTGAGAATTCAAATAACAGTGCAGTGCATTTAAATGGGTAAGTAAAATTTCATGTCCTAATTTAATTTTTCAAATTATTTTAAGTTTTACAATGCTTTGAAAAGTGTGAATATTTATGACTTCTACTACGGTGGAAAAAGTGAAAAAGTAACTTGAAAACCTCACTAAATATATATAAAAGTACTCTATATTTTAATAACATAGCAAACCTACATTTTGATATTGAAATTTGACTTGTTTCTCTATCATCATTTTAAAAAATAAGCGCTACTTTTTATGGGGCCAGTATTGTATAACTTTATCGGCATAGTTATGCCTAATTAGTTTTTTCCTAATTTAGGATGGTGTTACCTCTTTAGACATTGTTATAAAAGCATCAGAAGCTTGTTGTGGAAAGATAGTTGAGCAACATATCCTGGCTTCCTGTTTCGCAAATTAGGCCTACAAGACACCATAGAGTTCTGTCATTTTCTTCATGCTAAAACTTTAGTAAATTATGGTTTTTCCTTCTTTCTCTACAGTTTGTAGACTAAATGGGTATCCCGGTCCTACATTATATATGTTTATATATATATATATATATATATATATTAGTGTTTGTTGTTTTTAGCTTAATTCAACAGGTATACAATTTCTTTTCCTAATCCTTATATGTTCTCTACTTTTTGCTTGTTGCTGTTTTCTTTGCCTATTTTTGTTAAAAGAGTATACAACCGTCCTAAACTTTATGCCTTTTGCATATAGACACATCAAACTTTTACTAGGTCCCAATTAATCTTTAAACTTTTGCCATTGTTACAGTGGACTAACATTGTATAACTTTAAACCCTCATTATTATTAAGAAAAAGAACACCCTAAACTTTGTGCCTTTTGCAAGTAGGCTCCTTAAATTTTTAATTTGTCCCAATTAATCCTTAAACACCTAGTATTCTCACAATAGACCCTTGAGTTCATTGTTAGCAACTTAACCCCTTGTTAACACAAGGATCTGTTGTAACAATAATAGGAGTTTAAGGATTAATTAGGATGAAGTAGCTGTCCAGATATCTATTTCCAAAAGACGCAGTTTAGGATGGTTGCATACTCATATTTTTTTTAGTATGGCATTACTTTTGTAGTCCTCTTTTTGTTGTGGTGTTGTTGTCCGTTGTTGAAAGTATACTGTAGATTCCTGGTACAAAAAGGTCTATTGTATTTGGCTCTTTTTGTTTTGTTTTGTTTTAATATGGTTATACATTTCATTATATTATCTATCTGTTTGTTTGGAAAAAGTCGTACTTTATTAGTGCCATATATAACTTATTAGAATTTGGGTTTGAGCTTAACTCAACTCCAAAAGCTAAGTCCAATGCCAAATTTTAATATGGTATCAGAACCTACCGAAATCCGTTGGGCTAGCCGCAAATATCCCGTCCTGCAAACTTCACGCTCCAGATGTCGATCTGGGCGTAAAGGGGGTGTGTTGGAGTCTCACATTGGATATTGATATGGGATATTGATATGACCTCAATAGTGGTTATAAGGGGGGGCAACTCACACCCCATAAGCTAGCTTTTAGTGTTGAGTTAGCCCAAAATCCCAAATTTTAATATAACTGTTTTTTGATTAGTAATTCTTATTGTCTGTCAAGTGCAAAGGTCATTGATTTAAATGCTAGCATGCTTGCCTGATTTCATTTTCTCGTGTTGCTTGCATCCGGTTATGTTTCTTTAATCCTAAAATGGTTTTATTCCATTGAAATTTTATTGTGTGAAATTTTACAACATATGTTTTACCATTTTACATTATACAGATTGGATGATCTTACAAAGCAAGCAATAACTAGCTTGAAGGAGGACAGTGTTTTCAACAAGACAGCTGTATCAGTTACTTCAAAAACTTCCACCTGTTCCTCCGATACAAACTAAGTGAGTCTACTTCTAAAACAAAAACAAAAAAACATAAAATTTAATGATGTTGATTTCATACAAGCTGGTATTTTTCCATATAAATGTATTTGCTGTGATTTAAATTTGAATTTACTATTCTGGTTTATCTTTAGTATTTTATTTTAATTTTAATACGTCTTGGGGGTGTTTTCGAGTGATAAATCATTTAACTAAATTTGAGGTTTTCTAACCTAGTTATATTGTCAGTGAATTCTATAGTGGCTGCTTATCGCAAGCATATCCCTCGTTGCATTTGTTATGGCTTTTGGCCATGTGGACTATATTTGTTTGCCAGTGTCTCATTCGCTATTATGAAGCCTACTTATGTATTTGTTTGCACATGTAGTAGGTTCTTAGTGGAAGGATTAAGTAAACAATTTCAGTTTACAAAAATGATTTAATAACTTTGCATTGATAGTATAAACATATTTTTGCCACATCATGATATTACTTCTTAAACACCTATACAAACATCCACTATGGTGAAATCTATGTAGTCAATCTCGGATAGCGGCATGGAGCACCTGACCCCAAAACTGCTAAAGCGGAATAGCGGAGAGCAGGATGACCACTATTGCAAAGAGGAGACGAAGGAGAAGAGGAGGAGAAGAAGGAAAAGAGGGGGAGAAGAAGGGAAAGTGAGGGCAAACTGACGTTTAGTGGATCTAAGTGGGGGTAAAGAAGGCATTATACAAGTAAAAAGGGGGGTGCAGCGATTTAAAAAAGGGGGGTGCATTGTTTTGAAAAAAAAGAACAAAATAGAAGGGTTTTAGGCTGCAGAGCCCATTCCCGTTTTCCCTTCAACTAGAAAACCCTAAGCCCCATTCCCATTTTCATTCCGCCTCGTCAGAAAACCCTAGCCATCACCCCTCATCTCTCACACCTCCTCTCTGGCCCATCCACACAATCAGAAAACCTTAGTTGTCACCCTCTCTTTCTTTCCCCTTGTGTTTGCCTCTGCCAAGTCCCCTATAAACAATGAGATCTGGCCGGAAACACGGAGAAAAGCATATCGACCCCCTTGTTTTGGCTGCGAAATAGAAATTATGCCGCGAAAAGTGGCCGCGATGGCCACTCCCTTAATCCGCACCGTACCTGGACTCCACGTCGCAGTGGAGGCCATGTCGTCTCCGCAAATCCATGATAGCGTGCAAAGTGCCGTTATTGACCATATTGATTGGATATCTATGCAAAACTTGTTTACACCATCAATGTATAGTGATCAAACTCCTATAATAGATTGGCCTTAAATTTTTGTAAAAGCTTTAAACAACAATGGCCATGTAAAAGTACATTACTTCTAGAAAATGTGGCTAATTTAGGGTTAGATTGGTTTGCCAAAACATTGAATGTTTTTAATTCCTGTATTCACTTTTTATTACAAAACTGTCCCCTTATTTTTAATTTGTTTCTACTGTTAAAAATTTGTCAAGGAAATAGTGAAAACTAACAACTTTTTTGTTTTCACGGTTTTATGCACAGGAAATAAAAATAGAAAATGTTTTCTAAAAACAAACAGACCTTTAGTATCTTTGCCCCTTGTCTTTTTAAATGATTTTAGAAAGTGGCAGGCTTACATTAGCGACAGTTTCAATCATAGCTATTGAGGGGCTTTTTATGTCTGAAAGTACACTGTTAGTGCTACAACTTTATGCTAAGTTTCTCTTGAAAAATAAAATGGATTTTGTAACCACGAGGTAAAGGAATAAATTGTTTGGTCTCAAATCTCTATTTATGGTTGGTGATTCAGATTGAAGTCACAATTAGAAGTGCCAACAAATTAAGAAATAACAAATATGTGTGGAAATTTCATGTGTAATGTGAAATTTATACTGTTAGTGAAAAATGAAAAACCAAATCACTAGCAATTATTATCAATACATTAATAAAGGATCTTCTACTGTTTCATCGAGAAAACTACTTGAGCCGGTGGCATCATCTGATATGGATTCGCCAGAGCTGATTCCATGATCTTGAATCATTTCAGTTGGATAGATAGAAGGCTTTGGAGGCATTTTAATGCTCTCAATATCTCCTTCGAGCATCTCCATTACTTTGTTCATTGAAGGACGATCATTGGGATTCAATTGTATACACCATAGAGCAACTATGAACATCTTCTTTACGTTATTCCGTTCGCCATTAGTAGCTTCTTCCATTTCTATCTCCCTTTCTTCAATCAATTGATTGTATATCCAGAAGGGAAAGAAAAGTTGGCTTGAATGCTCTGCATGTGTATTCAAATTTCTTCTCCTGTTTGCCATTTCCATCAAAAGCATTCCAAAGCTATAGACATCAGCCTTGTAAGATACTCCACCTATATTTTTATAGAATAGTTCTGGAGCCATGTAACCAATTGTTCCTCTTGCAGCGGTCAAAGTGACAATGCTATTGTCAATAGGATAAAGTTTTGCTAGACCAAAGTCTGAAACCTTGGGGATGAAATCCTTGTCAAGAAGGATGTTATGAGGCTTGATATCAAAATGTAAAATTTGCATGTCACAACCTTGATGCAAATAAGCAATGCCACGGGCCACTCCAAGAGATATCTCATACATTTGCTGATAAGTTAAGGAAATACTATCCTCTCTGGAGGAAATATATCTATCAAGAGAGCCGTTGGGCATGAAATCATAAACAAGAGCCCGTTTTGATGCCTCGACACAAAATCCGATAAGTCGCACCACATTGTTATGGTGTATTCTTCCTATGGTTGCGACTTCACTAATGAAATCTTGCCCATTAGCCTTAGGTTGACTCAACATCTTTATGGCTACCAAAGGCCCACTACGTAGCTTTCCCTTATAAACTGAGCCGTAGCCTCCTTCACCCAACTTGTCCTGAAAACCTCTAGTCATCTTCTTTATCTCTTTGTATGAATACCTTATTGGCACCAGGGAGTTCCCTTGAAGAAAATCTTCGATGTTTTCATACATTGATGTATGTCTTGTTCTATATGTATGTATCAATTTTGCAAAGAAAACTATGAGACCCGATATAAATCTCAATATAATGTATGATGATAAGACATACTTTCCCGTGATTCTTCCTATCTCAATACCAACTTTAGATTCAGAAACACCCACAGATGCATCGTATATTGTCACTCTTATTACTTGTAGTAGTCCTGTGTAAGATATAAGAATGCAGGACAAATTAATGCTATTGTATAGGATTCAAAGCTAGGAGAAAGGAGAATGCAAAGGTAAACACAAATTCTTGTTACTCTTTTTTTATACATGTAATATAATTATAATATAGGTAAATTACACTCTCATCTCCTCATAGAAGATTATGTATTACATTTTAGTTTGCTTCGATGAATATGAACTTGAATGCTACATTTTTTATCTCTGATTCTCAACATCATTAGCAGTTAGTCATCGATGATGCATAAATTTATTCCTTAAGCCCCATTCTTCGAATGTAGAAAAATGCTTTTGATATCACTTTCCATTATTGAAAAATTAAATTGATATCAAGGTAATTTGTATCCTTATAATTTTTTTTTTTTTTGACAAGAACGTATCTTTATAGTTGAAAAAGGGGGATTTAGTGCGTGTGTCTATATATATATATATATATATATATATATATATATATATATATATATATATATATTCACACATATTCACCTTCTATGTTCATTTGATTATGATTGAGATTATTCATAAACATTTGACCCAATTATATTTCTTTGGATAATCAAGGTAAAATAGCCCTTAGTATATTGGTCCCGTTATTTGAACATCAAAAATCGACATAAAAAATGTGGTTAATGAAGTGTTAAGTTTGATTAATAGATATACCAAGGTGTCGCAATTCATTAATCATCAACTGAACTTCATTAACCATGATTTTCACGTGTTCAACATGTATATTTGAATACCTGAAAATCATGGTTAATAACGTTCAAAATCGTGGTTAATAAAGTTCAGTTGATGCTTGATGGTTAATGAGTTGCGGTATCTTGGTATATCTGTTAACCAAACTCGACACTTAATTAATCACATTTTTAAACTGCATTAACCAAAGAGATTGGTTGTCAAATTTTGATGTCAAATTTTGATGTACAAATAACATTTCTCTAGTATATCGCTATAACTAAACAAGAGAATTTACTCTTTTGTATACATATCCACACAATATATTTTTGTCAATTAGGATTGAGACTGTTCATAAACACATGAGAAAATTTTGATCATTCTGTTATCATAACCTCAGAAGGGATTACATTTTCTTGTCGATCTTTCTAGTATTCCATAGTTATTAAGAAAACAACTGCATTTTCATTTGCAGATACTTTTATTGTAAAGAGTCCTCATGATTGAAAATCTTTATTATATATGCTTTATATTTATCTCTACATAAGAGTTCATCTATTTCTTATATAAAAGAGAATCCCATGTTTCTGGACCCTACGAAGATTGAGGTTGGCAATGCGGCTCAACCTGACCAGTCTTTATGGGGTGAGTTGACCTGCCCCGCCAAGGAAAGTGAGTTAGGGATTATAACTCGCCCCATTTAACGGTGTGTTGATCCTAGAAAATAGGAATAGGAAAAAAAAATGGCGGGTTACAAAAATGGCGGGTTGACCCGCCAAAACCCGCCCTAAAAATAAAAATAAAAATAAAAAACTGAAAAACATTAACACTCTCTTTTTACAATTAAAAGAAAAAGTATTTTAAAAAACGGGTTGACCTGCTGTAACTCGCCCTAACCCCATATCTTGGCAGGTTTAGGCGAGTTGGTGGGTTGAGTCACCTAACAAGGACGATCCTTGTAACAAAATAATTATAAATTATTATTAATGTCCAAAAAACATTGTAAAAATGTAAGTAGATGCAATATAGTAAAAGATTACCTTTAGCAATTCCGTATATAATATCTGCAAGAAATTTTATTGATGTCAATAAATAGAAGAGATAATATAGAAGGCTATAGTTAAATAGGAAAAAGAATAAGTATTGACCATTACTTATTTTGACCATATTTAAAAATTCTATGCTAAATTTCTAAATTCAGGCCTTAAAGCATATTTGGAATATTAATTAACATGTTCAAATTAAAAAAGAGAGTTACTGGGGTTAGTTGTTCCAATGCATATTAAGTAACTATTGTTGAAAAATTTATATCAATCTTTTTTAGAAATCATATTTAACATGTGCTTATTATTAAATTAATAGGTGCAAGTAATTAGGGATGTAGTTACACAAATCAAGGATTTGATTTGATCATTTGTAATTATTACATGATTGTATCCTAAGATTAAAAATAAGACCAATGTGTGATCATAGGACACAACAACATTCCTTCTCAATTTTCTTTACATGGTATCAAAGCGGGTTTTGTTTCTGTGACCTTTCTTTATGATTGTGGCACTGCCGCTGGCAGCGCCACTTTTCAGTTTCCGGCGCCATCTTGGTGCCTTATTTTCTCACTAATGGATCATACTATGGTGACTTCTCTTCCCACTGACGATTATTCCGGTGGTGACTCTTTTCCCACATATAAATCATATTAGTGGTGACTCTTTTCCACTGACGACCATTCCGCTGGTGCGTTCTCTTCCCACCGACGATCATTCTGGTGGTGTCTTCTCTTGCCACCGAAGATCATTCCGGTAGTGCCTTCTCTTCCCACCGACGACCATTCCAGTGGTGCATTTTATTCCCACTGACGGCCATTCTGGTGGTGTCTTCTCTTCCCACTGAAGACCATTCCGGTTGTGCCTTCTCTTGCCACCGCCGACGACCATTCCGGTGGTGTCTTCTCTTCCCACCGATGACCATTCCGGTGGTGTCTTCTCTTTCCATCAACGATCATTTTGGTGGTGCCTTATATTGGTTATGACTCACACTAGCCCATTGGCCTAGTCACTTTGAAGGGAAATGCAATTTTCGTGTAAGAAGCTTAAAACTTAGCAAGCTTTAGCTTGAGGAGGAGTGTTAGAAATCATATTTAACATGTGCTTATTATTAAATTAATAGGTGCAAGTAATTAGGGATGTAGTTACATAAATCAAGGATTTGATTTGACTTTATCATTTGTAATTATTACATGATTGTATTCTGAGATTATAAATAAGACCAATGTGTGATCATAGGACACACAACATTTCTTCTCAATTTATTGTGTTATTTAAATGATATCCATTGTTCTTGAAAAAGGTGAGAAATTTAATATCTATTATCCTTTCTTGGAAGCAGTTACACTCCTTCCACTATATAAAGGGAGTTTTGAGAAGCATGCAACTATAAGAGAAGTGAGCAAGTCTGAGTGATCACTTATAGTGAGAGTATATCTTACGAGTGATTATTTATCATTCCTTGTAACTCATGAGTGAACATTGAATATACTACAAATCATGTGAAAGATATGAGAGTGAATAGATGAGATTTGTACCTCTTACATAGTGTTTTTTTGAGGAACCTGTTACATAGTTATATCTTGGATCTTCTAATTAAGTATTATTTTTAAGTGCATAATCATATCCAAATATATTATGAGATATTAATATAATTTGTATCAAGAAACCAAGGATTGGACAACAAGAGTAACATTCTCTATGTCTTGTATCTGATCTTGATACCTAGACAAAGAGACTAATGTAATAAGAACATTATTTGAATATATCAAATTAAACTAAAACTTCTATTATTTGGATAGTAGCGATCAGTTGCTAAATAACATTCACCACTTGAAATGTTAAATTAAGATTTTAATATTATTTTTTCTAATGTAATAAGAACATTCAAGGTTACACACAGAGATTGACTTGGACATGAAAAGCCATCATGAATAGGTTTAGTTTAGATTCTAATGAGATTAGAATCTCTAAATGTAAAGGGCATTAATTAATTCTAAATACTCTCTCCGGACTCGATTATAAGCAAAAAATTGTTCAAGTTTGGTGGATTCAAATATAAGCAAATTTCCACTAACCTACTCTAACTTAATGTCATCGTTCCAAAAATACCCTTGAGTTAATTCAATTTTTGGTTTCCAAGAAAAGTTATGAGGACGATGATTAAGGGTAGTTTAGTAAATGTAGTTCCTATTTTATATGAAATCAAGAAAATTAAGTGTACTTAACTACGAGCTTCTACGTTGGTCATCCCAATGAAAACCCTGTTGCTATACTTGTCCCACCTCTCCCTGAATGGTCGTAACTATCATCCGCAGTCTTGTTTATGCGACGAGCCCTAATCACTAAGAACAAGCTACGTTTCATGGTTGGTAGCTTGCCCATGCCCGATCGATTCGATCCCAATTACGAAGCCTGGGAGCACTGCAAAATCTTGTCCTCTCTTGGAATCTCTGTTCCGTGAAACCTTCCATCACACAAAGTTTGATTTTCATTGGAAGTGCTTCTCTAGTTTGGAAGAATTTACACAATCGAGTTTCTCAGGATGATCTTGTTGGATTGCAGCATTGAGACAAGAATTGCACACATTCAAAAAAAAAAAAAACTCTCTTTCTGTTTCTGATTATTAAACATAATTGATGGTTCTCTCAAGAACTCGATAATTACCGGTCAATCAAGGATTAATCATGCTTTGTGAAATGTTCTTGTGGTGCAGTGGAAGAACAACATGCAGTTGTTGATTTCTTGTTAGGGCTCAATGAGAATTTTGCCAGGTCCCAAATTCTTCTAAGGATCTTTTGCCTTCCTTAACTCAAGTCTTGTCCTTGGTACAGCAGCAGGAAAGCCAGAGCGGTCTTGGTCCTACTGATGATACACAAGCCTTGGTGAATCTTGCTGATGGTAAGAAATTTACTGCTGAGTGGAAGTCAAATTCTAACCCTAAACAGTGCACCTTTTGCGGAAAAATTGGGCATACAGTGGATACATGCTACAAGAAGCATGGTTATCCACCAAAACCTCAAATCAAGGAGCTCTCTACTTCAAATAGCTCAATCAGTGTTGACAACACCACTAAATCTGATGTTGAATCTGTCCCTTTGCCAAATTTCACTCAAGAAGAGTATAAAGCCTTTCTTGGAGCCATGCAAAAGCTGGGATTTCAGAAGCCATCCACTGAATCACAGTCTTTACATGAAGTGAATCAACTATGCATTGATCACTCTCCCAAGTCTCTTCATCCCTCTGCTTCTATTGAAGGTTGTCCTTGATCCTTGATGTGTTGATGTGGCTTATTGACCCTGGGGCTACATATCACATATGTTGCTCTTTGAGTTTGTTTCAATCATATGCTGCTATTAAACCTATTGCAGTAAAACTACCTAATGGCTCGATGAACAGTGCTAATTATTCTGGTTGTGTGCAAGTTATCAAGTCTCTTCTTATGGATGTATTATATCTTCCTCAGTTTAGCTTCAATCTGATATCCATATCTAAAATTAAGCAGTCAACAAATTATAAATTTGTCTTCTCTGCCGGTATTTGCACAATTCAGGATGCCCAATTGATGAAGACTGGTTCGGGTAAGCTATCTCATGGGTTGTATTACCTTGATCACATAACAAGTGAGTTAATTGTGAATAATGTCGGTTCCCACATTCCTTGTACACCTAAGAATGTGAATAATGTCAGTTCCCACATTCATTGTATACCGAAGAATGCTTTATGGCATTTTTGGTTTGTCCATGTTTCTCCTGCTAGACTAGTTACCATGTCTAGTGTTTCCTTTCATTGATGTAGCAGTATGTGACATTTGCCATTATGCTAGACAAAGACAGCTTGCTTTTTATGGAATTATACTGTCTCACATGTTGTGTTTCTTATACGTACTTGCCTTCGAAAATTTTGAATAATTAGTCTCCTTTTGAAGCTGTGCATGATGATCTTCCGGACCTCACCACTTTAAAGGTCTTTGGCTCTTTGTATTATGCCTTCAATCACTCCTTCCACAGATCAAAATTTGATAATCGGGCAAGAAAATGTGCCTTCTTAGGCTACATACCTGGAGTAAAAGGTTTCTTACTGTATGACCTACACACTAAAGAAGTTGTTCTCTCAAAACATGTTGTCTTTGAAAGACAAATTCTCCCTTGCTTCCCAAACCAGAAACACCCTTGGTCTCACTATGACGACTCTGCCACATCTGTTACAGATTCTCCATCCACCTCTCCACCACCTATTCAACCTTGGTCTCCCCTGCCAACCAAAATCAACCTTGCCTTGCCTCCATTTCCCCTCCTCCTAATACCTCCACATTAGACACTTCTCTGCCTCCAATTAAACATCCAACTCGCATAAAAAAACCACCCTCACACTTTGCTGTCTATCACTGCAATTCCACCACCACCTCCAATGCCTAATGCCCTTATCCAATTAGCTCCTGTTTGTCCTTAACATCTCTCTCTCCATCCCACAAAGCCTATGTCATATCTCTCTCATCCATAACCGAACCCTCTTCTTACAAAGAAGCTAGGACTCAACAATGTTGGATTGATGCAAGAATGCTAAATTAACAGCATTAGATCTGAACAGAACTTGGAGTATTGTGGACCTAACTCCAGGAATAAGATTCATTGACAGAAAATGGGTCTACAAAATTAAGAGAAAATTTGATGGCACAATAGAGTGATACAAGGCACACCTAGCGACTAAGTGCTACACACAAACCGATGGTGTGGGTTACTTTGATACGTTCTCCCTCGTTGTAAAGTTAACTACTGTCCGAATACTTCTAGCCTTGGCATCTATTAAGCCTGGGTTCATATATCAACTTGATGTTAACAATGCTTTCCTTTAGGGGGAGTTAAAAGAAGAGGTCTACATGTCCATACCACAAGGAGTCCAAGTTAATGGTTCCGATAAAGCTTGTAAGCTTTTCAAATCATTGTATGGCTTAAAACAAGCCAGTAAGAAATGGTATGAGAGGCTGTCACATTTGCTTGTTCAACTTGGTATTCTCCAAGCCATTGAAGATCACTCACTTTTTAGTAAGTCAATTACATATTCTTATTTGGCTCTACTTATATATTTAGATGACATAGTATTTGTTGCTATCAAATTTGTCCTACACCCAGTTTGGGATTAAAAACCTCGGTACACTCAAGTTCTTTTTTGGTATCGAGGCAGCACACTCATTGACAGGTATCTCCCTATGCCAACGACAGTACTGCCTTACCCTTCCTAAGGACATTGGTATGCTTGGTTCAAAACCAGTTGGTACTCCCCTTGAAGCTGGTACTCGCCTTTTCCAAGATTGCAGCCCCCTCATCCAGACATTGGTGAATACAGAAGACTTATTGGTTGGTTGTTGTACCAGACTAGATATTTGCCATGCAGTCCAACAATTAACCCAACTTCTAGCTCATCCCACCACCAAACATTTTGAGGCAGCCCAATGAGTCTTGTAGTATCTCAAATTTGCTCCGGGTAAAGGTCTCATTTTTCTCCAAAAACTCGGCAATTCACTTGGCTAGCTTCACCGATGCTGATTGGGTAGGCTGCCCCGATAGCCACCATTCCATCAGCAGTTGCTGTTTTTTTTTTTTTCTCCTTTTCTTGGTGACTCCCTCATTTGTTGGAGATTCACGAAGCAAGTCGCGGTTGCTAGCAACTCATCCGAGGTTGAATATCAAGCCTTAGCTTCAGCCACATGTGAGCTCCATTGGCTCACTTATCTCATGGCTGATCTGCGCCTCTCTCTCTCGCCAACCTGTTCTCTATTGTGACAACTGTAGCGCTCTTTATATTGCTGCCAACCTCGTGTTTCTTGAGTGCCACAAACACTTGGAGATTGATTGCCACATTGTTCGCAAGAAAAGCTTGCTTGGCCTCATGGAACTTCTTCCCCTTTTTTCTCGTGACCAAACAACAGACAGGTTCCCCACGACTCTTCATCCTACATTGTTTCATAACTTCACTACCAAGCTAGAAATGGTTGATATCTGCCATCCCTAGCTTGGGGGGGATCTTATGGATCTGATTCTAGTTAGCATTAGTAGGAATACTGCTGATTAGTTACATTTTGTTAATTACATAGTTAGTTAGTTACTTCCCCTCTCTTGTATAAATAGATGTACCTTGTATCAGTTACAACTAAATGAATCACTTTGATAATTTCATTTTCTGGGTTTCGCAATTCATTAGAACAGGTAGGGGAAAATGAATCACCGTAAGGATCTCTGCAAACATATTTGTTTTAAATTAGGACTTAGATATTTTGTGACCACCATAAAGTGGAATTGTTTGCGAAAATATTTGAGACAAAACTAGGGTTCCTGTATTTTATATAAAAAAAATAGGAAGAGGCAGAGAGAGAAGATGACGAAGATAGATGGTGCCATATAAAATAGGAAGAAAAATTTATAAGATAAATTTCTCCTTACCTTCGACGAATATCCGCAGTGTTGACGGAGTTCCTAAAAATAAAATAATTAAAAACTTAGCTCTCAGATTTGGATAAGATAACAAAATATACAAGTGTTTTTCCACTATTTATCTAAATTTTGTCGCATAAAAAAATTGTTGAATTGATACAGTAACAAGATGCAGTTTATCAATTATGTCTCAGCTACCTTCAAGTGCTTCTGTCATTCAATGCTTACTATTTCTCCTGCTACAAACACCAAAACAAACAGCCTACCCACCAACCTTTGATGCTTTACACAAGGTTACCAACTGAGAAAATATTCTACCACCTTCCTCAATGTGTTATACCATAGTCCAAAAGAAGCAGGGGACTTATGTGCTTGGTTATGCAGGAAAAAAAAAGGAATTTTCAAGCCTACCCTATATTTACTTTGAACGACTTATCCTGTATTGCATGTTCTTGGCAGGGTCTTAGGCTTGTCACCCTAAGCCATAGCTCTGATTATAAAGAAGCACTCTGATTTGAGAAATTTTAGGGAAAGGTTTTCTTCTTTATGGCCTTAATTGCATTTCGAAAGTAAAAAGATGTTCCTCCCAAGAATTTCTAGTTTTTCTTGTTAACATCTTACTCAGCTAACTAATTAAAAAGTTCAACAGAAATTAATGTTGTTCATGTACCATGACTCCTTCCTTTCGGGAAAATACATGAGAAGGAGGGAAAAAAAAAAGCATTTTTTTCCGTTCACCCCTCCCCCCAAAACTAATGAAAAGTACAATTAGGATTTAGTTACAAATAACTTTTCTCAAAAAGTAGAAAAAGGAAATGTTTTTTATGGGCAAAAGGGATTTATTTTCGTACCACATCTGACATGAAATCCCAATGGAGTTACACAGTGATCAGCCCAGTCGTTGCATTCAAGACTCCCAGTGGTTTCACTTAAATAGCAACCTGGATCTCCACAAGCATCTTCACAAGGACCACTCATCCACGAAACATCAAATCCACCAACTAGCATCCTATGAATTTCAGTGTAGGAAAAGGTTTGATGTTGTGTGTCCCAATAATAATATCCACTATAATCGAAACCGGAAAATGACGTCGCCGCAACCAGCTCCACGTGGCAGTCATCTTTTAAGTTTCTAACCTTCAAATCCTCAGCTATGGCATAAACATGGCCTTGGGAATTCCCTTTGATGCAGGATCCTGTGTCAGCATACACAGGATCATCTGTTACAAGATTGCTACAGTTCATGTAAATTACGTGCCGGAACATTGGTAATTTTACAAGATCACGGTTAGGATTATCAATTAATCTGCGTTGAGATGTTTGATATGGATCCGAGTTGGCGCCGTGACTGTAGGAATCGGAGAAATTTGAAGTATATAAGAAATAACGAGGAACAGAAGAGCAATCAGCCTCTTGAATGGCGGGATCAACTAGCCGGATTGTGTAGTTTCGGTAGTTTATTGACTGCACATAGTATTTACCCGAAAACAGAGTTAACACTGTGACGTTGTTTTCGCAATCTAACTCGTACCTCTGATCCCCACAGGCTGCTGGGTCGTACTTAAGTCGAAATGGATAGCTTATATTGGTAATTTTTCCGCAGGAAGAAGGGGCACATGTTTGATTAATAGTTGCAGCACAAGTTTGTTGCAGTAGCAGAGTCACAATTTGGAGAAAGCATAATTGTGATTCCGAAAAGCAGGAGAAGGATTTCCCTCTGCACATGATTAATTCTGAAAAGGTAATTTTGACTTAAGAGTATCGAGATTATCTACTGAGGCCTTCCACTTATCAGAGACAAGGACTAGTTGTAAGGACAAAACTGTCTTTCTCAATGTCAAAGTCTCTTAGCCGTCGTTTTGGACTTTGAACTAGATGATTCTGATTCTGATTCTTATTCTTATTCAATGTATTTTCAGTCCTTTTCATTTTTTTTTTTAATACATAAAGGTAAACATGGTTCAACTGTCTTCGGTCTCCTTCCCTTAGATGACGTTGTAATCCACATGATGGTCTTGGACTTTGAACGATTAGTAATCTATGTTTTTCAATTTTATTTGTGGTTCTATTATCTTTGGTCTCCTTCTACCCTTAGAGGGCGTTTGCGATCAACGTGAATTATACAAAGTTTGAAGTGATATCCTACCAAAGTTCTCCAATAATGATGAAGGCACTATTGATACTGCTTCTTATGAATCTTGGAAATGCTCAGAATGATCATTCCTTTCGATGTCCATTTCGCCTCTCTTGTGCTCGTAACACGAATCAGACGCTTGAGTTTCCAGCACATCCAGTTCCAGCAAGACTCCTAGTTAGCGCCATAGATTGCGAATCGCAAGAATTAGTCCTATCTGACCCCGAAAACTGTCTTCCTAGACTCTTTTTAACACATAACTTTTCTTTATTTTATCCTTTCCAATCAAGCTGGCCGTTCAGCTACAATATTACTTTCTTTAATTGTTCTTCAGTGGGACAACACCATCTGAAAAGCTGGGAACAAACGAACCCCGGTTTGCAAGACATGTTGTCTTGTCCGATTTACGTCGCAGAGTCCAGCGAAAGTGTCATCGAGTTGGACCTATTACGCTGCACAAAACTGCTTTATCAAGTTTTGCCAGTAGAAGCAGTTGATATTCGGTTTAACTTTCTTAGATTGAATTGGTCGGAAACAAATTTTCACAGTGGATGTTTAGATTATGAACACAAATCAAAGAAGAAGCCCACATCCATTATTTTACCAACAGCAGGTTAGATACCTTCATTCCTATCCCTTGTTTTATTATACAGCTGAGATATTAAATGTTCAGTTTGCAGGGGCAATTGTTGGTTCAACTCTGCTGGCAGTTTTGCTTGGAGCCTTCTTTCGAGTATACCTGCATTTTAGGATGAAAGGAGAAGATCAAACGAGACTGGAAAACTTTTTAAAGGATTACAGGGCTTCAAAGCCAACCAGATTCTCTTATGCTGATATAAAGAGAATTACCGATCAATTTAAGGAAAAGCTAGGTGAAGGAGCTCATGGAGCTGTCTACAAAGGTAAACTATCCAGCGAAATTCTGGTGGCTGTGAAAATCCTTATTAACACCGAGGGAGATGGGAGAGAGTTCATAAATGAAGTGGGAACTATGGGCAAAATCCACCACCTCAATGTGGTTCGTTTGCTTGGTTTCTGTGCGGATGGATTTCACCGTGCTTTAGTTTATGACTTTTTCCCAAACGGGTCATTGCAGAATTTCATTTCCTTACCGAGCAATAAGGATGCCTTCCTTGGCTGGGTCAAGTTGCAACAAATTGCACTTGGCATAGCAAATGGGATTGAGTATCTTCACCAGGGTTGTGATCAAAGAATTCTTCACTTTGACATCAATCCTCATAACGTCTTGCTAGATGACAATTTCATCCCAAAAATTACGGACTTCGGTTTGGCTAAGTTGTGCTCGAAAAACCGAAGTACTGTATCCATTACCGCCGCCAGGGGAACATTAGGCTACATGGCTCCTGAAGTTTTTTCTAAAAACTTTGGCCATGTGTCTTATAAGTCTGATATATATAGTTATGGGATGTTGTTGCTAGAGATGGTTGGAGGAAGAAAGAATACAAACACAAGTGAAGAAAATTTTCAAGTTTTGTATCCAGACTGGATCCACAATTTGCTTGAAGGAGGAGACATATATATCCCAATTGAGGAAGAGGAGGATCTCAAAATTGCTAAGAAACTGGCTATTGTGGGACTTTGGTGTATCCAATGGCATCCTATGCATCGTCCATCAATGAAAAGTGTGGTACAAATGCTTCAAGGAGAGGGAGACGAGTTAAAAGTTCCTCCAAATCCTTTCACTGCTACAACTTCAACTAGCACAACTGCAAATATTGCTACAACAAGTATAAATTTGAAGCTGGAAGTGATTCAAGAATTAGACTAGATTGAATATAGGTTGAGAAATGCCGGTAACATACTTTGTAACACACTCTTTTCAATAGATTTTCTCCTATTGGTTGAAACTCATATAAGTTCCACCAAATTTACATGTGACCCATTTGAATTTCAACAAATAAGAGAATGAATATTGAGAAGAGAGTGTGTTGATAGCACTCCTCATATAAGTTTTCCATAGAGATTTAAAAAGAATCAAAAATAATTTATGCACTTCATTTTTTTTTTCTTGGAATAAGTGTAAAGGGTAAAATATGTTTTTTATCCCAATAAAATTATGTAAATATTAATTTTAGTCTCTATAAAAATTTGGCTAAATTATACTTAAACATGACAAGAGGAAGCCTTGATTCCCTTAAACATTTTTTAAAATGTTAGACCATTTCCAACCGTTGTTCTTCTTTGGTTTTTTAATGTAAGAATGTTCTTATTTTTCTTCACTGTTAGAGCATAACGATGTCGAGGCCACAATGGAGAACGATTCTCCTACAAGAATGCACGAGCACTTTTTAAGAATTAAATATTATTTTTTTGTACTTACTAGTTTGTGAACAACAACATATTCAATGTGGGGTCAAATTGTAGGACTCATTTAAAACAAGTTAAGAACTCAACTTGATTCTACCATTGGAGTGAAGATAAGTGTGAATTCTTAAATCCTATTTGACATCTTTGCACCCACAAAAGAGAATTAAGAACCCAATTTTGGTTCTTCTATTGGAGATGCGCATACACGCACACACATATAAATATATATTTTTATAATATAAATCTTTATTTTTATCTTTATAATATAAAAAGTAGAAGTACATTGTACTTACCAATGCAACAATTTTTTCGTTAAATCTGGGGTATTTATGTGAATTTCAAAAATACAAATTATTTTTGCCAAAATTGGGAAAAGAACATTTAGTACTATTTTTTGTTGTTGTTTAATCATATGTTGATTGTTGTGTGATTCCTTGGTAACTTGCAATTTAATAGTTGCTATTAATTATTTTAACCGTCTATTTGCCATTTTCATGCTGCAGTCTATGGGGAAGGGTTGTGTATTTATTTGCATCCCTCCATGTCAAACAATAGGTTTTCTTTTGGTTTAATTATGCTGGAGGTCCCTGAATTATTTGGGAATTTTGAAATAGGTCCCTGAACTATTTTTTTTTTAATTAGGTCCCTGGATTATTATTATTTTTTAATTGGGTCCTTCCGTTAAGTAACTGTTAGTGTTAAGTCACGCCGACGTGACGTGTGGACCGCGACATAAATTTTGAAATAGGTCTCTGAACTATTTTTTTTAATTTGGTTCTTAAACTATATTTTTTTTTAATCAGGTCCCTAAACTATTTTTTTAATTTGGTCCATAAACTATATTAATATTAATCATGTCCAGTTTGCTTTCATTATTTTTCCTTTAATTTATTGTTTTTAAATTAATTAATTAATTTATCGTTTGAACCAATCTGATTTTTGTGGAACAAGAGGATAGCTTTGTCACGCCTGCGCCTTATGCGATGCCTTAGACCAATTTTTCTGGGAACCAATTTTTTTCTACGATGCAAGCTTCCCTTGGACCAAACATGGGAACACATTTTTCTTTAATTTTATGGCCAATAACGTCACTGAACAAAGGAGATTTCTCTTGCTAAAGTAACACTTTAAAATTTCGTGGTCTTAAGCTAAAATAAATAGTAGCAAAAAGTGGTGGTTACGTTGAAACCACAATTAGAAAAAACAAAATAAACATCAACAAAAAATAGGACATTGTCTAGTTCATTGGACTTTAAGCCAAAATAAACAGTAGCAAAAAGTGGTAGTTACGTCGAAACCACAGTTAGAAAAAGCAAAATAAACATCAACAAAAAGTAGTAGTCACATGGCCACCCGAAACATAAACAAGTCTAGCACAGCTGTGAACCATTAGCTGTGAACCATAAACAATGTCCTATTTTTTGTTGATGTTTATTTTGTTTTTTCTAATTGTGGTTTCAACGTAACCACCACTTTTTGTTACTATTTATTTTAGCTTAAGACCAAGAAATTTTGAAGTGTTACTTTAGCAAGAGAAATCTCCTTTGTTCAGTGACGTTATTGGCCATAAAATTGAAGAAAAATGTGTTCCCATGTTTGGTCCAAGGAAGCTTGCATCGTAGAAAAAAATTGGTTAAAAAATTGGTCTAAGGACGATAAGGCCTGCGTGACAAAAGCTATCCTTCTTGTTCCACAAAAATTGATTGTTCAAGCGATAAATTAATTAATTAATTTAAAAACAATAAATTAAAGGAAAAATAATGAAACCAAACTGGACATGATTAATATTAATATAGTTTATGGACCAAATTAAAAATAGTTTAGGGACACGATTAAAAAAATATAGTTTAGGGACCAAATTAAAAAAAATAGTTCAGGGACCTATTTCAAAATTTATGTCGCGGTCCACGTCACACTCCACGTCAACATGACTTAACAGCCCACTAACAGTTACTTAACGGAAGGACCCAATTAAAAAAAAAAAATAATCCAGGGACCTAATTAAAAAAAAAATAGTTCAGGGACCTATTTCAAAATTCCCAAATAGTTCAGGGACCTCCCGCATAATTAAACCTTTTCTTTTTATATGCTTTTTTATTTTTTTATTAATTTGCTATTTTTATTAATTGCTGGGAAATGGCTTGAATTTGCAATGTTTATTTGGTTTAATTGTTTGCGTATTTTGAGTGTCATTGCTATTAATTCTGCAACACTGCTTAACTTGTCGCCTCTCTGCAAATGAACGAACACATTTGTGAAGGAGATAAGCAGAACATTTTTTTTCATTTGGTCTTTCATGGGTATAAGCTGAGTCTTCGTTATTTTCGTTATTGGGTCCATTGAGTGATTCATCTTCTCCATCTCATTTCAACCTCTAAATTTTCTACAGTGTTCCTTTCTCCATTGAAGTTTTTTTCTGATGCGGCTATTTTGCTTAGTAGTTTGAAATCTGTTTCTACTGAGAAGGTTCGACTGTAATTTGTTGTTCGACGATATTGGAGGCAAGTCTAAATGCTATTCTTTTCTGTAATCCCTAAATCTTTATAATATAAAAAGTAGAAGTACATTGTACTAACCAATGCAGCAATTTTCCCGCCTAAATCTGGGGTATTTATGTAAATTTCAAAAATACTAATTATTTTTGCCAAAACTGGAAAAAGAACATTTAGTACTATTTTTTTTTCTGTTGTTTAATCTTATATTGACTGTTGTGCGATTCCTTGGTAACTTGCAATTTAACAGCTGCTATTAATTCTTTTAAACGTCAATTTGCCATTTTCATGCTGTAGTTGACGGGGAAGGGTTGTGTAATTATTTAGTGGGTTTTAAATGCTACAATTAAGCGTGAAAGAGTCAATTGACTGTCTTTAACCTGCAATTCGCCTCCCTCCATGTCAAACGATAGGTTTTCTTTTTATATGCTTTTTTTATTTTTTTATTAATTTGTTATTTTTATTAATTGCTAGGAAATACTCCCTCCGGTCCTAAATATAAGAGACAAAACCCTAATTCATCAAAACCAAGAAAAACACTCTTTTTTCCAATGAAAAACACCTTTTTATCTCACATATCTCTTATATTTTGAAACCCTAAAAAACACATTTTTTTCTCTTACATTGATAACCGGAGCGAGTAGCTTGCATTTGCAATGTTTATTTGGTTTAATTGTTTGCGTATTTTGAGTGTGCTTGGTATTAACTATGCAACACCGCTTATCTCGTCACCTCTCTGCAAATGAACGAACACATTAGTGAAGGAAATAAGCAGAGCATTTTTTTTCATTTGGTCTTTCATGGGTATAAGCTGAGTTTTCGTTATTTTCGTTATTGGATTCCATTGAGTGATTCATCTTCTCCATCTTATTTCAACCTCTAAATTTTCTGTAGTGTTCCTTTCTCCATTGAAGTTTTTCTGATGCGATTATTTTGCTGAGTAGTTTGAAATCTGTTGCTACTGAGATGGTTCGACTGTAATTTGTTGTTCGACGATATTGGAGTCAGGTCTGAATGCTATTCTTTTTGTAATCCCTAAATCTTTATAATATAAAAAGTAGAAGTACATTGTACTAACCAATGCAGCAATTTTCCCACCTAAATCTGGGGTATTTTTGTAAATTTCAAAAATACTAATTATTTTTGCCAAAAATGGAAAAATAACATTTAGTACTATTTTTTTTTCTATTGTTTAATCTTACATTGACTGTTGTGCGATTCCTTGGTAACTTGCAATTGATCAGCTGCTATTAATTCTTTTAATCGTCTATTTGCTATTTTCATGCTGTAGTTGATTGGGAAGGGTTGTGTAATTATTTAGTGGGTTTTAAATGCTACAGTTAAGCGTGAAAGAGGCAATTGACTGTCTTTAACCTGCAATTCGCATCCCTCCATGTCAAACGATAGGTTTTCTTTTTTACATGCTTTTTATTTTTTTATTAATTTGCAATTTTTATTAATTGCTAGGAAATGGCTTGCATTGGCAATGTTTATTTTGTTTAATTGTTTGCATATTTTGAGTGTGCTTGCTATTAACTCTACAACACCGTTTAACTCGTCACCTCTCTACAAATGAATGAACACATTAGTGAAGGAAATAAGCTGAGCATTTTTTTTTTCATTTGGTCTGTAGAAAACAAAGGAAGAATTACTTTCTTGTATTACTCAGCAGACTAAGGTTGCTTATATAGAAAAGAGTATGTTAATGCACGAAATGGTGCAAGGTCGTACCTTTGCTCTTCTGCCTGGTAGTTGGGAGATGAGCTCCGTGATGAGTACTCCTCCTCCGGGCGTGATGTTCTTCCTTGGTGAGACCGGCGGGTGGGGTACCTGCAAAAGGCACTCCGATGCCTAAGTTAGATAGGGCTTTTTAGGGTGAGCATAGAGCTCGCATCATAGAGATGAGTTTTAGGGTTTAGAGAGAGTAGAGAGTCCTCCCTAACTTGAGGGGCCAAGCCCCTTTATATAGGAGAGTTTGTTCCGTGATGTGCGCTTCGTTCCCTTCCTCAGCAAGTTACCGTTTGAATGAGATGGGCCTGTACCCGATACGGTTCAGGGCTTATCTTTATCTGGCGTGGTCCCCAATATTAGGGTTTCTCGTATTCACGCTTTGTGTGCCTTACGGAGGGTTTGATACCTACCGGTTGAGGTCGGTCGTCGCCTCTGGGAGCCCTGCTCGGTTGGTGGGCTCGGTCATCGTCTCTGGGGCCCTGCTCGGTTAACGGGCTTAAGTCGGTACTCGGCCCCTATGGAGCTCAGCTCGGGGGGCTAGCTAGGAGGGGTCGGGCCGGCCCGTCACACCAAGCTGGCGTCTCGGTCGGTGGCAATTCGTCAAGCTCGGTCGGCATGGGCCGAGGGTCTACGCACTGGTCGGCGAGCATACTAGGACTCGGCTCGGGACCGGTCTATAACACAAGCCCCCTAGACTCTTCGCAGGAAAGGGCGGAGGGTCTATCCAGTGTCCTTGGGTCGGTATCCGAGTCGAGTCACCAAGGTCGGGGGTGTGTCCCAGAAGCTTGTTTGTCCGGGGTCACGCTCCATGTGTTGCACCTTTACTCGGCGTTCTGCTATGTGATGGGACTCAGATGGGACGTCTGCTCAACCGTTCCTCTTCCCGCCGTCGATCATCTGATGCGGCCTGAACCGCTAGATCTACATCCGGCCAGTAAATGTAGGGCTCGGATTGGTTCGGCTCATTTCGGTGATCGATTAGAGCCCGGCTGAGGCCGGCCCGTAACACAAGCCCCCTAGACTTTGTTAACTCGAAAAGTTAGGAAGTCTATATTATTTGTTCTTTTTTGACCCTACGAATGAGGGCTATTGAATGGGGAGTGATCCGTTGTTGATTTTGAACCATAAGTCCCCGAGACTTGCTTGCCGATCAGCTGAGCGTTTGTCGAGAGTAGTAGGTCGGGTTGGACCCATCTAAGTGCCACGATCGATTACATGGGTTTCAGCTGTCAATAATATAATGACTGGTCAGATGATCCGATCTGCGAGGCATGAGGTCTAAATGTCTGAGATGACCTTTGAGGTCTGATTTCTGAGGTCTGAGCTGGTGAGAGGTACTGGACCTCGACTGATCACGTCGTCTCCCTTGGTTCATGTGCTACATGAGTCAGGCATTAACCTTATTTCCTGTCTTTACAAGGGGACGTAAGCCCCCGATTGTTTAACTGCGTCGCGGCTGCACTTATTCCAGCATCCTCGTTGTTTCTCCAGGATGGTCGGTCATGGTCGAGCTTATTCGATCTGGGCTCGCTGTGGCCGAGCAAGTTGTAACCGAACTTGTGAGAGCTACATGTGGCACTTGGAGGACCAAAAAGAGTTGCAAAATGAGAGATCTCTTGGCTTTCGACCTTGCGATTGAGAAGGAGAAATCCTCGACCGAAGCTGTTCGGGCGGAGGAGTATAAGAGTTTTTGTGCTCTACAGTTCAAGGAGGGCTTTGATAATGCCTTTGCCCAAATCAGGGTGGTTGCCCCCGATTTGGATATCTCAGAGCTTGACTTCACCAAGACTGCGAAGGACGGCAAGATTGTGGAGGAGGAGGATGAAGCCGAAAAGACCAGGCAAGGTGATCCCGATGAAGCAAGGGTGAAGCCGGTTGCTGCGAACATAGAGAATTATTGCCGATGGTGGCCCAACAGGAGTCCAAGGGGATACCCTTGAGTAGTTTGTATTTGCTTTCTTTTATGCTTTGTGAGGTAGCTTAAGTGGAGCAGCAGTAGAGCTCGACAGGTCTTCGAGCTGACTTGATGATTTAGACCATAGAGGTGTTTCTGAGGTCGAGTTGTGACCGAAACCGAGCTTGCTTTAGAGCTCGTCAGGCCTCTATGCTGACCTGAAATCTTTGGAACCGCAGGGGTTGGTCTTTGTCGCGCTGTGTTTGAGCTCGACACGTCTTTATGCTGACGGGGTGTCTTTGAAACCACAATGGTCTTGTTTAGCTCGACAGGCGACCTTAGCCGAGCTGCTTTAGGGCTTGTAGGCCTCTATGCTGACCTGGTGTCTAGGAAACCGCAGGGGTTGTTTAGGTCGACTGGCGACCTTCCGAGCTGCTTTTGAGCTTGTCAGGCCTCTATGCTGACCTGAAATCTTTGGAACCGCAGGGGTTGAGTTGCGAGCGAGCTTACCAAGCCTTTATGCTGACTTGGGTTTAGGACCACAGGGGTCAAGCTGCGAGTGAGCCCACCAAGCCTTTATGCTGACTTGGGTTTAGGACCACGGGGGTCGAGCTGCGAGTGAGCCCACCAAGCCTTTATGCTGACTTGGGTTTAGGACCGCAGGGGTCGTGTCGAGGTCGAGGTTCTTCCAACGCTGGGTGCCAAGCTCCGTGGCGGGCTCGACCTTTGGTTTTGGGGCACTGTTCCTGTCAAAGTATAGACAACTTGCAACAACTTGATGTAATAAAGTTAGCATTAATTTTTATGTTGGGTAAAGTGCTCGTAGTCGAGTTTTATACTTCCCTGTGAGAGTAGTTGATTTGGCTGTCCAAATGGCAAGGTTGAGGTCATCAAGTAATCAAGGTCAGTGACGTAGCCGAGTTTAAAGCCGTCTGAATATTGAAATTGTTGAGGTGGTCCTGGTAGGCCGCGAAATCTTGGGATCGGGTATCCACCTGTTGGTTGTCTATATATTGATCTGTTGAGGTTAGCCATCAACAATGTGAAAGTACATCATCCATTCAAGTGACCAATTATACCTTGCTCGAAAGTTTGGGCAGACATGAATAAAGCGAGAAGACCTTATACAATGCCCCAGATAATAAAGAATAAAGTGACACGAATCGTTGATGGTTCATAGTTAAGGTTGAGATGCTGAAAGAAACATGGAAAAACAGCACCTGGTTTCAAGGGACGTATCTGTGGTCATCCGAGTTGTTGAGGTCAGCAATGTGGTTGACTTGAGCTTCTCCAAATAACTGAGGTCATACGACTATCTGAGTTGAGGTCAGCTCGGTAGCTGAGATGAGGTTGACCAAGCTGAGTGGTTGGGCTTTGCCAAGCATATCTTGACCTCTCCCTTGGTTTGTGTGGTCAACCTGATTTATGAGTAGCACCGTGGATGAACATCCAGGTGATAAGCCGTAATCGGTCCGATTTTATTCCCGTCGATATCTTTTGATTTGCTGTAAATCCACTCTCTTTAAGGATGGTATGGGGTCTCCACCTGATGAATGTGTCGTCATGGGGAGCCCCCACGTTTGATGTATTCCTATTTTCCCAAGTCGCTCAATAACGACCGATCTGCTTATGATCGCTTTTTTGAGGATTTCATCGTGTGCGTATGCTACGCCTCATGATGAGATGCATAATGAAACTTGAGGCCCGGGAAAAGTTTTACCAGGGCTTGAGGTGCTCCAAGACCGGATCTTTAGATGGTTGTTGGCTCTGGCTGACTGTGTTCTGGCTTGGTGGCGGCGACTTGGGATTCGCTGTGCTTTCAGTGTTCACCATCTTGCTCGGTGGTTTCCTTGAGGCCCAGGCCAGTTTTACCGGGCCCCACGGTGGGCGCCAATGTTAATGCACGAAATGGTGCAAGGTCGTACCTTTGCTCTTCTGCCTGGTAGTTGGGAGATGAGCTCCGTGATGAGTACTCCTCCTCCGGGCGTGATGTTCTTCCTTGGTGAGACCGGCGGGTGGGGTACCTGCAAAAGGCACTCCGATGCCTAAGTTAGATAGGGCTTTTTAGGGTGAGCATAGAGCTCGCATCATAGAGATGAGTTTTAGGGTTTAGAGAGAGTAGAGAGTCCTCCCTAACCTGAGGGGCCAAGCCCCTTTATATAGGAGAGTTTGTTCCGTGATGTGCGCTTCGTTCCCTTCCTCAGCAAGTTACCGTTTAAATGAGATGGGCCTGTACCCGATAGGGTTCAGGGCTTATCTTTATCTGGCGTGGTCCCCAATATTAGGGTTTCTCGTATTACCGCCTGTGTGCCTTCTGGAGGGTTTGATACCTCCCGGTTGAGGTCGGTCGTCGCCTTTGGGAGCCCTGCTCGGTTGGTGGGCTCGGTCATCGTCTCTGGGGCCCTGCTCGGTTAACGGGCTTAGGTCGGTACTCGGCCACTATGGAGCTCAGCTCGGGGGCCTAGCTAGGAGGGCCGGGTCGGAGGCCGGCCCGTCACACAAGCTGGCGCGTCTCAGGTCGGTGGCAATTCGTCAAGCTCGGGTCAGCATGGACCGAGCTGGTCTGCACCTGGTCGGCGAGCATACTAGGACTCGGCTCGGGACCGGTCCATAACAGAGTACATTAATGATTTCCTAAAATAGAAGATACTAATTAATAATAAAATACAATCAAATCTGACAGAATAAATATAAAATAAAAAACTAGGAGAATAATATCGGGATTGGGCCTGATTCTCTAACACCCCCCTCAAGTTGGTGCATAGATATCTGTCATGCCCAACTTGCCTATTAACCGCTCAAAATTGGGCTTGACCAGGCTCTTGGTTAGAATGTCCGCAGTTTGCTGATTAGAAGTCATAAAAGGCAAACAGATAATTCCAACATCCAGTTTTTCTTTTATGAAGTAGCGGTCAACCTTAATATGCTTGGTCCTATCATGCTGAACAAGATTATGAGCTATACTTATTGCGGCCTTACTGTCACAATAGAGCTTCAAAGGTAGATCAACTGTCACTCTAAGTTCCTTTAAGACTCTGTAAATCCAGAAGCCTTCACAAATACCTTAAGCCATTGCTCTAAATTCGGCTTGTGCACTGCTTCTAGCAACAACTCCTTGTTTCTTACTTCTTCAAGTTACCAGATTTTCCGACACATAGGTACAATATCCAGTTGTGGATTTCCTGTCGATAACTGAACCAGCCCAATCTGCATCTGTAAAGATGGCAACATTCTTCTCATCAGTTTTCTTAAAATACAAGCCCTTCCCTGGGTTGGTCTTTAAGTATCTTAAGATCCTGTATACTGCCTCAAGATGTTCCTCATAGGGAGAGTGCATGAACTGACTTACAACACTCACAGAGAATGCAATATCAGGCCTGGTATGAGATAGGTAAATTAGTTTACCAACTAGCCTCTGGTATCTACCAATATCAACCGGAACATTACCCTTCTCCCACAGCTTCATATTAGGATCCATGGGAGTGTCTGCTGGCCTACATCTACTCATCCCAGTTTCCTCCAAGAGATCCATAATGTACTTTCTTTGGGAGACTACAATTCCCTTCTTTGAGCGAGGAACCTCCATGCCAAGGAAATATTTCAATGCTCCCAAATCCTTGATCTTGAATTCTACTGCTAAGTTTCTCTTTAATCTCTCCATTTCTACTGTATCATTTCCGGTGAGGATGATGTCATCTACATAGATTATCAAAACAATAATCTTTCCATTGGGAGAAAACTTTGTGAACAATGTGTGATCTGCTTGTCCTTGAGTGTATCCTTGTCTCTTTACTGACTAGGTGAACCTTTCAAACCAAGCCCTTAGAGATTGTTTAAGGCCATAGAGTGACTTCTCCAACTTACACACCTTTGACCTAAATTTTCTTTCAAAGCCAGGAGGAAAGTCCATGTATACTTCTTCCTCCAAGTCACCATTGAGGAAGGCATTCTTCACGTCAAGTTGATTCAGGGGTCAGTCTAAGTTGGCAGCAAGAGATAGGAGAATTCTGATAGTGTTCAACTTTGCAACAGGGGCAAAAGTCTCTGAGTAGTCTATGCCATAAGTCTGGGTGAAGCCTTTAGCCACCAACCGAGCCTTGTACCTTTAAATTGAATTATCTGAGTTGTACTTCACAAAGAAAACCCACTTAAAACCCACAATCTTCTTTCCTTTTAGTAACATCACAACTCTCCAAGTTTTGTTCTTCTCAAGGGCTCTCATCTCCTCAAACATAGGTTCCTTCTACTTCAGAACTTTTAGAGCTTCCTGTACATTTTTTGGAATTTCTACAGCAGACAACTGAGAGATAAATGCAGCAAAAGAGAATGATAAATTTGAATATGACACATACTTGGATAGAGGGTGCTTAGTACAAGATCTAATACCTTTCCTAAGCGCTATAGGGAGATCTATTTCAGAAGATTCATCACGACCTATAGGTTCAGAAGAAGACTTACCTGTGTCAGGTTCACTGGGTGGATTTTCTCTTGGTTCGGACTCTTGGCAGTGAGTTCCTTATTTCCTTTCTTATGGTTTTTCTTCTTGAAGACCTTTCCCTTCCAAGTTTTGTCACAAAATCGTTATACCTGTTTCTTGTCTCTTTATGAGAATCATTTTGTTGTGGCATTACGGTTGATTCATCACCTTCATCACCTGTTTCACAGACTTGTTGGTCATGCTTTTGATCTAAAGATATCGCCTTCAGAATCAATGGGAACCTCTTCCATAGTGGGAATGGGTTCATGTAAGGATTCATGGGCATTTTCTTTTAGTGCAACATAATCAGTCTCAGAATCTTGTAACAAATAAACATTATCCAAAGAAATGGTATTTTCAAACGAATCTTTTCCAAATGAATCTTCTTTTGGATTCCCCCTGAAGATGAATGTCATTAAAGTAAGATTGATTTTCAAAAAACGTGGCATCCATAGTCATAAAAACCTTTTTTGATTTTAGATCAAAACACTTGTAACCTTTTTGGGTAGGGGTGTAACCTATGGAAACACATTTTATAGCTAGTGGTTCTAATTTACCTGGATGCTTTTGTTCATGAACAAAAGTAGTACACCCGAAGATTTTTAACGGCAAATTAGCTGAAACACGAGCCAAGGGAAAACAATTTTTGAAAACATTAAGAGGAGTTTGAAATTGCAAAACTTTGGATGGCATACGGTTAATTAAATATGCAGTAGTCAAAACAGCTTCACCCCATAGGTATTTTAGGACCTTATTTTGGAAGAGTAAGGCTCGAGCCACCTCAAGGAGGTGTCTATTCTTCCTCTCCGCAATCCCATTTTGTTGGGGTGTATTAGCACAAGAACTATGATGCACAACTCCATTTTCAAGAAAAAAATCTCCTAAGATCATGTTGAAATATTCTTTTCCGTTGTCACTTTTGAAGACTTGAATATTAGTTTGGAATTGAGTTTGCACCATTTTGAAGAAGTTTTTGACAGCTTGTCCAACTTTAGATTTTCCTTTAGCAAGTATACCCAACAAAGTCTAGTGTGGTCATCTATAAAAGTTATAAACCACTTTTTGTTAGAAAAAGTATTTATTCTATTTGGACCCCAAACATCACTGTGAATAACTGCAAAAGGTTTAGATTCTTTATAAGGTTGAATAGGAAATGAAGAACGATGATGTTTTGCAAACTTGCAGGTTTCACAATGAAATAAAGATGGGTCTTTATCATTAAACAATTTTGGAAAAAGATGTTTCAAATAGCGGAAACTTTGATGTCCCAATCGTAAATGCCATAACATAATGTCATCATTACTACTAGAAACAAAAATAGATTCAAAACAGGAACTTATATATTGAACTTGTGGTCTGGAGTCGATTCCATCTTTAAGGTAGTAAAGTTCCCCACTCTCTTTAGCACTGCCAATCGTCTTCCCCGAGTTCAAATTCTTAAAAACACAATAAGAATGAAGAAAGTTAGCTTGACAATCACTATCTCGGGTTAATTTAGTAATTGACAAAAGATTACAAGACAAGTTAGGGACATGTAGGACATCCTTAAGAGTTAATAAGGGTGATAGAACTATGGAACATTTTCCCGCAATGGCTGAAAGAGAGCCATCTGCAATTTTATCTTTCTGGTTTCCTGCACAGGGACTATATGAAGAAAACAGACTCGACTCTCCAATCATATGATCGGTAGCACCTGAATCAATGATCCAAGCATGACTTTGACTGACACTAAGGAGGGCAGTATTTAGAAAATTACCTCTCTGAGCTATGGCACAAGAAGGATTTTGAGACTCAAGAAGCTTGTACAGTTGGTCTAATTGTTCCTTGGTGAATGGAAATGAGCTTGAGGGAGACTGCTTCCCTTGATCAGAAGTACTAGCCTGAAGAGCACGACCTTCATTCCCCCCTTTCTTCTTCAAGTTAGTAAGCTTACCATGGAGTAGGCTTACCATGGAGTTTCCAACAACATAAGCAAACAAGAGACACAACTTCTTAGAACTCCCAAAATGTCCTAGTGTGGATTCCTCCTGTAATTAAGGATCGAGACTTATGTAATTAAAGACACTAGAATGAATAGAAAATACAGATAGAAACCAATTACAGACTCACCATACGCAATGTATCTTTCAGGTTCACTTTTAACAATTCCAAGAAAGTGATCAGCAGGCTTGATATCTGGATAATGAACTTGGGCAAGCTCTACCTTATTCACTTCAACAAACTAGGTTTCATTATCCGACTTTGCAGTACTCACAAATTCTTCATATTCATGGCCCTGGAACATTTTAATACAAATATGCTATAATACCACAGTACCAAATCCAGAATTAATGTAATTTTGTAATTCAGTTTTTCATAAAAATGATTCTTTTGAAGCACCGCCAAACATGTCTAATGATTATGTTAATTGATCAGCACCACAGCTCCCAATCACTTGAACCTCCTTCTATTTGGCACCTCTAGTTTGACTAGACTAGACTAACCTAAGGAGATAATTTCACTTACCTCAAATTTATCAAACCAACCAATGAGAAAGGTTTGATACTTTTTCAAAAATTCCTCTACTGCTTTCTCTGTACTTATCCGAATAATAAGTGTACCGGTCATCTTTCTTGCCCATATCACTATATCATCCATGAAAGTATCACGAAAACAAATCAAAAGATAAACATTTCAAGTGATTCGATTCAAGCAATTTATTTGACTAATAGTGCAACAACAGTTATAAGTGCCTTGAGGACATTATTTCAAATAACAAAAGGGCATCATGAAAACAAATCACTGCACTATAGTATAAACAAGTCTCTAAGATAACACAAACCAGCACCAACACTAAGCACATACTTGCAGCAGAAACTACTATAAAAATGCAGAATTGAAAGCAAATATCCATACATAGTAAGCTAATTAATGATAAGTGAAAAGAGTAATTACGCTGTGAAACCGCCAGAGATCATCTTCATCAATGTCACAACAAAAACCAAAGTGTGCATCCCAGGAAGCATCATACAAACACATTTGAGCATCTTTCAGATTTGGAAACGGCATTGTCTGAAGCATAAAAATTTCAAGAACAATAAGCAATAAACAGAGAGGATAGAGAGAAAGCCTCAAAAAGCCCTCCGACATCGGCTTCAGGAAGCCATTTTCATTACAATCAGAACACTTAACAACAACAACAGTCCTCCCCTGTTTGTGATTGTGATTGTGATTGATGACGATTTTGCAGGTTCCATTGCAGCGAAAATGGGGCAACAACCACATATCCCCACAACCCTCACAAACAGCCCCAACAGTTTTTCTGGGCAAACCCTAAAGCAATTCCCCTTTCGCCACCTTCAAGATCTCTTCCACTCCACTAATGTAGAAACCATTCAGAAACACTCTCGGAGGCACCACCATCGCTTCTCTGTTCTCTTTCCCCTTCAGCAGTTCCCTCAGCTCCTCTCTGAATCCGCTGTCCATCAACATGTCTCGCTCGCAGATTTGCACCCCAAAAGCCTCGAACGCCGCCCTCACTACGTTGCACACCTCGAATGTCCTCCGCACGCCTCTGTTCTCCCCGTTCGGCGGATAGATCCTTTCGAACTGCTCCGAAAGCACAGATCTGAGTTTTTTTGAAAGATTTGGTACTGTTGAGGTTTGGGTTGGAGTTCTCTTTGTCGGCGAAGGGTTTGGGTGGAGGCAAAGGAGAGAAGCGGAAGCTGTCGATGGTGTCGAGACCGGCCATGAGCTCCCAAGAATTGATGACCTCAGGTTCGGAGAAGAGGGTTTTGAAGCGAGAAGGAGGGAATAATAATTTCGTCGGAGAGACACGACCCTTTATCCGCAGGTGAGAAGACGTCGGACCCCACGGTGAGGACCTATGCTGATGTGATAAGGGAGGAGCCGTTGAAGAGGGAGAAGGAAGAGACATTGAGAGTATTTCAAAGAAGAGGAGATTAGGGTTAGGGTTCGAGGGAGCGGAGGATTAAAATTTTCGGAAAAGTAATAGGCAGTGCTTCGTTAAACAAACGTCGGCTATTCTTAAACCTATGCCAGCGCTTCATTAAAAAACGTTGTCTATATCTACTATCAACTTTTAGCAGCGCTTCCTTAAAAAAATGTTGGCTATTATTGAAACTACACCGACGCTTCCTAGAGGAAGCACTGTTTAATATCTTCCACCTAATTTTCACCAGCGTTTCAATAGGAAGCGCTGTTTAAAGTGACGCCTTTTTTTACACATTCTGTTGTACTGATAATGAGAGAAGGTTCAGAGTATCAAACCTACTCATCCTGAGTAGGTTCATATGTCTTATTAAATATGTTGTGCTGCAGTCTTTTTCTATATAAACTTCTCATCCTTTGTGATGTCTTGTTGTTGACACTTATCTTGATGTCATTTCTCACTTGAGAAAGTTGAACTCAATTCGGTTCATGCTCAAGTGACATAGTTAAATAGACAAATGTTCAGATAAACTTAAGCATCAAACATTTGAGTTTGTTTACATCAAAAATTCTTGGAGATCTTGCTTCAACAATATCCACTTATCAAATGTTATTTATTTAGTATAATATATCTCATAAAATATAACAAGCAAAATTTTTTTTTGTTATTATTATTCTTTGTTGAAAATTATTCTTTAATATTTTTTGTTGAAAGTTTTTAATAATTTAATATATATTTTTTATTTATATATTATACATTGTGTGTAGTACGGACAATTACTACTACTAAATAAATTTTCTAAATACTTTTTAGAAAAGTTTACATATATGTCACAATCATTATCAACTTTTTTGTGTATATGTGAGTAGCAACCATAATCCACTTTATCAAACATTATTTATTTTGTATAAATATATCTCAAAAAAAAAATTAAACAATTACTGTTCTTTTGTATTTTATCTTTTCGTGTTACCTTAGAATTTATTTATCAGTAATTTTTTGTAATCATACATTTTTTTTGTCTACAGGCCTTTGATGGGGTCCTGACTAATCCGAAGTTCGGTTGGGGGGTAAGTAAAGTCTGGATCCAAATTGTTCCATCAGGGATCAAACTCGGGTACTATCCGAGTCCATCCCTTAGACTGAGTGCGTTAACTACTAGCTCCCAACCTTGGGGTTATAATCATACAATTTTTAACATACAAAAATACTTTTGAAATAAAAAATATAGAATTATTCTCACAAACTTTTGTTTCTCCCCCCGTGCATCGCATGGGTCAAAAATCTAGTATATATATATAGAACAAGCCTAGTCCAAATAAAATAATAATCGGTGCACACAAATGGAAATAAAAATCATGCATTATAGCTGATAAGCTAGCTTATAGCTGATAGCTGATAGCCTATAACTGAAAAACTAGCTAATTAAAATTAAATTATTCGGTAAAATTAGCTGTTTAACTAACTGATAAATATAAAATGACATAAAAAGATAAGAATTTATTTTTATTTTAAATTTAAAAAAGATAAAGAACAAAATAATGAGGTTAAAAATGAGAGTAAAATAAAAAGCTATAAGCTCATATGCTACATCAAGTAGCATTTCAAAAAATGCTATAAGGTAGTGTGATAAGCTTACTTACCAAACACTTTTCCTTCAACTAAACAAGCTTATAAGCTAGTTCAATAAGCTATAATCTGTTGTGCGAGTGCTTTGGCGGCCAAGTAAGTTTTTTTTTTTATTTCTCTTGTTTTTGGTTTTGTAATAAGCATGATTTTCTTTTCTATATTCTGGTTGTAACATCCCAATTTTTAAGAAAAGTGATTTTAGCGATAAAATCCTGAAAACTCGAAAAATAAGTCATAGAGATTGATCACCTCAATGATTTACTGAGAGTACAGGAAATTATTTTGAGTTATTTTGAATAATTTATTTATTATAAATAATTATTACTCATGATGTCAATTCAAATTAATAGACAGCGTAGACGTATGCTGTTTTTAAGGCGAGTTCATCAATTATACTTATCATAAGTTTATGCGTGACGTGGTAACGTGTATTTTTGTTGACTAAGAAATTGATTGAATTAAATCAAGATGAAATTAAATTTAAGAATTAATATTTTATATTAATTCATGGTTCGAAAATTGTCGGAAAACTCTAACGAAGTTTCACCGCGTTTTGAATCGCCGGGTAAATTTTTTTATCCGCATTAAAATTTAAAATGAATTCCGATTTCGACGAAAATCGAAACATCAATTGTTGTGATTATTTTTGAGTGTTTTCACTTGTTTTATTATTGATGATAGTTGAATGGGAGTTAATTGGTTTAATTTTAATAAATCATGATCTACCCCACCATACACCACACTTATATGTTCCCCACCCTAGCACTCTCCCTATTCCCTTTTATTCTTCCCTGCGTGAGAAAGAAGCAAAAGCTGGAAAAGAAAAAAAAAAGAAAGGGAACGAGGAGCAGGGGAGGAAAAGAAGAGAAGGGGAAGAAGGAAAGAAGGGGCGCGACGGTGGAGGAGAGAGGGGGAGGCCGCAACGGCCCTGCGGTTGGCAGCGTGCCACCGCGCCGGAGAGAAGACGAGGGAGAGCGAGGCAGAGAACACGAGGGAAAGAGGGAGGCGAGCGATGGAGGAAGGGGGAGCTTGGACGCAACCGTGGCGGCCTGAGGGCAGAGGTTCATGGTGGTTGCACAAGAAGCAGAACCGCGAGCGAGAGAGGAGAAAGAAGAAGCAGGACAGACCGAGAGAGAGACAGAGAGCTTGGGAGAGAGAGACCGCGAGAGAGGCAGCTTGAGGGAGAGACAGAGAAGGAGGGGGGGCCGAATCAGAGGAAACATTGGAGCTAAGTTCTTGAATGAGAGGTTTGAACCAAATCATTTTTTTTCCTTTGTTCTTTCTTAGCAGAACCGTGGCTTTTTGGAAGGACTAGGAGATGATTTCCTTGCTTAATTTTATTGTTAAAAGCTTTATGTTTTGGTTGATTGTGATCAATGAGAGAAATGAGCACTTAAATCCCCAAATTATTGAAAAACTCTAACCTAAGGGAAAGAGGGGTTGTGTGATCTTGAGGGAATCAAAGGAATAATATTGTGATTTGAGCTCCTTGATGTTGTTGTTATTGTTGTTGATGTATTGGGTTCATAGTTTTGGAATTAGATGTTGTTTTGGGTATCATTGTGATGAAGACCTATTCTTGAAAAGAGGGATTAGTGGGATTTAATTGATGAAGCATGTAATTGGTTGATGGTTCTTATGTTTTAGTTAGTATAATTGTTATTGGGTTTGTTGGAAATGTAAAAGTAAGTGAGTTAGTGATTGATGTGTGAAAACTTTGTTCTTGAGAGATTTAAAAATATTTTTGGAACTTGGTTGGGTTTCCTCTTATGTAGTAGTTTGTTGTTGGTGAAAGAAGTGTCATATGAAATGGTATTGTCTAATTTATTTTGAAAAGTTGCAAATTGTCTCCAACTTATGAGAGAGGGCCGCGAGCCCCATGGGGTTTGGGAAAGGAAAAATTGTGGCAATCTTGATTTTTATGGTTGTATTGATATGTTCTAAGCTTTGAAAAATTTAGGAAAAATGTTTGATTAAATTTGGATGTGTTTTGAGAGTGTAAGACTATTTTAATTATCAATTAACTCTTACATTCTTGAAATGAAGTTTAAATTGGTATTGGACTTGAATTAGACATTTGTTGGTAGGAGAATTGTTGTTTTGTGAAGGAAAATTATTGATTCTTAGTGTTGTTGAATGTTTTAAGTTTTGAAGGAGATAAGTCCCAAGTCTCTAAAAAACTTTAATTTCAAGTTACTTATTGTTACAAGTGCATGTACCATGTTAAAATATTTTTGTGTTTTAACTTGTATTAAGTGTGTTTAATAATTGTTCAAGAATTGGAAAGGAAACTATTTTTGTGAACGTGATTTAAAATGATTGAATTGTTATGTTTTGAGCTTTAGAAAAATTATAGAAAAGTGGTTAATTGATTATGTTTTGTGTTTAAAGTTTCAAGAAAAATGATATTTAGTCCTCGAAATCTTACTCTTTTATTTGTTGGCCATTTATCTTTCAAGTGTGGGAGATTCTTTGAAAGTATGAATTTTAATGTGTTAAGGTTTAGATCTCCAGAAATGATTCTTAGTCCTAGAACAATATTTTTCTATTAGTTAGAGATCATGGCTCTAAGTGAAAATTATTCTTTGAAAATTAGCACTTTTAAATTGAGTTTTATGTGATGATGTTTGGCTAGGATTAGTTGTGATTAGGCTTTGCTTTTGCAATCATTTGTTGTTTTGTGAAAGAATTGATATAAGGAATGTGTTGTTTACTTAGTGGAAAGTTTTGCAAATTCTTTTGGCAAAAGTTGAATAGGGGCCGCAAGCTCCTCAAGCTTGAGAGGCAAATATTTTTGTGTTCCTAGTCTTAAATTAGTTGTATAGTAATGTACTAAGCTTTGGAAAAATCTTAGGATTGGGTTGATTGAAATTGAAGTTGTTTTAAAGCTTTGAGGCAATGAAGCACTTAGGTGGAATGGATTCCTTGTGATCCTAAAACCAAGTTGAGCCTTAATCAAATATTGCCATGAAATATATTTGAGTTTAGTAGTATTTGGAATGTGATTTAGCATACTAAGACTATGAAACACTTATGTTAGAGAAATCATTGTGTTTCTTTAACAAAAGTGGAGTCTTGTTAAGGATAGGATCAAAGTATTAGATTTTAGTATTTACTTCATGATTTTAAGATTTTATGTTTGGGAAGAATAGATTCTTAGTTTTTGAAATTTTAGTCTTTTAATTGTGAGTAGTTTTTTCAAGTGTATGGAATTCTTTTGAAAACAAGTATTTCAAATTATGTTTCTAAGTGTGAGTGTTTTAGGTCGAAAAGGGTCTTAGGTTTCCAGAGCCTAAGGATATAGAACTAAGTCTTTAGATTATGCTAAGCTTGCTTTGTGTAATAGGCTTGAGTGATCTGAGACTATGCGGCGTAGAATCGCGGAGTACGTGAGCGCGTGGCTTGGAGTTCGGTAAGGGCACTTCACATTTATTACTTTTCATAGTATGTTCGCGTAAGGGCATTTCTAGACATTTTTAGGATTTTATTTTTATGTCCCTGTGTAAGGGCAAATTTTAGATATGTTTAAGTTCTTGTTTTGTTATTCAAATGCTTATTTAAATACGAAGAAGTCTGAGAACTCTACGAGTTCGAAGTTAGGGTCTTCGAACCCCTTCGTTTATTTTTGTCGTGCGGTCGAACATATTCCGAGTCATTGTGGGTGAAAAATTGTGCGGTTGGTCTTCTGGCCCCAACCCCCCACTTGTTTGTACCTCTCTGTGAACTCCATTGAGTTGCAGAGGGATGGATTCTATGATTTGATTGTCGTTTGTTGTTGTTGAGCTGTGCAATTATTTAATATGCGGTTGAATAATGCTGTGAATTGTCTATACTGTTTGTATCGTTGAATTGCGTTTCTTCATGCAAACTGCTTTTATTGCTTAAGTTGTTGAATTGCGTTTCTTCATATTAAGCATGCTCTTATTATTTGATATGCGGTCGAATAATCTTGTGTATAACTCTTTAAATTTCGTATGCGGCGAATTATTCATCGAGTCTGAGAGCATTGTCGAGTCGTCGAGACGTTTTTGAGCTGTGACCCGGATAACTGAGGGTGCTAGGTCCCCTTCGTTTACGGGAGATTAGCTAGGCGTCGCAGCGTAGGAACCAGGGCTGCTTACCTAGGGAGAAGCAAAGGATCCCAAGGCTATGGCTGGTATGTCAGTTGATGGATCTGCGTCTGCTTTCCGGAATAATTGTCGAGTCGAGAGAAAATGAGTCGTGAGATGAGTCGTGAGTCGAGTCTTGAGCAAGCATTCTGAATTGAACCTTGTGAACTGTTTACATTGTTGTTTGTTTATTGCTTGTGAATTGTATAAACTGTGGTTACTTATTGCTTTATGCTTTGGTTTATCATGATCTGTTGAGAAGTTGACCCTTGCCAACGGTTCTGTCAATTAATGATTGTAACCCAGATGGCGAAACAAGCAAAGGATTGGAACTGCAAGGAGGAGCAGCTGTAGATGGTCATCTAGCTTGACTGTATATAGAGTCTACTGGTAGTCTAGTAAGGAACGTATTGTGCCGACCAGCTATAGAATAATTGTCGTTGTTCAGTATTGTAATAAATGTCTGTCATGTTTCAAGATATGTATTGTTAGACGTGAATTGATGGAACATTTGAATGTGGTCATGTAATGTCTTAAATTATTTTCCGCCATGTTTCTAAAAGTCGATGTGATGCTCTGACTGCTTCTTTAAAGAACTTTAAAAAAAAAAAATAGGACCACATTTCTCGAAAACCCTACGAGCAGAGTATTTCACCTTTCGGAAACATGTCAACTTTTGTCAGAATGTTCACTTAGTAGCACTCCGGAAACAGGGTGTCACACTGGTCCAGGAATAAATACTAGTAGGTATAAATATACAAGGATAAATTATTTTCTCGTTTTCTCAAATTTTATTTTAACTATTTAAGGCTTTTTTTCTTTAACAAATTTGCAAAATCATTGCGGAGGTTTGTGATTAAAATTGAGTAAATTAAGTTTCTCAAAGCACAATAACGTATATGAGTTAGAACTTGCTCTGACCAGCATCCAAGCATCTTGGATACCAGGCTCAGTGAACCAAAAGCCCATTACCGCGACCCAAGTGCATCGTGCCGGCCTAATAACAGCCTATTAAGGCTTTGCAATCGTAATAACGATTGTATCTTAACAGAAATAACGATACCACTTCAATTCTTATCAGTAAGACTCTCTCTATATAAATATGATATCACTCGGAATGCAGGTACGAATTAAGCATCTGAGTCATTACAGGTGCCACAAACTTGTCTCTAAAGATTTCAATGTTGTTGCCACCGTCCACAATGATACAACACGTCCAGTGATTCACCTATGAGGTCACCACTAATCGTTCCATCACCTTTCCTTTCATTGTTCTTTGTGCAAGAATTCTAAGATGGTTGACACCTGAAAAAACTGCTATTGGGAGACAAGGAGCAACCCTCTTCCACCACCTCTTCATCCCGAGGAAACGATTGGCGGAATAGGAACCTCCATTACCACAACCCCTCAATACAACCCGCAATACTCACGTTGCGGAGCCTTTGCAACCACCGCTGCCAGTTCTTGACCAAGGAGAGCCGCAACTCTCTTTGCTGCCTTCTCCAGTCCAAGAATCTTTGTCTTTCCTCCAACAACTGGAATTGGGACGTCAAGAATTGTTGGAACTCCGAACAACAATGCTTCATTATCGAACAGAATCAATGGCTTGAACGGCTTGAAATCTTCCAAGCTTATCTCATCTCTGCCCAGAAAGATTTCGGGAATATCCCTCCCGGACCGAGAAAGGATACACTACAAGATTCATGACACTTAATGTCGCGACCTTCACACCGCCGAGCCCTTCGGGAACACTATTGGTCTCCCCCATGTCGGTAACTTGCTCACCCTCTTATTAGCGTTCTCCTCAGCAATCTCCTCACCATTCTCCTCGTTGCTCACCTCATTTGATTCAAGCAATCCCTGCACCTGAGGATCAAGAGGTTAAACATCCCCTTCTCCGAGCGAATCATGCTCGTGCATATTTTGCGCTGACTAGAAAAACTCTCGACTATGGAGTAGTACAAAGGGGTCGCGACCCCCATAAGCATCTAGATATTTTCTAGTCGCTCTTATTATACAGGGTAGCCAATGATGTCGAGCATTCCCCTCTCCCTCAAGAAGAACACTCTGAGGTGGTTCCAATCCTTTCCATTAGGATTCATCGAATCCTGGGGTGAGCTAAAGAAGTGCTTCCTTACCAACTTCACTGCCTGCCACATATAACCCAAGTTGAGGCGACCTTGACGATTGCCACCTAGAGAAAAGATGAATATTTAAGAGATTACATCTCAAAATTCACTAAGGAGGAAATAGAGGTGCAAGATCTGATCCCGGCAGTGGGGCTTCACATTTTGAAGGACAAGCTCTTAACTGGGACTCCCTTTTACTCCTCTTTGACTAAAAGGAAAAAAATAATGAAAGAGTGTTGTCCAAGATTTTCATGATTTTCTTGAATGTATTGCTGCTGATATTTCTAATAAAATGATATGAATCAATTCTAGTAAAAAGAAAATAGAAAGGTGCATATTGAATCAGGATATTATAAAAAAATTATCATGAAGTAGTGAATTTTTTGATTAGTGGGAAAACAGAAAAACACAAGCCAAAAAACTATAACCTTAAAGTCAAAACTCCCAAAACATCAGCTAAGACAAAACTAGACAGAGCAGTGGGAAAAAGATGAAACTCTAATGGTTTGTTTGGCAGAGAGGAGAGAAAATAGAGGGAAAGAAAAGTTTTTAGTAAAGTGTGAAAAAGATGCATTGATAAATGTGACAGACCAATAATAATATAACACATCATCAATTTTACACTTTAACCAATAAATTTTCTTTCCTCTCACTTTCTTTCCTCCCACTTTCTTACATACCAAACATACCATAAGAGACTACCATCTTGATTGGGACCAAATTTGGCTAACCAGTCCGCACTAAAGTTTCCTTCACGCAGAGTATGTTGAACAAAATCTTCCAAGTGAAAGTCTTGAACATCCTAATATGGTCAATAATAGGAGCATAAGGATGTGTTGGGTGAACTCCTTCCTCAATTAAGCGAAGAGCGGCCTGAGAATCTAACTCACAAATGATGTCTTTGAAGCCATTGGTCTAAGCCAAATCCAAACCGAAGGATATGGCTTGAAGCTTAGCTTTAATATTAGTAGTAACACCACAATTGCCTGCAAAGCCAAGAATCCACTCACCATTGGAATTTCTAATTAAACCACCATATCCGGATAGGCCTGGATTACAAAAGGAACTACCATCCACATTAAGCTTGATAGCATCACCAGTAGGAGGATTCCAGGAAACAAACCGAGACTGTCTTTGAGTAGTGACAATACCAAAAACTTTTGAAATGGTAGTTAATACTTAACAGGGAGTTTATATGGATGAACACCTGCTAAGGTTGCCATCTCATATCAGAAAAAATTTCTTCATTACGGGATTTCCATATAATCCAGCAAGTAATCAAGAAGAGAGGATTCTTATTATCATCATGTTCCTTAATCCAATCATCATGATTATCATTATAAAAATTAGGATAAGAAGTAAATCCTAAAGTTAACCAAATAGAATTAACTCTTGGACAGTCTCGCAAGGAGTGAAGAATTGTCTCTTGAGGAGCACCACATCTATGGCAAGAGGCATATGGAGTAACATGATGAGTGTACCTGACAAAATTTGTAGGCAATCTATTCTGCATAATGAGCCAAACAAAGAAGCAAATATTTTCTAGTACCTTTAATTTCCAAACCCAAGACCAACTCTCAGGAGAAGGCTACAAGGAATCACCATTAAGAATTAACCAAGAGTAAGCACTCTTAGTAGTGTAATTACCAGAAATCGAAGGTTCCCAAATAAGAAGGTCATCCGAATTAGGATTTAAAAAGACACTCCACATTTCCAACTTTATATCAGTAGGCAGTTGAGTATATAGATGATCAAAAAGCAAAGAGTTAGATTGAAAAATATCATTAATACGAAAATGAATATCATGGATGTCAACATATATAAGAAACTCTATCATCAATCCTTCCTTTGTGCTACCATTTCTCATACCACATGGAGATATCCCCATTGCCAACTCTAGTAACATAACCTAATTTAAGAATTGAAGTGGCCTTAGTAATCGATATCCAAGAATAAGAAGCACCCTTATTATCTGTTTCATAAAAAATATGAGCCTACTACAGATACTTAGCAGATAATAATTGAACCCATAATTTATCAGGATCATGAAGGATCTCCCAAATGTGTTTACCAAGCATGGCAACATTCACAGTTCTACCTTTTTTGATACCTAGACCACCTCTAGGCGGAGGTTGAGTAACTTTATTCCAATTAACCCAATGGCCAGATTTACTACCCCAGACAAAGTTGTTAATGCAGGAGTCAATGCTATCACAGATACCTTCAGGCAACCAAAGGTTATGCATTGTGTAAATTGGCATGGAACTAAGGACTGACTTGGCAAGAGTCACTCTACCTATTCTACTCAGAAGTCTCCCCTTCCAACCAGCAAGTCTCCTATTAATCTTATCAATGATGTAAGAAAAATATGAATTTTTTACTCTACCTGCAAGCAAAGGAAATCCAAAATTTCCCAATACTATAAGTATGTTGGAAATCAATCATACCTTCAAATTTATTCACTTTTGCTCGAGGGATGTTCTTTGAAGGGAGAAATTTAGATTTCTGAGTATTAATCTTCATTCTAGATGCTAAACAAAAAGATTGCAGCACTTCCCTTTTTTTTTTTTTTGAAGGGAAAAGCTAGCTTTCATTAAACTGAAATAAAGTCATTACACATAACATGGGCAGCTTGAATTGGGGCTTTCCCTATCCAATTATTAGTTCCTGGTCTTCTTGCCAATCCTACCAAGCCATGAGCCATTACATTATGTTCCCTCCTGATATGCACTACCCGGGCATCAACAAATTGCCTCATGAGAAATTTACAATCATTCACTATAGCATCAATAGCAGCCAAGAAAGATTTAGAATTGATACTATTAACAACATTTAAGGCATCAGACTTAATTCTAATCCTATCTAACATTTGATCTAAGGCTACTTGAAGACTCCACCGCACTCCTAGAGCTTCAACTACAATTGGATCTACTTTGATCTTCTCCAGTTTGCCCAGGGATAATAAGGTGACATTATGCCTGTCCCTCACTAGAACTCCCGGACCCGTAGACCCATTGGAGAAGCAGCCCGCATCTACACTAATGATGTTTGCCTCTGGTTGGCAACAATAGCTGATCCAGGAGTACAGACTAGTATATGGTTTCGACCTTTTGTTGTTATGCAGATTGCACTCCTGGACAACATCAAAAGCCGCAGCTTTAATCTCAGTGGGATTGAAGGCTTTTTGTTTGAACACAGCCTCATTCCTTATATTCCAGATTTTCCAAAGTGTTGTACAAAATATTTGGGACGCAAGAGGTTTGTAACACCCCAATTTTTTGAGCGCTACTGATATAATATAACTCTTAAATGCTGAAATGCTTTAAGAGAAAATACTTCTCTTGCATGGTTTTCGCAAAATATGGGTCTGTATATCTTTTTTTTCTAAACTACTTTTCAAAATAACAATCAAAGTATTGCAGCATTTTTGAAACATGTTGTACAACAAATAACACAATAACCATGCAAATAAATACTTATATAACATAAACATTCGCACGAAGGCGATCCAGGTTTTTGAAATACAACTAGCATAATACAACTCAAAAGAATATTGAAATAGAGACACCTATAGCTGGTCAGCCTTACAACGCTTATTGTGTCCCATAACAAGTCTCATAACCATGACTTTAAAGAAGTATTCGGATGGAGTCCTCCTCCATATCGCTTGCCGACCTCGAGTGAATACTACTCTCCAGCTTGCACCATCATCTGGGGTGACATCCATAAGAATGCCCGAATCAAAAGGGTCGTTTTCCCAAAACAATCATATAAAAGCAACAGCAAATACACAAATCACATCGAACCAACAGATTATAATTAATCACGAGATCACATGGCATGTAAAACACTTCACAAGTAATCATCATTGAATATAAATCAACGCATTAGTGAACATTCATGAATCCACAAGGTAGCGAGACACGGATCTAACTCCAAAATCCAGGCCCGACACTGATTGTTACTCCAGAATCTGTTTTGACACTGGTTCTAACTCCAGAATCTAGGTCTAACACAGATTCTAACTCCAGAATACGCGTCACCGCGTCAACCAGAAAACTCACAAAAAAATATGTCGGTGATTTCACATTAAAAGCAGCATATGTCTATGCTGTCTATTAATCTGAATTGACACCATAAATCGTAATTGTTGAAAATGAATCGACACAGTTCTTCGTACTCTCAGAAAGTCATCGAGGTGATCAGTCTCTACGACTTTCCTTCGAGTATTCAGGACTATACTGATAAAAAAAATTTCAGAAAAATTGGGGTGTTACATTACCACCCTCTTAAAAATAGTTTAGTCCTCGAAACTGCGCTCATATGCTAAATCAAAGTAGTGTAATATATCTCAATCAAATCCATGAAAATAACAGTAAGAAACAGATCAAAATCTCAAAATCAAAATATAATTTTAATTTTCAAATCTAGTACAACAGCAAAATACGTCAAAAGTCAAAATACTTATGTGGTCTATACTTAGAACCACTAACACACCAAAGCATATAATAACGATCATAATACCGTCTCCTACAGGCGATCTTTCTTACTAATCTCTGTCCACTCATAACTTCTTTGTGTCGCATTCCCCGGGATGAAGTCTTGAAATGATGAGCTCTCCTCTCTGCTTAGTGTGTAGACACGTCCCTTAGTGGTTGGTCTTGTAGTTCTAACATTGTTGATAGCAGGCTCAGGTTTTGGCACTCGACAGTCTCTAGATAGATGTCCTAGTTCCTTGCAGTTAAAATAAAGCATCTCCTTAGAAGTGCACTGATCAGCATAGTGTCCCTTTGTTTCACAAAGGTAGCAACGACGTGCCCGTAACCGCTTCGAGTTGGTCCCACTCCCACTTTCGAAGGTTTGCAATATTGGACAGTAGTGAGACTTGTCTTGATTATCCCCTTGCGGACGAAAATAAGGTGTTCTCTGTTGTTGTTTCCTATGTTGTCCTTGGTTCTGATGCTCTGGCCTAATCGGCCCTCCAGCAGCTCGCTCCTCCCCTTGCTGTCTCAGTAGGATGTGATGATTTTTCGCACCGGTCTGTTGGGCAACAACAGCTGCCATCCCAGCCATAATTTGGATTACTTGATTCATCTCTAGATTTCTATCTCCAGCAGAAAGAATCGCTCGTCTCGGAAACATTGGGTTCCTACAAGGTCTACAACTCAATCAGAGCCCCACACAATTGGGGTGTCAATACGCATTGCTTCAATTAAGAAACAATTCAAACAATTATAAGCAGAGTTGCTTCACTCAAGAAACAAGCCAAACACACAAGCACAAGTTGACACCTAACAAATCTACTCCCGATAAAACCCAAGAACCTAACCAGCTATAGCTACCCAACTCACATTCCGGCTAGGACCGAACTGCTCTGATACCACAATGTAGCACCCCAATTTTTGGAGCGCTACTGATCTAATATAACTCTTAAATGCTAAAATGCTTTTGGTGAAAATATTCCTCTTGCATGGTTTTCGCAAAATGCGGGTCTATATTTTTTTTTCTAAACTTCTTTTCAAAATAGAAATCAAAGTATTGCAGCATTTTCGAAACAAGATGTACAACAAATAACACAATAACCAAGCAAATAAATACTTATATAACATAAACATTTGCACGAAGGCGATCCAGGTTTTTGAAATACAACAAGCAATACAACTTTGAACAATACTCAAATAGAGACACCTATAGCTGGTCAGCCCTACAACGCTTACTGTGTCCCACATCAAGTCTTACACTACAAGAATTTTCGCTGTTACCGACATCCATTTTCTATCGGTAAAGCATGAAATCAGTTGGTAAATCAGGATTACCGATGGCCTACTGACGGCTAATGGCTCGTGGGAAATATTTTACCGATGGCTATTTATGGTCGTCGATGTTACCGAAGACTAAACCGTCAAAAAATTATACAAGGCCATCGCAAAATTGATGGATTTTTTTTTAATTTTTTGTGGCCGTTGGTAACTCTCACAGAAAAATTAAAAAAAATCCACTACGTTTGCGACGGCGTGGCTGTCAGTAGATACAGACAGCTAAGTCGTCGGTAACTTTCACAAAAAAATCATAAAACTCCATCAAATTACCGACAGCTAAGCCGTATGTAATTTACAAACAGCTTAGCAGTCTATAAATTACAGACGGCTAAGCCGTCAGTAACACTAACAAAAAATTGAAAAATTCCATCACATTTATAGACGGCTAAGCCGTCGGTAACGTCAAATATTTTTTTGAGGAACTTTTTGTTTTTAAACAGCCCTAAAATTTTACAATACATGTCATATGAACGCAACAATAACAAAGGCTTCAATGCCCATCAACATACATTTTTAATCATTAAAACAACAAATCCATAGCAAACAAACCAAGTCGCAACAAGTCATAAGCAAGTTAATAACGATTCATAATGTCAAAACAAGTCAATAAAAAAATGTCAAGTCCCTAGCCTAATGGCAAGACTAATCCTCCTCAGACTCCTCATAGTCCGGATGGCGACGACGGGATTTATGGGCCTAGATGGCAACAACACTAACAGAAATTCCCTCAACTGCCACTCAAACTGCTGATCCCGCTCCAAGGCAATTCTCCTTGCCTCCCGTGCTTCCTCCTGTGCCTCCCGAGCCTCCTCCTCTACTTTTCTTGTGCGCTCCTCAAAAGCCGCAATCTGTGTAGCCACCTCAGCAGAGTACTGAGTCGAGGACTAGGTACTTGTGCCAGATGCACAAGACTCCTGGGTCAGAGAGACACCAGGCCTAAAACGTCCAGACAAGCCTCCGACGCCGTACAGCCGTCCCCGAGTCCTACCCCCAGCAGATTGGGCCCATAACTGCAACTGAGTGCGGGGTCAACACTGCCAATTGCCCCCTCCATCAGAGGCCTGAGAGGCGGCCTGCTGCAACTTCTCTTGAAAGGATTCCTGCTCAAAACAAAACAGAGTAAAGATTGGTTACAATATTGTTTATGAAACAAAATAAAATTAATCAAAAAATGCAATGATCTGACTTACATATGTCTCCCTGGATCTGTTGTCCATCCAAAACTTGTCCTTCTTTTTTGTGTGAGTCTTCAAGAAGATCTCATCCACTGTGGGCTCTCTACCCAACTCTTCAGACTGAAACATAATTAAAAATGTTAGGAACATATATATAACAACAAATTTATGTGATGAATTTTAGGCAATAAAGTGTTTAAAAAACATACCAGGCGCATGGCATGCTCAGTGATGGATATAGATCCACCAGTATGTACAGAACCACCCTTAGAAGAAGCGCGATTTTGCTTGGCCTTGGTACATTTCTCCTTATATTCCGAAGCCTTCCACTTCACATTAAGTTCTGCATAAGCCCTTTCACCTATCCAGGTTGGGCGTTGACCCTTCTTCCTCACCTCCATAAGCATCTCAGAAAGACGCTTTGAGCCTTTGCTGTTGAAGACCTTCTCAACCATATAATGGTCTTTACGATCCCACGAAACATGCTCCTACAATATTGTATTACAAATAAGATCAATATTCATTATTAATATCAACATACAATAATGAAAACTCTGAAATAAGAAAAGTAACATAATCTTACTTCAAATTTCTCAAGCCATTTCTCCAACATCTTTTCTGGAATCTCTCCCCAAGTATAATATGCTTCCCAGTACTGTGATTGAATGACCGCGGTGATGGCCTTAGAGGCTACTTTACCCGGGATGAACCTATAAATTAGTTATAAACACAATATTAGATACAACCATAAAGGCATGCAAAAACAAAATATCAAATAGGTAAACTATAAAGTGATGTACGATTTGCCATGAACCCTAATGATGGGTCTCCCATCAGGTGTCACCTTAGTCCCGACCGGATGGGAGTATCGTGAGCCCTACACTGTCGGACCACTACGTGCAGTGTGCAAAGGTCCTTCACCTGCATCATCCTGACTCGGATGAGTGTACTGCTCAGAAATGGATGTCGCCTGCGGTGAAGGGGAAACATGCTCCTACAAAACAAAGGGAAAGCAATAAAAAAAATCCAACAACTAGTTAAATACATACATGTGCAGGAGGATGTATGAATCCTGGATTCAGGATCATTATTATAGGGGACAGGGGAAGTGGTGTCACTCCGGCAGTCTATTGAGCGGGAGGCTACTGAATAGCCTCACAGAGTGGTGTGCTAGCATCGTCCTCCAGTGGTGACTCTGCCAATCGATTTGCCAATCGTTGTGGCAAAATCATCTTAGCCTTCTTTGTAGGCATATTATACCTACGATGCACTTTCTCTTTTGGAGGCATCTGTCAAAAAAAAAAGCATTTACATACATGTTCACACATATTGTCAGTCAACATGTATAATAATTAAATAAACAAGTACAATGACTTCACTAACTTTTAAAATAAACAAGTATAATGACTTCACTAACTTTTAAAATAAACAAGTACCATGACTTCGCTAACTTTTAAAATAAACAAGTACAATGATTTTATTAATTTTTAAAATAAACAAGTACAATGACCTCACTAACTTTTAAAATAAACAAGTACAATAACTTCAGTCAATTTCAACATCTTGATCATCCACAACCATATCATCATCTCCCTCATTAGAGTCAAACTCAGACTCACAATTATCATCATTGTCGACGTCCATGTCAACTTCATTATCAATATCAATGTTTGGAATTGATGTTACATCGACCTCTTCATCACTATGTGTTTGATAAGCAATCCATTTTTTCAATTTCAGTTATCTACTCTATACGTGTCATCTCTTCATCTTGATAGGGAATGTCATCGTCAATTTCATTCACCTCTACACGGCCTCTGGGCTTTGTTTTTATCACTGCACACCAACCACGTTTGTCTGTCCTCATATCTGGGTAAGGTACATAATACACTTGTCTAGCCTTTTATGCAATTATGAATGGATCGTAACGATCATAATGCATATTCATCTTGATATCTACAATGCCATATTGCGGATGAACTTTGGTTCCTCTATTCCGTCTTGGATCAAAACATTGACAATAAAACAAGGCAACCCTGTGAGGCAAATTGTGATACTTTAACTCGTAGATATGTTGTATGATACCATAGAAATCATCTTCTCCTCCTTCTGTAACCCCTTTGACATAAACCCCACTGTTTATGGTCTTTTTACCCTGAGTCCATGCTTATGTGTGGTATTTGTACCCATTAATGAAGTATTTGTGCCAACTTATGGCCTTTGACTCTGGACCCCAAGCTAATGATATCAAGTGTATGTCAGTCACGCCATTTGCTTGATTAGTAGCCTATACAAACAAGACATTCACAATGAGGATAAGGAGACAATTTATTTGCAATAGGCTTTTGGTCAAATACTTACATAGCACCGAAACCATTCTGGGAATTCAACATGAATAGGAGCTTGAGCTGAAGGATCTGCTTCATTTATGGAGTTATATTGCAAAAAGTAACTACTAAGAAAGACAAAATTGTTGTGAGTATATACTAGTAAATACACCGAGTGTGGTTTTAATGATGTATTACTTACTCAATATATGACTTAACCTCAATGCAATTGATGAGGATGTGTACATGAGCAGACCTCCATTCAGCATCACTCAACTAGTGAGCTTTGGATTGCCCACTAGGACGTCCTAGTCCATTACTAATTGACAGTGTTGATGTGACATTGTTATTCAATCTTGCAGCTTCACTACATTGACTTTTAGCATACAAGTCAATCGTTTTGAAATAATATGAACAAAAATATGTTGTCTCCCGTTGTAAGTAAGATATACATATTGAGCCTTCTACTCTAGCCTTGTTTTTCATTGACCGCTTAAAATCACCCATCATTCTACAAATAAATGAGAATAGAATGGCTTATAATAAAGATATGACAATATACAGAGAGATAATTGCAAATATCAACGAATACCTTTCAAATGGATACATCCATCAGTATTAAACTAGACCACCAAACGTTGCCTCGTACGGGAGGTGAATTGGAAGATGCTCCATTGAATCAAAGAATCCTGGTGGGAAGATTCTTTCAAGTTTGCATAAGATTAATGAAATATTTTCATTCAATTTGATCAAATCATCCTGGCTCAAATTATTACTGCACAAGCCCTTAAAGAATTGACTTAACTCTGTAAGTGGTCTCCACACAATGTCAGGCAATGAACTAAATGCAAATGGGAGCAAACACTCCATAAATACGTGACAGCCATGACTCTTCATCCCGTACATTTTCCCTCTATTAACATCTGCACATCTTGCCAAATTTGAAGCATACCCATCTGGCATCTTAATCTCCTTAAATTTTTTTGCATCCAACTATGATCTATATCTACGTTCTGAAACAATTAACCAACCTCTTCAAATCCCATATTTAGACACAAAGTTGAAGAATATATATACACACTTTGACACATGATCTCCATATATTTAGTATGACCCTATCCCATTCAAGAAGAAATATTTTCTTTAATTAGTTAATAGATAGTCCTTAAATCTTATATTTTATACCTAATAAACTTTCGGCAGATTTTCCATTGGTTTCCAAGTACACAACTCAAACGTGGTATTAGATATAAGATTCAAAGACTAACTATATTAGATATAACATTCAAAGACTAACTATATTAACCAAATAAAAGAAAAAGTTTCTTCCCAAACTGTCCCACTTGGACAATTTAAGATTGAGTACAATGAGCAGTACCTTCCTCGGTCCACACGCTTCATTATATTTAATCTCAAACGGGAAACTAAGGCTTAACTCGAATTTAAAAAAAAACGCAATAATCATATACATAAAGTAATTTTTGAACATAATTCATAAAGTCAAATAATTATCCTTAAAAACAAACTTCAACATGTAAAAACCATAATTATCCAACAAATATTCGTTTTTTCAAGCTGCACAACAAAATTTCTAGTCTCTTTACTGATCAGGGCAGAGTACCGAGGAAAATCCATAAACACTATCAATCCCCTAACAAACATAAAGGCAAAAGGACACATTTAAAATTACATGCATTCTTCTCTGACACCAAAAATCTGCTAAAATAGCTACCATAAACTTATTTTAGCTCCTCAGAGGAAAGAAATATCTTACAATAATTTATAAACAAAGAAAAAGAGATAGAATCAAGAGTCTTAAGTATCTAACAAGTATGAAAAAAGAAAAAGGAAAAGCTTTAGAGATTGCTTTAACTCTAATCCAAAATCAGCAACAATAGAAAGGGAAGTGAAGATATTGGGATGAACTGATTGAAGATTAAAAAAAAAATTATAAAAGCTTTGATTTTGAATTTGAAAATCACACACTAACCTGAACGCAGCTTCTGTGGAACAGAGGCATGATAAACACCATTGCAGTCATTCAAAAGCTAAGCAGGAAAAAAAAAACATAACTAATAAGAACGGGAATGAGACTTACCTTAGTGTTAATCTTTTTTTCCACTCCCTCATATTGCAATGATAGATCTGGAAAAAATACACAATGAGAACGAGAGACCGAGAGAGAGAACGAGAGAGAGAAGGAGAACGATTACCTTTGGATTGTAGAGAGAGAGGGACGACGGCGAACGTACGAGTGAGAGATGCGGCGGCTGGAGGTGGTTCGTAGAGTGAGAGGGACAACAGCAAACGTACGAGTTAGAGACGCGGCGGCCGGAGGTGGTTTGTAGAGAAAGAGGGACCACGACAATTCAGTGAGAGTGACAGGAGGTGGTTCGTAGAGAGTGAGAGTGACACTGGCGACTCAGTGAATGGGAGGGAATGAGCTTCGAGTGTTAAATTTTTAGATCTGTTCGTGTTGTTGAGAAGAAAAGGGAAACCTTTTTAAATCGGTTAATGCAGAAATCGATTTAAAAGGTTGTCTTTCTAATTGGTTTTTGCAAGACCGATGTTAAAGTTATGACATTTTGTAAGACCGATGTTAAAGTTATGACATTTCTTATCGGTTTTGGAACAACCGATTTTAAACGTTTGATATTTCTAATCGGTTTTAGCCCAACCGATTTAAAAGGTTGTATTTCTAATCGGTGATGGGACGACTGATTTTAAAAGTTGACGTTTAAAATCGGTTTCTATATGAACCGATGTTAAAAGGTTTATGTTCTTTCTATATATTTACAAAATTGTCACCGCATTGTTTTTTAAATCGGTTAGGTGTATAACCAATTTAAAATCCCTGATTTTTATCTCGTTTTCGCACTAGTGATTGACCCAAATCACATATAACCCAAACTAGAAGAACCAAAAGAGTAATTAAGCCTAAATTTAGTAAATATAACCTGGGTAATATTACACCATTCAATAACCTTGTATTGGATACATGTTATTACAAAATTTATCGTTAGATTGAAAAATACTATCACATATATCATATCTATAAAATTTTATATTAATGTAAAATAATTTAATATGTAATTGAAATGCATCAAGATTATCGTCATTTAATAAAAGTGCATAAGAACATAATTTTGATGTATATCAATGACATATCAAATGATTTTGGATTAAATATAAAATTTTATAGATATAATCTACGTGATAGTATCTTTTAATCCAACATCGAGTGATTTTGTAAATTTGATCCCTTCTTTTAACATTATATATAGTAGTAATTATGCGTTATGAATTGCAATTCTGTAAAAAAAAAAAAATACATTATGAATTGCAGTGGATCGACTATGACAAATTCTTATTAGCGACCGTCTGTGGCTCTCTCTGTAAGCATCTTTTACGTGTCCATACGTTGATAGAAAAACAAATTTCAAGCATTCTTATTCTTATTGTGCTCCGTGTCCATTCTTATTCTTGCTAAACTAGAAAAACAAATAACATTTATGTTTTCATAAACTTGAAATGTTGATTATTTGTCGTGTTGAACGAGTAATCTAATTGACTTCAATGACCTAACACGACGATTTTTTAGCTATATAAAATTTAACTACAAACATTACTTAATATTATACTTGTAAGTGGGATTACTTTTACGATAAATCTTAATTGCATTTCCTTAATGTTCACAGTTTTTACCGTTTTTCAATCACAATTCAATATATAGATTATATATCTAATAATAAAAATAAGATCACTTTAAATTTTAGTGAACAATTGCATTCACATGACGTATTATAATTGATGAATAGCAGAAACATTACATAAATTTTTTCCTAACTTTTAAAGAGAGTACGATTAACATTATTCCACCCCAAGAAAGTATTAAAATTTTTCAAATAAGAACGAAAACGTGATCAAAATCCCATAGTAATAAATTAGAAAGATAATATTTACACATAAAAAATATTTCAAACTTAACAATAAATTTTATTTCAATCACGCACGTATATTTTTCCGGTCTTTGTCTCTCCTTTTTTTGACAAACTTTGTCTCTCCTTTGTTCCTCTTGTAAAATGCCTCTTGATTCTTTCGCCAGGCATACCATATTTTATATCATTTTCATGACCAGTTCCGCATCTATCATACAGAGGAAAATTCAAATCGATAAATAATATTTTCTTTTCTCTTCAATTTTCGTCCATTACTTTTATCGATCCAAGGCTCCAAGCATTACCCGGTCAGTCAACAAAACATAATTAGCAGCCGAACTCTCAAATAAAAACATAAACTTTAAGAATTATAAATAAGGGTAACCCTCTAGCTAGAATTACAAAGCATTGCATGGAACAAGTCAATTGAAATATATGAAGAAGATGGAACTTAAAGCGAGACTCACGAAACTCTGTGGAGTTGTAATGGTAGCAATAGCCGTGGTAGGAGTATTTGCAGCTGATGCAGCACTTTCTTCAGCCTTGCCCGGCTGCAAAAACACTTGTGGAAATATTGAAATTCCATATCCATTTGGCATAGCCGAATCATCAATACCAAATCAAGGACTATGTTTTCTGGAACCCAAATTTAATCTCACATGTGAAAACAACTCCAAATTATATTGGGGTGAGGTACAAGTTTTACACATAGACATCCTCCAAGGTCAACTCGAGGTGTCCTTTTTCGTCTCAGGGTATTGCAATAACGATGATTACAATCGCCCCACGCTCGATACTGCTACTTTCAGCATTTCAAGAAAGGAAAACAAGTTCCTAACTGTTGGCTGCGACAGTTACGGCTATCTCAATAGCGTTTACAACAGGGAGACATATTCAACGGGATGTTTAACAAGATGTAATGGCAACAGAAGGAGAATCGAAAATGGAACGTGCTCGGGTATAGGGTGTTGCCAGGTGGATATTCCACCAAGCATGAGGAATATTACTGTTCTATCATCCGAATTCCCGAATTCAACGGAAACTTTGGGAGACTGCAGCTATTCCTTTGTTGTCAAACAAGGTTTCTACAATTTTTCTACCACTCTTCTAGATAATTTTCCTTACAAGATGCTCCCATTGATTCTTGATTGGAGCGTAGGAGAGAAAAAATGTAAGGCTTCGGAGGATGACACTGACTATGCTTGCGGGAACAATAGCTATTGTGACGACGACGACATTGATTTTGGTTACCGATGCAAATGTAAGACTGGTTATGAAGTTTGGCCTTGTTAGGGTTGGTTGTCGTACTCTTTTTCCCCTTTCGGTCTTTTTCCCAATGGGTTTTGGCCGTCGGGGTTTTAATGAGCAACCATAGGCGTTTGTAAATATGGGTTCGTCTGCATCTCAATTTTTGTAATTTAATTTGACCAATTAAAATTTACTTTATCTATTTTCTTTTATCTAACTATCTTCATTTACGATTTGCATTTACGATTTGCTTTTAACAATCATCATAACTATTTTCATGTAATTTTGTAATTTCATTTATTAATCATGCTACCAATGTTTAATTCCATACTTGACAAAAGATAATATAGTAGGAAAAGATTGTAAGAAAACTAATTCATATATTCATCACTTTTGTTTAGATTAGTTTGATTTCTTTTATTTTAAAGTAAATAGAGATGTACCTAGTCAAGGTGTATAGATGAGCCTCACCGGACCGCTGAGCACACATTTGAAATGGTATAGTTGGATAACTAGTGTTATTGACTAGTAAACTAACGACAAATAAATATTTACTTCAGCTGTTTGACAATATAATTATTTCGGTTATGGACTTGCAGACATCGACGAGTGTAAGACATCGAAACACAGCTGTATAAATGAAAATCATTGTCTCAACACCGATGGGTCTTACGAATGTTTCTGTCCGGAGGGGCAATCCGGAAATGGAACAAAGGTAGGAGGGTGCCACCGACAAGATGTAATAACCAAAGTTGCCATTGGTAAGCAACTAAGCATATCGCAAATTTGTTTAATTTTATTTATTATTGTGTTTCTTCAATTAAAATTGTTGCTTGTATCTGTTCATTTTGTCAAAAAAAGTATGTATCTGTTCATTCAGCACGTTTGCTATGGATATTAATTAGTTTAGAGAATAATTCAATAATTGCTTTCAACATATTTTGAATGCAGGAACAAGTGCGGGAGTTATTGTTCTATTTGTGGGGATTTCATCGCTATTTTTGATATACCAGAAAAGGAAACTCATCAAATTAAAAGAGAAATTTTTTCAACAGAATGGTGGTTTCATTTTACTACAGCAACTCTCTACAAGAGAAGACTCCTCACAAACTGCTCAAATATTCACAGAAGATGAACTTAAGAAGGCCACTAACAACTATGACGAGAGCTTAATCATTGGTAGAGGAGGTTATGGTACAGTTTTCAAAGGATTTCTAGCAGATAACAAAATTGTTGCAGTCAAGAAGTCCAAAATAATAGATGAGAGTCAAATCGAGCAATTTATTAACGAGGTAGTTGTTCTGTCCCAAATAAATCATAGGAATGTGGTCAAACTCTTGGGATGTTGTTTGGAAACAGAAGTTCCTTTATTGGTTTATGAATTTGTCAGCAATGGTACACTTCTCGAATTCATACACTCAAAAGACAAGACAAATAATGTAACATGGAAGACGTGTCTAAGGATAGCAGCAAAGACAGCTGGAGCACTATCATATCTACATTCATCTGCCTCAATACCCATTATACATAGAGATGTGAAAAGTGCCAACATTCTATTGGATGACAATTACACTGCCAAAGTGTCTGATTTTGGAGCTTCAAGATTGGTTCCACTTGATCAAACAGAGATAGCCACAATGGTACAGGGAACCCTTGGCTATTTAGACCCAGAGTATATGCAAACACAACAACTAACTGAGAAAAGTGATGTTTATAGTTTTGGGGTAGTGCTTGCAGAGCTCTTAACAGGGGAGAAACCTATTTCTTTTGATAGGGAAGAAGAGAAAAGAAGTCTTGCTATGCACTTTTTATCTTGCTTAAAAATGGATCGCATTTTTGAAGTTCTTCAAGTTGGAATCTTGGATGAAGATTATAAGGAGGAGATCAAGGAGGTTGCTATTCTTGCAGCAAAGTGCTTGAGACTTAGAGGGGAGGAAAGGCCTAGCATGAAGTTAGTGGCTATGGAGTTGGAGGGTATAAGGTTAATGGAGAAGCACCCTTGGATTGATTCAGAGCTAAATCTAGAGGAGAATCGGTACTTACTTCATGAAGCTTCATCTAGCATTTATGAAACTAATGATAACAACAACCATAGATATACTGGATACGACAGCTTGAGAGATCATGTACTGATTGCTTTGGATGATGGAAGATGATTGTATCGTGTCAATGTACATTAACATTTTTTTATTTTCAAGGTTTCCAAATAGGTTTTGTATCATGCATCAATAATTAATTATTTAATTTTGATTTAATTTATTGATATCATGCATTACGTGCATGTAATCCAATAAGTCTTCTTAATGCTTTTAATGATTTTTATATTGTAAACAATGTTTTAAGAATCGGACCGGAGATCGAACCGGTGAGACCTCCGGGTTATGGTTCAATTGGTTCATCTGGTTGAACTGTCGGTTGAACCGCATGATAATTAATTAAATAAATAAAATAAATAAATAAACTTCCTAGGTAATTCAAGTCATAATTTGTAAAGTAAAATTCATAAAAATATCCATAACAAATACACCTGATGATAATTAATTAAATAAATAAAATAAATAAATAAACTTCATAGCTAATCTATATTCTATACATAATATAAATCTGGTAAATGTTATTTCACTCAAGTGCTAGCATCCTTCAGTTTTCTTTTCTTTTTTTATTTTTAATTTATGTTATTTCACACAAGTTTTCGACCCACCCATGACCCAACCCAAACTCTTATATTTAATATTTAATTTTTTATAACCCAACACACACACTAACCTTATCTTCATATTGAGTCCCATCTACGCTACGCTGACTCTAGAAACATCTTCCATATTTTTTTTTTCTGTTCATCCCATCTCCACTCGCGCCACTCTACAATCATCGCCCATTTTATTCTCCATCTTTTCCATGACTTTTGACTCCTTCGTTACATTGCCTCCATCACTTTCCCCACTCCCCTCACCCCTTTCAGCACCTATTCCCTTTCCCCACTCCCCTCATCCCTCCTGTGAACACAGTATGAAGATAAGAGTAGATCTAACGAGGCAGCGCAGATGGGATGCAACATGAGATCCTGGGAACTCATCCCTTTCTCTTCCCTTTTCTCGTTTTCTTTCTCTTCCCTTTTCTCGTTTTCTTTTTCAAGCTTTTCTGTTGTTGTGAGCTTCTGAACCGGACGGTTTTGTAAAACCGGTTCCGATTCTTTGGTTTTTTCGGTTCAGAGCGGTTTGCAGCGGTCCCATCGGTTTTTTCCCGGTTCGTTTGCACACCCGGGTCCTGGTCGGACTGGCCGATCCGGTCCGGTTTTAATAACGTTGATTGTAAAGCTAGAGATGGAAATGTTTCTACTTTCTACTGGAAGAATGTCGGATTTGGGGATGTTGTGCCATATTTGGTGAATGTGGCCGTGAGAAATCCACAACATATGTGGATTTATATCTAGTGTAATTTTGATTTAGAATTTAATTTATACGCACCGACAGTTCAAAAATATTTTGCACATACATTCAATAAGGTGTTGATACATCATTTAATGAGTTTAAAAACACATTACTTGTCATACTCATTAAATGATGTGGCAACACATCATTGATGCACGTGTAAAATATTTTTATAATGACTGTGCATATGAATTAAATCCTGTTGAGATATTTATTTATTGTAGTAGATTTGTTATTATTCTATTAGGATATTTCTTATTAGTATTCCGATTGTATTTACGGGATACTCTCCCAGATTCCTTTCTTAGTTGCTCCTATGGGATTGTTTAGGATAGCCTCTTGTCTATATAATGTACATTCTTCTCACATAAATATACAGAGAAAATATTCAGTTTCAAGTTGGTATTAGAGCAAGGTCTGAAATCCTAGCTTTTGTTTTAAGGATTAGCAGTTGTCAAGGCTAACCTAGTTTGGTTTGGTTTCTTGGTGTCCGAGGGACACCACATTCAATTGTGTTCACGTAGCTGCTGCCCGCCGGACCGCCGCCAACGACGAAGAAACGAGACGAACAATTAGAATCGCCGGCCATCGATCTGTCGGACCCAGAAGTTTCATCACTGGGCGCCACCACCGCCAGATCGCCCTTTACTCGCGTGACCACCACGCGCCGCCGCTCTCCGCAAAACCGATACCTCCTGATTCACCTCCTTCTTCTGGTTCTTTTGAGACCCCTTCTAGCTTGTGAGTCCCACCTCTGAGGTGTGTTTTTGGTGTTTTTCCGCTTCTGGTCTATTTTAGTCATTGTTCTTACGGCCCAAGTGCAGTTCTTTACGATACAGACTCTGTTTTCCAGCTCCCAGGCTTTGTTATTTAGTGTGGTGCTATTTTTCTTTGATTGGGTCATCATGGGTGAGACACCAAAGGATGATTCTACAAAAAAGGGCTTGATCTCCTTTGCCTTTCAAGGATCGCCCACCATCACCACTGAAAAATTGAATGGCAAGAACTATTTGAACTGGTATTCTTCTGTTTAGTTGTGGCTTTTGGGTCAACATCTTTCAGATCATCTTACTAAGAAGGCTTCAGAGGTTGATGCTAAGTTGAAGGATGATTGGGAGCAAGCCGATTATTAACTTGTATCTTTGTTATGGAACTCTATTGAGCCCACACTGCTGGCACACTTCCATCCTTACAGGACATGTTATGATGTTTGGAATAAGGCTAAAAACCTTTATGCTAATGATATCCAGAGACAGTATGAGTCTATTCGCAGTTTGGCTACCCTTCAGATGACTGACCAAGATTTATCAAAGTATTTGGCCCAAACTCAGTCCACCATTGATGGGCTCAAATTGATGCTAATTAGTGATGATCTTACAAAGGTGTTGGCAAAGCTTGATAATATGTTTATGGTTTTTATCCTTCATGCCTCCCTAAGGAGTATGGATCCGTCCAAGACCAGGCTTTGATAAATGCCACCATCCCTACGGTGGAAGAGCTTATTAATCGCCTCATCCGAGTCTCTATACCAGGCAGTAATGTCCAAATAGCCCCTGAGTCCTCCGCTCTTGTTTCTAATTATAGTGACCGTGGAGGCGGGGGTCGAGGACTTGGTCGTGGTCGCGGCCGTGGTAGAGAGGGTAGAGGAAACCTCCATTGTACTTATTGTAAGAAAGATGGACACACTCAGGATCGATGCTTTAGCCTCCATGGGTTCCCAAGCAAGATTGCTAATTTTGCTCAATGCTCCACAGATTCTTAGTCAAAAGTTGAATCTGAGACTACCTTTTCTACCAGTGAGTATAAGGAGTATTTACAGCTGAAGGCAGCTCAGCAGGCCGCCTCCTCAGCCACTTTTGCTCATACTGGTAATTCTACGGTTTGTCTTTCTCACTCAACACCTATTGGATGGGTTTTGGATTCTGGTGCTTCAAATCATTTGATTGGTAATTCCTCTTTTTACTCTAAATTATCACCACCTAAATCTCCACATTATATCACTATTGTGGATGGTTCTCAAGTCCAGGCTACCCGTGTTGGACAAGTTTCACCTATTCCCTCAACTATCTTTGAAATCCGTCTATTTGGTTCCTAATTGTCCCTTTAATTTGATTTCCATAAGAAAATTAACTCGTTCCGTGAACTATGCCATAACCTTTACTTCTGATTCCTTCTTAATACAGGACCAGAGTATGGGACAGACGATTGGAGTCGGATCTGAATCTTGTGGTCTTTATTACCTCCAGCCTGCTGCTTTCACTGTATGTGTTGCTACTGAATCTCCTGATCTTCTACATTGTCGTTTGGGTCATCCGAGTATACCAAAGTTGAAGAAAATGGTACTTGGTCTTTCACAATTAGAGTCTTTGCAGTGTGAATCTTGTCAGTTAGGAAAGCATGTTAGAGTACCTTTTTCTAGTCGTATTAATAAACAAGTTGCATCTTCGTTTGATATTGTTCACTCCGATGTTTGGGGTCCGAGTCGAGTTTCGTCTGTCTTAGGATATCGGTATAATGTCAATTTTGTTGATGATTTCTCAAGATATACTTAGGTATTTTTAATGAAAGATCATTCTGAGTTGTTTGGTATTTTTGAAAAATTTTGTTCAGAAGTTATGACTCAGTTTGGCAAAACAATTCGCATCCTGCACAGTGATAATGCAAAAAAATATTTCTCTAGTTGTTTTAATTCTTTTATGCAATCCAATGGCATTATACATCAATCTAGTTGTCCTCATACACCTCAACCAAATGGTGTAACTGAAAGAAAACACATGCATATTATTGATGCAGCTCGTACTCTCTTGTTCAATGCTAATGCACCTTTAAAGTTTTGGAGCGATACAGTCCTTACTACTGGGTATTTGATAAATCGGATGCCCTCCTCTGTTTTGAATAACCAAGTTCCTCATTCTCTTTTGTATCCTATGGACCCCTTATATGTTGTTTCTCCTCATGTCTTTGGTTGTACCTGCTTTGTTCATGATCTATCTCTAGGTTGTGACAAGATGTCTGCTCGTGCTATCAAGTGTATTTTCCTTGGTTACTCTCGTGACTAGAAGGGTTACCGGTGTTACTCTCCTTCCACACACTTCTTATATACATCTCCAGATGTTACATTCTTTGAGGACATACCCTATTTTGCTGCCTCAGGTGTTTCTCAAGGTGACTTGGATCAGGTTTTGCCTATACCCTATTTTGAGCCTGTTGAATCCAGTCCTATAACTTCTGTTCCCCTAGAGGTGTCAGATGTTCCTTCATCATCACCTGAGTCTCCTTCACCTGTGAATCGGTATGGCATTGTTATGAGCGGCAATTAGGAGCACTTGCTTCAGATCCTGTTCCAAGCGTCTCTTCCCCTGCTCCGGCTCCACCTACTTCTCCCGATCTACCCATTTCCATCCACAAAGGTACACGTTCTACCCGTAACCCTTATCCTATTTATAATTTCTTGTTATACCATCGTTTATCTCCTACCTATTGTGCTCTTGTTTCTGCACTTTCTTCTGTTTCTATTCCTAAGACAGTTTCGGAAGCACTATCCATTAAGGGTGGAGATAGGCCATACTTGATGAGATGTCAGCTTTAGACTCTAACCATACTTGGGAGCTTGTTCCATTCCCTCCTGGGAAATCTATTATTGGTTGCAGTTGGGTGTTTAATGTTAAGGTCGGTCCCGATGGAAAGGTCGATCGATTGAAAGCTCGCCTTGTGGCAAATGGATATACTCAGGTCTATGGTTAGGACTACAATGATACCTTCTCGCCAGTTGCGAAGATGGCCTCTGTTCGCCTCTTTTTAGCCATGGCTGCCATGAAACGTTAGCCCCTATTTCAATTGGATATCAAGAATGCCTTCTTACATGGTGACTTGGAGAAGGAGATTTATATGGAGCAACCTTCTGGATTTGTTGCTCAGGGGGAGCGTAGTCTAGTATGCAAATTGCAGAAGTCTTTATATGGCCTGAAACAATCACTTCAGGCGTGGTTTGGTCAATTCAGCAAAGTTCACAGCAGTTTAGGATGATTCGTTGCGAGTCAGATCACTTCATTTTTCTTAGATGCTCCTCATCAAATAAATATATCTATCTTGTGGTTTATGTTGATGACTTTGTGATTACAAGTGATGATCATGAGGGAATCAAGGCATTGAAACAACATCTTTTTAAGAATTTTCAAACTAAGGACTTGGGTCCTCTACGCTACTTTCTTGGGATTGAGGTAGCTCAATCAAAGTCGGGCATTGCTATCTCTCAAAGGAAGTATGCTCTTGATATTTTGGAGGAGACAGGCCTTATAGATTCTAAACCGGCCGACACTCCTATGGATCCGAAGGTAAAGCTCCTTCCTAATCAGGGGAAGCCATATCCTGATTCACGTAGATACCGAAGACTAGTGGGAAAAATTAAATTATCTCACCATGACCAGACTAGACATATCTTTTCCGGTCAGTGTAGTCAGCCAGTTCCTTAACTCTCCATGTGACAGTCATTGGAATGCAGTTGTTCGAATTCTTAAGTACATCAAAAGGTCACCTAGAAAGGGGATTTTTTTCAGTAATAGAGGCCACACTGATATCATTGGGTATTCAGATGCTGATTGGGCCGGAGATGCAAGTGACAGACAGTCTACTTCAGGTTATTGTGTGTTCTTAGGAGGAAATCCGATTTCATGGAAAAGCAAAAACCAGAATATTGTTGCTCGGTCAAATACAGAAGCCGAGTATCGGGCTATGGCTCATGCCACATCTAAGATTTTGTGGTTGAAAGGTTTACTGCAGGAACTATATTTTTGTGAGATTAGTCCTATGGAACTTGTGTGCGATAATCAGTCAGCCTTGCACCTCGCTTCCAATCCAGTTTTTCATGAGAGGACAAAGCATATAGAAGTCGATTGTCATTTCCTTAGAGAAAAGATTATCTCTGGAATTATCAGAACCTTTTTTGCCAATTCTAAAGATCAACTTGCTGATATCTTCACACAGTCTCTACAAGGTCCTCGGATAACTAACACATGTGACAAGTTAGATGCATATGATGCATATGCTCCACCTTGAGGGGCAGTATTGAGATATTGTTATTTGTTATTTATCGTAGTAGATTTGTTATTATTCTATTAGGATATTTCTTATTATTATCCCAGTTGTATTTACGGGATACTATTCTAGTTTCCTTTCTTAGTTGATCCTTCCCCTTATTAATGGGATTGATTAGGATAGTCTCTTGTCTATATAATGTACATTCTTCTCACAGAAATATACGAAGAAAATATTCAGTTTCAAGTAATCCTTTGATTTATTAGTTAGAATTTAGTTACATTTTTATTTCATTCATTCCCCTGTTTTCCGTATTTTTATTAATTTTAATTTACTTTAATATTACTTTACGTTATTTTATTTGTGGCTAAAAAAATAGTATTGTAAAAAATTCAATATTTGTATTGGAGGGGTAAACAGCCACATGTGACACAGTGGTTTGCTTTCTAGAAACAATCTCCGTTTTCGTTTTCAATTTATAATTTATTAGTTGGATGATGTAAGACATTTTCATACTGCATTTTCAAAAACACTAAAATATTTTTTAATATTTTCAGAATTTTTAAAAATACTGAATTTGTTTCCAAAAATGCACTTTCAAAAATTTCCAAAATACATTCTCTAATGTTTATTATTTTCAGTAAAAATGAAAACAAGGAACACGGGAAGTAAATGGACCTAAATCAAAATTGAAATTTGACACAAAAAAACATAAATGGTGTGAGTCCACGCTCTTTGTTGTGTATCCACAGATAGGAGTAGTACCTGCTTCTTGTACTAGATTCTCTTATGGTTAGGAATGACAAAGTGGGTTGGACCCATTGAATTAACCCGCATAACTAGCAACTCGCCTAAACCAACCTGCCATTTTTAAAAATATATTTTTTTAATAAATGCATTTTTTAATTACTTATATTTTTTTGGCGAGTTGGGGCGGGCCCACCTGCCCTTTTTATGTATTTTTTAATTATTTTATTGTGGGTTTGGGCGGGGTCGGCCAACCATTTTTCAAGCTACGGGTCAACTCGCCACTCGCAGCACGATGGATCGGAAAACTCAACTCATTTCCTTTTGCAAGTCAATACGCTCTGCCCCGTTTAATGCGAGTTGAAATGAGGCGGGGCGTGTTGATCCTCTTTGATACCCCTACTTATGCACAATGCCAATGCATATGTAGCAAGCGTGCCCACACCTTAGACACTCACAACACCTATGTATTCGTGTTGTCACTCATTTGGGGCGCTTTTAACTCAGTTACATTATGATTTTCTCTTTTTTTTTTGTGGGGGAACTTTGAGGAGGCAAATCCCCCCTTAGATTTGGAGTAGGCTTTTGAAGGAAACCCATTGTTTTAAAAACCGGACCGAACCGGTCGGTTCAACTGGTTCGGCAGTTGGTTCAACCCCATTTGAACCGCGGTTGAACCTTTTTGAACAACTAATTGAACCGAGTTGAACCGTTTGAAATGATTTTTTTATTTTTTTATTTACTTTTCCTCCCAAATTTAATATTTTTTATTTTTTATTTATTTATTAGTCATCCGGTTGAATCGAATGAATCATGATCCATAGGTCTCACCGGTTCAATCTCCAGTCCGATTTTTAAAACATTGAGGAAACCTTGAGTTTTTACCTCATGAGAGACTTATCCTCCTTCATTCTCCTTGTTTTTCTTTTCCTTTTGATGGACAAGAACTAAGTATTTGGGAACTATGTGCAATATATAAAGATTTTTTTCTTTTAATCTAAATCTTTGATGTTCAGTAAATTGTTTGGTTATGCTCAGTATACTTTTCATGAGTTGGCCACTTATAGAACAATTTTAAGAGTTATTCTCACACAAGGAATACTGGAGAATATACTTGGTGGCAGATCCAGAAATTTTCAATAGTGGGGACCAAAAAAAGTCTATAATATTCTGAAAAATATTATAAGTTTTCACAAAATACATAATCTCATGACCAAAAAAAAAAAAACTCAAAATACCTAGGTTCGTACAAATTACATATTTTGAAAATGTTGTAGGATTTTTTCATTATTAATTAATACTATAAAATATATCTCTCTATGCATGTAACCAAACAATCATTCAACCATTCATCTCCTATATTTGTTGGGATCACGTTTTTGTCTCTTGGTCTAATAGTCTTTGATCGAAAATCACCAAGAAAATCGTATCCGCTCTCAGAGTCTCTTAATTTGTTTCTCTCTCTATTTGGGACATTGTTTCTTTTTCAAAATCTGATGTGTTTTATGTCACTTTGTGTGTTTAATATTAGAGGAGCGGTAAAACTTAGAAGGATTTCGGCGTAAAATTAGAACCAATTTATTCTCTTTTTTTATCTCTTATAATTTTCTATATTTATTTTAGAAAATATTTGTCTTTTGTGGACAACATCTATTTTTTTATGGGGACAAAAAAGATTTATTAGGTATTTTCAATTAAAAAAAATTGCCTTGTGGGGGCAATTGCCCCAATACATTAGCATGTGGATCCACCACTGCTTGGAAGATATAATTGAGCAACATAGTTAAAACCCTAAAAATTGATATTTTAAAGAGCTACAATACTTTAGGAAAGAACCGACAAAATAAATGAGAAATTACTAAATACCATTTTTACCTTCATAATGTGCATATCATAATTGATTATACAGATACAATCGACTTTCACTAAGCAAGAGATTAGTCTTTCAATTATGGAAGTCTAATAATTGATTATCACTTGATAACTGATTATTTGTTCCCTATGGATGCAACATGCATTAAGAGATGGAATCACTACACCAAGGTTGTAGTTAGATGACATTTTCATGTGCAAGTGTCATCGGTAAAAATACAGAGCATTCTTGCCTTGGCAAATATTATCTGGCGTGATGAATCAAATAACACTTGCTCAGGCAAAGTGTTAATGAGGGCAGTCATTTTTTATTGCTTTCATTTTAGAAATTTGGATAGTGCGTCCCTGACCACGACGTGTTATCTTAACAGAAATCTAGGGTAATAGAACAGAGAGGGAAAACGAGAGAAAAGAGAGAAATTGAAATTCTGTTATTCAGTAATGATGATTCTGTTTTCCTTACACATAACACAGGCTTAAGCAGCCTTTTATACAATGCTTATCATGTGCACACTTGTGCTAATCCTACACCCAGATTAGCTGGCAGTAACTAACTATAAACAGCTTGATAAGCTGTCACTAACACTAACACTAACTGATTTCTTACAATAGAAGGTTGTTACACAGCTGAGCAATACAATACTCTAATACCCCCTCAAGCTCAATGGGGGTGAACCTTGGGAGAATGATCAATCACATTGAGCTTGGATCTCAATGCAAGAAACTTAGAAGGAGAGAGTGTCTTGGTGAGCAGATCAGCCCACTGATCTGTGCCAGGAACATGTATCACTGACAGCTGCTTGGCAATCACTTTTTCTCTAACAAAGCATAGATCAATCTCCATATGCTTTGTTCTAGCATGTAAAACTGGATTATGAGCAAGTAACACAGCTGATTGATCATCACAAAAGACAATAGGAACTATATGTGGTAGATGTAACTCTGTCAGCAGAGTTTGTATCCATATCAAATCAGAAGCAACTTTGGCTAGCTGCGATATTCAGCCTCAGTGTTGGATCTGGCCACCACATGCTGTTTTCTTGACCATCAAAAGACTAGATTAGGACCAAAATAGATGGCAGCACCAGAGGTAGACCTCCTGTCATCAGGATCTGATGCCCAGTCAGCATCACAAAATGCTTTGAGAGTGAATGGCTGAGTAGCAGGGGCTAGAAATAGCTGTAGACCACAGTGCACAGAGCCTTTTAGATATCTCAAAATTCTTTTCACAGCACACCAGTGAGAATCTTGAGGATTTGCCATGAATTGGCATACTTTGTTGACATCAAAACTGATCTATGGCCTTGTAACAGTGGCATACTACAGAGAGCCAACAACAGATCGATAAAAAGATGGATTTGTCACAGCAGTGGAGCCTGTTTTGGACAGCTTTAAATTGGCTACCATAGGAGAAGAGATAAGATTAGCTTCCAACATATCAGTCATGGTGAGTAAGTCTCTAATATACTTGTTTTGTGTGAGTAGTAAAGAGCCATTAGGTTGTCTTTTAACTTCAATACCCAAGAAATAATCCAATTCACCCAAATCTTTGAGAGCAAATGTTGAATTCAGCTGCTGAACTATAGAAGAAATCAGTGAGGGAGAGCTGCCTGTGATGATTATATCATCTACATAAACCAAAAAATATACAATGTGGCCTTTATGATTGTAGACAAAAAGAGATGGATCACATTTGCTGCCATGAAAACCAAGCTTTGTAAGAGTAAGTTTAAGCCTTTCAAACCATTGTCTAGGAGCTTGCTTAAGCCCATATAAAGCTTTGTTAAGTTTGCAAACAAGAGAGGAATCACCATGTTCAAAACCTTGAGGTTGCTGCATGTAAACCTTTTCCTCAAGTAAGCCATGTAAAAAGGCATTATTGATATCAAGTTGCTTTAAGGGCCAATGATGAGTAAGAGCAAGAGTGAGTATAAGCCTCACTGTAATTGGCTTTATGACAGGAGAGAAGGTCTCTTGAAAATCAAAACCTTGAAGTTGATGAAAGCCTTTTGCTACCAACCTTGCTTTTAGTTTATTAACCGATCCATCAGGATTCTCCTTGACTCTAAAAACTCATTTGCACCCAATAGCTTTTCTATTAGATGGTAAAGGAACAAGATTACAGGTTTTATTTCTTTGTAAGGCATCAAATTCTGCTTGCATTGCCTCATGCCAAGCTGGATCTTTCAAGACTTGCTTAACAGTCCTTGGTTTAGTGTGTGTTAGGAGCAGCCTATGTTGAATTCTGGGAACAACAATACCAGATTTAGATCTGGTTTGCATAGGGTGAGTATTTGTTGGAATGAAAGGAGCAGAAACAGAGGAAGTGTGAGGTTCTATGGAACATACTAGAGAAGAACTTGCAGATGGAGATGCTGCAGAAATAGAAAAACCTGGAGGGCTAGGAGAAGGGTTAGAAGAACTAGAAGTAGGACTGGTTACAGAAGCTGAGGGAGAAGCTGGAGTAACAAAATTGGACTGAGCAGCATCAGGTAAAACAAAGGGAACTGGTGATAGAGAAACAGTGGGAGATTTAAGAATTTGATTGTTATTTGGTTTAATAAACAAATCATGATAAGGAAACCTAGATTCATGAAAAAGAACATCTTTGCAAATAAACATCTTTCTAGATGGAGAGAGACATTTATATCCTTTGTGAGAATAGGAGTAACCCAAAAAGAGACACTCATGTGACCTAAAGTCCAATTTATGAGTGTTGTAAGGTCTAAGAAGAGGAAAGCAAGCACATCCGAACACTTTTAAAAACTTGTAATCAGGATTAGACTTATAGAGGATGATGTATGGGATTTGAAAATTAAGGGAGGCAGTTGGCAACCTATTAATCAAGTAAACTGCAGTCAAGAATGCATGGTCCCAAAAAGTAAGGGGTAAGGAAGCATGACTTAGAAGAGAAAGGCTAAGTTCCATAATGTGTCTATGCTTCCTCTCCACAACACCATTTTGTTTATGTGTATGAGGACAAATTAATCTATGTGTGATTCCTTGTTCAGTGAGATATTTGGTGAAGGGTCTAAACTCGCCTCCCCAATCGGTCTGGAGAGATTTAAATCGATAACCTAGTTGTAATTCAACCATAGCTTTGAAGTTTTTAAAGATATCAAAGGCTTCAGATTTTGATTTAAGAAGATAAATCCAAGTGAATCTAGAATAAGCATCAACAAAGGTTATATAACATTTGAAACCAAGGGAAGAAGTATTAGGTGAGGGACCCCATAAATCACTAAAAACAAGCTCTAATGGAACTGTGTAAGTGGTTGGGGAAGGAAGGGATGAAGCCTATGTGCCTTACCCATACAACAAGCAATGCAAAAGGAAGAGGCATCTTTATTAGAATATGGAATATTACAATTATCCATTACAAGTTTCATTGAATGAGTGTTCGGATAGCCTAATCTTAGATGCCATAGTTGATTACAAGATAAGGTTACAGAACCCAAAACAGAACTAGAAACATTGCTGGAATTTGAAACAGATGCAGAAGCAGAAGCAGAAGCTACAGTGACAGCATTGACAAGTGGATTGATGGAGGATGCAATAGTTGGAGTAGATGTCTTGGAGTGAGATGGAAGCATATTTGGAAACTCATACAAACCATCAGGACCTACTGAACCTTGAAGCAACACTTCATTGGTTTCCTGAGATTTGACAAGGCAGTAATTAGCATGAAATTCAAACAAAACTGAATTATCCTTGGAAAACTTGCTAACACTAACAAGATTTTTGGTAATAGATGGAACTAAAAGAAGATTGTGCAAAACTAAGTTCATTTTAGGATTGATAGGGGACTTAAACACAGTAGAACTAGAGGAATGAATAGCCAAACCTTGCCCATTCCCGATGAAAATCTGATCTGGTCTAGGGAATGGAACAACCTGTTGAATGTTTTTATGATCTCCAGTCACATGAAATGATGCTCCTGAGTCAAGGAACCAGGAACTTGCAGAGCTAGGAGTCACATTAGTTACCATAGCACTCGGTTGAGCAGGTTGAAAACCAACAGCTTTTGGTTGAGCTTGAGGCCTGATCCAGGTGTTAGAAGCAAACTGTTGTGGAAAAACAGTGGAAGGCATCTGGAAACCAGAGAATCCATAAGGATTAGCCATTTGAGGTCCATTAAACCCTAAACCATCAGCCTGAAAACCTTGAAAATTCGATGGAACCGAAGGCTGAAAACTTTGGTTGAACCTGTGCCAGCATGTAGAGGCTAGGTGTCCAAACTTGAAGCAGACTTGGCATTGAATATTGGAGAAATGGCCTCCACGGCCACCATGGCCACGGATTGACATGTTTCCAGTAGAACCAAAAGAGTGTAACCAAAATAGTGTGGCTCAGTATGCGAATCATGAGTCAAATTAACTTGCGCAGAGGCTTGTTCATCAGCAGAAGGCTTCGAAGCCTGAGTGAGATTAACACTCACCGATTCAGCAACAACTTTCTTCTTGAACTTGTCAAGACGTAACTCGTGAGTGAGAAGAAGCGCTTCGACTTCTTCAATTTCCATTATCTCAAATTTGCTTTCAATAACCGAAACAACAGATGCGAAATCTTGAGGTAATCCTTCAAGAATTACATCAATATGCTGATTGATTGGAATCGGATCACCAATTGAAGCGAGAGAGTCTATGAGAGCCTTGATGCGAAGAAGATACTCCGAGACTGTGCTATCATTCAACTGAGTCGCTCGAAGTTCAGAGCAAAGCTGTCTCACTTTCGCATGCGTATGTTTCTGAAAGTAAGCATGTAATCTTTCCCAGACGTCATAGGCGTGAACACTTCCAAGAACGCGCATAGAATTTTGCTCAGTAGAGTCAATTGCAACCAAGATTGAAGCATTTGATCCTTTCGCAACCAGGCTTGATACGCAGGATTGAGGGTCACACTGAGACGATTTGCTTCAGTGAGATACTGCAGTGGAATCGCAGGACATACAAAAAATTCGTGAAAGCCATTCGCATGAACATATGGCTCAACTTGTTGTCTCCAGATTAGGAAATTCTTCTTAGTAAGTGATGTGATCCTGAATTCATTAAGCATGTGGAAGGAAAACTACAAGGATTTTATTATTTTTCTAAAAATTCATAGTGTTTTGAAGAAAAATTATTTGGAAGGATTGATGGACTCCAACCAGCACATGGAAATTCAAGATAATATTCTATGCATTCAGCCCATGCTCTTAATTATTCCACTTATGACAAAGAATTGTATGCCTTGGTAAGGGCTTTGCAAACTTGGCAACACTATCTCTTGCCAAAAGAATTTGTCATTCATAGTGACCATGAATCCTTGAAGCATTTGAAAGGGCAAGGTAAGTTGAACAAGAGGCATGCCAAATGGGTTGAGTTCCTTGAACAATTTCCTTATGTGATAAAGCACAAGAAAGGTAAGGCCAATGTCGTTGCGGATGCACTCTCAAGAAGGTACGTCTTACTTTCTTCTCTTGAAACAAAGTTGTTTGGTCTTGAGTTTCTTAAAGAATTGTATGTGAGTGATCCAGACTTCTCTTCTAAATATTCTTCTTGTGAGCATGCTGCCCAAAATGGATACTTTCGGCATAATGATTATTTGTTTAGAGAGAAAAGATTGTGTGTGCCAAAAAGTTCCATTAGAGAATTGCTTGTGAGAGAAGCCCATGAGGGGGGGACTAATGGGTCACTTTGGGGTTCAAAAGACTTTGGATATGTTGCAGGAACATTTTTATTGGCCCCACATGAAAATTGATGTGCAGAAATTTTGTGATAGATGCATTGTGTGTAAGAAGTCCAAATCTAAGGTAATGCCTCATGGTCTTTATACTCCTTTGCCTATTCCTGATTTTCCTTGGATTGATATTTCTATGGACTTTGTTTTGGGCCTGCCTAGAGCAAAGAATGGCAAAGATTCTATTTTCGTGGTGGTTGATAGGTTTTCAAAAATGGCACACTTTATACCTTGCAAGAAAGTTGATGATGCTTGTCATGTTGCTGAATTGTTCTTCAAAGAGGTTGTGCGCCTACATGGGCTGCCAAGAACCATAGTTTCAGATCGTGACACAAAATTCTTTAGTCATTTTTGGAGAACTTTGTGGGGTAAAGTGGGCACAAAACTGCTTTTCTCCACTACTTGTCATCCTCAAACGAATGGACAAACTGAGGTAGTAAATAGGACTCTTTCTACTCTTCTTAGAGCTGTCCTTAAAAAGAACCTTAAAATGTGGGAAGAATGTTTGCCTCATGTGGAGTTTGCATATAATAGGGTTGTCCATAGTATTACTCAATATTCACCTTTTGAAGTTGTTTATGGATTTAATCCTTTAACTCCTCTTGATTTATTGCCATTGCCTAACACTTCTCTTTTGAAGCATAAAGATGGGAAGGCCAAGGCCGAATTTGTGAGAAAATTGCATGAGCAGGTGAAAATGCAAATTGAGAAGAAAACTGAGAGCCATGCTAGACATGCAAACAAGGGAAGAAAAAGGATAGTTTTTGAACCCGGTGATTGGGTTTGGGTGCATATGAGGAAGGACAGGTTTCCTTTACAAAGGAAAAGCAAACTTCAGCCAAGAGGAGACGGACCTTTTCAAGTGCTATCCAAGATTAATGATAATGCTTACAAGATAGCACTACCCGGTGAGTATGGTGTTAGTGCTACCTTTAATGTGGCTGATTTGTCTCTTTTTGATGTAGGTGATGAAGATTTCAATTCGAGGTCGAATTCACTTAAAGAAGGAGGGGATGATGAGGACATAATAAGCAAGGACACTAGTGAAGCACTACAAGGACTAGGAGGACCAATGACAAGGGCACGTGCCAAGAAAGCTAAGGAGGCCTTAAACCAAATGGTGACAACTATCATGGGAGCAAGGCCAAAACAAGAAGGAATGGAGCCCAAATTGGTCAACTACTTGAGTCTACATGAAAGAGGGCTGGGCGCATGACATGCTGCCCATTTTTACTTGTCTATTTTAAATCAGTTGTAATAAAATGTGTTGGTGCAGAACTTTTAATTAATTAGGCCCAACACTTAAGTTTATTTTTCATGTGTGTTTATTTTGAATGGAGCAAGGGCTGTTACATGTGGTATGTCTTGCCCAAGCCCAAATGTTGAGTTATTTTTGTTGTTTTTGTTGGTTTGAGTGATGTTTGGGCTGAAATATGGGGAGGACGAAATGGAGCTGCAAGGGGGTGCAAGAGCACTTATTTGGAGTTAAGAAGCATTTCTTTGATGCCTTTGAAATGCCTTCTTTGAAGCATCAGTTTTGAGAACTTGTAACCACTATCCCATTAAGAGTCCACAAATTCATAAATAGGGAGGTTACAATTACCATCAAGAGTAATGCTAATTAAGTGGCTTGGCCCCATCATTGTAATTCAGAAGAGAGGATCCTTACCTTTATATATATTTCACCCAAAATCAATAAAATGGTTAGCTTGGAATTTTCAGAAAGTTGATACCTTGTGTATTGTTGAGAGTATGTGATGACTATTCAATTTGCATGGTTATCAACCCTTGTGTAATTCAGTTGCAATTCACAAGATTATATTGGAGAAGATAAATTAGACAATGAATTGTAAATTACAAGAATTTAAATAAACAAGGAAATGCAAAGGCTGAATAGAAAAGAACCAGAATTAAGGAAACTAGAACAAAGAAGAAATGAAAAAGATGGAGTAGACATAAATGGGGATGGCGCCACACTCTTGCTTCTATGGGAAAGAAGAAGAGATGATAAGCCTTAGGGAATGATCACCACAAGAAAACTTGGTTTCTTGATAAGATCAAAAGGGCAGGTCCAATGAAGAACCCAAGAGAGACATACTGATGTGATCCTGAATTCATTAAGCATGTGGAAGGAAAACTACAAGGATTTTATTATTTTTCTAAAAATTCATAGTGTTTTGAAGAAAAATTATTTGGAAGGATTGATGGACTCCAACCAGCACATGGAAATTCAAGATAATATTCTATGCATTCAGCCCATGTTCTTAATTGAATTGAAGGACATTCACGTTTTGGCCTTTAGGAAATCATTTATGGGCTATTTTGATTAGTTGGGAATTGGTGGAGCTGTTCACGTTTGGTTCCAAATAATGAAGGCAATGATCAGGTCACTAATGGGAGAATTAATTCTTTACATGGAAAAAGAAAAGCCTCCAGCCGTTGTGCACAAATTGGGAAGATTATTGGGTTCAAATTGAGCATGAGCTGCAACGTCACTTTTATGCTATTTGCTAACTTTTTAGTTCTTTGTGTTAGGGAATCAAATAAATGGCTTGCATGCCTAGGTCCTCTTTCATACCTTGAGTGCTATTTAATTAGCCACTTAAATAGGATTGTTATGAGATAGTTAGTAATGATAGTTAATACTATCAATAGGAGTTATGTCACTTAATTGTAACCTTTTGTTTACATTTTTCAGCTGTGCTAAAGGCTATATATAGCACAATATTATCAATGAAAAAGAGACTTGAATGTTTAGAAAAATACTTGTGTTTTCAACACTTGGTGAGAGTTTACACTCTTAGGTTCTGGATTGAACCATATTCTGACTTATCAAGAAGTAATCCTTCTTGTGGCGTCTATCTCTTTGATCTTATCAAGAATCCTTTCTTGTGGCGATCACTCGAATTGGCTTATCAATTCCTCTGGAATCGTGGTGCCTTCCACCCCTTTATCTTGTCCATTTTCGTTTTTATTCTTCACCTAGCTTAAACTCATTATTTGAGACTGAAGTGTGCATGAAAATTCAACCTAACATCGTTTCAAAGGCTACTATGGAGGTTGGTAGCCATCAAGTGGTATCAGAGCAGAGGTTGGGGTTGAATTGATCATTTGTTCTTACATTTTTTTTTATTTTACATTTTGATCACCAAAAAAAAAAATTGCAGAAAAAAAACGAAAATTCAAAAAAAAAAAAAGAAAGAGATTCTGCCAGAAAAAAAAAACTGAGAGAAAAAAATAATTCAGATTGAGGAATTTTAGATTTTATTCATTCCCTGCAGCATGGAAGTCGAGAAAAAGAAGCATCTTTTCTCCACAAAATGTTATGTGAATGACGAGATATGTAGCTTGACCATTGATAGGAAAAGTTACATCAACATGGTCAGCACAACCTTGGTGGAGAAGTTGTCACTTCATGTTTTGAAGCATCGGCAACCATATTCACTCTATAGTCTCGATGATCCAGAATTTAGTGATATGGGCAGCATGATGGTTGATAAACAAGTACTAGTATCATTCATGGTTGATGGATATGAAGATGAGGTGCTTTATGATGTGGTGCCTACAAAAATGAGACACTTGTCACTTGGGTGGCCATGGAAGCTTCAACGGAAAGCAAAGCATGACTGCAAAGACCAACAAGTACTCTTTTTTATTTAAAAATACCAAAATCACTCTTGTGCCATTTGAGCAAAAAGAAGGGTATAAAGATCCTATATATATGGAAAAAGAGAGTGATGAAAATAGAGAGATAAAACAAAGTGATGAGAAAGAAGAGAGATTGATTCATGAAGAAAAGAAAGAGGGAGGAGGAGAAAAAAAGGAGAGTCATGACAGAAAGTTAGAAGATAAAAATGAGAGCTTAGAAAAAGAAGTAGAAGAGAAGGAAAACTGTGAGAGAAAAGACCTGGAAAATAGTGATATTTTTGTTGATAAAAAGAGAGCTTTGAGAGGAAGGAAGAGAAAAGATCCAAACTTGGAAAAGAAAGTGAAGAGCAAAAGCGAAAAATATTTTTACATAACCCACTATCTTTTGATGCAGGTTTGGGTTTGAGGTTAAATCCCTTTCAAGAGGAGGGAATGATGCAAAATGGATAGTTCGATCACATGGAAGGCGATTTCGTTCGAACTTCCAGGTTTTAGTCACGAGTCCTCATTTGAAGCATTTTTGTGATCCCAAAGTTGGTAAATTATTTATTGATTACGATATTAAATTTTATGATGAGGTGAAGGACAGTCAAGTTGAGGAAGCAAGACTTGTCTTTGATCCAGAAATTGGATATGGCCTCATTCAAACAAAAAGAGGTATCCGAAGACCAAGTTTTTGTTTAAAGAGTGCTATGAGGATTTGAGGACAAATCCTTTTGAAGAAGGGGAGCATGATGTGATCCTGAATTCATTAAGCATATGGAAGGAAAACTACAAGGATTTTATTATTTTTCTAAAAATTCATAGTGTTTTGAAGAAAAATTATTTGGAAGGATTGATGGACTCCAACCAGCACATGGAAATTCAAGATAATATTCTATGCATTCAGCCCATGTTCTTAATTGAATTGAAGGACATTCACGTTTTGGCCTTTAGGAAATCATTTATGGGCTATTTGGTTCCATATAATGAAGGCAATGATCAGGTCACTAATGGGAGAATTAATTCTTTACATGGAAAAAGAAAAGCCTCCAGCCGTTGTGCACAAATTGGGAAGATTATTGGGTTCAAATTGAGCATGAGCTGCAACGTCACTTTTATGCTATTTGCTAATTTTTTATTTCTTTGTTTTAGGGAATCAAATAAATGGCTTGCATGCCTAGGTCCTCTTTCATACCTTGAGCGCTATTTAATTAGCCACTTAAATAGGATTGTTATGAGATAGTTAGTAATGATAGTTAATACTATCAATAGGAGTTATGTCACTTAATTGTAACCTTTGTTTACATTTTTAGCTGTGCTAAAGGCTATATATAGCACAATATTATCAATGAAAAAGAGACTTGAATGTTTAGAAAAATACTTGTGTTTTCAACACTTGGTGAGAGTTTACACTCTTAGGTTACGGATTGAACCATATTCGACTTATCAAGAAGCAATCATTCTTGTGGCGTCTATCTCTTTGATCTTATCAAGAATCCTTTCTTGTGGCGATCACTCGAATTGGCTTATCAATTCCTCTGGAATCGTGGTGCCTTCCACCCCTTTATCTTGTCCATTTTCGTTTTTATTCTTCACCTAGCTTAAACTCATTATTTGAGACTGAAGTGTGCATGAAAATTCAACCTAAGATCGTTTCAAAGGCTACTATGGAGGTTGGTAGCCATCAGTAAGCTTCTCCGAGATCTTGAGATTGAAAAATATAGGCGTTGAAGAACGCTGCGAATCGAACGAATTGAGCGGAGTAGCATAATCGCAGAATGCTCCGGTGGAGGAGGAGGAGGATTTGGAATCGATTCAGCCATGGATCGTCTAGCTCTTTGATACCATAACAAAAATCTAGGGTAACTGAAAAGAGAGGGAAAACGAGAGAAAAGAGAAAAACTGAAATTTTGTTATTCAGTAATGATGATTCTGTTTTTCTTACACATAAAAGAGGTTTAAGCAGCCTTTTATACAATGTTTATCATGTGCACACTTGTGCTAATCCTACACCCAGATTAGCTGGCAGTAACTAACTCTAACAGTTTGATGAGCTGCCACAAACACTAAAACTAACTGATTTCTTACAATAGAAGGCTATTAACACAGCTGAGCAATACAATACTCTAATATATCTGGAGTCTATAATCAGATAACGATTGCTCAAGCAAACGTTATCTTAGACCACTTCAAATAGCACCTGACCACTACTAAAAAAAATAGAATCACAAATGGAAAAATTCTATCTCTATAACTGATAATTTCAGCCTCTAAACTTGTTAGAGGCGAATTCATATTCGTCACTGAAATTGGTATCACAAAACTTATAAGAGACAAAGAATATGTTTCTGTTTCAAATCAAACATGAAAATATTCCGTCTCTAATTTGATAAATTGTCCCTATAATTGGACCAAAAAACAGGTCAACCTGTCTCTAATTAAGACGAAATCATTCCATCTCTAAAATAAATTGTCCATCTCTAATTAGAGACGGACTACACGTTTCATCTCTAAAATTAATACAAGATCAATCCACACATTGGTCTCTAAAAGAAAGAGAAGCAATAAAAGAACAAATAAGCAAAGAGAAGCCAAATGTGATATGTACAAGAATGAGTACCTGCTGCAAAAGGGGGATTTTGCTGTCGGTAACAAAACTGCTTATGGTTTCTCCTTCAATACGAGAAGGCATAATAAGAACTAAGAAGGGTGCCCTTGTTGTTGTACTTGCTGAAACTTCTGCAAAAAAAATTCTTTTTGTCAGGAGCTACTTCAGTTCTTCCACGATGCTACCCTAAAGTTCAAAATGAACAAGTCCCTTCAACGGTAATAATCTTACATAGATAATAAAGTTCACAAGATGATATTTTCATTCAGCCTAACAATAAAATTACTGACTGAACTATTTGTAGTGGTTTATCAAGCATTCAAACTGAGAATGACAAAAAAATTCATACCCATGAATACTTGCCGGTAAAACCCGCTATGGATTGCATTTGAATAGTTTAATTGATATCCACGGGTAAATTAAACATATTTTTTCTCAACTCGCTTCTTAACGGGACAGGGGCGGGGACTATAGTACTGCACTGCAGTACCGGCAAACATGTTTAGCATGTTGTTTAGTGTTTTGTCAAAACTTATCAAAATTGTTGAGTTAAATGTGTTTGATTAGTATTTTTGAATTGTTTATTATTGCTTCTAAATTAAATGGATTGATGAACTTAATTTTTGTTCAGAACTTCTATTGTGTTAACCTTGGTTTTGTTGAGTTATTTTGACATTTTAAAATTTTTACGTTTTAATAGGTAATCATGGATGCCTGTGGATTCTCGCAGATATTCATAAAATTCATATATACCTGCTTAATAGGTATCCGTGTAGGTATGGGGCGACACGAGGCAGATTTTCATCAGACAGGGCCTACTTGCACCCACTCTGCCCCATTGACATCCCTAATTCAAACCGACCAATGTAGTTATTTATTCTGCACCCATGTTATTATTTTCCATGTAAATAAATGCATTCAAGCATCACTTGTCAATACACAACAGCAGACACATAATCAAACATTAGAAGATCACCAAATCGATTTAATCAAGCATGAATGGCCTTAATAACATTTATCACAGCTTCAAAAATGGCACTTAAATCCTGACTATGATAAATGGTATTTATCAAATGGCAACAGAAAACGCAACCATGCTAATGGCCATCGGGTTTTCAAACCCCCCCCCCCCCCCCCCCAGCATGTTAATAAATAACAATGATGAAGACAATCACATAATAAAGATCCTTAAGCTTGAGAAAATAAATCAAATACTAAGCAAAAGTCTGACAACAGTAATCAGTAAAGACTTTTTTAACAATCAAGCACTTTTTTCTACTAGTACTGTTACAGAGCAACTCAAGGAAGCATTTTATCTAATAGTGCACGCTAATGGTGGGGTCCAGCTGTCTCCCACTAACTCTATTAACCAATAGCGTCACAATTCTGTTACCACACGCTGCGCGTAACACATTTTCTCTTTCCATCCGGACCAATCACATTCTGCCACGTGTCCTAACAGTGGGTACTGGGCGCGGCGGTCATCCGGTAATATTAAACGGATGACCGCATCTACCACACTATGTCAGAACCCCCCTTCATATAAATAAGCAACCATCTACCAGATAATGTGAAACATCTTTTGAGCTCCCTGTTCACGATATCTGGTACCCAAGGGCAATTTCGTCCCAAACCTAAACAGTATGCCTCCTCCACGTAGATTCCAAGTTAATGCCAAAAATTACTTCCTAACATATCCTCACTGTCCAATTACCAAAGAAGACGCCCTTTCTAATGCTTGAGTGATTAGATACTCTTCTTCAAATATATCATATGTAACTTCTCAATCGTCCCTCCCTCCCTCCCCTCCCCCCCCCCCCCAAAAAAAACCGGGGTTCTAGTGATAATATTTTTTTTTTTGGGGGGAACATTTCTTTGTCATGATAGCAATCCTAACCATACATTTTATATTCATGGTTAAATTAAATTCGTGTAAAATCATTTTAAAGAAATACTAGCAATACTAACACTCTCTTTTTTACATTTCTTTTTTTTAATTGGTTGAAATTATTTTGTTAACATCAAATGTTAGTGGCTAAAGTGTAAATAAGTCGAGTTATTCGTGAACTATTTGATTGGTTCGCTAAATGATCGGTCAAATTCGTTTGTTTAATTAAATAAATAAACATAAGCTTCAGACTGAACTCGATTATTTAAATGTCAAACTCAAGCCTTATAGGCTTGACATTAACGACTCGTGAATAGCTTAGTTATATAACTGAAGGTATAACTGTCTTTTTCAATTTATATTTTATTTTCAATATAAATATTTTATGTAATTCATTGAAAGATGCATGAGTTGCTTTTTTTTTTAACAAGAAGATGCATGGGTTAATATTGGCTGCTGCATTTAGATCAAACATTTTTCCCAGGCACCATGAAGATTGAAGAGGCACGTTTCGATTTTTGACTTGTGTACACTATTCAGCGTTTTGGAATCCTTATTGTCACTATGGTTTGCAGAAATTTTGTTATATATATATATATATATATATATATATATATTGGGAATGAGATATGCCTCTTCCTTTATCAAATCTCATCACAGTTATTGCTGTAGAAATTGTTATTGGACTCTGGGCCGCTGTTTATATTGGGCCTATTGTAAGATGGTCTGGACACTATAGATATTGGGTCGCTCCTATGTTGTTCCTCTGGTAATATGTTTATAATTAATTTGATATTCTGGGCCTTTGGTATTATTCAGCTGATATTCTGGGCCTTTGGTGATATTCTGGGCCTTTGGTATTATTGGGCTGGACTAGTTTATTAATTTAAACTGCAAGAAAAATGGACAAATTGTTTTTTTATTCTTGTTTGCTGGACTGACAATCTTATTGTCATTTATTAAAATAATAATAGTGTTATGGATATTCTTTTGGATAATTAATTTATTTGCGTGCTGGGAAAGCCTTGTTGATTATTATTGTGAGTCGAGGCAGCGATGTAAATATTTTGGTGCTGGGAAAGCCTTATTGATTATTATTGTTAGTCGAGGTAGCGATGTAAAAATTGTCGTGTTGGGAAAGCCTTGTTAATTATTATTGTTAGTCGAGGTATCGATGTAATTGGATATTTACAGTTTATTGGGAAAGAGTTGTAATAAAATGAAAAATAATATACTATCCTTTACAGGTGTGTAATTATTTTCAATAATTAAATCTATATTTGTTGTAATTGATGATGAATATTTGTCATTTGTTTATTGGACGGGTGATTTGCAGATTAGTATTTAAATATAAATATATTATATTTGGAGTCAGTATAATTAATAAGGTGCCATTGCTCCAAGAAATTGAAAATATTAGGGTGCCATTGCTCCAAGAAATTAAAAATAATAAGGTGCCGTTGCTCCAAGAAATTATAATGAAATAATATTCTACTATTATTATAATTGTTCGCGCAGCGACCCATAAATGAAATTAAAAATAATAATAGACGGTTGGGATTTAATGATGGACATTTAAGTAATTAAAGGTTAAATATTAATGGACGGTGATGATCGTATTAAAACAGTGTAATTGAAATAGTTAATAGTGTCGCTGTATCAGTTTAATAATATAATATTCAGGTATCACTATGCAATGGGCCCCATGTGTCGGGGAATTACAACTGTACAGATTGTTAGCTATCCGGTACCCAAATCCCTATCTCAGCAGTGGAAGGACAATTATATCCCTGGGAAAATTAACTGTTTGTTAAAATTAAGCCTTGGACAAATAGTATTTTTAGTGGAATTTGACTATTTTACCCCTGGGTACCAGAACTATTCAGCCACGTGGCAAAAAAACTTTGGCCATTATCCTGCACTCCAAACTCAAGTTACTTTTACTATTTATTAACGTTTAGTAATCATTATGTCGGGTGCTTTATCCTGCTTTGTGTCATACTGCTTGCTTTAAACTGCTTACTTTATGACAATTCCGCTTGGGTACGGATATCGTGAACAGGGAGCTCAAAAGATGTTTCACATTATCTGGTAGATGGTAGCTTATTTATATGAAGGGGGGGTTCTGACATAGTGTGGTAGCCCAAATGTTGAGTTATTTTTGTTGTTTTTGTTGGTTTGAGTGATGTTTGGGCTGAAATATGGGGGAGGACGAAATGGAGCTGCAAGGGGGGTGCAAGAGCACTTATTTGGAGTTAGAAGAAGCATTTCTTTGATGCCTTTTGAAATGCCTTGCTGAAGCATCAGTTTTGAGAACTTGTAACCACTAACCCATTAAGAGTCCACAAAGTCATAAATAGGGAGGTTACAATTACCATCAAGAGTAATGCTAATTAAGTGGCTTGGCCCCATCATTGTAATTCAGAAGAGAGGATCATTACCTTTATATATATTTCACCCAAAATCAATAAAATGGTTAGCTTGGAATTTTCAGAAAGTTGATACCTTGTGTATTGTTGAGAGTATGTGATGACTATTCAATTTGCATGGTTATCAACCCTTGTGTAATTCAGTTGCAATTCACAAGATTATATTGGAGAAGATAAATTAGACAATGAATTGTAAATTGCAAGAATTTAAATAAACAAGGAAATGCAAAGGCTGAATAGAAAAGAACCAGAATTAAGGAAACTAGAACAAAGAAGAAATGAAAAAGATGGAGTAGACATAAATGGGGATGGCGCCACACTCTTGCTTCTATGGGAAAGAAGAAGAGATGATAAGCCTTAGGGAATGATCACCACAAGAAAACTTGGTTTCTTGATAAGATCAAAAGGGCAGGTCCAATGAAGAACCCAAGAGAGACATACTGATGTGATCCTGAATTCATTAAGCATGTGGAAGGAAAACTACAAGGATTTTATTATTTTTCTAAAAATTCATAGTGTTTTGAAGAAAAATTATTTGGAAGGATTGATGGACTCCAACCAGCACATGGAAATTCAAGATAATATTCTATGCATTCAGCCCATGTTCTTAATTGAATTGAAGGACATTCACGTTTTGGCCTTTAGGAAATCATTTATGGGCTATTTTGATTAGTTGGGAATTGTTGGAGCTGTTCACGTTTGGTTCCAAATAATGAAGGCAATGATCAGGTCACTAATGGGAGAATTAATTCTTTACATGGAAAAAGAAAAGCCTCCAGCCGTTGTGCACAAATTGGGAAGATTATTGGGTTCAAATTGAGCATGAGCTGCAACGTCACTTTTATGCTATTTGCTAATTTTTTATTTCTTTGTTTTAGGGAATCAAATAAATGGCTTGCATGCCTAGGTCCTCTTTCATACCTTGAGTGCTATTTAATTAGCCACTTAAATAGGATTGTTATGAGATAGTTAGTAATGATAGTTAATACTATCAATAGGAGTTATGTCACTTAATTGTAACATTTTGTTTACATTTTTCAGCTGTGCTAAAGGCTATATATAGCACAATATTATCAATGAAAAAGAGACTTGAATGTTTAGAAAAATACTTGTGTTTTCAACACTTGGTGAGAGTTTACACTCTTAGGTTCTGGATTGAACCATATTCTGACTTATCAAGAAGTAATCCTTCTTGTGGCGTCTATCTCTTTGATCTTATCAAGAATCCTTTCTTGTGGCGATCACTCGAATTGGCTTATCAATTCCTCTGGAATCGTGGTGCCTTCCACCCCTTTATCTTGTCCATTTTCGTTTTTATTCTTCACCTAGCTTAAACTCATTATTTGAGACTGAAGTGTGCATGAAAATTCAACCTAACATCGTTTCAAAGGCTACTATGGAGGTTGGTAGCCATCAAGTGGTATCAGAGCAGAGGTTGGGGTTGAATTGATCATTTGTTCTTACATTTTTTTTTATTTTACATTTTGATCACCAAAAAAAAAATTGCAGAAAAACGAAAATTCAATAAAAAAAAGAAAGAGATTCTCGAGAAAAACTGAGAGAAAAAATAATTCAGATTGAGGAATTTTAGATTTTATTCATTCCTGCAAAGACATGGAAGTCGAGAAAAAGAAGCATCTTTTCTCCACAAAATGTTATGTGAATGACGAGATATGTAGCTTGACCATTGATAGGAAAAGTTACATCAACATGGTCAGCACAACCTTGGTGGAGAAGTTGTCACTTCATGTTTTGAAGCATCGGCAACCATATTCACTCTATAGTCTCGATGATCCAGAATTTAGTGATATGGGCAGCATGATGGTTGATAAACAAGTACTAGTATCATTCATGGTTGATGGATATGAAGATGAGGTGCTTTATGATGTGGTGCCTACAAAAATGAGACACTTGTCACTTGGGTGGCCATGGAAGCTTCAACGGAAAGCAAAGCATGACTGCAGCACCAACAAGTACTCTTTTTTATTTAAAAATACCAAAATCACTCTTGTGCCATTTGAGCAAAAAGAAGGGTATAAAGATCCTATATATATGGAAAAAGAGAGTGATGAAAATAGAGAGATAAAACAAAGTGATGAGAAAGAAGAGAGATTGATTCATGAAGAAAAGAAAGAGGGAGCTGTAGAAAAAAAGGAGAGTCATGACAGAAAGTTAGAAGATAAAAATGAGAGCTTAGAAAAAGAAGTAGAAGAGAAGGAAAACTGTGAGAGAAAAGAACTGGAAAATAGTGATATTTTTGTTGATAAAAAAGAGAGCTTTGAGAGGAAGGAAGAGAAAAGATCCAAACTTGGAAAAGAAAGTGAAGAGCAAAACGAAAAAATATTTTTACATAACCCACTATCTTTTGATGCAGGTTTGGGTTTGAGGTTAAATCCCTTTCAAGAGGAGGGGAATGATGCAAAAATGGATAGTTCGATCACATGGAAGGCAGATTTCGTTCGAACTTCCAGGGTTTTAGTCACGAGTCCTCATTTGAAGCATTTTTGTGATCCCAAAGTTGGTAAATTATTTATTGATTCTGATATTAAATTTTATGATGAGGTGAAGGACAGTCAAGTTGAGGAAGCAAGACTTGTCTTTGATCCAGGAAATTGGATATGGCCTCATTCAAACAAAAAGAGGTATCCGAAGACCAAGTTTTTGTTTAAAGAGTGCTATGAGGATTTGAGGACAAATCCTTTTGAAGAAGGGGAGCATGATGTGATCCTGAATTCATTAAGCATGTGGAAGGAAAACTACAAGGATTTTATTATTTTTCTAAAAATTCATAGTGTTTTGAAGAAAAATTATTTGGAAGGATTGATGGACTCCAACCAGCACATGGAAATTCAAGATAATATTCTATGCATTCAGCCCATGTTCTTAATTGAATTGAAGGACATTCACGTTTTGGCCTTTAGGAAATCATTTATGGGCTATTTGGTTCCATATAATGAAGGCAATGATCAGGTCACTAATGGGAGAATTAATTCTTTACATGGAAAAAGAAAAGCCTCCAGCCGTTGTGCACAAATTGGGAAGATTATTGGGTTCAAATTGAGCATGAGCTGCAACGTCACTTTTATGCTATTTGCTAATTTTTTATTTCTTTGTTTTAGGGAATCAAATAAATGGCTTGCATGCCTAGGTCCTCTTTCATACCTTGAGCGCTATTTAATTAGCCACTTAAATAGGATTGTTATGAGATAGTTAGTAATGATAGTTAATACTATCAATAGGAGTTATGTCACTTAATTGTAACCTTTTGTTTACATTTTTTAGCTGTGCTAAAGGCTATATATAGCACAATATTATCAATGAAAAAGAGACTTGAATGTTTAGAAAAATACTTGTGTTTTCAACACTTGGTGAGAGTTTACACTCTTAGGTTCTGGATTGAACCATATTCTGACTTATCAAGAAGCAATCATTCTTGTGGCGTCTATCTCTTTGATCTTATCAAGAATCCTTTCTTGTGGCGATCACTCGAATTGGCTTATCAATTCCTCTGGAATCGTGGTGCCTTCCACCCCTTTATCTTGTCCATTTTCGTTTTTATTCTTCACCTAGCTTAAACTCATTATTTGAGACTGAAGTGTGCATGAAAATTCAACCTAAGATCGTTTCAAAGGCTACTATGGAGGTTGGTAGCCATCAGTAAGCTTCTCCGAGATCTTGAGATTGAAAAATATAGGCGTTGAAGAACGCTGCGAATCGAACGAATTGAGCGGAGTAGCATAATCGCAGAATGCTCCGGTGGAGGAGGAGGAGGATTTGGAATCGATTCAGCCATGGATCGTCTAGCTCTTTGATACCATAACAAAAATCTAGGGTAACTGAAAAGAGAGGGAAAACGAGAGAAAAGAGAAAAACTGAAATTTTGTTATTCAGTAATGATGATTCTGTTTTTCTTACACATAAAAGAGGTTTAAGCAGCCTTTTATACAATGTTTATCATGTGCACACTTGTGCTAATCCTACACCCAGATTAGCTGGCAGTAACTAACTCTAACAGTTTGATGAGCTGCCACAAACACTAAAACTAACTGATTTCTTACAATAGAAGGCTATTAACACAGCTGAGCAATACAATACTCTAATATATCTGGAGTCTATAATCAGATAACGATTGCTCAAGCAAACGTTATCTTAGACCACTTCAAATAGCACCTGACCACTACTAAAAAAAATAGAATCACAAATGGAAAAATTCTATCTCTATAACTGATAATTTCAGCCTCTAAACTTGTTAGAGGCGAATTCATATTCGTCACTGAAATTGGTATCACAAAACTTATAAGAGACAAAGAATATGTTTCTGTTTCAAATCAAACATGAAAATATTCCGTCTCTAATTTGATAAATTGTCCCTATAATTGGACCAAAAAACAGGTCAACCTGTCTCTAATTAAGACGAAATCATTCCATCTCTAAAATAAATTGTCCATCTCTAATTAGAGACGGACTACACGTTTCATCTCTAAAATTAATACAAGATCAATCCACACATTGGTCTCTAAAAGAAAGAGAAGCAATAAAAGAACAAATAAGCAAAGAGAAGCCAAATGTGATATGTACAAGAATGAGTACCTGCTGCAAAAGGGGGATTTTGCTGTCGGTAACAAAACTGCTTATGGTTTCTCCTTCAATACGAGAAGGCATAATAAGAACTAAGAAGGGTGCCCTTGTTGTTGTACTTGCTGAAACTTCTGCAAAAAAAATTCTTTTTGTCAGGAGCTACTTCAGTTCTTCCACGATGCTACCCCTAAAGTTCAAAATGAACAAGTCCCTTCAACGGTAATAATCTTACATAGATAATAAAGTTCACAAGATGATATTTTCATTCAGCCTAACAATAAAATTACTGACTGAACTATTTGTAGTGGTTTATCAAGCATTCAAACTGAGAATGACAAAAAAATTCATACCCATGAATACTTGCCGGTAAAACCCGCTATGGATTGCATTTGAATAGTTTAATTGATATCCACGGGTAAATTAAACATATTTTTTCTCAACTCGCTTCTTAACGGGACAGGGGCGGGTACTATAGTACTCGTACCCGTGGGTACCGGCAAACATGTTTAGCATGTTGTTTAGTGTTTTGTCAAAACTTATCAAAATTGTTGAGTTAAATGTGTTTGATTAGTATTTTTGAATTGTTTATTATTGCTTCTAAATTAAATGGATTGATGAACTTAATTTTTGTTCAGAACTTCTATTGTGTTAACCTTGGTTTTGTTGAGTTATTTTGACATTTTAAAATTTTTACGTTTTAATAGGTAATCATGGATGCCTGTGGATTCTCGCAGATATTCATAAAATTCATATATACCTGCTTAATAGGTATCCGTGTAGGTATGGGGCGACACGAGGCAGATTTTCATCAGACAGGGCCTACTTGCACCCACTCTGCTCCATTGACATCCCTAATTCAAACCGACCAATGTAGTTATTTATTCTGCACCCATGTTATTATTTTCCATGTAAATAAATGCATTCAAGCATCACTTGTCAATACACAACAGCAGACACATAATCAAACATTAGAAGATCACCAAATCGATTTAATCAAGCATGAATGGCCTTAATAACATTTATCACAGCTTCAAAAATGGCACTTAAATCCTGACTATGATAAATGGTATTTATCAAATGGCAACAGAAAACGCAACCATGCTAATGGCCATCGGGTTTTCAAACCCCCCCCACCCCCAGCATGTTAATAAATAACAATGATGAAGACAATCACATAATAAAGATCCTTAAGCTTGAGAAAATAAATCAAATACTAAGCAAAAGTCTGACAACAGTAATCAGTAAAGACTTTTTTAACAATCAAGCACTTTTTTCTACTAGTACTGTTACAGAGCAACTCAAGGAAGCATTTTATCTAATAGTGCTGTTAATCGAAAGCAATGATATGATGGCATTATTATAGATATAGATTTTGTTTATAGTCAAAAGTCTATATATCTATGTATCAAAGCAAAATGAAAGAAAACTAAGAAAAAAGAGTTCCAAACAATTAAAATTAAAAGTGGTATCGGATAGAACTCAAAATTGAAGCTTACTTGCATTGCTATCAAAATAGTGAGAACAAAGTCATGCGGCAGTGGCTGCATTTCTCATTTGAAAAACAAAGTATTGAAGTAGAAAATAAGAAGTAAATTACTTCAAAGTGTAGGCCTCGCCTGCTTTCAATTAATCACAGCCCTTGCATCCCCATATTCCTACAACTTTCCTCTTCACGGCATACTGCAACAAGTAACTGATCATCAGAGCTCAACATTTTAAATTATTATATTAAACCCACTAAAATCTTTGGTATTCGATAGAGGATATGTCCTATACAGTGTTGTTAATCGCAGATCGCGGAAAACAGCGATGACCCAAAAATCCGCTATGTGAAATAGCAGATCGCGTAGCGGGTAAATAGCGGAAATCAAATAGCGGGTAAAATAAATAAAATTATATATAAAAAAGTGACATAATATTTAACTCAAAAGCTCAATTGTTCTAAACAAAATCTGAAATGAGTGGAGAGAATTAATCCTTGATCGTTGGGTAGTGGAACGGTTTGATATACTTTGATTGATCCTTGATTTTTCTGTTTTCAAAGAGTCCATGTGCAGTGCACATGATGCCTCTTTAGTTTTTCTTTTCAAAAAAATTGCCTATTGCACTTATCACATGCGGTATTTAAGGGTTTTAAAAGAGTCAACCGAGTCTTGTGCCTGATTCTTCAGTTTTTTTAAAAAACAAAACAAAACAACCACTAAATTCTGCTATGACCGCGATGGAATGTATGGCAGATAGTGGCATAGCAGCCGCTACAGCGGTGGTAGCGAAATCCCAATAGCGTAGCGGTTTTCATAGCGGAGAGGCCAAAATCCGCTGCGCAATAGCGCTATAGCGGCTGTTAGGCTAAATCGCAAGTGTACGATTTCGTCGTCAAGTAGTAAATGATCGAATCCACAGGGATTGAGACTAATTATTTAACTTAACAAACTTTGTAATAATTTGAACTATTGAAACAATATGATGTGTTTGAAATATTTGCGAATTGTATCAAGAGACAAAAACAGTAAACAACTAAACAAGTATTTGGATTTTAAGGAGAAATAAAAACGACTAGGGATCGAATCCTCTTGTTTCCATTCTTATGACCAACGCAAGTTATTCCATACAAATTGAAGTTCGAAACAACGAAATTAGTTTAAGGACAATTCCTTGCCTCATAAACCCTTTACTCTAACTAAAATCCCATAATCCCTTACGTGAATTAAAGCTAGATTAAGCAATAAGAATAATGATTCATGAGAACACATGTTCATAAGGTTATATTCCTATATTCCTCCTAAACATGACCAACAATTCAGTTCAAGTTCATAACCTCAATTTCCCAATCGTGAGCATAACCCAAATTTAATTTGATAGTGATCAATTACCAAAAAGCATTAAGAATAGAATTGAAGGCTCAATCATAACTGAAATAAACTTGAATTGAAAAAAGTAAATTAACTACATAAGAGTTTCCACAAGGTTCATCTTCCCTAGCCTAAGAAATTTAGCTACTCATAGAGAACAAAGTAGAAAAACTGAAAAATAGACAAAAGGAAGAAGAATACTCCATAGAAGATTCAAAACCTTATTCCCAAGCTTGAATCCTCTTGGGAGAATGATCAAAAGTCGATCCTCTACCTCCTACGGCATTTTCAGGTCTGAAACTCATGTCCTCGCTCCTCCAAGATCGAGAAAACACAGAATTTAAACAAAACTGCGCAGGTGCTGCGCGTCGCGCGCTACCCACTCGCTATCTGCACGCAAGAAAACAGAGAGACACAACAAACAGTGCTTCATCTGCGCTCCGAGCTAGCGTACGCGTCAGAAACATAAAGATCAGCACGCAGGCTATGCGCGATGCGGGATTCGCACGCTAAGACGCAACACTAGCTCCAGGATGATGCGCAGGATGTGCTCCAGGCGATCTTTGCGCGCAGAACATCATTTTTTGGCATTTTCTTGGTGAATTGGGAAGGGATTTGCCCTTTTGGTCCTTGCCCCTTGACTTCCTTCCTCTTAACACTTACGCTCAACGATCGCTGCTCTAATTCCTGTGCAAATAAAGATAAAAACCCGGCATAACACTGCACAATATAGATTCGGGAACCAATAAAGTAAACCAACGAATTTATCAATTTAAGCACATAAATGACTTCAAAAGTTCTTCATTCATCATGAAAAACTCAGCTTTAGCTATATAAATATTAATGTGATGAAGATTTATCACACAACCTCAAACTTAGCTCTTTGCTTGTCCTCAAGCAAACTCAATTAAAAACGAGGGTCAGAGTGAAACTAATGGATGGGTCTCCAATCTCCACTATCAACTCATGCTCAATCTATTTTTTTTTCTTTTCACATTTTTCTGAAAGTGACCACTCAGGCATTCTTGAATCACTTTTTCCCCAATTTTAGCTCTATAAGCAAAACATGCAATCATCAATTATGCTCAACTTCTCTCAGTATCCTCACCACAAGTATTGCTCTTTCACTCAAGTGTTTGTATGGTTATTCTCTCAGTCACATCACAATGCAACACCCTACCATAGGCTTGAAAAGGTTCATGAAGAGACAAATGCAATGCAATGCAACAAACACACTTTAGAGGACTTTTGGGCTGTAATGGGGCTTAGGTAAGGGTAGGAATTCATTTGGATAGTGGGCTTTCAACTTGGAGTTAGACTCAAGTCATTTTATACATGCACAATCCACTTCCCATATTGTTGAATCCATAGTTTCCCAAGACACCTTCCAACACACTTGAATTACAAACAAAAGGGTTGCTCTTTATTCACTTGAATTACAAACCAAAAGGGGTGCTCTAATTGCACAGTTTTTTTTTTTATATAAACCTCAAACTTAGTTCACATCTACCCCAAACTTAAAATGTTTGCTTGTCCTCGAGCAACCTTTTCCTTAAGCAACCCCAAACTTAATCAATGTGCCAAGACATTTTATAAAATGACCTTTACCTAAATCCAAGTAGATGGGGACAATTGGTTTTTCGGTCTTAGGCTTGTAATGAGGTTGTATCACAAAGAATGGGTAAAACGGCTCAAAGGGGCTAGCAAAAGACAATATTATTCGGGTGGGCTCTTTAGGCTCTAGTTGTTAACAAGAATTTGCCTCAGTGTGTAAGAACATGCAAGTAAATATCACTAAGAACCTAGTCAAGTTATGAAGAATGTCACATGCAATGGAAACACACAAGAAGAAAATCATCTGTTTGGCCCAAAATTCTCATAGGCTATTGATAAGAGGTAGTCAAGCACAAAAGAGTCATGCAGCGCAAAGTCTCAGAAACATGCTTCTAAGAGTTTCAATTGAGGGTTTTTTTAAAATCAACAAGAAGCATAGCAAATCACAATCCAACTGTTTGTATAACAATTCATGAGCATGCATATGATATAGAAGATGAAAACCACACCCAAAAGAAATCACCCATCAGCCTCTCAGCCAGAAAGTTCAGTCCAAAGAAAAAAAAAGAAAAGAAAAAAAAATTTACTAAAATAAAGTAAACAGCAAAAACAAAAAGAAAAGTAGAGATAAAGAATTCAAACCAAAGTGGTGAGCCGTCCGACTCAACCACTGAGTGAAGTGTAACAGGTGGGCCGCCAGACGCCACCGTTTAAATCGCATCAAAGGGACTAGGGTTGATGTCCCGAAGGTCCAGGTCCGGGAAACTGCACCGGATAAATATCTGCTTCAGGATGCAACTACTCTCCTCTATGAAATGCATGCATGGCTCTGTAAAGAGCCTGTATCCCACTCCGATGCTCTTGAGCTAATCTTTCCATACTACTCTGGTGCTCCTGAGCTAACCTTGTCATTCCCTCTCTATGCTCTATGGTGAGGGTATCAATCCTTGCTTCTAGCATCTGAAAGTCTGCCTTGGTTGGCTGGAGGTGGCCTGTAGTGGCATCAAAATATTCTTCTGGATGGGCCTCTGCTGCAGGTGCCTGCTGATGAGCCTGACCCTGGATGGGTAATGCGTTCGCTTTGATCCAGCCTCCAATTATTGGTTGTTTCTTTTTCACTTGTGTTTCTCCTTCTGATGCAAATATCCCGACTCTGGCACAAAGCTTGGCGACCAGACTAGCATGCTGCAACCACCTTTGTTTCATGTCAGCATTGGCCATAGCAAACAGCTCGTTGGCTAAAAGACTCGTGACATTGATAGGCTCCCCCAGTATGATGGAAGCTACCAAATCTGCTCTCTGAAAGTTTAGCTCAGAGGCATTTGCGCATGGAAGCAACGTGTGAAGCACAAAGTCAGCCCAGCCCCTAGTAGAAGGAGTAAAGGCAGAGGTTAACATTTTACTGGGTGACTCATCTTGGTTCCATTTCCAATCCTTCCCAGGCCTGCATAGGGCATTTCTAATCTCAGTCCGATTGTCACTATCTGTCTTTGGATTTCTAAGGAGTCTGGCTGCATAGCCATAATTTGGAATATTCGGTAAGCCAAACATGTCATTTATGGTGTTGGCATCAAACGGAACATCCTTCCCCCTGACATAGCTGGTGTAAAGTGACATGTTGGCGGGCCTATCTTCGTCAAGAGTTCGATAGGCATTTGCAAAGAATTCTACTGCCAACTGTCTGCTTGCATTTTCAGGATAAGACACCAAACGTTTCCACCTTCTAGCCTTAATGCTTTGTTGCATGTCAGGGAATTCACCTTCTTCCAACATCAGTGCTCTTTCTTTGACAAATTTTCTGTCTCCAGGGATTGAATCAAATCTTTTTTTGCACCCTAGAGAACAAATTAAAGACCTGTTCGTCATAACTCCCTAAAGCCGAACCAGCAGTCTGCTTCCTCTTTGATGGTCTGCTTGCCATGTTCCCTGCTCAAGGGCAATCAATAATGTACAAAAGTTTTCACAGGTTAGCAGCAACATAAATTCAATTGCCATGGTTTCCTCTGTACCAATAAAAAGAGTGCAAACACCAAAGGAAACCACGACTTGGGAGGCAACAATTGTCAACACCTATCCAAACAACGAAAATCAGGGAATTTAAAAAAAAAATTAATCCTTCAATAAGCATGGATGTTTTTCATTTGGGTTCATATGTTGTCTCCAAATATTGGTGCTCACACATTAATGAAACAATCAAGTTGTTGAGCACCAACTTTGTCATTCAAACCATTCATCAACATGTAGCATGCATGTAATGAACCGTACCTAATTCCTACTTCCTAATCCTTCACAAGCATTTTATCAAACACTTAGTGTGCATAACTTTGCTTATTCATGGCAAAAATGCAATTACAACTACAACACACCCCAAACTTAGTGCTCAACATCAAAAGACATAGAAATTAGCAAACCCACAATTAGAATGACAAGCATTCACAATCCACATCCAGTTTTTTTTTTCGAAAATTTGCTTGATGAATATAAGAACAAGAAACTGTGGAAGTGACTTACTTGATGAATGATGCAGTGGGGATGCAAGAAAATATGATGAACTAGCCCTCCAATGAAGAGTTTTGAGGTGTGAATGAGATTTGTGAAGGATTAGGGAAAGTAGGGTTTCGTATGGGCTGAGAACACGTGAAAGATAGATGGGGTGCAGCTGACGCGTTGGTATTTAAACCAGAGATTGTGCGTGCGTGTTGAGGAAGTGCAGATGGAGCGTAGCAAAACAGAGGCTACGGGTTTTTCACGCGTAGGTAGCGCTCCGGTTACGCATCGCGCGGTGTTCTACACCTGATTAGTGATGCGCTTACGCGCAAGCGCTGTCCAAGCGAGACTAGCACGCTAAGAAACAGAAGCTCCTAACTTGCAGCGCGCAGGTACCGCGTCAACTGCGTGCGACGCGCGCCCCATCAATTTTTTTTTAACTGAAATAAACACTAACATGCAATTAAAAGAAAAAAGGATACAAACTTGGGTTGCCTCCCAAGAAGCGCTTCTTTAACGTCAGTAGTTTGACGCGTGATGGGATGCTCAAGGCTCGTGCAAGACTAGAGCAACCTTTTCCCTGTCAAGCTCTCCTCCTAAATAAGGCTTTAGTCATTGACCATTTACCTTGAAGAATCTTTGAGATGAAGAATCCTCCACCTCTACTGCTCCATGTGGCGTCACCTCTTTAACAACAAATGGTCTCGACCACTTAGATTTGAGTTTGCCCGGAAATAACTTCAAACGAGAGTTGAAGAGTAGCACTTGCTGCCCAGGATGGAAGGTTCTTTACTCAATATGCTTATCATGATAAGCTTTAACCTTCTGTATGTAAATGGAAGTATTCTCGTAGGCCTGCAAGCGCATCTCATCCAACTCATGCAGCTGCTGAATTCTTTTCTCTCTAGCCAAGGTTGAGTCAAAATTTAAGAACTTCAAGGCCCAGAATGCCTTATGCTCAAGCTCAACTGGCAAATGACAGGCTTTGCCATAAACCAGCTGGTATGGAGACAACCCCATTGGAGTTTTATAAGCTATCCTGTATGCCCACAAAGCATCATCAAGCTATTGGGCCCAATCTTTCCTTGATGCACTCACTGTTTTCTCAAGGATCTTCTTAATCTCCCGGTTTAACACTTCAGCCCCCCATTGCTTTGAGGGTGGTAAGGAGTAGCAACTTTGTGTTTCACATCATACATTTTCTGCACAACTTCCAATTTAGAATTGCAAAAATGTGACCCACCATAACTAATTAGCACTCTAGGGACTCCAAACCTGGAAAATATATTCTTCTTAATAAATTTCACCAGAGTCTGAGAATCACTTGCCTGAGTTGCTACTGCCTCTACCCATTTTGAAACATAATCAACAGCTACCAATATATATTGGTTAGAGAATGAGGAGGGAAATGGCCCCATGAAATCAATGCCCCAACAATCAAAGAGCACTACCTCCAAAATGGAGTTCAAAGGCATCTCATTCCGCTTGGAAATGCTTTCCGTCCTCTGGCACATGTCACAACTCTTCACATGATTATAGGCATCTTTAAAAATTGAAGGCCAATAAAATCCGTATTGAAACACTTTTGCAGCTGTGCGTTCACCATTGAAATGACCTCCATAAGGTGAGTTGTGACAATGCCATAAAATCTTCTGAGCTTCATCATGTGCAACACACCTTCGGAGTAATCCATCTGGGCCGTGCCTGAAGAGATAGGGGTCATCCCAAATAAAATAGTTGGCATCCTTGAAAAACTTCTTCTTTTGTTGCTAAGTGAGTTCTTCTGGTATCACACCAGAAGCTTTAAAATTGGCCATATCTGCAAACCAAGGCCTCTCAGTCACAGCCAAAAGTTTCTCATCTGGGAACTCTCTAGAATGTCCAACTCCTTGGCTGTAATTTCAGTATTTTCCAGCCTAGACAAATGACCAGCCACCACATTTTCACTCCCCTTTTGTCTTTGATCTCAAGGTCGAACTCTTGCAACAATAAAATCCACCGAATGAGTCTTGGCTTGGATTCAACCTTAGTCATAAGATACTTAATTGCCGCGTGATCAGTGAACACCACAACTTTGGAACCAATCAAATAGGAACAGAATTTTTCTAGAGCAAACACTATAGCGAGCAACTCCTTCTCTGTCGTTGCATAGTTGACTTGGTTCTCATTTAGGACCTTGCTAGCATAGTAAATGACATGAAAGAATTTGTCTCTTCGCTGCCCCAAAACAGCCCCCACTGCATAGTCACTAGCATCACACATTAACTTGAAGGGTGAATCCCAGTCTGGTGCAACTATTATAGGAGCTGAAACAAGTTTCTCTTTTAGCAACTCAAAGGCCTTCAAACACTCTGGATCAAAATCAAATGAGACATCCTTGATAAGGAGATTGCAAAGCGGCTTAGCAACCTTGGAGAAGTCCTTGATAAATCGTCTGTAAAAACTGGCATGCCCAAGGAAACTCCTCACTCCTTTCACATTCAACGAAGGAGCTAACTTCTCTATTACATCAATTTTTGCCTTGTCCACTTTTATACCTTTAGATGAGATTTTATGACCAAGCACAATTTCTTCTTTCACCATGAAATGACATTTTTCCCAATTCAAAACTAAATTGGTCTCCATACATCTTTTAAGAACATCCTCCAGGTTGGCCAAGCAAGCATCAAAGGACGTGCCAAACACAGAAAAATCCTCCATAAAAACCTCAATAGATTTTTCAATCATATCAGCAAAAATAGAAAGCATACATCTCTGAAAGGTTGCAAGGGCATCGCAAAGACCGAAAGGCATTCGTCTATAAGCAAAAACTCCAAATGGGCAAGTGAATGTAGTCTTCTCTTGGTCTTCTGGGTTGACAGAGATTTGATTATAACCGGAATAGCCATCAAGAAAACAATAATAAGCTTGTCCCGCCAATCTCTCCAGCATCTAGTCCATAAATGGGAGGGGGAAATGGTCCTTGCAGGTGGCTTGGTTAAGCTTCCGGTAGTCAATGCACATCCTCCAACCTGTGACAGTTCTAGTGGGAATCAACTCATTTTTCTCATTTTTCACCACTATCATTCCTCCTTTCTTTGGAACCACATGTACCGAACTCACCCATGCACTGTCAAAAATAGGATAGATCATTCCTGCCTCTAGAAGTTTCAATACCTCCTTTCTCACAACTTCTTTCATAGTCGGATTGAGCCTTCTCTGCGGTTTAACCACTGGCTTGAACTCTTGGTCTAACATTATCTTATGCATGCAAAAAGCTGGACTGATGCCTTTTAAATCTGAGATAGTCCATCCGATTGCCTCTTTGTGTGCTCTAAGCACTCTCACAAGTTTCTCCTTCTCTAGCTTCAATAAGGAGCAACTTATGATCACCGGATTAAAAGCATCATCCCCAAGAAAAAAATACCTCAAATGTGAGGGCAATTGCTTTAATTTCGGGTTAGCCTTCTTCTCTATCTCTCCACCCTGCAAGTCTTTTTTCTTTGCAACAATCGCATTTTCACACTGTAGAGCTTCAATTACGCAAGGCATTTTTCTATCTCATCTTCCATCTCTTCATCCACCTCCCCAATGGAATTCACTAACACTTTCTCTAAAGGGTGTGAAGGTTGGTCTTGCTTAAGAAATTCCCCAACTGAGTCATCTATCAAATCAACTCTAGATCACTTTTCAGTATCATCAGGATGCTGCATGGCTTCAAAAACATTAAAAGTTACCTTCTCATCATGAAACCTCAAAATTAATTTACCTTGTTGAACATCAATCAAGGCTCTCCCTGTAGTTAGGAAAGGTCTTCCAAGAAGAAGAGGGACTTCCTTGTCCTCCTCCATATCAAGAATCACAAAATCAGCTGGAAAAAGGAACTTGTCAACTCTAACCAACACATCCTCCAATATCCCATATGGGAACTTAACTGAACGATCTGCCAACTGTAAGGTCATTCTTGTAGGCTTGATTTCACCTCCTCCCAACCTTTTCAACATGGATAGGGGCATCAAATTGATACTAGCTCCTAAGTCACACAGAGCTTTGCCAATATGCAAATTCCCAATGGTGCAAGGAATTGTGAAGCTTCCCGGATCCTTCATCTTTGGAGGAAGTTTTCTTTGAATGATAGCATTGCACTCTTCTGTCAACGCTACCGTCTCATCTTCTTTAAATATTCTCTTCTTGGTCAACAATTCCTTCATGAACTTGGCATATGTGGGCATTTGCTCAAGAGCTTCTGCGAAAGGAATGTTGATCTGGAGGCGCTTGAAGATATCCATGAACTTAGCAAACTGTTCATCCTTCTGGTTCTTCTTGTTCAGATGAGGATACGTCAACTTCATATATGGAGAAATTTGTTTTGGCTTCTCTTGTACTTGCAGCTTGTCAGTTACAACTATGTCTTCCTCGCCCTCTCTTTTTTCTTTTCCCATATTCTCTCTCCTCTCATTTTCAACTCCGTCTTTTTCTCTCTCTACTTCTTTTTCTACTTCCAGTCTCTCTTTTTCAACTCCATCCACCTCACTTTTTTCACTCTTTTTCTTTCTCTCTACTTCAGACAACATCTTTCCACTTCTCAAAGAAACAACACTACAATTTTCATTCTTAGGATTGTCAACTGTGCTAGCAGAAAACTTACCTTTGGATTGCTCCGCAAGTTGCTTTGATAGTTGCCCAATTTGATTTTCAAGATTCTTGATGGATGCATCTTGATTCTTGAAGTGAGCTTCATGACTTTGAAGGTTTGATTGAGTCATCTTCATAAATTGTGTGAGAGCTTCTTCTAAGTCACTTGGCTTCCCTTGCTGTTGAGGTTGAGGAGGTTTACTGGATGATGGGTTATCTTACTGCTTCCAAGAGAAGTTGGGATGATTCTTCCACCCTGGATTATAGGTGCTAGAATAAGGATTCCCTCCTTACCTTAGAAAGTTTCCCATGTAATTAGCTTTCTCATTTGAATCTCTCCTTGCATCACAACCTCCATTCTCATGAGGCCCTTGACAAAAATCACATCTCAAGGTCTGATTCAACTAGTTCACTTGAGCGGGAGTGGAGGCTCCAGTTTTCAATGCTTTCAGCTCCTTTGTGATAGCTTCTAATTGTTGAGAGACCAATTTATTTTGAGCCAAGAGTGCATCTTGCGTTTCTAGCTCAAGGACTCCTCTTCTAACCTGTGTTCCTCTATCATTTTGACACTGCTCATTGGAAGCCATTTGCTCCACTAAAGCTCTCGCTTCTGCAGCTGTCTTGTTGTTAATTGTACCTCCAGCTGAGGCATCCAGCATCATTCTTGTGTTTAGCCTCAACCCATTACAAAACATTTGCATCTGATTAAATTCATCGTACCCATGGCCAGGACACCTCTTTAGGAGAAGCTTGAATCTCTCTCATGCCTCATACAAATTTTCACTCTGACTCTGCTGGAACCAATGAATTTCACCTGTTCTTTTGATGAACTTGGAGGGTGGAAAGAATTTGGTCATAAATTTATCCTCCAAATCATCCCGAGTAGCAATGCTTCCTGTTGGCAAGGTGTACAACCAATCTCTTGCTCTATCTCGCAGGGTAAAAGGGAAAAGCCTTAGTTTCTTGCTCCCCTCTGTCACTCCATTCGGCATGAAGGTGTCACAGATTTCATAGAAAGTCAACAAGTGCTGATTTGGGTCTTCAATTTCCTCCCCAGCGAATTGGTTTTGCTTGAGAGTGTTCAACAGCGATGGTTTGATCTCAAAATTAGCATTTGCCTCCACCTGCTGGTAGGCCATGACAGCCCTTGGATGGTTGTTCCTTCTCCCAAAATCACCCAAGGTACGTGGTTGGTACCCCATCACTTCTTGAGTTATGACTTGAGAAGTAGATGCTGAGGATTGTTTTTGTTGTTGTCTTGCTTCTTTTGCCTTCTTCCTTAATGCCTTTGCAGTCTTTTCGATTTCTAGGTCAAACAACAGCTCACCTGTTTGTTTACCTCGCATGCACAAAACTAAAGGAAAAGGTAAGTAGCAAAGCAACAATTAATTTATTTATTTTTTTTGTTTTTGTAAATAGAAAATAATAAAAAAAATAGTTCAAAAGATACTCATTTGCCTTGTTAAAAATCAATTCAACAATCTCCGGCAACGGCGCCAAAAACATGTTAGGCTAAATCGCAAGTGTACGATTTCGTCGTCAAGTAGTGAATGATCGAATCCACAGGGATTGAGACTAATTATTTAACTTAACAAACTTTGTAATAATTTGAACTATTGAAACAATATGATGTGTTTGAAATATTTGCGAATTGCATCAAGAGACGAAAACAGTAAACAACTAAACAAGTATTTGGATTTTAAGGAGAAATAAAGACGACTATGGATCAAATCCTCTTGTTTCCACTCTTATGCATTCAATTTACAACCAACGCAAGTTATTCCATACAAATTGAAGTTCAAAACAACGAAATTAGTTTAAGGACAATTTCTTGCCTCATAAACCCTTTACTCTAACTAAAACCCCATAATCCATTACGTGAATTAAAGCTAGATTAAGCAATAAGAATAATGATTCATGAGAACACATGTTCATAAGGTTATATTCCTATATTCCTCCTAAACATGACCAACAATTCAGTTCAAGTTCATAACCCCAATTTCCCAATCGTGAGCATAACCCAAATTCAATTTGATAGTGATCAATTACCAAAAAGCATTAAGAATAGAATTGAAGGCTTAATCATAACTGAAATAAACTTGCATTGAGAAAAGTAAATTAACTACATAAGAGTTTCCACAAGGTTCATCTTTCCTAGCCTAAGAAATTTAGCTACTCATAGAGAACAAAGTAGAAAAACAGAAAAATAGACAAAAGGAAGAAGAATACTCCATAGAAGATTCAAAACCTTGTTCCTAAGCTTGAATCCTCTTGGGAGAATGCTCAAAAGTCGATCCTCTACCTCCTACGGTGTTTTTAAGTCTGAAACTCGTGTCCTCGCTCCTCCAAAATCGAGAAAACGCAGAATTTAAACAAAACTGTGCAGGTGCTGCGTGTCGCGCGCTACCCACGTGCTATCCGCGCGCAAGAAAATAGAGAGACACAACAAACAGCGCTTCATCTGCGCTCCGAGCTCGCATATGCATCAGAAACATAAAGATCAGCGCGCAGGCTACGCACGACGCGGGATTCTCTCGCTAAGACACAGCACCAGCTCCAGGATGACCCCCAGGATGCGCTCCACGTGATCTTTGCGCGCAAAACATCATTTTTTGGCATTTTCTTAGTGAATTAGGAAGGGATTTGCCCTTTTGGTACTTGCTCCTTGACTTCCTTCCTCTTAGCACTTACGCTCAACGACGCTACTCTAATTCCTGTGCAAATAAAGATAAAAACCCGGCATAACACTGCACAATATAGATTCGGGAACCAACAAAGTGACCCAACGAATTTATCAATTTAAGCACATAAATGACTTCAAAAGTTCTTCATTCATCATGCAAAACTCAGCTTTAGCTATATAAATATTAATGTGATGAAGATTTATCAGCGGCCGCTATGCCGCTATTTGATAACATTGGTCCTATAGAAACAATCAAAATAACATAAGGTCTACTTTTCTAGAAAATTCACAGAAAAAATTATTGTGTTGACTAACTTCCATCTTCTTAATCTGCTTCCAAAGACTAGACACATATCGGTTACCTAATATAAGAAACCAAACAAAAAAGCTTCTCAGAAATTAAGAAACATATTCTTGTAAGTTGTAACAGCATTTGAAATGACTTATAAAGAGAATCAAATATGTTTATGTAAACAAAATAATTGTGCTCTATAAATACTTCAGTTAATGAATTAGGCATATAAGAATAACAGAGGTCAGGAGGAACATTAAACCACCTAGGATCCAACCGTCACTTATACATAATGCATTTCCTCAAAGATTTCCTCAAAGGAAGAGGGAGAGGGGGTGAGGGCTCTTTAGTCTGTCTACCAGCGCACATAAATAACATATCTTGCAAGACATTAACTCCAAATTCCAAGTATTTTGGCAACTTTTTGTATGATCAATCATCCACATCTTAACAACACATAGATCACTAATCATTCTTCTAGAAACTAAAGCACTGAAGCACATATACATCATAACATACAATATACCGTATTTTCCGTTTAAAAACATTGAGCTTTAACAAAAGAAGTTTACTCCTAGAACTATCCATTGTTATGCAAATATAAAAGGAACACTATCATTGAGAAATAGGAGTGACAGACCTTTTACAAATGGAATAAAATGTGAGCATTTGACAAAAAAACAGAATGCCATGTAGAAATAGGACTTATAATAAAATAACATAGTTTTCACAATAATTGAGAAGGGAAGAAAGGTGAAAGAGGACAAGATAACTTTAGGAAGGAAAAAAACAAAAAAATTCTTTCTACAAATTGTGAATTGGTTTAAGAAAAAATAAAATTGCAATTCATTTTTAGATTATAATCATTTATGTAAAAGGCAGATCAACTTGTACTGGATTTTGAAATTTTTCTCTTTAAGTGACTTATTAATTGCTCAACTCTATTATTAACTTCATGTTGTCAATTTTATTTTAAAGAGAAAAGAATAAATTAGCTGATCCATATTAGAACAAGTATTCTTAATGGGTTCGATTTTCTGATTAGGATGTAAGAATGCAGCACACTCAATTTATATAATACGTATCCATTTTTTTAACATAGAACAATGAAGAATGCAGACTCAAAACAGCAACATCAATTGTCATACGAACACACGATATGTCTGAAACTCATATAGCATTACATGTAAGAAATTCGGCACAATATTCCAATTATTTACGATCTCTTTACTCAAAATTCTCCAACATGATTCCAGAAACACAGTGGACAGAGTAAAATTGAAACTACAATCCTACTTCCTCATTCATCAATCATAATTTGAAAAATGCTAAATAACAGAAACTCGTTCTGATTTGATAGTACAAATGAAATTAAGGAAAGAGTGTGAAACAATTGGAGAGACCTGAGACAGTGAGATTCGGTTAGCGTCGGAGTGCTTCTTGCTGCCATTGAAGGTAACGCGAAGTAAGAGCATTGATTATTGGGCTGCGTTCGGTTTCAGAGTGGGGTGTTGGTGTTGTCAAAATGAACACAAGGGGAGCGGTGTCTGGAAGCTTTGGTAAGGGGCGAAGAAATCTGATAGAAATGGAGTGGAGAATGAGATTTGGGAAATTTGGTGGAAGATTTGGCAAAAGCCGGGTGCGGGGGGAAACTTTCAAAGGGGGAAATCTGGTTTTTTTTTTTTTTAAAAAAAATACTTATCTATTTTTATCTATCTATCTATCTATATATTATATATACTAGCGACAACCATGCCCATTTTTCTGCATTTCTATTGTGCTATAGTATGTATTATTTTATCGTGTTTTAATATTTAATGTTGTTTTTAAAGAATTTGATCTGTATTTCAGATATTTTATCACACTAATTTTTTAGAATGACACATTATTATTAACACATTGATATGCATATGTATTGACAAATGAAATATTCCGTAAATTTATAATTGTCAAAATAACCAATGAATCATACATGTGCCATATGGAGTTAAGGAAAATGCCAATTCAGTAACTTCGAAATCCCTCACCTCATAAACTTCTGGCTCAAAAAAAATTCCAAAAAGGCATGCACTGCGGGATGTGGGCCGCCGAGCAGAGCATCAAAAACCAAAAAGGAAGAAGTGCTCGCAGCGTCACTCACCGTGCGAAAGAATGAATAAAAAAGATAGCGCCGCCATTTGTCGCCCGTCTTTCACCACGGGATGCATGATGTCTTCCCTTGTCACTGCATCAGTCGTCGAACTGCAAGACGACATCCCTTTCTCCCTCTCTCTTTTCTCTCTCCCCCTTTCTATCTTCTTACCAGAGGTGTTATCCCTAATCGTGTAATGGTATTGGAAGTTACACTTACGGGTGAACTGAGTAAGTAACTGGTATGTATTCCAAAGCACACTTTGATACGGTTAACTATCCAAAATAAAGGGTAAAATTGGAAAGAAAAAGTCTACACCAAAAGGGGATATCCCCTTTATATATTGTTATAGAATATTGTTATAGATTATATTAGAACCGGTAACTGACAATACAGTATCAGACTTTTTTGTGAATCTACATTACTAGATTTTCTATAATCTGCCTATGTTTATTTTATATTATAAATTAATTCCATCGCTGAGGTACTTATCTATAGTGAAATTTAAAATCGTATATATCTACTTGCTGCTAGCTCGTATAAGAAATTTGTTTTTTCGAAACAGGATTTCTTTTTTTTTTTTCATTATTATATTATATATTTCGAAACGGGATTTCAAACGCTTGCAAAAAAGGCTTCAAGGGTATAATACATTATCAAATTTTAAATTACTTAAAAGACACAAAACTTCTGTAACATCCAACCTAGTAAGAGGTCCTATAAAGTATGATTTTTTTGCTTCTTAAACTAGTACGATACCCGAGCGAATGCACGGGACACACGTTGTTTGTTATTTTAATATTTTAAGACGGTGATTGTTTATGGCAAATGATATTTTTTATTCAATATATTAAAAATTAACTAATTTTATAGTGAAAGGGAAAGAAATATTAAATGTGTATCAAATATTCTTAAACATTTATAAAATTGATATGTGTGAAAGACGATAAAATTATACTGACAACATGCAATGTTTCCCCCGTCGAGACTTAAAAGTAATATAATCATTTAAAAATTGATATGTGCTCAAAGATAACGAAATTATAGCGACAACAAGTTATTTTCTCCCGTCAAGACTCAAAAACAAAATAATCATTTATAAAAAATAATAGCATTCATAAAAACAGAATATACAAATTAATTATACTGACAACATACAATATTTTTTCGTCTAAAATCAAAAACAAAATAATAGATGATAGTATCTAGTGTTTTCTCCCGTTAAGAATCAAAAGTAAAATAATCATCTATAAATAATATATAATAAAGATATTTATAATCAAATATATAAATAGTAAAATATAGGCTAAATTACAAAATTGGTCCTCTAAGTTTATTTTAGGTTTCAATTTGGTTCTCTATGTTTTATTTGTTTCGTTTTGGTCCTCTACGTTTTATTTTGGTTTTCAATTTGGTCCTTTCCGTCACTAAAAGTCAATTGTCCGTAGCTAGAAGTCCATCTTTCAAAATGTTATTTGGCTTTTAGCTACGGACAATTGGTTTTTAGTGACGGAAAGGACCAACCTATTGTAACTTTTAAAACGTAAGGGACCAAAATGAAACAAATAAAATATAGAGGACTAAATTGAAACCTAAAATAAACATAGAGGACCAATTTTGTAATTTAGCCTAAAATATAAAACAAAACTCTGTTAGTGCTCAAAAGTTAGATAATCATTTATAAATAACTTAAACATTTATAAAATTGATCTGTGTCAAAGACGATAAAATTATGCCGACAATATGTAATGTTTTCCCCGTCGAGACTTAAAAGTAAAATAATCATTTAAAAATAATAAAAATATTTATAAAAATTGATATGTGCTCAAAGATAACGAAATTACAGCGACAATATGTTATTTTCTCCCGTCAAGACTCAAAAGCAAAATAATCATTTATAAAAAATAATAGCATTCATAAAAACAGAATACAAAATTGATACGTATTTAAGTAGTGTTTTCTCATCAGTAATTATATTGATATGTAATGTCTCCCGTTACAACGTAAAAGCAAAATAATCATTTATAAATAATTTAAAAAATATATAAAAATGTTAATAAAAAATGAAACTAAAAAATGTTAATAAAAGAAAAAGAGATGCATCAAAAAAAAATTATGATAGAAAGAGAAGAGGGAAAAAAAAGAATGAGAGAGAGCAAAAAAAATGAATGAATCTGAAAGAGAGAAAAAATAAGAGTGAGAGAGAGAGAGAAAAAAAAGAAAGGAATAGAAGAAAAAGTGGGAAGTAACGTGATGTCAGAATGAGAGAGAGTAAAAAGTGACATGATGTGAAGGAGAAAAGAAAGAGAACAGGGAGAAAAAAGTGAAAAGTAAGAGAGAAAAAGTAAAAAGTGGGAAGAAAAATAATTTTTTTGTGAATTAAATTTTTGTTTTGATTTATTTTTATTTAGATTGACATTTTTATCCCCAAAAAGTACAGGTGTCATTAATATATAACATGTCTAAAATTGTAATTTTACTAGACTATTGGTTTATTAGTTTGTTTAAGTAGTGTTTTCCTATCAATAATTATATTGATATGTAATGTCTCCAGTTAAGAATCAAAAGCAAAATAATAGATGATAGTATCTAGTGTTTCCTCCCGTTAAGAATCAAAAGTAAAATAATCATTAATAAATAATAGATAATAAAGATATTTATAATCAAATATATAAATAGTAAAATATAAAACAAAACTCTGTTGGGACTCAAAAGTTAGATAATTATTTATATATAACTTAAACCTTTATAAAATTGATCGGTGTTAAAGACGATAAAATTATACCGACAACATGCAATATTTCCCCCGTCGAGACTTAAAAGTAAAATAATCATTTAAAAATAATAAAAACATTCATAAAAATTGATATGTGCTTAAAGATAACGAAATTATAGCGACAACATGTTATTTTCTCTCATCGGGACTCAAAAACAAAATAATCATTTATAAAAAATAACAGCATTCATAAAAAGAGAATACAAAAATTAATTGGGAAATGATAAAGTTTACGAAACAGATATGCATGAAAATATACGAATTGAAAAATAACCATATGATTGTTGTTTTGATCTCCATTTGTTTTATTTTTTATTTCTTTTAAAAAAATAAAATCAACTCTTCCCTTGTATTCTTCAAATCGTGTTGTGTTTCCTTCGTAAGAATTAGCATCGCTCAAATTAATTATACTGACAATATACAATATTTTTTTGTCTAGAATCAAAAACAAAATAATAGATGATAGTATCTAATGTTTCCTCCCGTTAAGAATCAAAAGTAAAATAATCATCTATAAATAATATATAATAAAGATATTTATTGCGACAATATGATATTTTCTCCAGTCGGGACTCAAATGCAAAATAATCATTCATAAAAAATAATAGCATTCATAAAAACAGAATATAAAATTGATACGTACTTAAGTAATGTTTTCCCGTTCCCATCAGTACTAAAAAACAAAATAATCATTTATAAAAAATTAAATACATTTATAAAAAGATAAAAGGTCGTTATACTGACATGTAATGTCTCCCGTTATGATTCAAAAGCAAAATAATTATTTATAAATAACTTAAAAAATATAAAAAATGTTTATAAAAAATGAAATTAAAAATGTTAATAAAAAAATAGTTGTATAAAATAAAAGAGAGAAAGAGAAGAGAAAAAAAAAGAACGAGAGAGAGAAGAATGAGAGAATCAGAGAGAAAGAAAAAAAAATGAGGCAGCACCTCCCATGTAACAAAAATAAAAAATAAAAAAGAAAAATAAAAAAAGAATCAGAAGTGACGCAGAGGCGTCTGTAAGTGAGAGAAGAAAGAGAAAGAGAAAGAGAGAGAAAAAGTGAAAAGTGAGAGAGAAAAAGATGAAAAGTGGGAAAAAATAATTTTTTATGTGAATTAAATTTTTATTTTTTTTATTATTGATTTAAATTAACATTTTTGTCCCTAAAAAATACAGGTGTCATTAATATAAGATGTCTAAATTTGTAATTTTGCTAGCCTATTCTTTTCTTAGTTAGATAATAAATAGATAGAATAGAAGTATGTTTCTAGAGTGTAAATGGCATGTATGTTTTATTTTCAAGTTTATTATTATTATTAGTAGTTAATTTTAGTACTGAGGGGTGAAAGGAGTAGAAAAGGGGGGTGTAACTAGCAAATAGTTATGGGTATAATTGTGAAATTCTGCTTTAGTGAGGGATAGAATAGTCGCTTGAAACCAAGACACCTTAGACCCATTTTCCCCTCTCCCCCTTAGTCGACTCCGTCTACCTCTCTTGGTCACTATTATATGCAAAAGTTCATCTCTCTTTTCCTCACCTTCCATGGAGAGTTCTAGTGAGAGAAAGTGAAGTAGAGTGAAAATTCTTGCAAGAGAAGGGAATAGCAGTTGGAAACCAGCATTGGGTCAAGAATTTGACAAAGAAATTACGGTTGAAAGGGGGAGGAGTTCGATTGGGATAAGAGAAGGATGAGGTGAAACTCCAAGCATTTCTTTTATGCCTAAGCTACAAGTCTTCAACTAAGGTGAGTTCCTTCAACTTTGGAGTATGGTAGTCATGGGCATCCGTAAGCCCCATGTTAGGAGCTGAGTTGTTTGTTTTATGGGTTACTTGAAGTTGCCATATGATGGATATGGGGGTTTTGGAGTGAAATTGATGATGTGAAGGTTATTTTTATCATGATACTAAAATGGTGGTGATAAATGATGCTCTATGTAATTATGTAACTATGTATATGTATTGCATGTTGTGTTTTATTAAAATGTGTAAATTTTTATGATGATTTAAATGTTTAATGTGGTAGTTTACATATTTGATAAAAATCTGATGAAGGAATGTTACATTGTAGATGATATAATTTCTCCTAATTGTTGTATAATTCCATCAAGGATAAACATTAGCATATAATTAGTAATTTTATGTGTTGAACGTGGACAATCTTGGTGATTATGTAAGTGGTTTTGTTATTAAAATGTAGGAAAGAAAAATGTTGTGATGGTTTCATCGAAATTGTTTAAAAAGCATGATATCCTTAAAAATGATTGTGTGCTATTCTTTGCTGATATGAAATTCCAATGGAATAAACTGGTTAAGATTCTATTCTACCATTATTAGAGCTTTGATTTTTGGACATAGGGTAATTAGAAATGGTATAGGAGTGAAGGAAATCAAGTTCCCAAAGTAATAAAGCAAAAATATATATTTTCTTTAGAGTTTCTGCTGAAGGCGTGCGGTGCACCCCTGGAGGCGTGTGATGTGGGAAGTGAATGTGAACACAAGAAGGGGGGGTTGAATTGTGTTAAAAACTTTTTCCAAACTATACGTAAAAACTTCAACACAAGTTGTTCAAAACTGTTTGTATATCGGATGCAGAGAATTAAACAGGACCGGATGCAGAAATTTGAACAGTTTATAAAAACTTGTTTTACTGAGCAAGATAAAGATAAATAATGTAAAGCAGTAAAGGATGAGACTCAGAGATTTATACTAGTTCACCACCAACTGGTAGTTACGTCTAGTCCCTTCGTTCCTGAAGGATTTTCCACTATAATCAACTGATTACAATTTCCTCAAGAGTATTCTTCTGTCACAAACTTGACAATACTCTCAACTTCTCAAAACGACTCAAGACAAATGAGCCTTTGAGGAACAGAGCCTTAACTAGGCCAAATACAGTTTTACAAAAGAGATTATGCTTTTGATAACAATCAAAATAACTCTCACAGAAAGGATGAAAAAATTAAGCTCAAAGCAGAATAGCTTTCTAAAAGAAAGTATAAGACGCTGAGTTCAGTTCTATGTAGACCAGAAACTTGACACGAAGCTTGATTGCACACTTGAGTAATATTGCTTTCAGAATGAAGTTTCTTCACAGTTTTTCTAACATTTCTTCAATGAATACCTTGGGGTATTTATAGGAGTTTTCAAGGTTATTATCGTTGCAGTAAAAATCCTTTCCATTGAGTGAGGTAATTTGAAATGTAGTCATTTTCTTCCTTTCCAGAGAATATCAGAATAGTACATATTACCGTTTTCGTACTATCTGCTATTTGCAATTGCCTTGTACAATTTTTGTCTTATGCTAAAGGTGTCACCTTTGCTTCCTCGTACATCAAAATGGGCGCACAAAATCAAATTCGAATTCCATTCCAGAACAGTCTGAGGCTAAGAGTAAAAACGTGATCACCACGTGCTTCATTAAAGAGATCAGACGCCGCTCGTAATCGCAGGACGGACGCCATAGCAATTGAGTGTTCCACGTGTCAAGAAGTCACATCGCCGACGCTGTCGTTAGCAAGACGCTGAAGTGAGTTCGGATGCTGACACTAGTGGATTGTATTCAATTCTTTTGTATATTTCTTCTTCTTCCTTGAGTGATTTGTACACATATAAATGAAGCTTTTGATACTTGTACACTCAAAGATATGTTAGAAGATAAATTGTTCTCTTGAGAAATATTTTGTTATCATCAAAATTAATGAGGGTCTAAACTTCTCAATCGTTTAGGTTCCAACAATCTCCCCCTTTTTGATGATGACAAATATCCAAGGTTGATGAACAATTTAATTTCAAAATAACATCAAAGGTCTCCCCCTGAATTTAACAATTTTGATATATAAGACAATTCTAGTATTAAGGCGATTGTTGATAAACAAATTCATTTAAGTGATCGCAAAAATACATAGATGAATCAGAGCATATTTTTAACAAAGTGAGATCGGATGCTGATTTTCATTTTATCAAAAAGATTTTCATATTACCAATTTTATTGATCATTGTTAGATTATTGGGTCAATGAATATCAATGCAGTTAATAGATATTAGAGCAATGAATAACCATACAAATGCTATGTATGAAATGATATGCATGATAAATTCAGTTTTAGTGTATTCATCGGAGGGTGAATTTGTTAATCAGACTTTCACGTGTTCATCAGACCTTTCTTTTACTTCTTTTACTCCCCCTTTTGTCATCAGACAATGATGAAAGTCATTAATTAGTGTTTATTTAATTGATTTAATTATTTTTTTAGGATTTTACTCTATCTTTCATTTAAAAAAAGATTTTTATAATTATTAAATGCTAAAACGCATTAATTAGTTTTTTTATGTGATTTGACAAAACTACCCTCAAACACTATTACTTTTATAATTATAAAGAAAAATATATTAATATGCTATAATAAATAATTTCTCTCTTTTATAATTAAATAAAAAGAATCTCACTAATTTTAAAAAATAATATTTTTATGCATCTATAAGAATACTTTCAACTATATTATTTTATTATTGGAGATAATTACACACCTATAACACATGTTTACATTAACATAAAAAAGTTTTTTTTTTTTTACATATTACCAATGATTTTATATTACTGAAAATTTTAATTTTTATGTGAAATCAAAGTAAAATAGCATTTCAATAAAGAAAATAGAATATTTTATGAAATAAATTTGTTAATTGTCAATAACTATATATATATATATATATATTCATTATCTATAATCTATTGTTAACAAATTTAGAGTATAGAATCTATTAAAAAATAACTTTAGAGTATAAAAGTATATCTCATTATTTATTTTTAATGTATGGCTAAAAATATTTCAATTTTAGTTTTGAGGTTTTATTATTGTATCTCAATTCAATACACATTTGTTTGTTGTACAACTTTGATAATGAGATTTGAATTATAATTGCATGTAAATTACTTAGATCTCTCACTACGACTTTATCATAATAGATTAATGTAACGCCGCGACTTTAATCAGGAACTTACTTACTTAACTAATCAAGGAATACAGATAATGCAAAAAAATTTCCTTTCGAATTCATAAGAGACATAAATAATTTTGCTACTAAAAGACCTTATTAAGAACAACATGACTTAGAGTTGGAAAGCGGAAATCATTTTGATTATAAATACAACCCTTTGGATAATAAAACGAATGAAAGCTAATCAAATTTATACAATTTATTACCAAACATCACTTAACATAAAGAACACGTAATACAAAGACTCATGATAGAAGGACTCGTGATCCGGTAAGACTATGGACAGACTTCTCCATATATGGTGAACTGTCAAGTAATATCTGAATTTACTTTTCAGTCTCCGCTAACATACCTATCAATCTGAAATAAATAAAAGAAAGGGGTGAGATATAAAAATCTCAGTGAGTCCCCTTCACCCCATCCCCCTACATACCGTTCATGAATGACAGTCATGCAACATAACTAATTACATCAAATATTCAACATTTAATTGTAAAAATCCATTGTCTTTCTAGTTTTAAACCATCAATTACCAACAAGGGTTGAAACCCTCTAAGTAATGAGCCAAAGCCATACGACAATATGCGAAGACATGGAAATTTTACTAATTAAATAATCACAGGAATCCTTAACATAATCCTTGATTTTATCATAAATTGTAGGAAACATATACTTCAATCAAACAAGAGCACTAATGACAATCACAACCTACTTAAGTTCGGACATCTTTGAAGATTCCAAAACCATGTCCATGAGCCTTTGAATTGGCTCATGGTTCCTATTACCAAAAATTTGCAAGAATCCTCTTTGAGGACATATAACAAACACCTTAAGGGCACACCAAACAAACCCAAGGCTACATAAATGGGGGTTCTTTCAACAACCCCCAAATCTTCAAAACACATCAATTACAACACATACAAGCCAACAAAAGATTCAACAACATATTATTTCTCAAGAATCCCAATAATAAAAGAGAAACCATAGACTTAGACACTTAGACTTATGGTTATCAAGCTCTATAATGAAAGAAATTTATCCACCACATGCAAATAGACGAAATCAACCTAATAATGGGTTTTTCAAGGTTCCCAACCTCTATATGATATTAACCCCCAAAGAGAACTCACATTGTCTGTTTGGAGAACAAAACCCTAACTTTGGGGTGTTGATGGAGATGAAGAAGATGAAGAAATTGGTTGAGGTCGCTTGACTCTACTCCTCCTTTTCCTTCTAAGATGGACTCCTAATCTTTCCCTTCTTCTTCTTCTCCATGGAACTCGAACTCTTTCTCTCTCTCTCTCTCTCGATTTCCCTTCTTTCTTTTTCGGTCTCGCCCTGCTTCTCTCTGTCTCGAAATTTGGTGGTGTGCCACCACCTCCTTCCAGCCGCGCCGGAGCAGCAGTAGCAGCTCCTCCCCTCTTCTTCCTCGCACGCTGTAACGACTCGTTTCCAGATCGCTACGAAACCAAAAGAAGCCTATATGTGACGTGTTTTTAAAACTGTACTCTTGTGTCCTTCAGAAAATGCAGGATTTTTTTTTTTAAAACGATAGTGCCCGTAAAGCACACACAGAGTACTTACAGCGTTTCGAAACATGGTGCAACTAGGACACAAGACTCTAAAGCTGATAAAGCATACATGCATAAATACATAAGTCATATATATACAGTATGTGCAAAATAACAGAGTAGAAAATGTGCAAAGAAGTACACCTATGGTATGAAGACTCTCGAGAGAGAAACCATACCCTGGGGGTACTTCTTTGCACATTTTCTACTCTGTTATTTTGCACATACTGTATATATATGACTTATGTATTTATGCATGTATGCTTTATCAGCTTTAGAGTCTTGTGTCCTAGTTGCACCATGTTTCGAAATGCTGTAAGTACTCTGTGTGTGCTTTACGGGCACTATCGTTTTAAAAAAAAAAATCCCGCATTTTCTGAAAGACACAAGAGTACCGTTTTAAAAACACGTCACATATAGGCTTCTTTTGGTTTCGTAGCGATCTGGAAACGGGTCGTTACAAGGGTGGTATCAGAGCGCGTCGGTTCTAACCGGACTGTGTATTGGGTAATTGAGCTGGTCACCGTGTTGGGTTTTGTTTTGTTGGGTAGTTAGTTGTGTTACTGTTGATGTTGTCTGATGAGTGAAGCAATGTTGCTTAGAATTGTTTGGATTGTTTCTTAATTGAAGCAATGTGTGTCAACACATCACTTGAGTGTGAGGTTCTAATAGGTTTTTGAACACTGTTGGAATCTAATGCCACCTCGCATCGACCATACGTTTGGATCTGATAACTCCAACATGGATCGGGCAATTCAAGCAATGACCGAGATGGCGGCGGCTATGGCACAACAATCTGCTGCTGCGACCCAACAATCTGCTGCAATGGCTCAACAGACTGCGGCCATGAACCAACATAATCTGCAACAACAACAAAGGGCCGAGAGGAATGCGGAGGCTAGAAGATTGGCTGATTTTCGCAAGCATGATCCACCGAAGTTTTTGGTGAACCGGATCCAGACAAGGCAGATCTGTGGCTACAGGAGATAGAGAAGATTTTTGAAGCACTCCACTGTCCCGAGAACGTTAAGGTGAATTATGCGTCTTACTTACTGCTGGGAGATGCTGAGTACTGGTGGAAGGGAGTCAAACAGATGTTGACGGTTAAACGTCAGGAGATTAATTGGGAGATCTTCCGTAGGAGATTTTTGGAGAAGTACTTTCCAGAGACTGCACGGATGGAGAAAGAGCAAGAATTCCTTCATCTGCATCAGGGCAACATGATGGTATCAGAGTATGCCGCCAAGTTCGAGTCGCTTTCGAGGTACTTCAGTCCATTTCGTGATCGGGCAGATCAGAATTGGTTGAGCGATAGATTTCAGCGGGGATTGAGGTTCAACATCTAGAAGTCTGTGGTGTCCCTGAGAATTCGGAACTTTCAAGGGTTGGTTGATAGATGCATTGAGGTGGAAGGTGTGAGGAACCGCAAGAGAAAGAATGGTGCAGGCGGGCCTATCAGATCGTAGAATTACGGCCAGGGGAATGGTCAGAAGGGGAAACAACAGGGGAAACTGATAAGTTCAAAATAGCATATAGTTTAGTGTTAATTTTACATTGCATTTTAGTTTTTTTTAACCATATTAATTTATGATATTTATGCATTTTGCTTGATTTGAATAATGCACTTGGTTTTGGTTCAATTGTGCTTAAAAGAAGGTATTTGTCCTAGGAAAAAGGAGAAAAATCACTTGGAATGAGTTGGGGTAATTTGTGCTATAAGTTGATAAGGTGATGTTGTCCTAGCCTGACACCTGCTCAATGTTATAATCATATATGGGGTTGTAGGTGTCCAAATGAGATGAAACCGGTGCCATTTGAAAGCTAAGATCCATAGCTTCAACTTTCATGAAGACACCTTGAGCTGATTCGGACTTTACAGAGGCGAAAATTGCAATACAAACTGGCAACTGAAGGAAGCACGGCTTGCCCGTGTTTTTAAGCACGGCCGTGCTTCGACGACTTATCCTGTTTAACACGAGACACAGAAAGAAGCACGGCCTGGCCGTGCCTCAGGCCACGGCCGTGCTACGGGAGCGTCCCGAATTCAGGATTTCGCGTTTTTCACCATTTTTACTTGGTTTTTCACTCTTTTTCACCCTAGACTATAAATAGACATTAAAAAGACTTGTCTAGGGTTCGAACTTCATTATTTGGAGGCACGATGGAGGATTGGGAACGATCTCTTCATCAATTCTCATGAATTTCTGGTTTGGCTTTTCCTTTTCTATGAGTAGCTAAATTCCTTAGGCTAGGGAAGATGAACCTTGTGAACACTCTTATGTAGTTGTTTTACTTATATCAATGCAAGTTTATTTCAATTATGATTGAGCCTTCAATTCTATTATTAATGCTTTTGGTAATCGATCACTACCGAATCGATTTTGGGTTATACTCACGATTGGGAAATTGGGGTTATGAACTTGAACTGAATTGTTGGTCATGTTTAGGAGGATTATAGGAATATAACCTTATGAGCATGTGTTCTTATGAATCATTAGTCTTATTGCTTAATCTAGCTTTAATTCACCTAAGGGATTAGGGGATTTTTGTTAAAGTAAAGGGTTTATGAGGCAAGGAATTGTCTTTAAACTAATTTTGTTGATTCAAACTTCAATTATATGGAATAACTTGCGTTGGTTGTAAATTGATTGCATAAGAGTGGAAGCAAGAGGATTCGATCCCTAGTCGCTTTTAATTCTCCTTAAAATCCAAATTTTTGTTTAGTTGTTTACTGTTTTTGTCTTTTGATATAAGTCATAAATATTTCAAACACATCACTTAGTTCAATAGTTCAAATTATTACAAGTTTGTTAAGTTAAATAATTAGTTACAATCCCTGTGGATTCGATCTTTTTATTACTTTATGACGAATCGTACACTTGCGATTTTGCCTAACAGAAACCTTACAATAGACCTCAGGAGAACAACCAGGAACAGTATCACCCTATAACCCAGAATTCAGGTGGTGGAGATCGAGACCGTGAAGATCTAATCTGCTTTCATTTGGAAAGACGGGGCATTTTGCCAACAAATGTCCTACAAGAGAGGTGTTGTGTTTCAACTGCAACAAGCCAGGACACCTTGTCAAGGACTGCAAAGCTCCAAAGACGGGACTGAGTGTGAATGCAGCAAAGATGAAGAGGAAGCGTCTGGCTACCAAGGGCAGAGTCTTTTGTATGGGTGGCAAAGAAGCAGAGCAATCAGATGAATCGACCCAGGGGAATTACGGAACTGAGAGTAACTCTCTACTCATATTCTTCGATTCTAATGTCGCACACTCTTTTATTTCTTTGAATGATGTGAGCTGATTGAAATTGTCTGTGACTGTTTTATCTTTCAACTTAGTAGTGACTACTCCAACTGCTAAGACTTTAGTTTCCAACACTGCATGACTTCGTTGTGTGGTGATTGTTCAGTGTAGAAAGTTCTTGTTAATTTGATCTGCGTATCTTTAAAAAGTCTTGACATTATTCTCAAAATGGACTGGTTCTCGTACCACCATATCATTTTGGACTGTGCCAAAAATTTGAGTTCTAGATTCTGAGGTTTCCAAATTCCTTTCTAATTTCATTGGAGTTTCTTGAAAAAGCGAGCTCAGGATTTCATATTCCCTTGCTAGTTTAGAAGTTGTCCAAGAGATCGAGTTAAAGGACATGCTGTCCGTCGTTGAATTCATTGGACCCTATAAATTCTTCATCGTATAGGTCCAGTTACATATTAGATAGCTTTATCACCCTTCCTGTCTAATATTCATGACGTCTTCCACGTCTCGCAATTGCGAAAATATGCTTCTGACCCATCTCACGTTATTGAACCTAACGTGATTTAGTGGAGAGATGACTTGTTTATCGAAGTATCCCCTGTGTAGATTGTCGATAGGAAGGCTAAGCAACTGAGGGACAAAGAGGTTCAGCTTGTCAAAGTCATTTGAAACTAGAAGACAGGTGATGCAACTTAGGAGCTAGAAGAGGAAATGCGAGAGTAGTACCCAGATTTGTTTTCTTAGCTCGTACATGCCTTGTAGTTTCGAGGACGGAACTATTTTTTTTGAAGGGGAGTATTGTAACACCCGTATTTTTATGATACGTTATTTAACGTTATTTTAGTATAAATTGCCGTATTTATGCTATAATAAGCAGTTCTTGTTTGATAAGAAAATGATTGAATTAAATCAAGATCAAATTAAATTTGAGAATTAATATTTTATATTAATTCATGGTTCAAAAATCGTCGAAAAATTCTAACGAAGTTTCGTCGCGTTTTGAATCATCGGGCAGTTTGCTCGCAGATAAAATTTTAAACGAACCCCGATTTCGATGAAAATTGAATCGTGATTGTTGTGATTATTTTTGAGTGTTTTAGATTGTTTTTATTATTTATGATAATATTTTATCACACGGTGCATTAATTTCTCGGTAACTTAATTCTCGCGAATTAATGGGTAACGCGATTATCGACACCGTTTTTTTTAGTACACTTAGGACTCTAAGATTATGGGGTAATCATGAGAAGAGAGGAATTAGATTAGAATCTAGTTTTTTTAGTGATTAGGTGTCGCACTTTTTGAGGTTAATTAGATGGTGCTTTTTCTAAACAATTTTCAACCAAGTATTAGGCTTGTTTTAATTAATTTTTTTTTTCTCTCCTCCCTTTTTAGTAACCTGGACGTGACCCCCTCCCAGTTTTTTTTTATCCATTCATTCATTCATGTTTTTATTTACTTGGTCTCCAAGTAACTTTAGCTCCAAGTTATTAATTAAGAACCACATGTTTTGGGTTTTGTTAAAAATTATTTTTTTTCCTTCCCTTATCTTTTGGTCTGGCTGAACACACCTACTCCCATTTACTATCTCATTTCCAATTCTTTTTTCTCTCCTTTTTCTCCTTGCTCAGCCGAATGTCATCCCTCATTTCTACACCTCCACTTTTATTTCTTTCTCCAAGTTATCCATGTGTGGGTGAAGTGAGAATGAGCCAAGCTCTCATTTCTCCCTTTCTTTTCTTTGTCCAGCCGAAACCCTCCCCCATTTTACTATTCCATTTTAATTCTTTTCTCTAAGTTGCAAGTGTGGGTGAAAGACAAGTTTGAAGCCAAGTTCACCTTCCTTCTTCCTTGCCCTTCCTGGACATGATTTCTTCTTCTTCTAACATCATCACCTTTTCCATTTTCATCTCCTAAATAGCACCAATATCTTGATCAAGTGAGTGAGTAGAAAATCAACTCCTTTTCCTTGTCTTCTAAGCTGAAAACCGTGGCCCCTAAATAGGTGTAGGAGGTGATCCTTTTTGTTCCTTTCTTGTGTTATGCTTTAATTAGGTGTTGATATGATTATGGATGGAATGAACATATTTTTTTTCCCCAAATTACTTGAACCCTAGGGCGCATAACCTAAGGGTATGGGGTTATGTGATCTTCAAGTGAATCATTCAAATTAATTTGTATTTCTTGCTTCCTAGTAGTTGCTATTGTTGTTGTTGTCTTATGATTGATTTAGGAAATTTTGTATTCTTAAACTTGGTTCATGCATAAATTAGTTGTTGTTGAAGTTTTGGAATTTTTGGAAAATTTTATTTGAAACACTTGGTTTAATTTTGGAAGCTTTGAAAGTTGTTTTAGTGTTGCTATTGCTAAAAATTTAGTTTTTAGTACTCCTTGAGCTTGATTCCAAGCCATGACTTAAAGGAGGATTTTTGTAAAATTTTATTTGAAGTACTTGTTTAATTTCTTAAGGTTTTAGTAGTTGTTCTTAGTATATTTGTTACTAAAGTGTTGTTGGAAGAAAGTTAAAACTTTTTCCCTAAAAACTTAAAGGAAGTCGTGAGCTTCAAGGAGAAGAAAAAAAGAAATTTTTGTGTTTCAAGCTTTGATTGATGTATATTTAAGTTGTCGTTAAAGTTTAGTAATTTTTTTTAGAAAAATTAGATTTGGGTTAAAGCGGTTTTAAGTGTTATTTCAGTATTTTAAGACAATGAAACACCTATGTTAAAGGAATCCTTGTGTTTCCTTAACCAAGGTGGAGTCTTGACAAGTTAGAGTGACAAAGTATTTGATTTAGTATTGTTTTCATGTTTTAAGAATTGAAGAAAATGAATTTTTGGTATTTAAAATAATTATTTTTCAACTTTTTGTATTCTTTTAAGTGTGAGTGTGTATTAAAAAGAAATTTTGGTTTGAGGACCTAGGGGTTTAGGATTAATCCACAACCTAGGAAGTTATTGTGGGAGAACTAGAATTGTGCTAAGTTTGGTGTGTGTTTTTAGGGCTTAAAGATTTGAGTTGGTTTAGGATTAATCCACAACCTAGGAAGTTATTGTGGGAGAACTAGAATTGTGCTAAGTTTGGTGTGTGTTTTTAGGGCTTAAAGATTTGAGTTCGTGTGGAGTAGGACTGCGACGTGCTTCATACGTGGACTATTGATTTTGGTAAGGGCTACTTCTAGACATATCTAGGATTATATTTTATATGTTTATGTGTAAGGGCGCTTCATATTTATAATTATTGTTATACGTCCTTGTGTAAGGGACAAATTTTGACGTGAATTTAATTTCAAGCATTTACGCGAAGAAGTCTGAGAACCTAAGGGTTCGAAGTGAGGGTCTTGTACCCCTTCGCTTTATTTTTATATGCTGATAATTTTAGTGGGCTTGTCTGCAAGTGGTTGGTAGCTGTCCCCAACCCCCCACACTTGTTTGTTCCTCTCTGTTAACTCCATAGAGTTGCAGAGAGATGAATTCTATGAGTTGGTTGTTGTCGGTCGTTATTGAGCTGTGAATTGTTTGTGCTGTTTGTATCGTTGAATTGCGTTTCTTTATGCAAACTGCTTTTATTGTTTGTATCGTTGAATTGCGTTTCTTCATATTAAGCATGCTCTTATTATTTGATATGCGGTCGAATAATCTTGCGTATAGCTCTTGAATTATTGTGTGCGGTGAATTGTTCGTTGAAGTGTGAGAGCTTAGTCGTGTCGTTGGGAGTTGTCGCGTTTTGTGGTAACTCTGATCTGGATAGTGCCGGAATGGAGATTCAGTGTCATCAGAGTTTTAGACCTGAATAGTGCCGGAATGGAGATTCAGTGTCGTCTGAGTGTTTCTCGACCTGAATAGTGCCGGAATGGAGATTCAGTGTCATCAGAGTTTTAGACCTGAATAGTGCCAGAATGGAGATTCAGTGTCGTCTGAGTGTTTCTCGATCTGAATAGTGCCGGAATGGAGATTCAGTGTCGTCGGGACGATTCTCGATCTGAATAGTGCCGGAATGGAGATTCAGCATCGTTGAAAGTGTTGAGAGAATGAGTTTTGATTTGGGTCTTGAGTCGCACTTGTGAATTGTATACACTGTTGTTTACCTACTGCTTTATACTTTGGTTTATTTTGATTGTTTGAGAAGTTGACCCTTGCCCGTGGTTCCTTCAATTTATGATGGTAACCCAGATGATGGTGAGAACAGTGGAGATCCCGACAATGACCCTATCGTCGGAAACGACGTTTGACTTCCTCAATATGAACATACCCTTGACCATGGAGTTCAACCCTACTTCTGGTCGAGTTGTATATAGAGGGGACGTGTTAGAGACGACTCGTGTGGACGGACTGGCGACACGACAAAAGATTACGCGGTGTACTGTGAGCTTTCCTGTGATTGTTGGACAGATCGTGGATGGATGGCTTCGTACTCAGCAGGACCGGATGATACCGACTACCTCTACTGCTTTACCCGAGCATTTCGAGTTCCCGAGAAAGATTTCTGCTCGTCATGCACCATTGCTGAGAGGTGCTAAGATTCGGAGGACCGCTCATTAGAGCGTTGGCGTGAGACGTTGGATGCTGGGAGCTTTTACTTCACGTGCGGAAGCGGATCCTCCTAGTCATGTCGCGGATCCCAAGTCAGAGCAGGAGGCCATGCCGAATTCTCCTTTGCGTATCAGGACATCCACTCCACCTGTGGATCCTTTTCCTATATGTTGGATGTGCAGCGAGGCAGGTTGCAGCGGTGAAGGATGGATTGAGGAGGACGACTTGATGAAAGAGTTGAAGGAAGACCCATCAGAGGACTTGGGAAATGATATATAGTTGGTGACGTCTGTCTGTTTGTATATAGTTTTGGAGGTGACCAGTCTGTCCGACTTGTTAGTCTTTTGTGGTTGTAGATAGGTTTTAGGTTTTTGCTTTTGGAGCAGCCCCCTGCGTGGGTAACTGCCGAGAGTACCTCAGAAGTGTGACCACTCTTTTAGGGTCTTCATACCTTGTGGTGTGTTCCTACTTGTGTATATTTATTTACTGTTGCTTTTCTGAACAACTTGTCAGTCATATATCCTTTTGGAACTTGCAATATATGTATGTTTATTCAGTTATCTCTGTCTTTTACATGGTAGAAGTCCATCATGTTTCTAAAATGTTGTTGATACTCTGATCGTGTTTTGCGAAAGGCAATTATTTTTAAAAATAAAAAATAAAAAAAAGTTTACCGCATTTTCCAAAAGACACGAAAAGCATTATTTTGAAAACTCCATTGCATTTAGAGTTAAGTCCTAGTTTAGTAGCGCTCCGGAAACGGGTCGTTACACACGCCCTTCTCCTCCTTCTCTTCTTCTTCCCTTTTCTTCTTTCTCTTTCTTCTCTTCTTTCCTTTGTTTCTTTCTTTTCCTTTTCTTTTGCTTCTGATCGAAAATAAAGGGAAGGATGGAGAGGATGAGAGGGTGCTAGTGTGGGATTAAATGAAATGTGGTGTTTGGTGGGTCAAGGTAAAAGGTTTTACTAGGATTTGAATTACAACTCCTATTCTAATTCTATAGTTTATCCATTGGTCCTTAAATCGACCTTAGGTAGTTTAATCAATTAAAATTTCACAGGAATAATTAGTCCCACATTTCCTAAATCCTTGGAAAAAATTACCATTTTACCCCTAGGTTCCAACTTTGCTTTATCTAACTAAATTAAAGATTATAAAATCCTATTTAATCCTTAGGGATTAGATCCCCTTTTTAACTTAGGATCTCTAATTATTAGGCTTAGGGGAATTGGGATGTTACATTACTCCCCACTTTTTAGGAATTTTGTCCCAAAAATTCGACCTATCATCTGATCTTAGCATTTTGTAGGATCCGTTCCCTGCGCTTCTGCTGCGAACTACAGTCCTACTCCACTTCAAAAGAGTAAACTTTTTTCTTCGACTTAAATATATCTAAGATTACTTCCCTCATTTCGGAGGATTAGTAAACCTATGCAATTGGGTTCTAACTAATATGAACATGTTCCCTAATGGTTCCACTATAATCGAACCGGAAAACCATCTCATCATTCCCCTAGCTTGGGTTAAACCCTAATGAAGTTATATCGCTAACTAGAGCTTAAGCATAATTGACACTAGGCTAATAGCTCAATCTAAACAGGATTGGCATCAAGTTAATCCAAACAACATGCATGCATCTTTTTCTTGATCGTTCTAAGTCATTAGAAATTCGGAAGGAGTTAATTGCAACAATAGGTCAATTACTCGGAGAATTTGATGATCTTTGTTAACCGGTTACAAACTATGTCTTATCCCCAATAAGATTCTTATTAAATCAAGACATAATTTGTAATTGGTCAACATGGCCATTTCATAGACTGGTTAACGAATCTAGTGTAGACATTAATAACTTTGAATTCCTGTTGACTTAGCTATGACTAAGATTCTTATAATTCAGAAACTAGGATCTAATTTTACACATTAACATATGCCAACAATTTATGTCCAAACTTTCAAACTGCTGACCTTTTATCACTAGTAATGGCAATGCACTTAGCCGAACATCAAAATTACACCTGAGATGTGTACCTTAAGGTATTATACCCTTAAGACTTGTAATACTAACCTAATTTCCTTAACTTAGGTAAAACCATCATCGGTAGAACTTATGAAGTAATGCTATTCATAATTCACTAAAGAATTTATTTCAATTCACATTCATACAATCAAGTAATTAACATCATAAAAATCAAACTTAAATCATAATGTTATAATTGAGATATGAAACATCAATTACAGGCAAACATAATGACACAAAGAATTCATGAATGTGCCCCCTCTTAGCCCAGCTCAATTGCGAAATGAGTAAAATCCTATTTATGGGATATGACTAAAAGAATGCACAAAGAAGTTCGTAAATGTAATGTAATTCTGAATAAATACTCAAGCCTCAAGCATATTTCAAAAACAGAAATACACAATGCAACACAATGTACAATGAGTTCCTCGAATGTACCCCCTTGGCCCATCTCAATTGCCAAAATGAGTGAAATGCGATTTTTGGATATGACTAAGGAGTCCCCGTCGGTGAAAGTGCAACAAATCCCAATCGACGGGTTTGTAGCCGAATTGCAAACATTCCATACACAAACAGGTTTTAACCTTCAAACATCAATTATAATACAACATATACCATAAAGCATTCATGAATGTACCTAAACTTGGCCCAGCTCAATTGCTGAAATGAGTGAAATGCGATTTTTGGATATGACCAGGGGTCCTGCCAATGAAAGTGTCAACAATTCACAATCAGCGAGTTTGCAGCCAAATTGCAAACATTCACACACAAACAAGTCTCAACCAAAAGAAACATTAATCACAAAGCAAGCCTATAATTTAGCAATTGTCCTTATATTGGGGTTAAAACCCATCTCACTTAAGAGCCCAAATGATAAGATATAATCATAAGACAACATGTTAAAACATAGGATTAAAAACCCACAAAAACATGAAGCACGACCTTCAAAGGAACAGGAAGCATGACCTAGTACAGACCAAGCACGACCGTGCTTCGAAAAAAATTATGTTTCATGCGCGTAGCGCGTGCCCGTACGCGCATCACACACATTTTGCAAAAACGTCTCTGTTTGTCTGCGCGTCACGCGCGGACCTGCAGAATTATGCAGAAATGTGTTTTTTTTTTCCATGTTTCCAACTTCCAACTTGTTTCTCATTCAATCCAAACCAATAAAAATCAAGACTGGAACTCTAAATCAATCATACAACTTATATACAAGGTCAAGAACAACTTAGGGCACTTCAAATGCACAACCAATCATGCTTTAAACATAACTTAAAATCCTTAAAATGAACATAAACTTAAGGAATCCATATCCCTCATCATGCATTCCCAAATGCACATCTTGAATCAAGAAAACACACAATCACACAAAGGAAATGGAAAACCCTAAATGGTGGGACTTATGGGTTGCCCAACCTCTAAGTGAGAAGAACTCACAAAACACACACCATAAAATTCCCAAGCACCGAACTTGGATTTTTGAAAAGGTGTTGTTACCTTAAACCTTGACGTGTCTTTAATGGTTTCATTAAAACTCAATCTAAAATAATTTTTCTCTAGGGATTCCTACAATATCCCTTTAGTCCTTCGAGTTCCTTAATAAAAAACTTTTGCATTTGCAATCAAAATAGGATTCAAAAACAAAGATTAAAACATCTTATATTGAGGAACAATTCGTACATTCTAACGTCATAAAAGTACAAGGCTATAAGCCTAAGTATCTAAGTAAGGCAAGGAAAGGCATATTAACAACAAAGAATCAAAGAATTACTTTATTCATAAGATTCTACGACATGCTTCAATTGCATTACATATGACTATCGTCTTTCAACATCAATATATACGGTTAAATTCACCCACACATATATTCAAGATCATTGTCAAGGAATTGATAGAATCATAAAACACTAAATCAAGAGAGTCCCTATAAAGGCACACTTAAGAGACATCACTTGAGCATAACCAACAAGCATTCTATGTGCAGAATATATATATATATATATAGCAGTTTTATGTCAACTTTGAGGATCTTATTAAAATACCAAACTATATTGGAATTTAGTAAATGAACACTTTCTAGAAAGCTTGAAATGTCTAGTTTATAAATATAATTTTTCTTTGTGAAAAAGCTGCACAAAAGTATAGTTTTGAGCAACAATCTATTGAATTGTTAAAACATGACAGCAAATTTTTTCCAAAAACACCCTTCAGTAAAAGCTACGAACGAACCATCAAATGATGTTTAAAAAATTTATAGGTTTTACTGGAGATAGCCAACTGACTTATAAACACAATGCAATTGGTCCCATCTAAAAATTAGAAGCCAATAACTCAGGAAAAATCATGCACCGAAGCAGTTTTCTACATTAATTATCAGAAATTCGAGTTTACCTTGGTGAACTTCGTACTTTTCACCTACACATGTAAAAATCCTAAATCACAACCAAATCAACATAAAACCAAAAAGGAAGATGATCAACTCAGAAAATCAATTCCTATTGTGGGTCTTATGAGTGCCCACACACTAAATAACAGTAGACTCAAAAACAAGGATCTACAATACATAATGGGAGGATCAAACATAGAGCATAAAATTACAACCAACAACATGTTTATCACAATCATGTTTAAACTCAAAACACAAACATAAATGGAAAGGAACTAAAAGCCCTAGAGGAGAGTCTCATGGCTGTCCATCCACTAAGTGAGGAGGACTCACTTACATATATTCGCTAATCAAAATAGACATAACTTCAAAATCACCTCCGTGGAGAGAACATGAGGGAAACCTGAAGCGTATGTCGATGTGGGGGTCAACAGTCAACCCTTTTTCCACCCAAAAAGAACCGACAATGCAACTTCAAGGCAGGATAACAATATGTCCGCAAATGAATCTATTCATTAACTCCAATCTAAACACAGCACAACACATCATTTATCTATTCGCAACAATAATCATGAAGGAATTTAGTATCTTGGCAAACTAACAGAATATCACACTTGAATTGATCACGTACATAATCTTAAGTCAAGCAGAAAAACGGCAAAAATCCTAACATATACATCATTCTACATCACATCACGCAATTCAATCAATCATTCATCCAGATCATTGCATATATGTACATCCTCACGCGTAAGTATATATACATTATTTAGAAATCTCGTAAAACGTGAAAACACTACACTAACTCCTGCTCATTTTCATTATCCTCATTCTTTAGACAAATTCTTAAGGTGGCCTACCTCAATAATTTACCAAAAGAACTTGGAAAACTCAGATTTACAGACACAACTGACACTTTCCTAAACCGGATCACTCCTAGACACAATCAACTCACAGTCCGAGAGGGTCAAACTACTCTGATACCATAATGTAACGCCCCGACTCTAATCAGGGAATTACTTACTTAACTAATCAAGGATTAATGACTATGCGAAAAATTTTCCTTTCGAATTCATAAGAGACATAAATAATTTTGCTACTAAAAGACCTTATTAAGAACAACATGGCTCAGAGTTGCAAAGCAGAAATCATTTTGATTATAAATACAACCCTTTGGATAAATAAACGAATGAAAGCTAATCAAAATTATACAATTTATTACCTAACAACACTTAACATAAAGAAGAAGATGAAGAAATTGGTTGAGGTCCCTTGACTCTACTCCTCCTTTTCCTTCTAAGATGGACTCCTAATCTTTCCCTTCTTCTTCTTCTCCATGGAACTCGAACTCTCTCTCTCGGTTTCCCTTCTTTCTCTCTCGGTCTCGCCCCTACTTCTCTCTGTCTTGAAACGTGGTGGTGCGCCACCACCTCCTTCCAGCCGCACTGGAGCAGCAACAGCAGCTCCTCCCCTCTTCTTCCTCGCACGTCCTTCTCTTCCTTCTCTTCTTCTTCCTTTTTCTTCTTTCTTTTTCTTCTTTTCTTTCCTTTGTTTCTTTCTTTTCCTTTTCTTTTGCTTCTGATTGAAAATAAGGGGAAGGAAGGAGAGGTTGAGAGGGTGCTAGTGTGGGATTAAATGAAACGTGGTGTATGGTGGGTCAAGGTAAAAGGTTTTACTAGGATTTGACCAACAAGTCCTATTCTAATTCTATAATTTATCCATTGGACCTTAAATCGACCTTAGGTAGTTTAATCGATTAAAATTTCACAGGAATAATTAGTCTCACATTTCCTAAATCCTTGAAAAAAATTACCATTTTACCCCTAGGTTCCAACTTTGCTTTATCTAACTAAATTAAAGATTATAAAATCCTATTTAATCCTTAGGGAACTTTGCTTTATCTAACTAAATTAAAGATTATAAAATCCTATTTAATCCTTAGGGATTAGATCCCCTTTTTAACTTAGGATCTCTAATTATTAGGCTTAGGAGAATTGAGATGTTACAATTAATATCATTCAGCATACTTATAACATTATTTGAAATTATTGTAAAATATTTAAATTAAGTATAAATTTTGTTTTATTTTCATAAATAAAGTAAAATTTAATAATATTTGATTTGATACTTTCAATATTAAATATTTTAAAATGATTTTTTATCACTAATTAGTATTTTTAAAATGTATTAAAATAAATATGTATTTGTATATATTGAATTTGCTATGCAATTTTAAAAAATATATTTATATGAATTAACAAAAAAATATAAAAAGAAGACCCTTGCATGCCATAGGTACCTTTCTAGTTATATTACTTATTAAGAAATATTTCTTATTATCCATTTAAAAACTTTTATTTGGATATATATTTATTATTTTTGAAAACTACATAAAATATTAATTTAAAAAATATTTTTAAAATTTACATAACTACAACTTTTTAAATGTTTAAAAAAATACTTAAATTTAATTTACAAATTATTTTGATTATATCTATAATTATGCTTTATTTAAATCAGTTTCAAATATTTAAACATAAATTTCATTCAGGACAAGAAAATATAATAAATACATATTGTGTCCAAAATTTGTACCAATTTTGCGTATTAATGGTGATAATATTAAATTATATTTGATTAAGATTTGGACAAGAATAATTTAAGATGTTCCTTTTTTGTTTTAGTTTATATAAAAAAACTTTATTTGCATCAAAATAAATCATAAAATATTAACTCAAAAATATTTAAATCATATATATAATAATGTTCAATGTTTTTTGACAGTGATTATAATGTTGAAATGAAACAATGAAATTTTTTTTAAAAAAAATAATGTAATACATCTCAAACTTCTAAACCAATTGAATTGTATAACAAAATTTTGAAACAATTATTTCTGTTGTCGGAATTCATCTCAATATTTTAGACAGAAAGATCCAAAATTTATATATATATATATATATAGTCATGGATAGAAGTTTAATCAAAGACAAAATATTTTTCTTGGGGTCCAATGATGACAGTGGGATCTGGACCTATAATCTCATAGAATCTATACCTGAGTCTCCCGCTACTAGTTTTCTCCTAGTGGCAGGAGCATTCAAGGGATGGTTAGCACAAGTCAAGTGATCTGAATTTCATGGGTGTAGTCAACTATCCTCAATATACATAGTGTATATAGATTAGAATATATGTGTGAATGCACATGAAGGTTGGGGATAATCTGAAGGCACTAAATTGGTGTAGTTCTTATCCAGAGTAGGCAACATGCCCACTCTTGATGAGAAGATATGTGTGAATGAAAATGCTTCCCACTCTTATTGTCCACTCTGATGTTTATGGACCTACCCCGCTTTCTAATATTTCTGGTATTAGACGATTTGTTTCTTTTATTGATAATTACACTCGAGTAACTTGGCTTTTCTTGATGAAGGATAAATCAAAAGTGTCTCTGTAACATCCTCAATTTTCTAACCTTGCTTAATGTGTAATTATGTGTGGATAAATGTGTGTTTGTGTGCTTAAGTGCGTTGCCTTGAATTTGTCAGTGTATTTCGGTGTTCAGTAGGGTATTCGCTTTTTGTGCCTTTGAGTGAGTGTAAGTATGAGATTTGTGAGGTTTTGAAGGATAAAATGGATAGAGAAATGTTTGATAGGGTTTTAGTATGTGTCTTAGAAGCCTCGTAAAATTTGAGAGCAATCGGAGCTAGAACTAGGGTTTTATGTGTTCATAACCTGAAGCGAGTGCATTTCGATTGAGTAATTGAGGACTTTAAATCCTTGAATCTAAGGTTAATTAGCTGTTCCTCATGTTTTTTAGGATGTTGAAGTATTAGGGTATCAAGTTCTGGGTCGTACGGGTGTTGGAATTGAAGAAATCGTGCGAAAATGCACCATACTGCACAGGTGCGCGTGACTTACGCCTGATAAGCCTGGAAACGGGTGTGGCGCGCTTGGTCTATGGTGGACCACCAGATTCTTATTTGTTCGTGACACGTGGTGCTCTGTGATTAGACCAACGATTTGACCAATGAGGAAGTGACGCGTGGCATGCATGCATTGGACCATTTTGGAGACACCATGAAGAAACTGCCTCAAACGTGCGTGGCGTGCGTAGTGCTGCAGGGGACGCGCATGGCGCACTTGACGCGCGCCTAGCGTGTAATTTTTCCTATTTAAGGTCAATTTTCACCCTTTTTACCATTTTTGCTTCTTTCTTTTCCTGAACCACGACCATAACACTCCATCCTGACCAAAATCCTCAATGTTTGAGCATTTCAAGGTTTGGTGATCCAATCCCAAGCCATTTTAAGTGCCAGTTCATTCATTTGATCCTACCGATTCGTTTGTTGCCGTACGTGCTTTTTATGGTTTATCTCCAACCGAGGTTTTGCCAAGGTAAAGCTAAGCACGTTAATACTTTGTTAATCTATTCCTTTCTGATTTTGGTGTGGTGAATCAAGGTTCTGATACCAAACCCTAATCAAACGGTGTTTTGGGCCCCGATTGAGCCATATGGGTATCAAATGAGCTCGGGTTTTGCCAAAACTCCCGGAGGAGCTTCCATACACCACAAAATAGAGGGGGAGAACCCCTGTTTCTAGTGTTTATGATTGAGAAATTGTGGTTCATGATTGATTCTCATAGCCCTTAATTAACCGTTCTTCGTATTTTTGGGTTTTGGTGCGATTGCGGGTACCGAACGTTCGTGAAACCTTTCCAGAAGTTGGAAGATTCCTTAGAGCCCTTGGTCAGTGACTGGTCGTGACCTTCCTTCTATTTTATTAATTCCATAGTTTGCCCTAATTTTTATATGAGTGCATTTCTGTGTTTTCGATGGAATATGGATCGTGTGGGTGTGCTCGGTGAAACTTTTAGTCAACCCGTGGTATTTTAATTGTGAGGGACATAACCTGGACGTGTTAGGGAGAGAGGAGTAAAGTGCTGTTGTGTTCGTGGGTGAGGCTATAGGAGATCATGGGATGTAGTGTTAACGCTTTGGAATCCAGGTGGGAGAAAGAATACTTTTTTACCGGGATTGCTAGTGTAAAATAATATACATTGTATGCGTAGGGTACCTTACTAGAGGTTTAAGTCAGTAACACCTAAGAATAGGGGATGTCTGAGGATAGGTGTCGTAAACCTATCAACCAACATAGGAATAATGCTAAGTGCTCTGTGTTATGTATCAATATGCTTAATGCCTAAAAGTGAATATATGTGTTGTGTGTGCTATTAGAAACATGTTTAGGACTGTGTGATGTTTGTGAACATGATTAACAAGTCGAGTGTAGTACTCTATGTGTTTATATGCTGCATTAGGTGTCGTGGCACTGTTAAATGATTAAGTGATTGAGAATATGACCACTGTGAGTTGTAACATGCATAATGTGAAAAGTGAATAAAGTAGGATAAAAGTGAATCTAGGTGCAAAGTGATATGTAAGTGGTGTGAATTTATAAATTGAATGTGTTGGTGCTATGTCACAGCCGTGTGTGGTGCATGAGGTCAGGAGATGCTCGAGCACGAGTACAAAGTAACAGTGAAGCTTGCATAGACCTTGAGAGTTTACCATGGAGGCCAGTAAATCCACAGGGGGCTAATAGTTTGGCCGCTATTGTGTCGTGGTGCCGATATTGTGCCTGTTTATCCCGACGAGTACTATGAACTTCACATCCTTGGTGAACGATCCCGAGTGCAGGCCTAGATACCCGACCTGAGTGATAGGGGGTACGAGGATGTGCTCTTATAGGTCACGATGAGCGGGATATGTTGCTCAGATAACTGACTGATACTCTGAGTGGTGATGAGTACATTGTGACATAGGGTTGTACTCTGAGTGGTGAGGAGTACAGCAAGCCGATGTAGTTATTGGCCACGTGTCGATAATTAGGTAACCATAGTGTAATAAATAATTAGTGTCTAAATAAGAGTGTGAAATAAGATATATATATATATATATATATATATATATATATATATGTGTGTGTGTGTGTGTGTGTGTATGTGTGTGTGTGTGACTATGTGCATGTTGTGTACTCTGTATTGCCTTCTATTGCTACTTTCCCATTTTATGGTGATCATGTTGTTCTTATCTCCCTGTATATGTGATTTGTGTCTATATGTTGTATATGATAGATACAGATGTTGAGGAAACTGTTGTAACACCCCAATTTTTATGAAAAATTGTTTTAGCAATTGAAATCCTGAATGCTTGAAGGTAAGTCGTAGAGACTGATCACCTCAATGATTTACTGAGAGTACGAGGAATGATTTTGACGTATTTTAAATAATTTACTTATTATAAATAATTATTATCTATGATGTCAATTCACATTAATAGACAGCATAGACGTATGCTGCTTTTAAGGCAAATTCATCAATTAAACTTATTATAAGTTTTCTGTTTGACGTGGTAATGCGTATTTTTGTTGACTAAGAAAGTGATTGAATTAAATCAAGATGAAATTTAATTTAAGAATTAATATTTAATATTAATTTATGTATTTCAAAATTTGTCGAATAATTCGTATGAATATTCGCCGTATTTTGAATCGCTGGGTAATTTTTATTCGCATTAAAATAAAATGAGTTCCGATTTTGATGAAAATAGAAACGTAACTTGTTGTAATGATGCTTGAGTGTTTTTATTTGTTTTTATATTTATATATATTTTATTTATCACGCGGTGAATTAATTTCTAAGCAAATTAATTTTCGCGATTCATTGGCGAAAGAATTAATCAGTAATGCGATTACTCGACGCCGTAATTTTAGGACACCAAAACTCTAGGATTAGTGGGTAATCATGAGGTGAGAGATTAGATGTCAAGACTTGGTAAATAGATTAGAAATATCTTGTTTTATAGTGCCAGGTGTTAAGTCTTACATGGTTAATTAAGAGATACCTTTTTCTAAGCTATTCTTAGCCAAGTAAATTACCCACATTAGTTTATTTTTCCTCCCCTTTTTCTCATGGAACCAGCGTAACCCCATTCCTTATTCTCATCCACTTATTCTTTTATTTGGTCTCCAAGTTTATAGATGTAAGAGGTCATTCTTTTATTGTTTGAAAACAAGTATCTCCACTTGGTCTTACCTTAATCCCTTAATTAAGTAGAATCACATTTTTATTTTTGATAAAAAAGCTTTCCCTTCCTTCTCAAAAGTCCCCTTTTTCCTACTCCTCCATTTCTATTTCTTCTCCAATTTACTCATGTGTGTTGAAGAGAACATAAGCCAAGTCTACTTCCTTCCTCTCTCCACTTCCAGCCGTGGTACCCCCTTATTCAGCCCATCACCATTTATATCTTCCCTTCCTTTATTCTTAGGTGTTCGTGATGGAGAAAAAGAAGACCAATTTTCCTTTCCTCTTTTGTTCTCCAAACCGTGGCCTCCTTCAACATCAACATCACCATTTCTTTCAAATTCCTTCTCCATTTTAGTGCTATTTTCATGAGCTAGTAAGCAGAAGCTTGAGCCAACATCCTCCCTTCCTTTTTATTCCCAAAACTGTGGACCCTAGGAAGCTTGGGTGAGATTCATTTTAATTTTTTTGGTGCTATTTTCTTGTTTAATGTTTCTACTATGTATTGATTATGATCATGAGCAAAAGGATCAAATGTTCCCCCAAATTTTTGGAACCCTAGGTTGAATTGCCCTATGGGAAAGGGGAAGTAAAATTTCTCTTGTGAATCATGAAATTAGTTTGGGGTTCTTGCTATTTGATGCTTAAATTTGTTATTGTTGTTATTAATTTGAGTTTGATCAAGGAAAATTTTGTTTTTGGAAACCCTTGATGCTTGAATAAGCCATGATAGGGGTAAAGTACTTGAGTTGATGATGTTGATTTAGAAAATTGAAGGTTTTGGAAAAGGATTTAGGTGTTGCATGTTGTAGTTTGCTTGATTTGAAAGTTTTGCAATTTTTTCCCTAAAAACAAGTTTGCTTGATTTGGAAAATTTTGGAAGGACTTAGAATTGGATTTGAGAAATTGTTTTGGTTTTAAGACAATGAAACACTAAGGTTGGAGGGAGTCTTTGTATTCCTAAACCAACGTGGAGTCTTGACAATTTAGTATTAAGAAGTAATTGGTTTAGTTATTGTTGTAGTTTAGAAGTTTTCGGAAAGATTGGATCTGAGTTAAAGTTGTTTAAAATATTGTTTTAGTGTTATAAGGCCATGAAACATCTAATGTTTAAAGAGATCTTTGTATTTCTTAAACTAGGTGGAGTCTTAGAATTTTTAGTATTTAAAATCTTTAATTTTCAACTTTATGTATTATTTCAAGTATGTGTGTTTTATTAAAAAGATTCTTGGGTGAGTAACCTAAGGGTTTAGAATTAAACCATAACCTAGGGGACTATTTTGGGTGAACTAGAATTGTTCTAAGCTTTAGTATGTTTTGTTTAAGGATTCTTGAGATCGTGAGTTCGTGACGATTAGAGCTGTGACGTGTTTTGACACGTAGACTATTGACTTTGATAAGAGCACTTCACATTCAGTAGTTCTTATTATGTTAGTGTATGAACTTTCGTATGCTTATGTCTAATGATTTTCAATATGCGAATGTGAATCGTTGTGGATTGTTGAACTGTTGTGGGTCTGAATTGTTGTGACTCTGAATTGATTATGTGATTTGTTTGGAAATATGCTTAAATCATGTGGAGACATATGCTGTTGGGTTGGTGCTGGATAATTGAATTTTTTTTTTGATTATGCCATATTGAAATATCATATGCGTGATATGTTCATTGGAGTAGGTGGAATGCATTGTCATGCATTGTGGTATAACTTCGACCTGAATATCTTGGGGTAGTGGAATTGCCCCAAGGCCAAAGGAATTCAGGAACATCATTAAATTAACTATCGCATGGGAAAGTGTCGACTCTAGTGCGTACAGAATGACTGACCACAACATATGGAATTCTGGAATCATAAATAGTGGCATGTAGTCGCATTTGTAGAGCATTTATGCATTCTTATTGAATTGAATATTATGTTATACTGTGTTATCTGCTTTTATTTAAGAAGTTGACCCTTGTCCGTGGTTCTTCAATCAATATAACCAAGATCATGAAGACTGCAGAGTGTTTGAGGCTATTGACAAGCGTAGCTGAGGATAGTCCTATCCGACTATCTGCCTTGTGTATTTGTTTGCAACTTACTAGAAGTCTAGTAACTGTTGTAGCGTGTCGACTAGCTATAGGATGTTTGATGTACTAATTACAGGGTTGTAATAAGTGTATTTTAGTTTTCAAGACTTGAATTGTAATATGTGCAATGATTGAATAAATTTATGAGTTATGGTTATTGTGGTTTTATCCTGGTGTCTCTATTTACTCACTATCATGTTTCTAAAATCGCTGTAATACTCTGATTGTGTTTTAAAAAGAAAAAAAATAGACTCATATTTCTGAAACCATACAACTAGAGTATTTCATTTTCAAAAGGATTTGAACTTGCAACAATTATGTTTTAGTCTAGTAGCGCTCTAGGAATGGGGTATTACAACTGTTGTCGAGGATGTCTCAATTCATGCATCCATGGATGGGGACAGAGCCGAGGATCCCTATATGGGGAGATTTTGAGTTGTAGTTCCATGACTGGGACGACGCGGGTTGGGAGATAGACTTCTCTCGACACACCGTGTTGTATACAGGATTGGTGACTGTATACTTTCGTCTACTTGGATCATCATCTGCTAGTTTAGTTGGAGACTTTCGTATCTGCTTGAGGATACCGTTTCACCGCATGTGGTCGGCTACACCTGAATACTATCCTGGGTATGGTTAGATGTGGCAGCCATACATTCCTACCCAGTCGGCTGTGAGGCCTACGGGTAACTATTCTCATGGTGGTAGTCAGGGGAGTAGGGTCAGGCATAGAGAGGAGGACACGCCGGGACCTTCTCGACCCATGACGGCTAGGGAGTACCGCCGACTCTTCACTAGGCATTCAGGACCGCACAGTGGGAGTTCCCATTATGCTGCTTGTTGAGGAGTGCCTTGTTGGCGGGGGTTTCCTTTATGTTTTCTTTTTATTATGGTCAGGAGTCTTTAGTAGGTTTGGACTGATATTTTGGAGAGGCGTGTGTTAGCCACCGAGCCTTTTGAGGATGACTATATTACTTTTTGCTACGCTTCCATTTTCTGTTTTCCTTTTGTTTCTAGAACTCTGATGTAGGTGAGCCCATGGAGTGGCCATTGAAACTCTATACCGATGGATATAGTGTATATTATGTTTGCTATAATCCGCTGTGTATTAAAGTTTAAATTTCTACGTATTTTTTACTGTATTTATTAACGATAAGCTAAATGATTAAGGCTAATTAATTAAAGATTACTATGATGGGACGATGGGTGTCTCAGCCTCAGCTTTTAATTCAATTTCATCACATGGTAGAAACGCAATTTGGGAAAGGCATTAAAAGAATATGTTCTGACAATGGAAAAGAATATGCCAGTTATAGTCTTTCAAGCTTTAATAGTAAACAGGGCATCATCCGTGAATTTACATGTGTTGACACCCCGCAACAAATTAGGGTCGTAGAAAGGAAAAATTGCCACTTACTTATAGTTTCTCAAGCCTTTCTCTTTCAATTGTCTGTCCTAGAGACATACTATGGAGAAGCAATATTGACTGTTGCCTATCTGATTAATCTCCTGCTTTAGGTAATGTTGATCCTATTCATTTATGATCTCACATTTTCCTTCTATTACTATCATACAGAGTCTTGATTCTCAAGTATTTGGGTGTGATTCTTTTGTCCATGTTCACAAGCAGCATTGAACTAAGTTGGATTCTCGTGCAGTCAGGTGTGTCTTTCTGGGTTATGCCCCTAACAAAAAGGGGGTACAAATGCTATCATCCTCCCAGTTGTAGGTGCTTTGTCATCATGAACATGTGTCCTTCTTCACTCGCCCTAAACTACAAGGGGAAAGCAATAATAATTTTGAATCTGAATATGAGTTTTTGGTCCTTGTCTTTCTGAGTCAACTGTTTCTGTTCCTATTATTCCTTTTTCTATTTTGCGGGAATCAACACCTTCAGGACCAATGAAAACCAAGGCTAGTGAGCCAACAGTGGTGTATCATAGGAGAGAAAACTCGACCTAGTCTAGAAACAACTTCAATCATCCAAACCGGAGGTAAGTACTGAAAATAATCCCTCTACTTTTGATTCTCAGATTTCTGATACTTATGACCCTGATCCAGATGACTTACCAATTTCTTTGAGAAAAAGAAAAAGGTATTGTGCCAAGTACCCTATGTTGGACAAAATCGCAAGTGTACGATTTCGTCGTTAAGTAATAAAAGATCGAATCCACAGGGATTGTGACCAATTATTAACTAAACAAAAGTTGTAGCTAATTGAACTATTGACGAATACGAATGTGTTTGAAAAAGTTGTTTCGCAACAAAAACAGTACTAACGAGACAATGTATTTGGATATTAAGGAGAATAAAATGACTAGGGCTCGAATCCCTTTGTTTCAACTTTTACGCTTCTGAATTTTTTTCCAATGCAAGCAATGATAACGTATTTGAAGTTCAAATCCTCTAAATTAGATTAACGAAAATTCCTTTTCTCTTAATCCCTTTAATTCAACTAATAAGCCCTAATCCCTTAGGTTCCAATTAATTAAATCAAGCATAAAGGACATGGATTCATTCAAACTCATACCAAAGAGAATTATATCCCTATAACCCTATAGATATGTCAAATATCCCAAAGCAAGTTTAAAACCCCAACTTTCCAATTGATGTCAAACCCTAGTTCAACCCCATGGTGATCAAGCATAGAATCGCATTAAGAAAAGAGATAATTGATCAAATGACATACATCAAACTTGCATTGAAAATTCTGAATTCAATTACATAAAAGGATCCACAAAGTTCATCTTACCCTAGTACAAAGGAATTAGTTCCTCATGGAAGAGAAGGAACCAAGCAATTGAGATGTAGAAACAGCAAAAGACTCCATTGATTCCTCAACTTTGCCTAGAATTGCTTGTTCTTGATTCAAACTCACAAGATGCTAACAAGAGGTCACCTAGGTCAATGTTTCCTCTATCTATATATAGTTCTGGACCAAAAGGGTTGAAAAACATCTCAAAATTAAGTCAAGACGCGCAGAATCAAAGTTTGGGCCGAGTCGCAGCACGGCCGTGGAGCCTGGCACGGCCTGGCCGTGCTGCTCTTTAAGATACAAAACAACTGAAAGGGAGCCCGACACGGGCGTGGGGACAGACACGGCCAGGCCGTGTTGCTCTAGAAACACACAGGCACGGCCGTGGTGAAAAACACGGCCTGGCCGTGTTATTCACTGTTTGTCCAATCTTGAATTTCTTCCTGTCACCCAAGGCACGGCCGTGGCATAAACACGGCCAGGCCGTGTTTTCCTCTGATCTTGCCATATTTTGTGATTTTGGCCTCCGAGTTGGTTGCAACATCTGTCTAAATGATCTAGCTCCGCTTTCCTAGGCCAATAACCTTCTTTTCTGCACAATTGAACTCAAAGCAAGTGCATTATCTAAATCAAACAAAAATGCATGAGAACTATGGGTAAAATCCACTACAATGCCTACTATGTAATGCAAAACTAACAACAATCTATATGCTATTATGAACGCATCAAATTACCCCAAGCTTAGAATCTTGCTTGTCCTCAAGCAATTGCAGTGGCCAAAGATAAGCAGAGAAACAAGAGACGCAACAAATAAGGAACCGAGATAATAGCACATTCAAGCAATAGGCTAAAGGCTAGAACAAACAATAGGGACAACCAAAATCAAGTCCAAATAGAGAATCAGGCTCTCTGAATTCATATCTCTCACTGATAGGGCACTCTCCTCCCAACTCTCCAAGTGTTTAAAGGTTATGACAAATCGCTCAAATCCATCAATGAAAGTGCTCTACCATAGGCTTGACTATTAACCAAATCTCAGCAAATAATTAATGAAAACACACAAGAATCAAAAGGTCTTTCAAAAGGTTGTAACGTGGCCATGGGATTTAACTTTTAAGGTGGGATAAAAACAAGAAAAGGGGAAATTCAAGGGCTAACAACATGAACAATTAAAGCAACCCTTTTAAGCAGAATAAGTGGAGCAATACATTTTCCCTTTTTGCTTTCAAAACCTTTTTATTTTGCTCCTCTTCTGTTGTTTTTTTTCTTTTCTATTTTTTTTATTATTTATTCTTTTTTTTTCCTTTTTTTTGTATTTTTATTTATTCTCCCTTCTTTTGAGATTTTGCAATAATTATTGGGGAGGAATTAAACAACAGAAGAGATCCTAAATTTCAAGCACTGCATAATTTACACAAGATTCACAACTAATTGCTCCCTTACACATACTTTAAAAGGTACTCTAACATTTAGCAATCACCTGGTTACCAAGAAAATTAATTTCATTTCAGGCTCAAAAGGGGCAACTAGAGAAAGTTTTCATTCAATAAACAGAGGCTTGAAACATGCTTAAATTGCCTAAATCATATTCAAGTGTGTTGACAAAAATTTTCAAATTTTGAAACGGTTTCAAGTCAAGTTCTAGAGAGCACAATCAGGATGGACACACTCATACAAGGAGAAGGGGGCATATAAACATGATAAAGTAAAAGCCCCAATATTAAGCTCAAGTCTCACATTTAGAAGTTAAATTCAGTGAGAAACATCAAATCGCAAGTGTACGATTCGTCGTCAAGTAATAAAAAGATCGAATCCACAGGGATTGTAACTAATTATTTAACTTAACAAACTTGTAATAATTTGAACTATTGAACTAAGTGATGTGTTTGAAATATTTATGACTTATATCAAAAGACAAAAACAGTAAACAACTAAACAAAAATTTGGCTTTTAAAGAGAATTAAAAGCGACTAGGGATCGAATCCTCTTGCTTCCACTCTTATGCAATCAATTTACAACCAACGCAAGTTATTCCATATAATTGAAATTCGAATCAACAAAATTAGTTTAAAGACAATTCCTTGCCTCATAAACCCTTTACTTTAACTAAAATCCCCTAATCCCTTAGGTGAATTAAAGCTAGATTAAGCAATAAGACTAATGATTCATAAGAACACATGCTCATAAGGTTATATTCCTATAATCCTCCTAAACATGACCAACAATTCAGTTCAAGTTCATAACCCCAATTTCCCAATCGTGAGTATAGCCCAAAATCGATTCGGTAGTGATCAGTTACCAAAAAGCATTAATAATAGAATTGAAGGCTCGATCATAATTGAAATAAACTTGCATTGATATAAGTAAAACAACTACATAAGAGTGTTCACAAGGTTCATCTTCCCTAGCCTAAGGAATTTAGCTACTCATAGAAAAGGAAAAGCCAAACCAGAAATTCATGAGAATTGATGAAGAGATCCTTCCCAATCCTCCACCGTGCCTCAAAATAACGAAGTTCGAACCCTAGACACGTCTCTAAAGTGTCTATTTATAGTCTAGGGTGAAAAGGAGTAAAAAAACAGGTCCAAAACACGTAAAAACGTAAAATTCTGCGTCCAGGGTACTATCGTAGCACGGCCGTGGTGTGAGGCACGGCCAGGCCGTGCTTCATTCTGTTTCTCGCACAGTTTAGGTGTTGTCGCAACACGGCCGTGCTTCCTGACACGGCCAGGCCGTGCTTCATGTTGTTTTGTATTTTTCACCTCTTTAACGTCCGAATTAGCTCAAGATGTCTTCATGAAAGTTGAATCTATGGATCTTAGCTTTCCAATGGCACCGGTTTCATCTCATTTGGACACCTAAAACTCCAGATATGATTAAAATACTGAACAAGTGTCAGGCTGAGACAGCATTACATTATCAACTTGTAGCACAAATTACCCCAACTTATTCCAAGTGATTTTTCTCCTTTTTCCTAGGACAAATACCTTCCTTTAAGCACAATTGAACCAAAACCAAGTGCGTTATTCAAATCAAGCCAAATGCATAAATAACATGGATAAAAATGACTAAAATGACTAAAATGTGATGCAAAACTAACACTAAACTATATGCTATTTCGAACGCATCAAATTACCCCAAGCTTAGAATCTTGCTTGTCCTCAAGCAATTGCAGTGGCCAAAGATAAGCAGAGAAACAAGAGACGCAACAAATAAGGAACCGAGATAATAGCACATTCAAGCAATAGTCTAAAGGCTAGAACAAACAATAGGGACAACCAAAATCAAGTCCAAATAGAGAATCAGGCTCTCTGAATTCATATCTCTCACTGATAGGGCACTCTCCTCCCAACTCTCCAAGTGTTTAAAGGTTATGACAAATCGCTCAAATCCATCAATGAAAGTGCTCTACCATAGGCTTGACTATTAACCAAATCTCAGCAAATAATTAATGAAAACACACAAGAATCAAAAGGTCTTTCAAAAGGTTGTAACGTGGCCATGGGATTTAACTTTTAAGGTGGGATAAAAACAAGAAAAAGGGAAATTCAAGGGCTAACAACATGAACAATTAAAGCAACCCTTTTAAGCAGAATAAGTGGAGCAATACATTTTCCCTTTTTGCTTTCAAAACCTTTTTATTTTGCTCCTCTTCTGTTGTTTTTTTTTCTTTTCTATTTTTTTTTTATTATTTATTCTTTTTTTTCCTTTTTTTTTTGTATTTTTATTTATTCTCCCTTCTTTTGAGATTTTGCAATAATTATTGGGGAGGAATTAAACAACAGAAGAGATCCCAAATTTCAAGCACTGCATAATTTACACAAGATTCACAACTAATTGCTCCCTTACACATACTTTAAAAGGTACTCTAACATTTAGCAATCACCTGGTTACCAAGAAAATTAATTTCATTTCAGGCTCAAAAGGGGCAACTAGAGAAAGTTTTCATTCAATAAACAGAGGCTTGAAACATGCCTAAATTGCCTAAATCATATTCAAGTGTGTTGACAAAAATTTTCAAATTTTGAAACGGTTTCAAGTCAAGTTCTAGAGAGTACAATCAGGATGGACACACTCATACAAGGAGAAGGGGGCATATAAACATGATAAAGTAAAAGCCCCAATATTAAGCTCAAGTCTCACATTTAGAAGTTAAATTCAGTGAGAAACATCAAATCGCAAGTGTACGATTCGTCGTCAAGTAATAAAAAGATCGAATCCACAGGGATTGTAACTAATTATTTAACTTAACAAACTTGTAATAATTTGAACTATTGAACTAAGTGATGTGTTTGAAATATTTATGACTTATATCAAAAGACAAAAACAGTAAACAACTAAACAAAAATTTGGATTTTAAAGAGAATTAAAAGCGACTAGGGATCGAATCCTCTTGCTTCCACTCTTATGCAATCAATTTACAACCAACGCAAGTTATTCCATATAATTGAAATTCGAATCAACAAAATTAGTTTAAGGACAATTCCTTGCCTCATAAACCCTTTACTTTAACTAAAATCCCCTAATCCCTTAGGTGAATTAAAGCTAGATTAAGCAATAAGACTAATGATTCATAAGAACACATGCTCATAAGGTTATATTCCTATAATCCTCCTAAACATGACCAACAATTCAGTTCAAGTTCATAACTTCAATTTCCCAATCGTGAGTATAACCCAAAATCGATTCGGTAGTGATCAGTTACCAAAAAGCATTAATAATAGAATTGAAGGCTCGATCATAATTGAAATAAACTTGCATTGATATAAGTAAAACAACTACATAAGAGTGTTCACAAGGTTCATCTTCCCTAGCCTAAGGAATTTAGCTACTCATAGAAAAGGAAAAGCCAAACCAGAAATTCATGAGAATTGATGAAGAGATCCTTCCCAATCCTCCACCGTGCCTCAAAATAACGAAGTTCGAACCCTAGACACGTCTCTAAAGTGTCTATTTATAGTCTAGGGTGAAAAGGAGTAAAAAAACAGGTCCAAAACATGTAAAAACGTAAAACTCTGCGTCCAGGGTACTATCGTAGCACGGCCGTGGTGTGAGGCACGGCCAGGCCGTGCTTCATTCTGTTTCTCGCACAGTTTAGGTGTTGTCGCAACACGGCCGTGCTTCCTGACACGGCCAGGCCGTGCTTCATGTTGTTTTGTATTTTTCACCTCTTTAACGTCCGAATTAGCTCAAGGTGTCTTCATGAAAGTTGAATCTATGGATCTTAGCTTTCCAATGGCACCGGTTTCGTCTCATTTGGACACCTAAAACTCCAGATATGATTAAAACACTGAACAAGGGTCAGCCGAGACAAAGATTACATTATCAACTTGTAGCACAAATTACCCCAACTTATTCCAAGTGATTTTTCTCCTTTTTCCTAGGACAAATACCTTCCTTTAAGCACAATTGAACCAAAACCAAGTGCGTTATTCAAATCAAGCCAAATGCATAAATAACATGGATAAAAATGACTAAAATGACTAAAATGTGATGCAAAACTAACACTAAACTATATGCTATTTCGAACGCATCAAATTACCCCAAGCTTAGAATCTTGCTTGTCCTCAAGCAATTGCAGTGGCCAAAGATAAGCAAAGAAACAAGAGACGCAACAAATAAGGAACCCGAGATAATAGCACATTCAAGCAATAGGCTAAAGGCTCAAACAGACAATAGGGACAACCAAAATCAAGTCCAATTAGAGAATCAGGCGCTCTGGAATCACGTCTCTCACTGATAGGGCACTCTCCTCACAACTCTCCAAGTGTTTAAAGGTTATGACAAATCGCTCAAATCCATCCATGAAAGTGTTCTACCATAAGCTTGACTATTAACCAAATCTCAGCATACAATTCATGAAAACACACAAGAATCAAAAGGTCTTTGCAAGGTTGTAACGTGGCCGTGGGATTTTTCTTGTACGGGTAGATAAAAACCAGAAAGGGGAAACACAAGGGCTAAAATAATAGACAAAGAAAACAACCCTTTTAAAGCAGCATAAGCGGAACAATTCATTCTCCTTTTTGTTTTCAACATCTTTTTATTTTGCTCCTCTTCTATTATTTTATTTTATATATTTTTCTCTTTTTTTTTTGTTTCCTCCCCCATTTGAGATTTTTGCAATTACTGGGGAGGAATTGAATAACAGCAGAGGTCCCAAATTTCAAGCACTGCATAATTTACACAAGATTCACAACTAATTGCTCCCTTACACATACTTTAAAAGGTCTTTGTAACATTTAGCAATCACCTGGGTACCAAGAAAATTAAATTCATTTCAAGCTCAAAAGGGGCAACTAGAGGAAGTTTTCATTCAACAAACAGAGGCTTGAAACATGCCTAAATTGCCTAAATCATATTCAAGTGTGTTGACAAAAATTTTCAAGTTTTGAAACGGTTTCAAGTCAAGTTCTAGAGAGCACAATCAGGATGGACACACTCATACAAGGAGAAGGGGCATATAAACATGATGAAGTGAAAGCCCCAATATTAAGCTCAAGTCTCACATTTAGAAGTTAAAACCAGTGAGAAACATCAAATCAGAGTGCCACATGCTAATTCTCAACTTATCCAAAGATTATCCCTATGTACATTAAGAATACTGCCTTCAAGCCCATCACAAGAACAAAATAATTGGGTTCCAAATCATGCAATCTCAAATTTCAAAAAGATTGTAGCACACATGCCAAAACACAAGAGGATAGCATACAATTGGGGGATAAAATGATGCGAACAAAACAACAATTAAAACAAATATGCAAACATTAAACTAAAAATGCAAACCTAACCCGCAAAACTAAATGCAAAATTTAAACGCCTCTACCCCAAGCTTAAGAATTTACATTGTCCCCAATGTAAACAATTTAATCGAGATAGGGATGATGCAAGAGAGGACTCACTGTGGGGAGGAGGAGGAATCGCCAGGATATTGCTGGAGGTGCCAGTTATACAGTGCAGAGACCATGTCCTGAATGTTGTGGACAGTGTTGTCAAGACCCGTCAGCTGAGTGAAGGATTGGGTAAGGTCAGGCACACTTGAGGAAGGCCTAATCTTGGCTGAAGGATGCTCGAACACGGGCGTGCCATAGGGCACGGCTAGCCCGTGTTATTCACTGTCTCTCCCACAAAAAATTTTAGCTCAAACACTAAGGCATCATCCCACACTACCCTGGCCGTGTCTCACTGGGCATTTTTTTTTTAAATCTAAATTAAAGAAAAAGGATACAAACTTGGGTTGCCTCCCAAGAAGCGCTTCTTTAACGTCGTTAGCTTGACACTTCAACACCCATGTTAGGGTGGATAATATGACAAAAAGAAGATTTCATCATTCCGCTTCCTTCTTTTGGGGAGAATTCCCATGTATTTGGCATAGGGATGTAAGTGTTCCCATGCCCCAACAACTAGACAATTGGGATATTGTTTCCCCCAGTCTTTCTCTTGAAGCACATCAAATTCATCTTGCGGAGGACGATTCTCTTCAATGCCCAAGAGTTGAGCTATCACTTGAATCTCTCCATGCCTCAACCTTAGGTCCTCTTTTATGTCACTATTTTTGTTTTTCCATTCTTCTTCCAATGCCACCATGAAGTTATGTTCACTCTCTATCTCCACTTTTTTCTGCTCAAATTGGGATAATTGTTTTGATAACCTCTCACAACGAACCTCAAAGCTATCAAAATGAAGCTTGGTTGGCTCTCATGAATTTCACCCAAACATTGTTAAGGTAAGAGTCTCTGTCATGGGATTCTTCGAATTGAGTTTGAGGATGTGACTCTTTGGTTTGCTCCGCGAGTTGCTTTGAGAGTTGCCCAATTTGATTCTCCAGATTTTTGATAGAGGCCTCTTGGTTTTTGAAAAGAGACTCATGATTCTGGAAATTGGATTGCGTCATCTTCATGAACTGAATAAGAGCATCTTCTAAGGCACTTGTCTTCTCTTGCTTTTTAGGATGTGACTCTTCTTCTTCGAAGATACTTTCCATGCAATAGTCCTCTTCTTCTTCCACCATGACTAAGAAATCCCCACAATAGCCATTTCTATGCTTTCCTCCACAAAAATCACATCTAAGAGGCTGCATGCTACATGATAGATCTTCATCCATGATACCTTCCATGCAATAATCCTCTTCTTCGTCTGCCATGACTAAGAAATCCTCACAATAGCCATTCCTATGCTTTCCTCCACAAAAATCACATCTAAGAGGCTGCATGCTACAGAAGCTAAGAGAATTGTGAGCAACACAACAACTTTATAAGAAGAGAAGAAAAAAATTAAATTTTTGGTTTTTTTTTATATAAACAAAAAATAAATGTTCAAAATAACACTAGTTTGCCTTGTTAAATATCAATTCAACAATCCCCGGCAACGGCGCCAAAAACTTGTTGGACAAAATCGCAAGTGTACGATTTCGTCGTTAAGTAATAAAAGATCGAATCCACAGGGATTGTGACCAATTATTAACTAAACAAAAGTTGTAACTAATTGAACTATTGACGAATACGAATGTGTTTGAAAAAGTTGTTTCGCAACAAAAACAGTACTAACGAGACAATGTATTTGGATATTAAGGAGAATAAAATGATTAGGGCTCGAATCCCTTTGTTTCAACTTTTACGCTTCTGAATTCTTTTCCAATGCAAGCAATGATAACATATTTGAAGTTCAAATCCTCTAAATTAGATTAACGAAAATTCCTTTTCTCTTAATCCCTTTAATTCAACTAATAAGCCCTAATCCCTTAGGTTCCAATTAATTAAATCAAGCATAAAGGACATGGATTCATACAAACTCATACCAAAGAGAATTATATCCCTATAACCCTATAGATATGTCAAATATCCCAAAGCAAGTTTAAAACCCCAACTTTCCAATTGATGTCAAACCCTAGTTCAACCCCATGGTGATCAAGCATAGAATCACATTAAGAAAAGAGATAATTGATCAAATGACATACATCAAACTTGCATTGAAAATTCTGAATTCAATTACATAAAAGGATCCACAAAGTTCATCTTACCCTAGTACAAAGGAATTAGTTCCTCATGGAAGAGAAGGAACCAAGCAATTGAGATGTAGAAACAGCAAAAGACTCCATTGATTCCTCAACTTTGCCTAGAATCACTTGTTCTTGATTCAAACTCACAAGATGCTAACAAGAGGTCACCTAGGTCAATGTTTCCTCTATCTATATATAGTTCTGGACCAAAAGGGTTGAAAAACATCTCAAAATTAAGTCAAGACGCGCAGAATCAAAGTTTGGGCCGAGTCGCAGCACGGCCGTGGAGCCTGGCACGGCCTGGCCGTGCTGCCCTTTAAGATACAAAACAGCTGAAAGGGAGCCCGACACGGGCGTGGGGACGGACACGGCCAGGCCGTGTTGCTCTGGAAACACACAGGCACGCCGCAGTGGTGAAAACACTACCGACCGTGTTATTCACTGTTTGTCCAATCTTGAATTTCTTCCTGTCTCCCAAGGCACGGCCGTGGCATAAACACGGCCAGGCCGTGTTTTCCTCTGATCTTGCCATATTTTGTGATTTTGGCCTCCGAGTTGGTTGCAACATCCGTCTAAATGATCTAGCTCCGCTTTGCTAGGCCAATAACCTTCTTTTCTGCACAATTAAACTCAAACCAAGTGCATTATCTAAATCAAACAAAAATGCATGAGAACTATGGGTAAAAACCACTACAATGCCTACTATGCAATGCAAAACTAACAACAATCTATATGCTATTATGAACGCATCACCCTATTCCCCAATTTGTCTCCTCTTAGCATCTTTCCTTGCAACATCAAAGTTTTATTGCAGTTTTTAACTTTGTGAGAATCCCAACATTTGTTCAAGAGGCACTAGAGGATGCAAATTGGGTCTAAGCTTTGGATGAGGAAATGAAAGCACTTGAAAAGAATGGAACTTGGGAGATTGTTGAGAGGTTAAGGAGCAAGAATGATAAAGCCATGATGTTTATTGCTTTCAAAGTAAGTTGCAAATTATAATTTCATGCATATGTTGTTTCAGGATATTATATTTTAAAATTTAATTATGCTTATTTATTAACCAATTTATTTTTGTTATATGATACAGGACAAATGTACTTGGCTGCCCGAGCACGGGGCACAAGTGGAGAAAAACTTTCATCTTAGAGTCGTAGCCCGCCTCGTCGATATGCATAGGGAAGCCCGCTGAAAAGATCAACGTCCCCAATGGATAGGAGTTAATATTTGGGAGGTGTTGTGCAAGCATTGGAGAAGCGAAAAATTCAATAAATCTTCTGAAGTGGGAAAGAAAAACAGGGCATCTGAGAAATGTGGTAGTCTACACACAGGAGGGTCTATGAACATCACACAGATACGAAAGTGCATGGTACATACATATATATAGTTACTTTTATATAATTTAAACTTAATTAATTACCATTGATTTTAATTACATGTTATTACTATATCTTTTTAGTATTGTGTTACTTATAGGAGAGGTCCCTTAGGCGACCAGTGGCATTACACGAGTTGCATCGCCATGTTCATATTCAGAAGTCTAATGATGACTTTGTTGATGAGCGGTCGAGGCTGACTCAGGTAATAATTTTATATTTACTTATTTACTTTAATTCTCATTTTTTCGTAACTAATTTTGATTTATTTTTTTTATTATGCATAACAGGCGGAGTTCGAGACCCAGATGACTCAATATTAGTCTCAGACTCAGTGTAGCTCAAAGGAGGAGAGTCGTGTTCATCTAACTAAATGAGTGGATGTTTCTGGTGGAAAGTACAAGGGTTAGGTGTATAGTGCTGGGGTCCTTTCTGCATGCTGCAAGGGAAGGGCCTCTCACCTCGATGCTAATACTTCTTCTACACTAGTGCAAAATAGGGATTCTAAATCGGAGATTTTAAATCAGTTATTAGAAAACTGATTTAAAATCCTATGTGGTGACCCTTTTAAGTCGGTTATTAAGAAAACCGATTTAAAAACAACCCTTTTTAAATCGGTTTTAGGAATAACCGAGTTAAAAAAGTGTTCTTATGAAACTCTAAAACATTTTAACTCAGTTTTTAAGAAATGCGATTTAAAAAAAAAAACTTCTAAACTCAGTTATTAAAAAAACCGATTTAACAAATATGAAACTCTAAAACATTTTAAGTCGTTTTTTAGAAAATACGATTTAAAAATATTAGACCTTTACGCTCACGAGAGTCCCAAAAGGCCAAAACCTCGCCATCACTCCCAAACCCAACAGACCTCTCCTTTCGCTCCCAAACTCATCGTGCCAACACCCTCGCTCATCACTCCCAAACCCAACAGACCCTCTCCTTTCGCTCCCAAACTCATCGTGCCAACCGAACACGCTGTTCTCCCAAACCCGCCGTTCGATTACGAATCGCTATTTGTGACAAAAAGAGTGCAAGCCTCGCTCGCTTTGCCGTCATCGACTCACCGACGACCGTGGATTACGCTTCTTTGTGCTTGCTCAATCGCGCTTACGCTTGCTTTCCAAATCAGGTATGTAGCTTTCCAAATCGTGCCTTTATGAGTTCAGAAAATACAATTGCTCAGATTTGATTGCTCGTTATACATCAAAAAATCGTGCCTTCTATTCTCGCTCGTAAAATACACCCAAATCGTAAAATATCCAATTTATTTTCTTCCAGATTTATTGTTCTCATATTTATTATGTCCAAATCGTGCCTTCTATTTTCTATTCTGCTCAGATTTATTATGCTCGTTATATATCAAAAAATACAGTTATTTTTTGTTCAGATTTGATTGCTGAGTGCACAGCATGCCGTATGTTGACTCAAACAGAAGCTGAAAATCTGCACAAACAGGCAGATTCAAATTTATTTTTTTTTGACTCAATTAGGTCCTTAATTTTTTTTTTCAATAATTGTTATGTTATGGAATATGGAGTCTCTAATTTCTTTGTATCTTTTTGCTTACAGAAACACTGGAAAAACAACATCGATAGTAGCTCTGGACACACAGGATCAATTCTTTGAATATTGAGCTAGTCAAGTTTGAGGTATATTTTACTCAAATTTATTTACTGTTTTTAATTCTTGTTTTAATAATAATAAGTGATTATACCTATTACCTGTATTGAATTGAATACAAGTACAACTTGTAGATAGAGATTTTTGTTCCCTTCAAAGTAATGCCAACAAAATCACAGTCATGGAATTATCACTAAAAAACATATATGAAATATGAAGACTAGCACAATAACACAGAGACAGATAGGAAAAATGTCACAGTCATGGAATTAGAACAAAAAACTATGCTAATTTGATCAGTGTAGAGTCTCTTTCAAGCAGTATGCACATGCTTTACCCAACCATTAAGTGTCCATCAATGGAAAAAGAGATTAATTTCCCATAATGTTTTCTTATTTGACTGACTTTTCAGTGCTCTTGACCCATCCATCACTAAGATCCTCTAAAAAAAATTCATTCCTTGATGTCTGTGTAATAAACTCATGCTAGAGTATTTTGTGAGGACCAGTCCACAAGATTCAAGTAAAAGTCATCTTGAAGTTAAGGTGCATCCAGAACCTGCACAACCTTGTTTAGTTTTAGTAATCAACAATCATTATTAAGTTTAATATATTTTTTTTGGTATCAATGACAAACTCTCTCAAATACTTGAACTCCCAAAAAGTTGAACAATGCACAAGTTTTTTTTTTTTAATCTAGAGTTGAAATTCAGCCTTATTTATAAAGAATCATGGAATCAAGTATGAAATCCAACTCATGGCCACTTAGAGAAACTCTAATACAACAGATTGTTATTTTAAGCTTATTAATTTTTTTGTTATTTTGAGGCTTGTCTTCTTCGGTTTGCCATTTGAATGGTTGAAATAAAGACAAAAGTAATAAGATTGATAAGCTTCTTATCACATTCTTGGTTCTCTTTATTCTTTTACAAAGGAGAGGTTTAATCGAATGATACCAATAAACAGACTAATAATTTTGCTAGTCCTTGCTTTTACTAGTTTTCCTAGGCATGCTAATTCATGTACTAGTCCTTTTGCAATCTTATTTTGAGCTTATTAATTTTGTTTTGTGAAACCATTGCAGGCTCTTGCACTCTGGGGAACGACAAGCAAACCATTGTCAAAGTGGCTTTAAGGGTTAGTGTTTTTGAAAATTCAAGTTGATTATGTTTTGCTTTAAGGGTTATCATCTTTAGCAATTAGTTTGAAAATGCATGATCCTACTGTTTCTTTAGCATTCACCAAGTCTAGTTTGCCACTAAATTTTATTAGGAACAAATAGTCTTTGGTGCTGGTTTCTTGGTTGCTTTTATTTTGATTTGGAGACTTTGGTTCACTTGCAAAAAGAACTGAAATTTCTCTTATATAGTTTGCTGATGCAGATCATCAATCAATTGAATTTTCACTCGAGCATTTCTTTCATCTTTGTGCTTTGTTTGTTGCATATCGTTATGATGAATAGAAGTTTTTCTTGCTCAAATGCCCTGCATTTTACTCATGGTTTATTGAAACACTTAATATCTGTCAGTATGTGTATAATACTAGAATCTACATTTGGGTGCTGGTTTGGCTAATTTTATCTAACTAATATAGAATACAAAAATATATATTTTTGGTCATTGTTCTTTCTTTCTCTTCTATGTAACTAGCTTTGTTTGCAAATAAAACTCCAGATTTATGTATGCATGTTACTGTCCTATTTGTAAACAATTTTTTGGCCTTTTATCTTTTTGTATGTGTGGGACTCAAGTGAGATAAGCATTCTTGCAGTAAACTTTTTAAATGAGCATGTATCAAATTTAGGCAAATGGTTCAATTCAGAACACTGTTAATAAATTCATTCCTTGATGTCTCCAACCTGAAAAAGAATAATACACAGAGTTTCATGCTTAAATTAAAGTGAATGAGTTCTTGTTAATTTTCTGTATCATTAATTATATCTTGTGTTTATATAAATACATGGTGCACCAACAAGTTTTATCTAGTTGATATGCTAAAGAATTTGTTTAAGAAGGACTTCATTTTAAGAAGGACTCATATATGCTTCATGTGTGTGTGTGTCTGTGTGTGTGGTGATCAATGGTAACCAACATGTTAAAATAATCTACACAGTTTATATATCAACTATAATTGGTTAAGCTAAATAGTTTGAAAGTTTTTTTCAATGAGTCTTGCTTGTTGTTTGAACAGTTGGATCCTTAATGCAAAATCTCGATTTTAAAGCCAACTTAAAAGTATCTATCTTTGAGTGGGACCTCAACATAGACAAGCTTAATACAGTTAAGGCTTCAATCAACTAAAAAGACAAAGATCGTAACATGCAACAATCAAAATCCTAGGATGCCAACTAAATTCACAACTCAACCAAGCCTTGTTTTCAGAATAGTTCAAATCATTCTTCCATGGTACTCTCAACCATGAGACTCCAAATCATACAAGAACAACTGACAACTTTCTAGCAAAACCAATTTCTAGTATCTGTAATTCATAAATTTATACTCTCTTCAAACTTTACAATTATTAAACTTTTCAAATGGAAAATCCTCCTCCTTGTTCTCCTCATTTTGGGCTAGAGGTAATGACAATATTTAGGAATGTCCTCGATAATCATTCTTTTAGACAAGGGCTCAAGGATTTTCCATTATTTTAGACAAGGGCTCAAGGACAGCTACATCCTTTTACAAAACACCATTTCCACCATATTATATTTTTAATACTACAAATTTATATACAAGCATTCCTAAAAAAATTATATACAAGTTTGCCCCCACAAGTTAAAATTTCTGGGTCCGTCATTGTCTACGATAGGCTTGCAAGACAGCTGCATTATCTTAATATTATTGATGCCATATTATTTTTGAACGTAGATATGGATCGTAGTTGGATGCAAAGTAATCGCATGAGTGAAGAGTATGAGAATGGAGTGGAAGAATTTCTAAAATTTGCTGAAAGAAATCTTCCCAATAATAATGGAAGATTTTACTGTCCTTGTGTTAGATGTTTTAATCAGACACCACTAAATGTTGATGAAATAAGGAATCATCTTCAATGTTTTGGGATTTGCAAGAGTTACACGACATGGACATGGCATGGTGAAGTGTTGGATATGCCAAGTGTGTCCCAAAGAGAGAAAGTTGATGTAGATATGGACGATCGACTAGAGGACATGATCCGTGATATTGGAGAAGAGTCTTTCCAGCGAGCACATGTGTATGATACTCTATGTAGTGACAAGGAACAACCATTGTATCCGGGGGGTACAAATTTCACACGGTTGTCGCTAGTGTTGAGATTGTTCAATCAAGGCAAAAATGGGTGGGTGATAAACGCTTCACTGAATTGCTTGAGTTGTTGAATGACATGCTTCCAGAAGGCAACACATTGCCGAACCGTAACTAAGAGGCGAAGAAGATATTATGTCCGATGGGTGTGGAGTATAAGAAAATACATGCATGTCCCAATGATTGCATATTGTATTGGAAAGAGCATGAAGACAAAGAAAAGTGCCCCAAGTGTACAAAATCACGCTACAAAAAGAAGGATGGTGATGATAGTTGTGATGTGAGCACAAAGGGTCCTCCTGCAAAAGTGTTATGGTATCTTCCAATTATTCCAAGGTTTAAACGATTGTTCGCCAACGTAAATGATCGAAAGAACCTTAGATGGCATGCAAATGAGAAGAAATGTGATGGAAAGCTTCGCCATCCGGCTGATTCTTTGCAATGGAAGAAAATTAATTCTTTGTTTCCGGATTTCGGCAATGAGCCAAGAAACCTTAGGCTTGGACTTGCTACGGATGGAATGAATCCATATGGTAACTTAAGTAGCATCCATAGTTCATGGCCGGTTCTCTTGGTAATTTACAACCTATCTCCTTGGTTGTGCATGAAGCGCAAATACCTTATGTTATCCATGATGATTTCGGGACCAAAACAACCAGGAAATGACATAGATGTTTTCCTCCGTCCCTTAATTGAAGACTTGAGAACGTTGTGGGAGGAAGGTATTGATGTGTTTGATGGGTATTCCCGTGAATATTTCAAGTTGCGTGCCATGTTATTTTGTACCATCAATGACTTTCCAAAGATACGGTAACTTGTCGGATATAGTGTTAAAGGACATAAAGCGTGCCCTATATGTGAAGAAGGTACATGCTATCATCAATCAAACATGGAAGGAAGACTGTTTATCTTGGACATCGGAGATTTCTCAGACGTAATCACCGTATCGTAAGTTGAAAAAGGCTTTTAATGGATGTCGAGAATGAAATTGCTCCAAAAGCCTTAATCGGAGAAGAAGTTTATCAACGATCAAGGACATCAATGTTAGTTTTGGAAAGAAGCGTATAGCGATCGAGAAAACCATATGGAAGAAGCGGTCGGTGTTCTTTGATCTTCCAGATCTTGGTCTAGTCTTGATATAAGACATCGTATTGATGTGATGCATGTAGAGAAAAATGTGTGTGATAGTGTAATCGATGCGCTTCTCAATATTAAGGGAAAACAAAGGATAGTGTGAACGCCCGTCTAGATGGGTTGCGATGGGTATAAGAGAGCGATTAGCTCCATGACCAAGAGGTAACAAGACATATTTGCCACCAAAGATGTCATACCTTATCAAAATAAGAGAGAAGAAGTTTCTGCGGGTGTCTACGGGGAGTCAAAGTGACACAGGGTTACTCTTCAAATGTCAAAAGGCTTGTCTCAATGAAAGATCTCAAATTAGTTGGTTTAAAGTCTCATGACTGCAATGTGTTGATGCAATAACTACTACCAGTGGTTATTCATGGTATCTTGGCAAAAGAAGCTCAGTATGCCATAACTAAGTTGTGCTTATTCTTCAATGCTATATGTGGGAAAGTCATTGACCCTCAGAAATTGGACGAGTTGGAAAATAAGGCTGCTATTATCTTGTGTTAGTTGGAGATGTTCTTTCCTCCCTCATTTTTCGACATCATGGTTCACTTAATTATTCATCTAGTGAGGGAGATTAGATTGTGTGGCCCAGTTTATCTAAGATGGATGTACCCTGTCGAGCGATACATGAAGATTTTGAAAGGTTACGTGAAGAATCAATACCGTCCCGAAGCATCGATTGTTGAAAGGTACATCACAGAAGAAGCCATTGAGTTTTGTACAGACTACTTGTCAGAAGCAGAACCTGTAGGGCTTCCCAAGTCTCGTCATCAGGGAAGATGTGACGGTAAGGGTACACGAGGTCTAAAGGTTAAGAACATGGGTCGAGCGGAAGTGCTTCAAGCACATTTGTACATATTAAATAACACTGATGAGGTTGAGTCATACTTGTCTGCTCACAAAACCATTGTCAAGGCCAAAAACCCTCGAATGAACGAAAAATGGGTATTGAACGAGCATAACAAAACATTCCTAACGTGGTTTAAAGATCAGATTATGAATGATGATACTGCTTCTGATACATTAAAATGGTTAGCACATGAGCCTAACTTCAATGTCTTAACCTGGAGTGGATATGATATTAATAAATATTCCTTTTATACAAAGTCACAGGATGATAAGAGTGCAGATGCGAGCGGTGGGGTTATGGTCATGGCTTCTTCTATGCACTTCTCTAGTTCAAAGGATAAAAACCCGTTCTAGCATCTATAGCTTATTTTGGGGTCATTGAAGAGATTTGGGAGGTTGATTACGATGAAATTCAGAGTGCCTCTTTTTAAGTGTAAGTGGGTTAATCAGAATGATGGTGTACAAACCGATGATTTAGGTTTTACATTGGTGGACCTTGACAAGGTAGGTTATAAGGGCGAACCTTTCATTATGGCGTTCCACGCCAAAACAAGTGTTTTATGTCAATGATCCTTCTAGCAAAAGGTGGTCTGTGGTCCTCCAAAGAAAAACATGCATGAGAGTGATGAAAGTCAAGATTCAACTCTAGATTGTGAAACTCCTCTTTTCTCAACACAAAGATCTACTTTTCGATGATAATGAAGTTGATGATGTATATGCCACGCGTGATGATCATCAAGAAGGGATATTGGAGGACATTCAAACTTGACCATCAAAGACTTTATAAGTTAATACATGTTTGTTATTTATAATTTATAAGTTAATACATTTTGTTATTTATCCGTTATTTATGTTCTGACATTCGTTCTTTTTTGTATAACCAGACACTATGGCTGATTCATCGGGGAAAGACTCACCCAAAAAAAAGACTAGACGTGCCACGACCTTATCACATGTTGGTGCTAAGCTTCAGACTGGTGAGAAGTACAGTGTAGAGTTTGATAATGTTTCTGGCCACCCCATTGGTAATAATGCAGACTTATTCATTAGTTATGTGGGGATGCTTGCCCGAACCAAGGCTAGTATTTTGGCCGACAAATGGAAAGACATTCATGGGGACATAAAGAATTTGATTTGGCAAGATATCTTGGTATTTAACTTTTATTCTCCATGCTTTGTAATTATATTGTATTTAACCATATACCTAATCAAAGAATCTAACACCACCATTTTGTTGTGTATTGTAGTTAAAATTTGATATTCACGATACTAAAGAGCTTAACAAGACATGGATTTCTTTTATGGGTGAGCGTTGGAAGGCATTTAAGACCGTACTCACCAGGGTGTACGTTTTGGACCTGGAGATAAACATGGTAATGCATCGCCTTGTTCTATGTATAGTTTCATTGATGAGGAAACATGGCGATTGTTTGTTGTTACCGACATACACGAAGTTTCAGGTTAGTTGGAATTATAGTTTTTAATTGGTCATTCTAATTTATTTTTAGCTGAATTTTGTGTTGTGATATTTGTAAAAGATAAAAAGACTTAAGGCGAAAAAACGGTCAAACAATCAATGCCCCCACAGATTGTCTCGTGGGGGTTATCGAAAGCTTAAGCGTGATATGAAGCAAGAGTCTTTGAGAGTATTGCAGGAAGAGGCGGGTGATCCAACCTTACTTTTAGAGCCTCCATCTCCACCACGCTATGAGCAATGGGAGAGGGCCGACAAAAGCCATCGGGAGGTTATACAAGTGAGGCGTCAGCCTCAATTGCTGATAAGATTGTAAGTAAAGAGCTTCCACATTGTCTCATTTTATCAATGTTATTGTAAAAAGCTTACACATTGTGTCAATTCATCGATGTTATATGTTGTAGGAGTCCCTTGTTGAAGAGAGCCAGCAAGGTGCTTTTGTTCCGCATGGGCGTCAAGATATCTTGACCACCGCCATTGGAACACCGGAGCATCCTGGCCGTGTTCGCGGTGTTGGACGAGGTGTGGGCCTAAAGAAATTCTATGGAGGACCTTTGTGCCGCCCCGCAGGAGCTATATATACTGAGGAGCAATTGCAGGCCTTCAGGCAGGGCATCATAAAGGAGGTTACACAGAATTTTAATCAACAGTTAGACAAAATTTTGGAACAGGTGGAAGTGCATGAAGAAAATGTGAGCGCTAAGAGCGTTAAGGATAGTTGTTCACCGGCGGAAGTGCATGAAGAAAATGTTTTAAGAGATTTGGCTGCACTGGCGATGGAGCTTGACGAAGGAAGTGCAAAAATAGAGTTGGAGCATGAACACCATGAACACTTTTACATTGACAAGAAGGACCTTTTGCACTTGTGTTCGGGTACTGAGTGGCTTGAGCTATCCCACTTGGCAGTATGGTGCACGTAAGTATTAATTATGTGATACATTTTCCTAACTTTCAATTATAATGAACATTTATTTCGACATCTCAGATATCTGCATCGCCTCTGTATTACGAAGGACACCAGTCATTTGTATGGATTATTGGATCCATACCACATTAATGGTACCATCATTACAGGTACCAATAATCGTGAAGAATCTATTCGTCAATACATCCAGAAAAAACTACTAACAGAACCGACAAAAGACTGTTATCTAGGACCGTACTTGTCTAGGTAGGTACATGCATGTTACTAACTATATTGTCAAATTGGTAGCCTAGCTAGTTTCCTTTTATGTGCTTCTGATACACCATTACTGTTGCAGTGGCCATTGGCAATTTTTTATCCTTTGTCCTAAGAGTAATTTGGTAGTCTGGATGTGTTCGATGCATAGTAAGGCAAATGGTTCCATTTCGCGCCCAATTAATGCGTAAGCTTTCGGCCATTCATTGTCTTTGTAGAATGTATTATTACTTTCGATATATAACTTACTTTTCGTTAATGTTATTTTATCAGAGCTATGGAAGGATATAATTTTATGCAAGGTTTTAGAAATAAGAAGCCTGAATGGGTGATTCCCGTAGTAAGTACCTTAAAGACCGAATTAATTTATAGCTTATACTAGTTAATGTGTATAATTTTTACTCATTATATTTTTAGGTGCCTAAACAAAATAACGGTTATGCATGTGGATACTATGTCATGCAAAATATGTTGACTATTGTCTCCGCAAATATTGTTTCATCGTGGAAGGAAGTAATAGAATTTTTAACCTTTTATAATTCTTCATTTTTGGACTAGATATTATCTTATTGGTCTTATTACTAATAGTTAATTATGTTTTAACTTTGCAGACATTCAAAGACAAGTCACCATTGGAACTTGCTGTAATGCAAAACCTTCAGAAAACTTGGGCACAATTTTTTATAAATATGTATGGGACGTAGCCAAGTAACTTGGTAAAACCAAGGCGATTAAGGAAATCATGACTACTTGATTCTTTGATATGTTTTTGTTGTTAGAAATGACTATTTGACGGTTACAAATGACTACTTAATGGTATTGTTATTTTTATATTACCGTATTTTGGTGAAGTATTATTTAGCTCACAATATTGTTTGAAATGTAGACTTTGTCTGCTTTTATAATTTGGCAATTTTGGTGCCAATTATGGTTTTGAATGGTGTAGTTTACCATAGTTTGTTCTTGAGTTGTCAGAACGAGTGCACGCTAGAAAAAAAATTAAAAAAAAATTAACTTTTTAAATCGGTTATTAAGAAAACCGATTTAAAAAGTGTGACCATTTAAGTCGGTTGTACAAATAACCGAGTTAAAAAGATTGATCTTTTAAGTCGGTTTTAAGGAAAACCGACTTAAAAACCGACTTTTTAAATCGGTTTTATGGATAACCGATTTAAAATAGTCACACTTTTCAAGTCGATTTTTCAAAAAACGTATCTTTTTAAATCGGGTTTTTTAATAACCGATTTAAAAAGTGAGTTTTTAAGTCGGTTTTTTAACCGATTTAAAAACTTGATACATACTAAGTCTGCTGAATATAAGTCGGTTTCAAAACCGACTTAAAAGGCCCATTTTAACCGACTTAGTATCCCAAAACTGCACTAGTGCTAGCTCCAATACTGGGCGCTCTCACATGGCAAGAGTTGGGGCACAGAGATACACTCAAACCTATGACATCGATTATGAGGAGACATTTGCTCTTGTGGCAAAGATGAACATTGTTCGTATCTTACTCTCTCTTGCTGCCCACTTTGGGTGGGATTCCACTACACCAATTTGATGTCAAAAATGTTTTTTAGCGGCCGTATATCTTGATTAATTAACTGCCAGAACCTTGTTTAGATAATATTCTATTTTATTTTGACAACTTATAAGTGATGCAATATTATTACCTTGATGAAAATAGATGACTTCTCAAAGAAGTGAAATTCCAACACTGAAATGAGTCCATCTTAATTCTACTTTTATAATTTGTTTACAAATGAGAAATTCAGAAACTTAGAGTCAGAAATTTTTAATCTCTAAATTTGATTTTTCGAATCTATAGTAATAGTTCAAACAATATTTTGTTGAGTGAACGAAATGTTGAACTTAATTTGAAAAATAATATAATTAATTCTAGTTGAACAAAAAAATGATAGTGATAATAGAGACATGGATTAATTATAAGCATGGCATGAAAGTGAGAATAATGTAATTTATTCATACGTTATTGGTACAAATCAACTATAACATAATGTGAGGAGTGTGTGTGCGAGACAGAGATCAGAGAGATTCAGCAAGAGAGAGAGAGAGAGACGAGGGAGAAGAAAAAGAAAGACAATATTAATTAAGCTTTACACAAGCTTGAGTTGCTCTAGTGACGATTGCACATCGATCTCATTGCCCCCATTTGCTTCCAAGGATTCTTTATAAGTCATTCCACGGTATTTCTGTGGATTTTCTTCATCAACAAATTTTGAACCTGGGATAATGAATTCGTCCAACGAAGGTCCATGAAGGGTAACCACAGAGATCCTTTGCACCTCGTTGTTGTTAACAATTACTCGATGAATATGACTTTTATATTTCCCATTGGTTAAGATCTACAATTAATTTAAACATGTTATAATTAGAGAGGAGGGAGTTGTTATTAATGAATAAACCCTCAATTTTGTTCCTATAATTACACTATATCTCCTACTTTGCCCCTCAAATAAATAAAAATAATAAGTATTCCCTAATATTTTATCAAATTCACTCAATTAGTCCCCCAAAAGAGACTAACAATATAAATGTGACAAAACATTAAGGACTAATTGAACGGATATAAAAAACATTATGAACTACTTATTATTTTCATTTATTTAGAGGACAAAGTAGGAGAAAGTATAAATTCTGAGATGAAATTGAGGGTTTACTCGATTAATATTATTCAAAAGACTAGGTTATCAAAAGGCAAAGGAAATTAAATTCAATAAAAGTATACCTCAAGATGATCACCAAGCTGGATGAGTATGGCATGACGGGGAATATAAACATTAATCCACTTTCCTTTATGAGATAGGATTTGGAGACCACCATTTACATCTTGCACGAGGGTAACTACAAAGCCAGGGTCCGTGTGCTCAGGGATACCAACGTCTCCCTTGGCTCTAGAATTAGGTGGGTAAAGATTCATGGCCATTACATCAAACCCTGACTTCATGTTCATTGCATTCTCTATGTAGTTTTCTTCAAACCCCAAGTTTTTTGACATTGCCTTTGCTAATCCAACTACTATCATTCTCATTTCTTTGCAATATTCTTCTACAATTTTGCTGATGCGCAAAATAACCAAAAGTAGAGTAAAATTAATGAAACAACTGTAATATAATATTATAAAAAGGGTTAAATACGTTGTTTTTCCCTACAAAGTCACAATTGTTTATTAGTCCTTATAAAATATAAAAAATAGGTGTTTCCAGCCGTTGTCGAGAACTAACAACACATAATTTTTATTAAATATAAGAACTAAAAATGAATAAATTTTTTATAGTTATTTTGAACAATAGTGATTTTATAGAGACCAAAATAAATATTTAACCCTATTATAAAAATATAATTAATGTGTCTGCAAAATTAGTATTATATACCTGAGACTTGTTGGGTTAATGGAAGATACAAGATCCTGAGGATGTGCAATAACCTTGAGATATTCCCTATTTTCCCCATCATTGGAGTTTAGGCCCCATCGGATTTTATCTGAAGGACCTTTTTTACTATAGATCCTTCTCTCATCGGTCGTTGTTGGATCAAAGAAATCAGAAACTCCGTTCAAAACACTGTTGAGTACTTCATCTGGTATGGAATGGTTTACCAGCTGCATCCACACCAAGTAACACGGTCATATACATCCATACACACATATTTATTTAATATTGAAAAAATATTATATAATATATAATATTTAAATGGCTAAATTACAAAATTGGTACTCTAAGTTTATTTTAGGTTTCAATTTGGTCTTCTAAGTCTTATTTGTTTTGTTTTGGTCCTCTACGTTTTATTTTAGTTTTCAATTTGGTCCTTTCCGTCATTAAAAGTCAATTGTCCATAGCTAGAAGTCTATTTTCCAAAATGTTATTTGGCTTTTAACTACGGACAATTGGCTTTTAGTGACGGAAATGACCAACCTGTTGTAACTTTTAAAACGTAAGGGACCAAAACGAAACAAATAAAACATAGATGACCAAATTAAAACCTAAAATAAACATAGAGGACCAATTTTATAATTTAGCCATATTTAAAGTAAAATAATTTTGACTGAAAGGCATTTGTACATGACATATGGTATAAGTTTATGAGCTCAATTTCGTAAAAAAAATTATCTCTTAAAAAACTGTAAAATTTTTTATATTATCAATCAATCATAATCAAGTAATGTATAACTTTTAAGATAGTTAAAAAAAATTAATAATGTAGTAATTTATTATTGATTGGCGGTGTAAAAAATATTTATACACGTAGTATACTAATTAAATCCTTAGTATATAAATAGAGTTCACAAGCACAATTACTGTTGAATAGTAAGGTTGTAGAGAATTTTCAGATACACGTTGAGATTTTAACTGTAACTACATTAACAGTATTTGTCCTCAATTTATTTTAATTTCATAAATTATAACGTAACCATAAGAATAATATCTATAAAACCGTAGCAAATCATATAAATACGATATATGGTATATAGATGAGATCAAGAGATTTACATAGAAGAAGCCATATTCCTGACATGCATGGCGAAGGTGTTCAAGGGCAAGAATTCTATGATCATGGTCATCGGATAATAGGAGAGAGTAATCAACGGTGGGTATTTCTTCATCAGAAGCAAGATAAATATCAGTATGGTGGTGATCTTCCAATAATGTCTGAGAAGCAGCATTGGAATAAACTGGGGCAACTTTAGATTCAGGTGTGGAAGAGTGTAATTTGGATACAAATGATGCTATTTCGGCCATTGCAAATATCTAAAGAGAGCAAGAGATCGAAAGCTATATCTGTTATCTTTAACTAATAAATGTTGACGTGCATGAACATGTGCAATATCTTCTACATATATATAGCCGTGGGTGTGAACAATTAGAGTTTGTAGTTCATTATTTTTTAATTATATGCAAAATTTCATTGCATACCCAAGGAAACAAGCCTTCAGCACAAGTAATGCTAAGGACAAGCAACAAGTCTGTTTATGGTTCAATATTAAAATTTGACCAAAAAAGGTTCGTTATTAAAAGACAACATTATTAGGAAAAACCTAAGTCTCACATAGACTAGAGGTAAGACCTCAAAAAAGTTTATAAGTAAATGACACCTCTCACCTTACAAGCCCGTTTTGTAAGGATGAGTTAGGCCAAAAAATCATAATATGATATCAAAGTCTATCCTAGATCGAATGGGCCGCCCAACACATTATGATACACGAACCAAGTCCTAGGCGTGACGGGGTGTATTGGGAAAAGCCCAAGTCCCACATAGACTAGAGATAAGACCTCAAAAGAGTTTATAAGTAAATAACACCCCTCACCTTATAAGCCGGTTTTGTAAGGATGAGTTAGGCCAAAAAATCATAATAAGCATATATACCCAACTAGGCTTCTTATTTTTTTAAATACCCAACTTGGCATTTGATGTTACTTATTTAACATATAAGAAATTTCCTCATATGTCATAGTGTGTAATTCATATACAAATGTTGAAAAAGGACAAACTAATGTTAGGTAGGTGGAATTTCAATGAAACAAATTATATAAAATTGGTGAGCCGGTCTTTTTTGTTATTTAGTTTAAGAGTAAAGATTTAACTCATAAGAAATTGAAAAGTTTATTATTAAAAAAATGAAAGTAATTAATTCATATATCATACATCAATTGGTAGTTAAAAAATCGGAATTGCAGATCAATTAACTACAAATTTGCTACGGAAATATCATGGTATGTGTCATGGAGACATGAACTATATGATTTATTAATCCACCTTAATCTCCACCGATGAATAATACATGTTGGCTTAAATTAATAATTGATTAGCATATTCTCACATGTAAACCTAATTGATTCTAGACCGGGAGTTGCTGACTTTCAAGGTCTTTTTGATAGAATTTTTTTTCTAATAATTCTTGTGAACTAGAATTGATAATCCTCTAGATTATCTAATTTTTCTATTCTTTTTGAAGTGAAAATCATCATGTATTCCTAACTCATGTTTTGTTTATACCACAATTTAATGTTGATTAAGCATGCATCAATTGTTAATTCATTTTGATATTTTGGTTGATTTGAATGGAAATCTAGAGCACAATGACCTCATTTGTGATGTTTTGATTGAAGGTGTTGAAAGAGACAAGAATGGTGCACAATTTGATAAGAATGTGGTTTCGAACACTGACAAAGAAGATTTCAAAAGCTATATCTTGAGCCAAACTAATCCACATGAGATGATCTTAGTCTTGTTGGAAAGATAGAAGAATATCTTCAACTTTGATAAAGAATTCGAGACATAAATCAATCTATAAGTTGGGGTAATTTGTGCTACATGTTGACATGGTGATGCTGCCCCAACCTGACAACTGTTCAATGTTTCAATCATATCTGGAGTTTTAGTTGTCCAAATTGTAACACCCGTATTTTTTTTTTCGATACGATTATTAGCGCTATTATAGTATTAACTGTCGTATTTATGCTACAATAAGCAGTTGTTTGTTCTCTAAGTAAGTGATTTAAATTAATCAAGAGCCAAATATAATTGAGAATTAATATTCTTATATTAATTCGTGGTTTGAATATCGTCGAAAAATTCTAACGAAGTTTCGTCGCGTTTCGAATCGCCGGGCAGTTTCGCCGCAGATAAAATTCTAAACGAACTCCGATTTCAATGAAAATCGAAACGTAACTTGTTGAGACTATTTTTGAGTGTTTGACATGATTTTTATTATTTATAATTAAATATTATCACACGATGAATTAATTTCTCGTTAAATTAATTTTCACGAGTTTATCAGTAATGCGGGTTTTTTTACGCCGTGTTTTAACAACCCCTAGACTCTAGGATTAGTGGGTAATCATAAGAGGTGTAAGATTAGATGGGATGGATTAGTTGATGAGATTAGCATCTTTACTTTATTGCTAGGTGTCATTATGTGTGTGATTAATTTGAAAAATCCCTTTTTACTAAACTATTTTATACTAACTATGTTTATTATTATTTTTTTAAGTAAAATAAATTGAAGGAAGGGCTATATGCAGCCCCCCATCGTGACCCTCCCTCACTCTCTCATATCTCATCTTCTTCTTCTTCTTCTTGAGTAAGAAAAGGGTTCCAAGGTTCCATGGTTCATACCTTTCATTCCTTTGAGATTTTGAGCTTCCAACCTTCATCAACTTGATTCATGAGCTTCATCTACCTCTAGTTCCTCATCTTCTTCATCATCAAGTAAGGAAAAATTCTGTTTTTCTCCCCCAAAACAGCCCCAAAATCACGCCCCTCCCTTGTTTTTATTCTTGAGATTTTGGCTTCCAAACTTAGTTTTCTTGCTAGGTTTCCTTCTCTTTTTCAACCATTTGAATGTAAAGAAAAATCAATTTTTCCTCCCCCAAAACATCCCCAAAACAGCGCCACCCCCTCCCCATTTTGATTGTTTTGATTTTGCTTGTGTCAAGTCTTGATTACTTGCTTGATTGTTGTTGTTTTGATGGTTGGTGATGATTAATGGGAGATGAAACATCTTCAACCCTTCTTTTGATGCTCTAGGGTGAAAACCCTAGGTGTTAGAAAGGGGAAAATGATGTGATCCTACTTGAATCAACTAATTGATGGTTTATATGTGTTATTGGAAGTTGTTTGATCATTGTTGAGTAGTAGTTTTGGAATTGGCATGCTTAACTTGTTATTTCATGGTTTTTGCCTATTCTTGAACTATAGGAAATGTGGATTTAGGTTGTTAAATCTTGTCTTTAATTGTTAAATTAAATGTTTTGGGTAGTTTAATTGCTATTGGAGTAGTGATGCAAGTTTAAGTATAAAAGTTAGTTTATGTTTTGTGCAAAAGTGATTCTTGAAGGATTAGAATGGCATGTAGGACTTAATCAAGTTGTCTTTAAATTCTTAGCATGATTATTGGCATGATTTAAATGTTTTTGGGGACTTTTGAAATTGGCCTAATTGAAAGAACTCTTTAAGAACTCTTGTTTTGGAATTGTTTTTAAGTAAGTGAACTAGGAAACTTGTAAATTGGCTTTGAGCATGACTTGTTTTTGAAAGGAAAAAGGCTATAGAAATGGCACTAACTGGTTGATGGAAATTGTTTTAAAACATGTCCTTAAATGTGCTTAAGTTATGTTTGGTGTTGTCTTGATGTTTTGATGCTTGAAGTGTATTTGAAAATGACTTGGAATTGTTGTAGTTATGAAAAGGAGTTTTTGCAAATTTTTTTGAAAGAAAAAGAGGTTGAGGCCGTGAGGCCATAGGAGGAATTGGAAAGGAAATTTTGGTTTGTTAACTTGTATAAATGCTTGTATGAATATGTGTTTAGACCTTGAAATTTATCAAAATGGTTATTTGCATGATCTTGCTTTGAGGTTCAAGAAAGATTTTTAGTTTCAGAAACTTTACTTTTCAAGTAAGTTAAGATTTCTAAATTGTTATGCGATAAGTTACTTTTCAAGAAGTGTTTTGGTTTTAAAACCTTATTTCTTTTCAAGTAGTTAATGAAAAAGGTTAGAAAAGGGTTAAGCTTGAGAGCTTAAGTTAGTTTAGAATTTATAGAATGTGCTAAGTTGTTTGTGATGATAGGATTTGTGATTCCGGAGACCGAGCGAAGCGGACCAGAGGCTTGCAACATTGCGTTAGTGACTGTCTGTGGTAAGGGCACTTCTAGATATTTGTAGGCTTTTATTTTTGTATGTCCTTGTGTAAGGGCAAGTTTTAAATGCGAAGAAGTCTGAGAACTCTCCGGGTTCGAAGTTAGGGTTTCCGAACCCCTTCGTGATTATTGTCGTGTGGTCGCCTATATTCCGAGTCGTTCGTGGGTGAAAAATATTGTGGTTGGTCTCGTGACCCCAACCCCCCACACTTGTTGTACCTCTCTGTCAACTCCATCGAGTTGCAGAGGGATGGATTCCATGATGTGAATGACGATGTTTCATAACCCCTTCGATGTCTCGTGACCCCAACCCCCCACACTTTTGAAGGAAAGTGATGTTTAAGCTTCAATCTTCCATCCTTTCTTCTTAATCCTTGATCCATCACCTCCAAACTTCTTGGTAAGCTTCATACCCATTCTCATCTCTCTTGGGTTCCATGATATGGGTTTTGAAGGTTTTAGGAGTTATTTTGGAGTTATGATGCTTGTTTTAGCTAGTATTGTATGATTAGTTTCATAACCCCTTATTCCCTTCCATATATTAGCTTGTTCTTGATTTTTAAAATTTGGGAACCCTAACCTTGAGCCATGGCCGAATCTTAGGGGCTGTCTAGGGCTTGTTCTTGGCTTGATTTTGTTGTTTTAGAGTTGATTCTTGATGGGTTATACTTGCTAAGTTTGGAAACTAGTCATATATGCATCTTACAAGGTTTTTGAAAAAATGAATTTTTTGTAAAGGGGGGATGTTTTGATTTGGTTTTAAAGTGTGTTAAGTGTTTAAGAAGTTGGTTTTTGGTTAGAACTTTAAATCTATAAAGGTTTGTATGCTTGAAGCTTTGAAAAATTGTTTGAAACAAGATGAATTTGGGGTTGTTCTGGGGCTTCCAAAACAGTGGCTTATGATTAAAATTTGGGTGAGTTCTAAATTGTTTTTAAGTGTATTAAAGTGGTAAATAAGTTTGGTTTTGATAAGAAGTTTTGAATGAATGAAGTTTGTAAGATTTTGATGTTAAAAGGTTTGAAAATTTGGAGTTGTATTGGAAGCTTTGAAATCGTGGCCTTCAAGAATGTTTTGTAACTTGTTCTTGACTTGTATTTATGCTTAAAAATAGTTGTAAAAGTGGTTGATGGTTTGATTTGGCTAAACAATTCAAAGAAGCATGATTTTGGAAAAAAGTTTTGGGTTATGTCTTAAGAATTGTTTTAAACTTGTAATGAATTTAATTCTAGAATTTTGTGACATGTTTTAGTGCTTTGAAAAATGGTTCAAAGTTGGTAAAACACTATTCATTTGGTAAAAACACTATTTCAATTGGTAAATTTTGGTTTAGCTATTTTTCTAAGTGTGTAGCTTTTGTAAAAGCTTGAAAACTTGCATGGTTTGAAATTGTTCCATCACATATGACTAGGTGTGAACCAAATGGGATTAAGTGAGTAATTTTTAGGCCTTTTAGGACTTAAAACCGTGGCTGCCCTAGAGTCATAGGACTTGGGTTTTTTGTTCTAATTTTGTTAAGTTTGTGTTGTTAAGGTTCGTGCTTAGGGTACGCGCGAGGTGCGACTTGACGATGGTTTTGAATTTAGCTTGCTTGGATTGTTAAAGCGCCCAAGGTAAGGGAAATTCTTATATAATGAGTTTGGGCTTTTCGCCTTGTGTGTTGTTTGTTTGATTATTGATTGATTGTGTGGTAGTACTTGTAGTAGTACTATGTGTTGTTGAGATGTTGTAGCATGAACTGCTGTGTATTGATTTGGCCCTGTGTGGCAATACTGAATTGTATTGTGTGACTTAAATCATACTTAATTGATTTAATTGGACTTGAAATTGATGATAATATGTAGCTTGTTCTTGGCCCTGCGTGGCATTATGAGTTGTATTGTTTTCCTTGAATCACCTTGGATTTCATTGGAACTTGGTATTGAATTGGAATATGAAAAATGTTATTGTTGATAATGAATTAATTAACAATGCGTTGATCGACTGCTGTTGGTTGACGATTTATATCGGTAAATCTGATGCAATTCCACAAGCCAAATTCTGATTTTGTAAACAAATTGTTAAGGGCATTTTGAGTTAAAAGTAAGCATGAGGTTTTAGTACAACTAGCCAAAGCTTGCAAGGAAATTTCAATGGAATAATAGTAGAGAAAATAACTTGAAATAAATAGTACAATTTGCGAAGGCGATTGAGTTAAATAACGTGCTTGGGAATTCTTCTAGCGTGTTATTTAGCACAACTAGGGTTTCAACGACCTAGTGTTAAAAAGTATTTTCAGACACACATGAGTGATACAAGAACTGAGAAAGAGATTTCAAAGATCGGGATTTCGAAAGAATAAGACATAGGGAACCTAGTGTTCCTATTGAGCATATGGGCCATGTGTCCTGTGCTGGGACTTAATGTCCTGCTTGCGTGCATTTGTTCTCGATTAAGGATTGGACCTAGTGTTCCATATGGCGTGCCTAGTATCTTAACCTAAAAAGTTAAGCCTAGTGTTCTGCATTACGTGCCTAGAGTTCTGATCTAAGATTGGGACTAGCGTTCCGCAATTGAACACCCGGACTTTGTGTCCTGTGTTGAACTCTTAGTTAATTGAGATCTGGAAACCTTGAGTGAGTGAGGGTTCGTCGATCCGCATTGATTAATTAAAGCATTACTCGGGCACTCACTACGGTGAGCACGCCACATTGTAAAATTTGTTTGGATATCACTTGGGCGTTTACTACAGTGAACATGCCATATTGTTGAATTTGTTGGATATCACTCAGGCGTTCACTATGGTGAACATGCCGTACTGTAGAATTTGTTTGGATATCACTCGGGCATTCACTACGGTGAACATGCCATATTGTTGAATTTGTTGGATATCACTCGGGCGTTCACTACCCTGAGCATGCCATATTGTTGAATTTGTTTGGATATCACTTGAGCATTCACTACGGTGAACATGTCATATTGTTGAATTTGTTGGATATCACTCGGGCGTTCACTACGGTGAACATGTCTTATTGTTGAATTTGTTGGATTGGTCTTAAAGACTTCAAAAGACGAGTTGTCATGTCACTCGTAGCATTTGATTGGCCGTACAGACTTCAAAAGGCGAGTTGACACTGCATTGCCTAAGTAGAGGCACGCCAAAGTAGTGGCCAGCCAAAGTAGTGAGAAGCGCCAAGAAGAGGAGTGGTATTGGCAGACCAGTGAGACCCCAAAGCACAGGGCAGAGGTTTGCTCAGAAGGGAAAATAGCATAAGAAACCGTATAGTCGACCCCAAGGGAACAACAGCAAGGGACAGTATCGCTCGATGGCCCAGAATGCGAGGGGCGGAAGTCAGACTAGCGCTGATGTGACTTGTTACCATTGCGGGAAGCCAGGACACTATGTGAGCAGTTGTACTATGAAGGAGGATGTATGCTTCAACTGCAAGAAGCCGGGACACTTCGCCAAGGATTGTCTGACACCTAAGGCTGAACCGGCAATGCACGCACCAAAGGCTAAAGGGAAACGCCCGATGGCTAAAGGCAGAATCTTCTGTATGAGTGGAAAAGAAGCATAGCAGACTGATGACCTCATCCAGGGAGACTGTGAGATTGAGGGTAAACCCCTATCTATTCTTTTTGATTCAGGTGCAACCCATTCCTTTATTTCCTTGGATTGTGTAGACCGTTTGAAATTGACTGTGACTGCTTTACCCTTCAAACTAGTAGTTACTACCCCAGCTGCTGAAACCTTGGTTACCAACACTGCATGCCTTAATTGTGTAGTGGTCATTCAGGGTAGAAAATTTGTGGTTAATTTGGTCTGTTTACCACTTAAGGGTCTAGATGTCATTCTCAGGATGGATTGGTTGTCTCACCACCATGTCCTTTTGGACTGTGCCCGAAAAACCGTGGTTTTTCCCGACCTCGAAATTTCCAACTACCTATCTGTTAATCACATTGGTGTTTCATTGAAAGAGGAAACTCAGGAATACATGTACTTAGTTAGTTCAGAAGTTTCTCAAGAGCTCGAGTTGAAGAATGTTCCTGCGGTTTGCGACTTTTTTGATGTTTTTCCAGAAGATGTGCCGGGATTACCGCCAGCAAGGTGTAACACCCCGTTTCCGGAGCGCTACTGTGTAACCCAATCTAATGCTGAAAACATTTAATGCTTGTATGCTTTCAGTTAAAGAGTACTCTTATGTATTTCGCAGTGGAAAATAGGGGTAATTTTTTTTTTCATTTTCTTTCCTTTGAAACCCTTTTCAAAATGAGACATAGAGTACTACAGTTTTCTAAATGATGCCAATTCAGACTTTTGCAATTATCAGAGTATAATGCATCACAAAATAATACTTCACATAACATAATCATTTCGCACTAAGGCGAGGTTTTCTGAAAAAAGGAATTACGAAACAACAAATACAAAACCCTAAGCTAAGCTGGCCAACAACTATAACTCTTACTGAGAAAAAACTCAGCAAGACCAAACACGAAGTGCTCAGAGGAATCTTCCTCCACTGGCTCAATCTTCAATGCTCCTGGAAGGACGAAACTGAAGCAACTACCGAACTCCATCTGAAAGTGACATCCATAAGGATATCCAATCCAACAACAGTGCAAGGGTAAATCCTTTGTCCACGAGTTTATCATAGGCTATGTCGCATGCAAACAATATATACATATATAATACAAGAACATGCTTTTATATACATATACATACTTAATAGACCACACACAATCAGCATGGTATATCAAGCATTGCATGTAAGCAACCAAAACAACCAACAGATCAACAATCAAGTCACTACAATATCAAACTATTGCATGTGAACAAACAAAAAGACCAACAGATCCACAATCAAGTCACTACAATATCAAACTATTGCATGTGAGCAGGCAAGTCTATCAACAGACTAGTGATCAAGTCATCACAATATCAAATTCATCACATATCATAAATGTGGTTAGCTATGCATGTCAATGCAATATGAGCAGTTGTGTATACACCTGCAGCCTTGATAGGTCAGCAGTATGACGGGGACTACTTTCTCAACGTCCGAACAAGATAGTCTCTGCTTAGGCTTACCACTACTTTGGCTTGCCTCTACTTAGGCAATGCAGTGTCAACTCGCCTTATGAAGTCTGTACGACCAATCAAACGCTACGAGTGACATGGCAACTTGTCTTTTGAAGTCTTTAAGACTAATCAAACGCTCCGAGTGTCGATCCTTAATGGTTAGTACGCATCCAAACAAATTCAACAATATGGCATGCTCACCGTGGTGAACGCCCGAGTGATATCCAACAAATTCAACAATATGGCATGCTCACCGTAGTGAACGCACGAGTGATATCCAGTAAATTCTACAATATGGCGTGCTCACCGTAGTGAGTGCCCGAGTAATGTTTTAATAAATCAATGCGGATCGATGAACCCTCACTCACTCAACTTAGTGGGTTTCCAAATCTCAATTAACTAACAGTTCAACACAGGACACAAAGTCCGGGTGTTCAATTGCGGAACGCTAGTCCCAATCTTAGATCAGAACTCTAGGCACGTAATGCGGAATGCTAGGCTCAACTTTTAGGTTAAGATACTAAGCACGCCATACAGAACACTAGGTCCAATCCTTAATCAAGAAAAAGTGCACGCAAGCAGGACATTAAGTCCCAGCACAGGACACATGGCCCATATGCTCAATAGGAACACTAGGTTCCCTATGTTTTATTCTTTCGAAATCCCGAATCATGAAATCTCTTTCTCAATTTTTGTATCACTCCTATGTATCTGAAAATACTTTTTAGTTCTAGGTCGTTGAAACCCTAGTTGTGCTAAATAACACACCGGAAGAATTCTCAGGCGCATCATTTAACTCAATCGCTTTCGCAAATTGTACTATTTATTTCAAGTTCTTTTCTCTACTATTATTCCATTGAAATTTCCTTGCAAGCTTTGGCTAGTTGTACTAAAACCCTCACGCTTACTTTTAAATCAAAACGTCCTTAACTATTTGTTTACGAAATCAGAATTCGGCTTGTGGAATCGCATCAGATTTACCGATGTAAATCGTCAACCAATAGCTGTGCATCAATGCATTGTTAATTAATCCAGTATCAACAATAATATTTTTCATATTCCAACTCGTTGCCAAGTTCCAATGAAATCCAAGGTGATTCAAGGAAAAAAATACAACTCATAATGCCACGTAGGGCCAAGAACATGCTACATATTATTATCAATTTCAAGTCCAATTAAATCAATCAAGTATGATTTAAGTCACACAATACAATTCAGTCTTGCCACACAGGGCCAAATCAATACATGGTAGTTCATGCTACAACATCTCAACAGCACATAGTAATACTATAAGTACTACCACACAATCAATCAACAATCAAGCAAACAACACACAAGGCAAAAAGCCCAAACTCATTATGTAAGAATTTCCCTTACCTTGGGCTTTTTAACAATCCAAGTAAGGTAAATTTGAACTATCGTCAAGTCGTTCCCCGCACGAACCTTATACACGAACCTTAACAATGCAAACTTAATCCAATTAGAACCAAAAACCCAAGTCCTAAGACTCTAGGGTAGCCACGGTTTTAGTCCTAAAAAGGGCCTAAAATCTTTCTAACTTAACCTATTTGGATCACACCTAATCATATGCCATGAAACAAATTCAAACCATTCAAGTTTTCAAGCTTTTACAAAAGCTACACACTTAGAAAAATAGCTAAACCAAAATTTACCAATTGAAATAGTGTTTTACCGAGTAAATAGTATTTTGCCAACTTTGAATCACTTTTTAAAGCACTAAAACATGTCACAAAATTCTAGAATTAAATTTATTACAAGTTTAAAACAATTCTTAAGACATAACCCAAAACTTTTTCCAAAATCATGCTTCTTTGAATTGTTTTGCTAAATCAAATCATCAACCACTTTTACAACTATTTTTAAGCATAAATGCAGGTCAATAACAAGTCACGAAATCCCTTTGAAGGCCACAGTTTTGGAAGTTCAAAAACAACTTCAAGGTTTTAAACCTTTTACTCCTAAATCATGCAAACTTTATTTAATCAAACCTCTTACCAAAACCAAACTTCTTTTCCACTTTAATACAATTAAAAACAAGTTGAAACTCACCCAAATCATGCTATTATGCTACTGTTTTGAGAGCTACAAAATAGCCCCAAATTTGATTTATTTCAAACAATTTTTCAAAGTTTAAACCTAGCAATCTTTATAGTTCTAAAACCTTAACCAAAAGCCAACTTCTTAAACACTTAAAACACTTTGAAATCAATTTAAAACATCCCCCAAAATCATATTAGGAGTCACGGTTTCAACCCCCTCTTTTCAACAAATTGGTTTTTCCAAAACTTTGTAAACATGATTATAAGACTAGTTTCCAAACTTAGCAAGTATAACCCATCAAGAATCAACTCTAAAACAACAAAAATCAAACAAACCAAGGCTTAGAACAGCCCCTAGGTTTCCGCCAGAATAAATTTAGGGTTTTCCAAGTTTTATAAAATCAAGAACAAGCTAATACATGGAAGGGAATAAGGGGTTATGAAACTAGTCATGCAATACTAGTCAAGACAAGCACTATAACTCAAAAATAGCTCCTAAAACCATCAAAACCCATAACATGGAACTCAAGAGAGATGAAAGAAGGTTCATGGAGATTACCAAGAGATTAGGTGATGGTTGAACAAGGATTGAGTAGTAAGGAAGTAAAGATGCAACTTTGGTCACCAAAACTTCAAAAATCAAAGCTTTCCTCTTCAAGTTTTTTTCTTAAGTTCTTCAACAATGGAGGAATGAATGGGGCTGATTGTGTTTAGGGGAAGAAGGCCACGAAATTTTTAGGGACAAGGAAGGAAGAAATTTCTTCATTTAGTTGAAATTTAACTAATTACTTACGAACTAACCAACAAAACTAACTACTCATTACCTCCTAAGCCAATCAAAAGCCTCCATTCAAAATGGTGTGCTACCATCATGTGGCTTGCATCTTATTGGTCCACCTACAGCCCACAATCTTGCTCACCAAGTAAGGGTTTTGCTACGACGCGTTTTTGCTCAACCGGGTGCGCGGCGTTTCGCGTATATTAGGTTTTTAATACTAAAAACTCCCAAAAATAATTCTAATTATAACCCCACACCCAAAAATTACAAATGTTCCTCGCGGCATGAGAAAAATACCCACGTATCTCGTTTTCTTGAAATACGGACGAAAAGTCGCAATTAGGCCTTTTCTAGGCGTAGAAAATACCCTATATATTTTCTGATGCCCAAAAATCCCAAAAATATTTCAATAAATCCTCAATAATGTAAAATGCTAAGATCTCAAATTTTATAAAATTTGGATCACGTTTGGGCATATTTTAGTTAGAAACACACACAATAGCCTAGTTACGGCAGAATTTGATAGAATTCTCGCAGCGTATTAAAAACTGTAAATTAGTGAGGATCATTAATTTCAATTTCTCTTATCAACTAGATATTATTCAAACAATAAAATTATCAAGACAAAATCTTTAAAATCATAGTCACATTAAATATGACATAAAACAAACAATTAATACAATAACTAAACCATGAAAATTCAAACTATGGCTTAAGGATATTTATTAAATCCTGAAAATTATTTCTCTTTCAATAAAATAATTTTCTTTAATCAAACAACAATCTTTCACATTTTTTGATATTAATTCATATTAAAAACAGTATACGTCTACACTGTCTCTTAATCTGAATTAATTGTTAAAACAGTAAATTGTTTACAATAAATCTTTGTTGTTCTTCGTACTTTTAACAAACCATTGAGGTGATCATGTGAATATATGCATTGACAGGAATTGTTTTGATGATTGACAAAAGGATCTACAAATGTGCAAAAAGCGGAAAAGAATTACCAAGAATTGAAGACTTTCAGTTTTGGGTTTTTGGGTATATTTTTTAGAATTATTTGTGAGTAGTAGTAGAAGCTCTCAATTAAAATAATTCACACACTCACTCAAAGAATTTATTTGAAAATCAACTTTATAATTTTTTTTGTTTTCAAATGTGATGTCAAAATATTTTTTTTTAAATTAGAAAGCCCAAAATTACTTCCATATTTTTTTTTCTAACTTACAAAGAGATGTTTGAACAGCTAGCATATAATTGTTTTTTTTTTTTTTGGCTAAAATGAGGAGTCCTCCAACGTCCTCTTTAAATAGTTGTTTAAATAAAATTAAAAAAAAAAAACCTTTGGAGCACTCCACGTTTTCAATGCTGTTCATGAATTTTTATATATAAAATTGATTCTCTTTGAAAAGTTGAATAACATTGGCGTGGGTACTATATGCATGATGACAGTATGATTTTCCAATGCTTAATTTCTCATTGACTCAAACATTCCAATCTTTGCCTTTTGACTCAGGAACGTGATTTATGCATGAAAGCGTTATTAACAATGTTGTTTTTAATTAATAAAGCGTGTGTGTATCAGTTCTTAGTTTTGAAAACATGGCTTTCATATTTTTAACATGAAATCGATTTTTTCAATGAAAGGGGCGTACTGTGTCAGCATTGTTTTCTCAGACACACACTCATATATATAGCCATGCACATTGTCTTGTTTTAAAAAGAACACAACGCACAAGCAAAAAAAATTTGTACCGAAAAAAACTCTGCAAAATTTTTTACTCTCATTCACACTCACTTGCTTATTTTTATTGAGAGCCTTCTTACTCTACATAGTTTGAGTTGTAATATTTGTGCTTCAATTTGTTTATATCTACACTTTTGAGTGTATCTCTTCTTGGCAATTTTTCTAATTATTATTGGGTAGGAATCCCAAGTTGTTCATAGAGAGGTGATATCTCTTGAACCTGTTATTCTGATTTAGAGTTGTAAAGGTTTCTAGCTGAACCTGATTTAAAAGCTAGTGTCTTAGTGAAAATCCCATAGTGGTTTGCTTTGGGGACAGGACGTAGGCCACAGGGGTGTTAGGTGGCCGAACCTGGATAATTTGTTGTGTGCTTTTTTACTCCTTATCTCTCTATTTTTCAGTCAATTAAATTTCTGCACTTTATTTTATTGTTATTTATATCTTACTATTTACTTTATTTTTAACTCGTTTGCAATTTATTCTTCAAGTGATTTATCTATTTCACATTAATATTTCAGCAACTCATAATTAGCGCTTATTTCTCCAAAAGTTTTTGAAAGCACCGTTCACACACAATTCACCCCCCTCTTGTGTTTGGAGTCACTTGGCAACAGATCAATCTCTATGATTTATTTTCAAGTAGTCAGAAACTATAAAATAATTTTCATAAAAATTGGGATGTTACATTACCACGCTCCTTAAAAAAAATTTCGTCCCCGAAAATTAACTTAAAAATCAAAATTCGGAAAATTACAAGTTAATACTAAAAACATATCATAAATTTGAACTTTGAAATTCAATACAACATAATAATTATTAAACTCAAACAATCAAACACAAAGCATACATTTTATTCATATATCATTACTAAAGTAAGGCACTACATTATCAACTTAAATGTCTACAAAACACAATACTACGCGTCCATGTTGAAGAAGTCTTTGCGAATGATACCTTCTTTCAAACCCACGATCACGAACACGATCACGAACATGGTCACGAACACGTCTGATCACAAACACGATTCACGAACACGCATGACCACAAACACGATTCTGGACACGTCTGATCCACGAACACTGATTCTGAAGGTCGTTGGCCACATGCTAACCCCAACAAGACATTGCCAACATAAAAACACTCACGGAACCTAAAATCTTCTATGAACCCATGGCCTGTAGACAAAACAAGAAAGAAGAATTTGCACGATCACCAAACACAAAATCACTAACAACATCAACCAGCATAAACGCCAAGGAATTGCAAAAGGATCTTCCCCCAAAGTCATCCTAAAGCTCACGGTTTGCAAGAAGAACAAGAAGATGATTGTTTGGTTTTTCTCACACTAGAACTCACGACACTTCACACTAAAATGAAAACAAACTCCTCTCCTCCTTATATATAAGTGTGGTTGGCCAATGGTCAAAGGAAATAAGATAACTCACAAGAAAGGAGAAAAAAGAAATCTCAGATGTTTACCAATATCAACATCAATAATGGACTCACATCCCCCTTTGTTAATGAGACGGAACTAGTAAGAAAAAAGGGAAGAAAAAGTGGTCCATACCCAAAATTCTATTAAGTCATCAATGTGTCTAAAGACAAGATAAAGTGGAATAGGATTTTGTAAAATTGTCTAACCAATGATCATGACAGCATACTCCCACTAACAATTCCCACCTACTCAAAAATGCTCTCTTGAATTAGCCCCACGGTCTCGGCGTCGCTCTAATTCGCTGTGTCAGGGTAGT